>JAQPPZ010016942.1:625000-1250000 GCA_028583015.1 Wollemia nobilis | reverse complement strand
GTTACCATTCTTACTAGTACCCGTGCTATTGATGAATAATGTGGCAAAGAGGTTTGCCACATGGGGGCTTTCTTCAGGTACTGGTTGTAGTGGCTGGAACCAATACCACCACTTTGAAGACTCCACTGGCTGTGGGCTGAGTACAGGCTCCTCCAATCCCTTGGTGCGATCACAGAACCTTTCTGATGATAAATCTGCTTCCAGGATCTCCTCAGGCTCAACCTTTTAGTGAGGCATGCTTAATGGGTTCTAGTTGAATACTTGTGTGCTGTGCAAAATTGTACCCTCTTTGTCCTCAGGTTCTGCCACTTGAACCTGTTCCTCTACTTGGCCCATCTCCTGACAAAAACTACAAGTAATCATATTATATATTGCTAGGACAGTGCTTGCATATGCCCATCATTGGCCTTGGATGAAACCTGTCTCTTGAGTTCCACACAACTGCATTTCAGGTCTCTGCACAGTATGAGGGATCGGCCATGATGAATACTACACGGGATAGACTAAAGTTGCATGAAAGATATAGGAAATGAACCAACCCTCTCTGGAGATTGGTCCGGGAGACATTTCTTTCTCTCGACCTTTCAATGTTGGCCGAGTCTAGGGCGTATTTATTTTAAAATCCTTTCCTGTGGTAGATTCGTGACCAACAGGTTCCAAAGGAAATGACACAAATCCTTTTGGGAGAGGTACCAAGAGGAAGAAGATAGAGCATGTGGTGATCTTCCCTCCCAAGGAGAGCACCTAGCTCATGCGATGATTGGAGCTGTGAATAGGGTGCTGGTAGATATGACGTCATGAGTTCGAATCTCACCAAGGCAAAGGTAATAAAATTTGAATATATTTTGTGAAGCCTAAGTTTTTGACATAAGGTTATAGGGATTTAAAAGGGGTAAATAAAAGGTATTTTATTTGGTCATTATTTTGGGTAATTGGAGAAATAAGTGGATTGAAGTGTTGGTTAGATTTTGAGAGGACTTCTTGCCATTGAGTTATTTTGAAAAGGTGATTGTATTGACATTATTTTTGTGTTGGATATTATTTTATCTAGGAGATTATAAGGTGTATTTGGTCAATTATTTTTGTATATGTTTATGGATGCTTTCTTCAAGATGGAGTTATAAGGTGTATGTGTGTTTTGATATTTGCATTGTATATTTGAGAGAGTTTATCATATTCTAACTTTCTGGTGCTTGGCAAAGAAGTTTTTGTGGTTGTGGAAAATTTTTGAGGTTCCTTATTCGTCAAATAAAATGTATGGGCATATTCTTCCTAGTGAGTGATTGTTGGAAATTGTGAATGAAAAGTTGGAGTGAAAAGGATTTTTTGGTTTTACAATATTGAGAGTGTTTTGAATTAATACTTCAAGGTTTTCTAGAATTGAGAATTGATGATAAAACCTTGTTTTATAAGCATTGTTGTTGAAGTGATTAAGTCGAGTGAAGAACTTGAACTAGGGTTTGCAAATATCATGAGTATCATTGTTATGTGAGATTTTTTGATAGGCATTGTTGGAAATATTTTGAGTGAGTGTTCATATGCTCGGACTAGGGTTTGTAAGTAAGGATTATTTTATTGAGTGATTGGTTGAGTTGGTTAAGCATAGTCAAATGGATGTGTGAGTTGATTGTTCAAGTTCTATGAAACAAATTATTCTATATTCTGAATTGATTTGAGAAAGAGATTGAGCATTGAGGTGAATGTGAAGCATATTGAGTTTCTAACAATTCTCCATGTGTTTTTGAAAGAGTGATTTAAAGTGATTAAGATTTGTGATGAATGTAAAGCATATTGAGTCTCTAAAAATTCTCTTTATGTTTCTATGTGTTTGGACAAGTTTCATTGTTGACTTGTTGAATAGATTTGAGGCAAGTCTTTGAGAAGACTTGTGGATAGTTTTGGGTAAGTTTTTATGGAAGCTTACAAACATATTGAGAGCAGATTTAGATAAGCCCTTGTGATGACTTATTGAGTAGATTGGACAAGTTCTAGAGAGGACTTGAGGACAAATTTGGTATAAGATTTTTGTGGAAGCTTACAAAGCATATTTAAGACAAGTCTTTGTGAAGGCTTGTGAGCAGAGTTGATTGATTAATTTTTTCAAACCTTGAGTTAAGGTTTGGGGCAAATCTAGAAGAGTTGATTTGAGATTGATTCAAGCTTTGAGTTAAGGCTTGAGGATAGATATTGAAGATATATTTGTGCTAGACCGAAGGACTGTGTTTAGTATAGATTTAAGGATAGAGTTTGGTATAGATTTAAGAAAATTTTTGTCCCAGACCAGAGACAAATATTGAGAATAGATTTGTGCTAGACCGAAGGATTTTATTTAGTGCATATTTGAGACAAATATTTGGAGGTGAAAGATTTTATGATAGAGGTATCCAACCAAAGTAGGTAGGACATGTGTCTTCTATGGATAGAGTTCCATTTGCTAAGGGCAGTGGAGGTATAGTTCTTTTGGAGGATCACCATCAAGATCAGAGTTAGGATATTGGTGTATCATGTGGATAGAGATCCACTAACTTTATTAAGGATATTGGTGTCTACTTTGGAAAAAGGTCCATAAATATTGTAATAGCGAAAGTATTCCCAAGAGATTGAATGAGAAAATTTTGGTAAAATATTTTCTCCGTGGAGTAGCCCACATTGGGTGAACCATATAAATTCGGTGTCTCTATTGTGTGTGGTGATTTATGCATTGCTTTGATTATTACTGTTGATATTGCTATCTATACATTACATAATATTTATTGGGAAAGAAAAGTAAAAAGTGGTCTTATACTATTCATTACCCCTTAGTATAAGCTTATTTTCTTCATGATATTCTAGTAGACTTCTTCCTCCACTGCTCTAGCTTGTGGATATCTCTCCATAGAAGACCTCTATCCTCACTACCTAACTAATGGATATCTATCCACTAGAGACTCATATCCTCTACTCTATCACATCCAAATCTTACTCTCAACTCTATCTTAGGTATACACCTAACTCTATCCCAAGTGTAGTACAAATATGCCCTAACTTTGTCTCAGGTCTAGCACACATATGCTCACAAATATGTACAAAAATATATCTTCAAATATGTCCTCAATATTTAACACATAACTTGATCCAATCACAAATCAACTCTGCTTAGATTTACCCCAAGACTTAACACTAGGCCAGAAAAAATCAATCAATAATCTTTGCTCTCAAGTCTTCACAAAGAGTTACCTAAAATCTACCTTCAAATCCTCTCAATAACTTGCTCAATCTGCTCCCAAGTCTTCATGAAGACTTACCTCAAATTTTCCTTCAATTCCTCTCAAGAACATACTCAATATGCTCTCATGTCTTCACCAAGACTTACTTTAAATATGCCTTCAAGTATTTACCAATACTTGCTCAAATATACCTTCAAGTCTTCACTAAGACTTGCTCAAATATGTCTTAATACATACTCAAAACAACTCACAAAATATGCTCAATCAATCTCAAATATTGCACACAATGTTATCAAATGCTTTGTCTAGTCTTCAAGGTAATTCCTTTAACTTGAAGCAGTTAGACATATTTTATCCAAAATTTATTTAACCTCTTGAACATATAGAGAATGATGTACTCTATCAAAACTCAATATATTCTACTCAATCATTAAGTCTTTCGCTTTCACTAATTTTATTTCCAATGATTGCACATTCAGTTCCAATATAACTCAAAGCCAATGCTCAAGAATTTCACTCAATCATTCAACCAATGAAACACAACTTGCTCACTAAACCTAAATAAATATTTTCAAACTTCTTAAAACAAAGTGCACAATGTGGGTTTCAAACCCTAACTCAAATAATCCTCAATATCTATCTCAAATTTTATCTAAACATTCACCAATAAAGCATATAAGAATTCACTCAAATATTTCCAACAATCTTTATCAAACGCTCTTTTTCAGTCCACCTTATATTTTATAAAATTCATTCCAACATTTTAAATAAAATATTATGTGCCCATACATATTTGATTTGATGGTGATATATCTTCAAAACATTTTCTACTCACAACCAAACCCTTTTGCCAATTCTAGGTTAGATAGCAACAATCTATCTCAAAATATCCACAAGAATATTTACCTCAACAAATATCTCACCATACAAGAAATATAATAAACTGTCAAATCACAAATACACCTTATCACTCACTCACTTTCAAAATAATATTCAATATATATCAAAAATAAAGTTCCTTTTTTACACCTTATAATATCCTTCTCTTTCAAGATAATATTCAACACATATAAAAAATAAAGTTCCTTGTTTACACCTTATAATTTCCTTATCTTTCAAAATAATATTCAACACACATAAAAAATAAAGTACCTTTGTTTACACATTATAATATCCAATACTTTATTTAATTCCTAAGCACCCAAAATAAAATATTTCATTAACACACCTTATAACTCCCTAAACAATTCCACACATGGCCCTTTTAATATCACCTAGCCTCAAAAAAACTTTCATTTTCCAAAAAACCTTTGGTAGATTTAACTCAAAAATTGCATACCTTAATATTTGGCCCATGTTATAAAAATATTTGCACGAGTCTCAACAACCAGTGCCCAAGCTCAAACCCGTAACCTTAGCCACCATAATGCCCTAGACAAATCTAGGTTATCGCCTGCACTATGTACTCACACTAGAACCAAAGAACACTCTGTCCTATACACGTATACTTCTCATGAATTTTACTAAAAATGAAAAGCTCTTTCCTCCTTTGCAAAAATAAACTACATAGGATTCAAAACCAATACCAACCCTTTACAAATGTTTTAGCCAAGCCTCAATTGTTGTTTGCACTAGCCAGCGCTTTGGAATTATCTTCAGACTCTCCATGATTTTCAACAAAATCCTCCTTGAATAATTTGCTTAACTTATCCTTGGTCTCTATCCCTCACGAATGATGCACACGAATTATCTCGTCCACTTAGGCATACCAATCATCAACCTTTGAAAATGAGAAATCATTTCATTTCAATATTTTTTTCCTTGGTATAAAAAATATCGGCCCTCTCTTGCTTTCAAATTCGAATTCAATTTGAATTTTGGCACCATAAATTATTTTAAATTAAAATTTTAACATTTTTTAAATATTTTAATTTAAATAATTAAAAAAAAACCTTTGCAACCCTTTTATAAAAGCTCGATAAACCTTGTGTAGGATATCTCTTTTTTAATAATTTATTGGACCCATTTATTATAATATTGAAAAATATTATAATAATATTTTTCTTTCCTTTTAAACCATGGCCTCTTCTTTTCGACCAATTTTCTCACTTTTGGGATGAACTTTGCCTTGATCATTTTCGACCATATCAACCATAGAAGAATATTCTTGCCATACAAAGTGCTCTCTGACATCAACCATTTGACATCAAATTTTTTGACATAAATGGCAACACAACTTAATCAAAATTTCCAACATGGTATGTCTTGCTAACTCCACATTTAATTGCAAATTGGGACAAACTATTGCCTTGTTTTTTGATCAATTTAGATAAAAGGTGGATAAAATTTCTCTTAGAATAATTATCAACCATAAAAACAATACGAATGGAGGCTATAGATGATTTCAATCTATGTTTTCATAATATATAGCATAGAATTCTTGATAAAATTTGTCCCCTTATGGGTATGGAATTTATATAATATTTGAAGGCTTTAGATGCAAAAATATCTATGATGATCAAGGCCAAGGAAGGATATTTTCTACCATATACTTATGGGATAGCTATCTAGGCTAAAAAATTAAACCTTATGCCTATATTTCTAAATGTCCAATCATTATATTAGCCACCTCCAATCATTCAACCAACAAATTTTCAACAAACTCCCATTGTATATCCAATTATAGTCCTTTTTTACCTTCCTTCTTAGATGTACCCTATTATAGATAATACTGAAATAGAGGCAATGAAAAATCTACTAAAACCAATCTTTAATAAATTTTTGACCCTAATAAAATAGTGAAATGACCAAAGGTTTTAATATCAAAATAATTTGAGACCACCCTTTCAACAAAATAGTTAAGGAAATAAACCTTCATTTAACAAAAATCCAAGGCCCTAATTCCAATGTAGTATCAATATAGATTGATCTCAAAACCATAGTCAACAAATGGTTCCCATACAAACCCCATTATAGAAAATTCCTCCTAACTCCTCTAGAGAAATAGCCCCCATACAAAATAACCATGTGGAGGATTCTACCACATACTATTGCCTATACCTAAACACCTATCCTTACCAACTCTATTTCAAAGAAAGCTCTCAATAATCCATGATAGTGACGAGTGAAATGATGCATACTTAGGAAATTATATCTCATTCAAATGTTGAAGCACAAGTAATAAACCAAAATTCCCGTAACCCTTGATTCCTTAAGCTATATTCATCCTAATAAAGTCTTGATCATATGGGATGAAGAAGATGTATACACAGTATTTAATAGAGCTAGAGTTTGGCATCCCACAAACCCCAAGTTTGGTTAAACTATGTAACAAGGGATAATAAGATGGAAATATGGAAGTAAAAAAAGAGTATTCAAGTGACCCAAGACATCCAAAGAAGATCAACTAATTCTAGAAAGGATCCTCCCACAATGGGACAACTGAAGCAAAATACATCGAAAGTTCTAGTGGTTACAAAGTAGAACATTTTAGAAGACCCAAAGCATCACATACCCCAATGAGAGCCTGCTAAAAATTTTCAATTAGCAATGTACAAGCACAAATATCAACCACTATCAAGTGCCCTCAAAATATAAATTCTCTCAAATCATTTATCATGGTTGATCATTTGAAGAGGTCCAATGTGCTTATATCTATATAGAATGATTTTCCATTCTCAAGAAAAATGAGTAATGAAGGAAATTTCTAGAGTAAGAAAAGGATATAGGACAATAGAACATGCCCATAGTCTTATAAATATCTAGCCCAAAAATAGCCTTGACTAAATTCACTCTTTTTTTTTTATCCCTAATTTATGATGATAAGTTGATCCATAATTGCATGATAGATTTTGGGGGAAGTACTTTAGTTATATGAAAAGGGTTACAAAATGCATTTGGCTTATGAGCCTATAAACAAGAGGGTTATGCAACTATATGAAAGTGTAGTTCAAATCTTAGAAATAAATGAATGTATTTTTCTCACTTTATATGCTTGTCTAAGCCTCACAATACCTCAAGATATAGTAGTAATTGATCTCCCTACACTATTTTGCATTTGCTTATCAAGGGATTTCACTACTAAATTGGGAGGTTATTTGTATTTATATTGGTCTCTCATGGTATTAATAAATTGGTATGGGACCAAAATAAAATTCCTATTAGATATGATCTGCCTACATCATGTTGAACACTCGCACACATCTATTATGAGCATTGAACAAATCTTAGTGTTAGAGGAAGAGCAGTCCAAGTCAGAAGTTTCTACTAATGAAGTACATTCTTTTATCCCTAATTATTAAATATACCAATGAGAAATCAAATTCTAGGATTCAAATCCTCCTATAATATATAGGATGATAAGCATGGACTAAGGCTTAAGCATGAGTTAAATTGTAAACCTACCTCGGTCCTATACATAAAAAAAAGGTATTTTATATAGATCTTTTTTGTTTTTATCAATTTATTTTGCAAGCCTAAAGACCTAAACAATTATTAGAATCTATTATTCATATATATTTCATCATCAAGAAGGATAATAATGTATTTCAAATTTTCAAGTGCATTTGGATACTCTACTAGCCATTAGATTCCCTCAATCCATAGGAAACACTTTTGTGAAAGAAATAAAAAAGATTGGAGAATCGACTAATTGCAAACCGATAGTTCTTGCCATTTTGAGAAAATGATGATATAAGGTGTGGAGGAAATATTTTGAGAACCTTCCAATCACAAATATCAATGACTTGTGCTATTTTTGGATGGTTCCAACAAAAGCACACTTCAAAAGTTCTATGGATCATCCAATCAAGGATTAATTTCTCACTCTATGTTGTAGAATCTAATAAAAAAATAATGGATTAAAAATTCATACACTATTTTATCTTACAAATATATGGTGTGTATTACTTTAAGATCCTTTCAATGGAAGTTGGTTTTCAAATATTTTGTTGATCATTAGATCTCAATCATCAGTGGTTAGCATTTTTAAGAAAATATCCAATGAAATTAGAAATTCAAATCTTCTTGAATCATCAAACCACCCAGATCAATGATCCATATAATATTCCAAATTTTAAGGTGGTGAAGGAGGTTGATATCAACTATTGACTCCAAATTGGTTGAAGAACTATGTAATCTTGGAAACTATCTATGGACGCAAAAAATTGATCCACTTGAGTGAGTCATTTTCCCTAGACTCTTAGGGAGACCCTCCAACTTTTCCAAATAAATTTTGGTCTTCTCTTCTCCCTCCTTCCCCCTCCCCATTTTTTTTCTATTTTTATAAAAATCATGATCGGCCCTTACGGGGTGTAATTTCACCTAGTTAGGATTTTCTCTTAGAAAACCCTAACTTTTCAATTTGACCCTCTTTTGATGTTGGTCTTCTTTTGGTTTTCCCAGCCATTCTTGTTTCAAATATCTTATAAATAGAGGGTTTGAAGCTTTCATTTTCTTTGAAGCTCCCAAAGTGAAAGTAAATGAGCTTAAGTAAAGTTCCAAGCAAGCAATTAAGAGTCCAAGAACAAGTTTTGAAGAAAGTACTAACAAGATTCAATTAGAAATGCTAAGTGATTTGTTGAAGTTGTTTAATTTTGTGGAGATCTCTTATGTTGCATTTATTGTGTATTGCTTCCCTTGGCATGATGTGTTGGCTAGAAAAGGCATGCGCTGGAACTTGGAAGAAAGGGATTGCATGATTGACTCTCATGTTCACCACTTTGGACTATTAATATTCTTTAATTAAGGGAAAGTATTGTATTCATATTATAGAGCTTTTCTTTCGATTTTGAGGAGCATTATGTGATCTTGGCTAGCTTTTAAAACCATGTGGATAAACTACCTAGGAGGCATTTTTTCAATTCTCATTAGCCACTTTTATGCTTACCTTGTAGTTCTTGGTAAATATGAAGACTAACATGGTGGTCAATATGGATCCTCCTTGACATTAAAATAAATTATATATGTGTGGCGAAACATACATGAATAAAACCAAACCAAGTGGTATACTCTATTATTATATAGTGCATATTGTTATACAAGTGGTGAAATATTAATAGTAGATTTCACAAATCCATGCATGACAAGTGATAAATTATAGTTTGTTGCAATTGTTATAATATCTGAGATACTAATATTATTTTTTTCTTTGGGCATTAATAGGAAAATATTTTTTTACGGCTATAACTTTCTTATTCAAATATGTCCTAATTTTACTCTTTCCAGATTACATGATTTTAGATATCTTCACATTAATGGCTTTTGTTCAAGGACTTGTTAAAATGCAATGAGTATATTTAGGCAATATGGATTCTCAAGCCTATGTTACTCACCTGAATAGATGAAGTCACATTGTTTAATCTTAACTAACTATTCAATTGAGAGGCATGAACCATGAGTGCATCTTAAAAAAAAACTACAAAAATTCTTGATGGATCAACTTGTATCACTAGGCATGAGAAGACTCCTAGTTTATTTTTAATTTTAATAAGGCTAATATTTATTTTTCTATAGCAATGATGAAAGTGATCCCACCAAGTTGTGGACTAAATTGTAATACATTTTTGGGGAGGTAATTGCTATGAAATTCAACCAATTTGATATTAGAATTTACCTCTTAAATGGTGTAGTTTAGTAACTTTTTGGACTATATTGTGAGATTTAATACTTCAAGTGCACATATTGCATCCTTAAGAGGTGATAAGAAGGATGATCTAAGACATCAAAAATATCCATTTTAATCTCTCTTCCTATATTTGCATGATTAGATTCATAATTCATGTAGTTCTTATTTTATTAAAGAGGTATGTATAGCTAACCATTGATTCTCTCGTTTTTTCTTGTTTAATTTTAGGTAGCTAAGTGAAAATTATGATTATTTTTATATATAGGAACATGCAATCAAATTCAAATATACAAAGGTAGATCAAGTTTCCCAAGGGTAAGTCAAATTCTACAAAGAATTTGAAACCTACTTGAGAATATAATAATGGAAAAGGTCTTCCTACCCAAAACTGCCTTATCAAGTTATAGAAGATTGAAGCAAGGAGGAAGTTTTTCAAATGATAAGGGAGATCTAGATGGACCATCCTCTTGATTAAGTGAACCAACCCACTAGATATTCCACTAAGGGGAAATATATTATTATATTGTATTCTATATTTGGACATCAATTTGAAGTGTAGGGGATGTTGAAATGTGAAATCTCCTCTCATTGGTCAAGGCTAGCATTAATGGTGTAGTATCTTATGTATGTCAATGCACTAGCATTTTACAGTGTGTAATGAGGTTTAATGTATTAGCATAGGCCCCTAGATAACCTTATAATATTAAATCTATTATACCCTAACTTAAATGTCATGCAGGTTAAGGGTTATTAATAATAATTTATTAAGGTATTTATACAACTCTTGAACTAAGCAATTGTATCAATGTGTGATTTTATATTAATAATTAGAGTTGGGTGCTTAAGGGCATCCTCTCATCCTCATGTGTGTTCACTCTTTGTTATTGCTCTCTTTTCCTATTTTCTATGATATTTGGGAAATGTTGTTCATATCCACTCTAACAAACTATTATAAAATCCTACACTATCATTTAGACAAGATGGTTATATGTTGGCATAAATATTAGCATTGAAAAGATATCTTTAGGAGATAAAGTGATTTATATTTCAATAATTGTATAGTAGTTGAGGTGATTGGTAATGATATCCCTTCATATTTTCTTTGTGTGAGGATGGCATCTAGTTGCTTGCCTTAAAAATATTTGAGGTGATTGGTAATGATATCCCTTCATATTTCCTTGGTGCAAGGGTGGCATCTAGTTGCTTTCCTTGGCAATACAATATGGTGGTGGTACTCATTTGTTGTTAGCTAATGTCATCATTGATAGGTAGATGAAGGGTCTAAGGTGGTCATTCAAATCATCAATAAAATGGACAAGATGTTCAATATTATCAACCATTGATCTTAAATACAATGTACAATACCAATATATATGCACTAATATGTAAAAATATATAATATTATTATAAGTCATATCTAGTTTTTTTTTTTAACAAAACCATATTTTATTTATTTATTTATATATATATATACCTTTCTAATCTTAAGCTTCTAATTCTTGGTAATAAATCCCATTGATCCACTCCATTTTTTTTTACTCATGCCACCTATTAGTTTTAGACATCATCAATTTTATCATTTATGGCCTCTAATAATTGTGAGACTTTTCTTATTAGTCATGGGTCTTATAAGGTGCGACAATTATAACTTGCCTCCTCTTTTAAGAATTGAATTTAAACTTCATGAACATTTTTTATCTCCTATCTTCAGTCAGAAAGTTATGAAAACTTATCATAGCCTAAAGCCTTATCTCACTAGTTCACAGTTTCAGGTTACATGCATAACCATAAAAAAAATTATTGGCTATAGTTTATATTCTAGACTCAACACAATTCAACTCACATTCCACGCAAGTTTTGGCCTATGCATTCAAAAAAAAAAATGATCTCTCAAATTTCATAGATATAAATACAATCTAACATGCTGAGTAATTATCTGCCCCTTTTCACAACGTCAGCGGAAAATACCAAAATATATTAAAAAATAGAAGGGGGCAAATTTTGATAACTCCTACAACCATTTCCACATCCTTGGCTCAAGCTCAAGGATATCGCTTATACCCATACCCCTCTCTCTCATCCCGCCTGTTGTTCCTGAACGCACAGCACCCAATCGAATACACCACAATCAGGCCAATGAGCGCCACAACGTTCACAATCGCAATCTTCCGCCAGTCGTGCTTCCAGTTCGCCAGCACACCCGCCTTGCACGAATTACAGTCATAGCACAGCTGGTCCTGCTCATTGTTCCAAATGGCACAGTCGCTATCCGACGTGTTCGTTGACGTGGCCGATGCAGTCCAATACGTGGCGTTGATGTAGGTGAAGCCGCACGAGGTCGGCGGCTTGCAGCAACCCGACTGCACAAATCAAAGAATCGAACAACATGGTCGGTGTTAAAGTAAGTTAGAATAGAAGAATATGATTTAAAAAAAAAAAAAAATAGGTGATTAGATGTTACAGAACAACATTGTAAAAAAAGGATTTTAGGCGAATACCTGAATTGGGGACAAATTCTTTTGATAGAATTTGTTTGCCAATTCATTGATGTTATCGTCGGCGAGGCTCTTGCAGACTTTGGCGTCTTGAATGCAGCTCTTGATCTTGTGCCAGTTGCTGGCCTTCTCCACGCGATTCTGCAACCAGTTAGAGTAATCTCCAAGCCTATATTCCTTATATCCCCTTTCGGAAACAGCCTCTCCCGCTCCCTTGTTTGTCACAACGAAGGCGAAGACGGTGAAGCAGAAAAGCAGAATTATGAAGATAAACATGACGAAGAGGTAGACCCAAAGCAGCCATGTGACCCTGCAGCAGGCGCCGAGTAAGCCGGCGAGGGAGAGGATCATGAGAATAGCCCCGATGGCAATGACGGGCCATTGCAGAAACTTCTCGCAATATGTGTCCCCTTTGTTGGCGAGCCAGATTCCTCCGGCCAAGATGGGGATGGAGAGCAGAAACGTGGCGAAGTTGAGGATTCCGACGATGCTGTTGCAGAAACGAACCATGTTGCTCAATGAATAACTTCCACTTTGTTTTAACAGGAACAACGTTATTGCAATTATGTGAAATTAGGGCGAGAGAATGAAGCTTTTAAAGCAGAAGGAAAATGGCCGGCATTGGACAAGAAACCGCGTCACCGCATATCGTTTCTGCTTGTCTTTCCTTCCTGTTTCCGAAGTTAGTGTGCTTTTCTTAGATTTCACACGAAGCTTTTTATTGACGAGGTTTAGGAAATATAAGCGTGTAAGTTGAACATTTAACCGTGTAATATGTGGAATATGGGCATTACGGTACCTGATCTGGCGTTAGTAGTTACTTGATCCGTTCTTTATTTTTTTCCAGCGTACACATTATAAGAATTGATCATCGTTGTTTGGATCGAAACGGCTACAGTTTGGGTATATGATATTGAAGATGAATATTTAAATGTATTTCTCGACACGGTTTTGACACGGTTTTAGTTCTTCTTGATATAGTATTCTTTCGTGGTAAGCCACTGATAGCGGAAGTCAACACTTTTTTGTGGCATCACATTAATAGAAGATATTATTTTCTTTTGATATAATGCTCGACAGAATTGGTGGGGACATCTTTATGACATTCGGTATGTGTCGGTAGTAAAGAAAACATACCAAAAAGTCAAGTGGTACGCGTCATTTAAACGTATAACAAATACAAGACATATAAAGAATCCTAAAAACAAATAACCTCTTTATAGGAAATAGGCCTGAAAGATCAATTTACAACCATGGAAGTGGTTGAAGAGAAATAAAAAAAAATCTATTCATACAAGAACATATATCAAAGGTTTTTTTTTTAGAAGACATTGTAAGTGTGTTAAGACCCTATCTTAATATAACTATTGTATTTAGGTGTTTATTGTGTATGGATATGTTATGATGTAGTGAGAATTAATAATGGTGTAAGTAAGAGAATCTTGCAACAATCATTAATATAATATTTATTTATTTTTATAGTATTGGAGAAAAAAACCGGATCATCTTATATTTTTATATTGTAAGGAAGTTTTACGTTTAAGGAAGTTGTTCCATCAAAGAGGGTTGTGATAATATAAGTTTGTATTATTTTATTTTTATATTTCGTTAATTTTTGTATTTTAATTATGGAATGTTTTTTTTTAAGATTTATGTTTATTTTTTATTTGATGGTTCCTAACAAATGGTATTATATCTCTTTTCAAGAACATGTTCCCTAGCAACAACTATTATCGCTCCGACTATTTTTTATTTTATAAAATTTTCATTCTGCTTTTTCATTAAAAAAACATTGGTAAAAAATATTAAGTTTTTTTTCTTGTTATGAGTGGATTAGGTTAAAACCCTTATGCAAAGTGTTTAAAAATACCATGAAGGAGCTATTATTTTTCAAAAATATCTAAATATGGATGATAAAGAAAAAACTTTTTATGGATCATTAGAGCCAAAATTAATGACCATCAAAGTTTCAAGGATTTTTTTGAATATAGAGGACCATAAAATTTTTAACGGCCAGAGAGCAATGAAATTTTCAAGGGCCAGGTCTCCCAAGAGATGATGATGATAAAATGGGATAAGAAATCCTATGGATTTTCTAAAGAAGATTTAATTGACCATGGAGTTTTACAAAAAAATATTGTAAGATGGCGAGCAAAAATTTTGTAGATTATTCAATTTAGAATCAAATGGTCTACATTGTTGGACAAAATGAGAAAAGATCATGAGGAGGTAGGATATTCCAATATTTGATAAATATCATATTTAACATTTTGATTCCATCCACTAGGGTAGCCCAGACGGTCACCCTGCTTGCATGTAGAGTTGTTATTTAAGAGGCTATGAGATCGAATCTGGTCGACGATGCTTGACTGAAGAGTGAAGGTAGAATTACAAAGGATCCATATATTAGTTTTGCACCTTTGGTTCCATCCATTAGGGTAGCCCAGATGGTCACCTAGCTTATGTGGAAGTGTTGCTATGCAAGAGGTTAAGGGATCAAATCCCTTCGATGTTGTTTTGATGTTGTTTTAATGTTTTAGGGAGAACAAAGACAAAGATAAATATTTGAGAACTCTTTTAGGTTTCATGTGTTGTGGTAGCACAACTGGTCACGAGCACTTGTGAGAGCACTGTGCTTCAAATCCTATCATGGATGTGAAAGGTATTTAAAGTTTTACTTTATCAAATTTAATTAAGGGAGAAATAAGGGTCATGTTGCTAGTGTAGAATTATTTTTTTGCATAAGGTTTCATTTTTAAAAATTAATAAATGAAGATATAAGATTTTTGGTTGTCAATAAAGCTTTACATTGTGAGTTTCGAAAATGAAGATATAAGGAGTTAATTTTTAAGTTGTATTATGCATGTTTTTGATAAGATATTTTAAGGTGATTGATTTTATATTTAATCAATAAAGGAAAAATAAAATTGTTATCCATATTTTGAATGGACAAAAAAAAAGGAAAACTATTTTTGTCAATAAAGGTTTGGAAAGCTCATACAAAAGAATATCATCAACATTGAGGTAGATTTAGAGGTATGGTGATTTAATTCCTTTCTCGAAATGGTTTTATTTGAGGAAAATATTTTTATTGTCATATAGTGGAAGGTATAAGGAGTTATTGTATGTGCATTATTTTTTCTTGAAATTGAAAGTAAATGGGCAAGGGTTATAGATTTGATTGGAAAGCAAATTTGTGTATTGTTCATGATTAATTTTGGGAGTAGATGAGAAGGAAAAATTTGTGCATTATGATTGGTTTTGAAGTGAATGTGGAAATTAAAAAATAGTATAGGCTCACACAAATAGAAGGGTTACTTTAAAGAAAGGCAAAAATATCACATAATGTAAGGATAATGTGAAAGAATTTAATTGAAAAGGATATTTTAAACTAGCTACAAAAGGGAATAAAATGTGTAAATAAACAATTATAAGTTCAGTTATCAAGTTCTAGACTAGAGCTAACTTTTAATGTAATAAATGTGATACATGTGGAAGCGATAAAAATAATGAATTTGAAGAACATATTGGACGTTTGATTGGTGCATATCATTCTCTATATGTTCATGAAGATAAAAGACTTCTAGACAGAATATGTCTGAATTGCTTTAGTTAAGGAAATGACATTGAAGAATAGGTGAATAACTTGATAACATTATTATGCAAGATCTTAGAATAGATGAGGATTATTTGTATACAAGTTATGGAAAATATTTGAGCATGTTTTGGAGCAGATTTGAGCATGTTTTGTGAGAAATTTTTGGAGAAGATTTGAGAAGGTTTTGTCATTAAGTTTTGGAGCATATTTGAGCAGGTTTTGTGAGTAGGTTTTAGAGTAGATTTGAGCAATATTTGGAGAAAATTTAGGTTGTATTTGTGAGCAGATTATGGAGAAAATTTGAGCAAGTTTTGGAGCAGATTTGAAGTAGTCTTTGTGAGTTGTTTTATGATTAAGATTTAAGTACAAATCTAAGTATAGTGTTGACCGAACATGAGTGGGAATTGGTGTATTGTAAGTATTGGTATCTATGAACCAGAGCAAAGAGGATTGACATCTCCTATGAATTTATGTTCACGAACTTGAAAGGGATTGGTGTCTCCTATGGATTGGTTTCCATGAAAAAAAGTAGAGGGGATTGGTGTCTCCTATGGATTGGTGTCCACGAACTAGAATAGAGGGGATTAGTATCTCCTATGGATTGGTGTCCATGAAATTAAAAGGGGATTTGTGTCTCTTGTGTCTCTTGTGGATTAGTATCCATGAACTAGAGTAGATGGGATTGGTGTCTCCTGTGGATTGGTGTCCATGAATTTGAGAGGGGATTGGTGTCTCCTATGGATTGGTGTCCATGAATATTGTAATAGGGGATTGGTATCTCTTGTGGGTTGGTGCCCTATTGTGGCTGCTCCACAACTAGCCTCAAAAATTTGGGACCCACATTTTTTATTTTGAAATTTTGGGAGCTTCCGTTGTTTTTGCGTGAGTGTTGATGAAACCCGAATCATGGGCTCGTTATGGGGACTCCGAGATTCTTCATGTTGGGAGGTCTTTTTGTGTTCTTGTAAAAGTTAGCACTTCATTTTTATTTGAAAATATTTGTTTTAGTAAGTTGTCCATAGAACTCGTCCCTTTGAGTGTAGTTGGTTTTGGGTTGGCGATTGAGTTTTGAGTTTTAAAATATGATCATTGTGTGGTTCTATTGATTTGTTCGTACTTGATTAGTTTAGTTTGTAAAGCATAAAACAAATCCATGCCTATGTTTCATATGTATGAATTTATATATAAAAAAAGACTTTTAATCGAGTTTGAAAAACTATTTATATATATAATATAATTTGATATATTATATATATAAATAAGAATAAAAGAAAATAATAAAAAAATAAAAATAAAATAATATATTTTATATATAAAAGTTGTTATAAAAAAAAAAATTATAAAAAAAAAAATAAAAAAAGCAAAAAAATAAAGAAAGTATTTTTGTCATTATTGTACATATTCTATATAATAACAATGAAAGTTTAAAAAATAAAAAATAAAATTAAATAAAATTAAATTAATATATGTACATATTATGTATGTACTTATATTTTACATATAAAAAATATAATTAAAAAAAACTTATATATATTATATTTATATATAGTATATATAATAATAAAAAAAATAATAAATAAAAATAAGGAAGACATTATCAAAACAATATATATATAATAATGATGCACTATCATCTTATAAGATATATTCTTATATATTAAAGTGGAGTTTTGACGATGAAGGCTTTGATTAAAAGTTATATTGAAGGTATTTGTTAAAGTTTTGTTATGTTTTCTGATGATACACCTTGTACTGCAGGTTGCGGGACCACAGGAGGCGAACATAGCAGCGGACATGCCGTGTATCGAAGACTCCGTGGCAATGGCGATCGAAGAAAGCCAATCGCCGGATAGCTCACATGCTTCCTGAACATGGACGGGATTTGGCACCTGCTTACGCAAGCCGGACACCTCTACAGTGTGAAACAGATCAGGCATTGGGGAGATTGGATTCGGAGGTCTGTAAGCGGAGTTGACCGACAACTATGCAGGCGGGGGTATTAAGCTGTTTCAAACTCAATCACCACCATAGCAGGGATTCAAAACAGAAGGATATGTGGTTCAAAGGATGTTTGGGTCACGTCCACCTCATTTCATAAACGACGGATGGATTCTTCCAATGGATAGATGCTAAATAATTAAAAAAATAAATTAAAATAAATAAATAATACATTGGTTTCGTGGCTAGGTGAAAAGTGCTGGAAACGTGGCTAGGGCGTCATTGAAAGATGCTTGTATAATAGAGAATAAAACACGTTACTAAGTCCTTTGAGGGAAAAGAATATATATAAAAATTAAAAGGACAAACTTTTTATTATAAAGGGCTTTATTATGATATGTGCATCATTGAAAAAAAAAAAAAAAAGCGGGACCTTAGGGAAAATAAACGTTACGGGGTGTAACGGATGAAGGCAAACGAGAAATAGAAGAAACCAAGTGAAGGGTTTTGGAAACCCAAATGACAGGAAAACGCACGGAGGAATGTGAAAATGGAGAAGCCCATCCAAACAGGAAATGGAAAGCCAAAAGACAAAACGGAAATGAATAGTTCCAGAAAATTTTAAATACCTTATGTAAAGACATAAACGAGGAGGTTCTTTCAAGAAGACTAGAAATGCTGCCGGATTTTGAAATGTAAAACTGGAAACACATTTTTAATGCAAGTTTTTGTTCAAAAATTTTAGGCTTTGTTAGCAAGAAAGGATGGGATTTTTCTGCATGCAAAAAATTTAACTGTCTATCTTTCCCGTTTCAGATTTTGGACTTGTAGATGAAGTTTACGCAATTATGTTTTGGTTACTTCATGTGAATGTTTGAATCTGAAATTTATTTTTGAACCCTAGGAGCTAGCACTTAGTTTATTTCGGTTGCGCAAATTTGTGGGTCGAATAAGCTAGGTTGCATGTATGAAATTCTCACATATTCAGTTTTGTAGGACAGGGTGCTATCAAACTGACGGAGCTTTGTCATTTCTGCGTTTTCAGTATTTGATTTGATGCAGATTTTTATATTTTTTCAGTTTTCAACTTTTAAAAATATAATTTTTTTTTTTTTAATTGCATGGTTGTGAAGAATGATGTAAAATATTTGATACACAACAGATTCGGACTCATTCCGATATCATTTCGATTTTATATTAATTTTTGAAAACTGTTGTTTTTGAGGATTTTTATAATTTCGGAAATTTCAATTTTTAAGTTTCGGAGGCAAATCAGATTTTTATGATTTCTGTTTTTATTCATAAGCATAAAATGACCTTTTCTTTATGAAAATTCAATTTCATAAAAGAGGGGGAAATTTTCATGGCATTTCATGAGCCTTCATTTTTGGAGCATAAATGTACCTTTTCTTCATGAAAATTCTGATTTCATTGAAGAGGGTAATTTTACATGTTACATTGAAGGTTATTATTTCAAAGCACTAAATTATTCATCTTTATGAAAATTTGATTTCATTTAAGAGGGATAAGTTGAAGTGACATTTTAAAGTCCTTATTTTAAGGCCATAAATTATTGCCTCTTTGTGAAAATCAATTTCACCAAAGAGGGATAGTTTATTGATCACATTGAAAGCTATCTTAATATCCAAGATAAGAAGCTATATTTGGAGCCTATTTCATCATTTTGAATGTACATTCATAGATAGATTTAATCTTCATTTTCATGTTTAAAGTAGGATTTAATGCAAGATAAAACTTGATTAAAATCCATTTAATAAGGAAGATAAAATCTACCTTAAAATCCTCAAGATAAAAATAACTAGGGCACTACATCGTGATCATATGAGGGTCAATTCATATTTACTTTTGTTTGGTTTCATGAACAATCATTAAAGTAGCATGGTAAAATAAACCTATACATGCCCCTTGTTTATAGTTACTTGTAATCACTAAGGTGTTCCAAGCATTAAATTGATATATCTTTATTGAGATAACTAATACACATATGCAAATGCTAATATAGCAGAGACCTTGGAGAAGTTGTTCATTTAACTTATTTGCAAGAGAGGGCTTTGAGATCAAAACCCTAAGGGAGAGTGTAATTTCACAATTGGGTAAACTTAACACTCAACATGCCCATGAAGTTTGTTTTGAAATTTATAAGCAATATTTTTTTGTGGATGTATCCCATGTTGGATGAACCACATTAAATCTATGTCTCTCATATGTGTGATGATTTGTGCATTGTTTCATTACTATACTGATATTTTTACTGTTATCATTTATATTGAAAAGTAAAATGTTTTATCTTTTAATTTTCACCCCCCTCTCAGTATAAGCTTATGTTATTCAACCTCTTACCTCCACCACTTGGGCTTAACAATTCAAGGAGAAGGATTGACCTATTAAAGGAAAAAATATAGTATTCATAACAAGAGTGCCATTGAGTTTGAAAATATTGATTACTGTGGGTGTCCCTACTAATCCTCCAAGACTTATAATATGGTATATGAAGATGTCAACAACAATTGCACATCCAAAGTCTCAAAATCATTTGGTATTGATGATTCTAAATTTAGAGACCTTAATGGGCTATAATGATGTACTACAAATATGGTCAATGAAGTATTAATGTAGACATAAAATTTTGACTCACATCAAAATTTCCTAACTCCCTAGAATTAGGTTTTCATTGTCTTAACCCATTTTTTTCACATGCATTGATTTTAATCATAAACCCCTCTTACCTTTGTGGTTTTACTCTAATTTGATCCATGGTTATGCACAATGGAGAATATTTGCAAATTGAGTGAATATTGGGATTTCCAAAATTGAAAATTGGTGAATATGAGGACCCTCAACATTGGCCCATTCACCTGAAATTTTGAGATCAATTTTTTCTTAGGGTTAATTCAAACATAAGAATATTTGTAATCATAGGCATATATCCAAACATAGTCATATTTGTACCCATTGGAAATCTCTTTTCAAGCTTGATCTAATGGTGGTGTTTTCATGAAGTTATAAGGTGCTTTAATAGGTCAAAAAATTTCACAAAGATGACCTTATGTTTTTCTACGACTTAAAATTTGTAGGCCCAAATAGTTTTTATGGATAATTTTCCATTGTTTATTTTTTTTTTATCTTAAAAAAATATTTCACATTTGAAGAAGAACATTATATGACTCCTTAACAACTAGAATCAATAAATGATATACATAAACTCTTCCAATAAAATTGAAGACTAACATCAATAAAAGATGCCTAAAAATTTAAGGAATGGTAAACAAATTACAACTAGCTCTGAAGAGAAGTTAGATACTAAAAATCCTAATGAAAAATATTGAAGTATAAACTAAATAAAACCAAGAAGAATAAGTAGCACAAATACAATAAACTAATTAAGAAGAAGAAGAAATGCTAGATCATTTTGAGCCTAAAATGGATCTAAAGAGGATATTCGTTATGAATATGCAAAGAATTTTTAGGATTTCTTAAGTCATAATCATCCGAATCTCACTAATGTTTTTGAATTAGAAGATCAACTTATTGATTTTTCAATTGAAGTAGCTTTGGAAGAAGCTTTTTGACTTTACCTACAACCAGAGATGCATGTGAGTGCCACTTCATATAACCTCTCTCCATTTCAACATGTCACCTATGGTGGTACTCCACTTAGCATTACCCAAATTTTGTATCCTCAATATATTCCTTCACAAATTCAAGAATTAAAAACATCTTAACATAAACTTGTTTATGTTGCTACTACAACTACCTCCACTAAAAAATAATTGATTTCTTCTACTTCTACCAATTTTCTTTCCCAATACCTCAAAAATTGATTTGTCCAAGATTCTACATCATAAGAAATCAAAATGTGCACCCAAATCATTTATAAATTCCTACTTATTTTCATATAACCATTAAACTCATCCATATTCACATCATTTACTTTTTATAGAGCAAGCAACAACTGCAAGACTGCATGTCATTCAATTCAAACCATCCACTTGACCTATTACTAGATAACCACTTCATAAGCCAAGTAATACATTAGGTACAATTGGAGCCATAACTAGATAACAAGGTCAAGCTTATGCCTATCAACCCCAACTACCTATATCTCAAAAAAATGATAATGCTCAACCACCTTTTATCTTTAAGGTACCTCATAAAGAAAATAATCTATAAAATCCTCAACAAAAGACACCCTTTGATATCAATGAATAACTAGCAAATACAACAACTAGAATCTCCCTTCTCGACCTACTCAGATCTTCATCCATTCATAAAAAAAAAATTGATGAATACCCTAATTCAAATGATGGTACCTCAGGATATATAACCAACCATTGTGGTTAATATTGTAAACCCCCATAGAATATACTATATTGATTTTCATGATAAGGATATTCTTCCTTACAGTTTGCATAGACATAATCCCCTATACATAAAAACATTAATTGGGGATGTTTGTGTTAAAATAGTATTGATCAACAATGGATCATATTTGAATATTTGTACTTGTGAATTTTTTAAGAGGTTTGGATTTAGAAATTAGGATTTAAGGAGAACCAATATGATCATCAAAGCCTTTAATGATGAAACCCAAGAATCTTGTGGTGTGATGTCTATCCCACTAAAAGTTGGTCCTAGAATTTTGGACACTTCTATTTATTTTGTATCCAACCCAGCATCATAAAAAATTATTATAAGATATCACTGGATTAATGCAATGAGGGTGGCCCCCTATGCCTTGCATAAATGCATAAAATTTGAATTTAAAAATAAATTTGTCACTATTCATGGTGATCTCAAATCTTTTAAAATGTGTGCTATGGCTAAACTCATTGATATTTATTTTTATCCTACTCTGTCATCATTAGCACCTACTTCTTCTAACTCATCATTACCAAAGTCTGATCAACCACATTCTTCTAACAAATCTCTACCTTCTAGCACCAATGATCCCTCTACATCGTATCCTATCTACCCAATTTATCCATCATACTGGCCCCAACTGAACATTCTAATTTTATCTTACAATATTCTATTATATTGTCTCAATTAAAGTCATCTTTGTGTATAATAGGGTTACCTTGTAAGAAATAAAATATATAGCATGTTCAAAATTATGCCTTCATTTATGTAGGGTATTCTACATATGATATTATCATTGATAGAATGGGCTTAATATTTGATGAAAATAGTTTTTCCCATTGTTATTTTTCATATAGGTATAATATTTTCAAGAAAATCATTTGTGACATGGGTTATAAGGGAGAAGACTTAGGTCCCCTAGAAAATGATATACATGAACCCCTTGATGTCAAAGAATATTCCGTACGATGTGGTATTGGTTATATTTCCACAAAATGCCAACCCTTTCCCTTCGACGATGATGATCACCTTATCACATATGAAGAATATTTAGAAATACTTAATTCTCAATTATAGGTTTCAGAAATATGAGGTCAAACATAATGTTTACAATAAGCATCAAGATGAAGAGACTTCAATGATTGTACTCTATGTAGATGATTTTCTTAATATAGGCATCTATCTTGCCTTGATTTAGGATGTGAAGTCTTGGATTTGTTCTTCCTTTGAGATGATATATTTGGGTCTTCTAAACTATTTCTTAGGTATTTAGATTGATTAGAATACTTTTGATATCATCATTTCACATTCCAAGTACACTTTAGATCTTATGTAGCACATCAATATAGAGGACCAAAAGTTTTCTTGGACTCTTTTTACTCAATTTTTGAAGCTTCTGGTTGATTATGTGATTTCTTTGGTGGATGCCATTTTATTATAAGATGTATCCTCTACTTTACTCACTTGCAACCTAATATTGAATTCACTATTATATTTTATTCAAGGTGCATGTAGGCACCTTGAGAGATTCATTGAACCATAGCCAAGGGGATCCTTAGATACATTAGGGACACATATCAAAGGGGTATTAATTATTTAGTTCATTCACCTAAAATTTTGACATGATTTTTTGTTTTAGACTAGGTGAATGATTTGGATGAGTGATGCTCCACCAAAGGTTTTATATTCTATTTGGTTTTTGGACTCATTTCTTGGTTTTCTAGATAATAGTCTACAATGTTTTGGTCTTCCATAAAATTTGAATATTATACTACCAATGAGGAAATAAAGCACCTTTAATTGATACATGATTTTTAGATCTATACTAGATCAATTATTTGGATAAGTGATGCTCCACCAAAGGTTTTATCTTCAATTTATATTTTGGCCTCACTTATTGGTGTTCTTGACAATAGTCTACTATTTGTTAGTCTCCCATGAAAGTTGACTATTATACTACTAGTGAGGAAACACAACACTTTTAATGGATACATGATTTTTACTTGTAGACTAGGTCAATAATTTGGATGAGTGATGCTCCACCAAAGGTTTTATCTTCTATTGGGTTTTGGTCTTGTTTATTGGTGTTCTAGACAATAGTCTACCATTTTTTAGTCTTCCATGAAAGTTGACTATTATACTACCAATAAGGAAATAAAGAACGTTCAATGGATGCTTATGATTCTAGATCAAATGGACATTTATTAGTTCTACCTAGTAACTCTTTTATGTGATAATATATGTACCATATATATTGTCCAAAATCTAGTGCTTTATAAGTAGACCAAGTATTTTGAGATTTGAATGCAACATGTGTAATTACTTGATACTCATGAGATGCTTGACTCAATTTTTTTATTGTCAGTCGAGTGGGAAATAGAGATTCTAACCAAGGTCATGCAAATGTTTCTTTTATATGTGTGTGAGAGCTACTTGGTGTGGAAAAGTGTCCCTTAAGGTTGTATGACTAGTAACGGTATCTCTCTCCCTTATTCAACTTAAGGAGGGATGCTAAAATAGGTGGTCGTTAATATCCACTTTATACCATGAAAACATTTTTATTGCATTGTATGTATAAGCCCCTTGGTCACTTATAAATATTGTAAAGGTATTTTATAATATTCTATTATTTAACCTAATGGTCGGTTACTTAACCTCAACCTAAAGGTAACTTGCAATTAGATATATATCCCATCATACCTTAAAGGTTGGATTGCAAAGGATTCTTTCTTCACAACCTTTATATCTTCTTTTTACTACAAGGTTAAACTATATTTTGAATCCTAATTATTAATTTTTAGCGTAAGGAACATGTTGAAATATATGGTGGTTAAGCTTCACTTGAGGCCATGATCAACTTTGTATTATATTGCATATATAATCCCTCCAGGACCTTGTAAATTCTATGAAGGTATTTTTTATAATATTTTATTATTTTACCTAAAGGTAAATTTATTAACCTTAACCTAAAGTAACATGTAATAAGGTATCAATGCCCCATCATACCAACCATTTCCTCATCATATGGAGTGAGTTCTAATTTACTTTAGTGATATTATTTGGAATACATGGACATCCCCTTATATTTTTTGTATTGCTTTTTGTGTGTTTATTTTTTAGTAATATTGGATAATGTGTTGATATCATTCATATATGGAAACTAATGTGAAATTTAATGAAGTAGACAAGAAATATTTCAAGATCTATGAATATTAAAACCACGTATTGCAAAGAAATTTGATTTCCAGCATATTATATTATTACAATGGCCATTATTTTAATAGACTAAAGGAATTATTTTCTTAAATGGGTTGGGCAAGGCCAACCCATCCATGTTATCATATTAGAATGCTAGTGTCATGATATTAGTGCTCATATTAAGTTCTTTGTGTTACATAGAATTTGAGATAAAATGACATTCTTTATAGTTGTTTTTTTCATCAAAGCTCATGTGCAAGGATTTAATTAAACATATTTAAGGAGCATGAAGTTTTATTTTCTATCTTGGGATCATAATGTAATGGTTGGTGTAGCTTTTGCAAGGTAGTAGGAAGTTTATCATGATTTTGATTCTCTGTCTATTCCTTTGGATAATCATCAATGTCATTAATTTTGTATACCATGGTGGAGCCCTTATCTCTAAGAGGCTAGGGGACCATTTATCTTGATAATGCAGGCTAGCCATGTAGCTATTTTATTGTCTATTTGGTATTATGTTGTTGGGTATTAGGATTTCAAATATCTACAAATATTTTAGGACTATGTTTTCATTGGTATCTTCTTGGGATAGGTGGATTTATATGTTATTTCTAAGGATGAAGGAATCCTCTCTATGTGGTGGTTTGGCATGATGTGTTGGCTAGAAAAGACATGTTTTGGTACTTGGGAAGAAGGTATTGCATGATCAACTCTCATGTTATCCACTTTGAACTATTAATATTCTTTAATAAAAATAAATTATTGTATTAATCTTATGGGGATTCCCTTTGGATTTTGAGGAGCATTGTGTGATCTTGGTTAGCTTTGATAACCATGGAGACAAACTACCTAAGAGGCATTTATTCAATTCTCATTATCCACTTTCATGCTTACCTTGTACTTCTTGGTGAATATGAAGACTAATATGGTGGTCGATGTTCATACTAACAAAGGGAAAATATGTTATTATATTGTATTCTCTCTTTGGCCCTCAATTTGAAGCATAGGGGATGTTGAAATGTGAAATATCCTCTCATTGATCAAGGTTAGCATCCATTTTAAAGGATAATAGATAATAATCTACAAATTTATTATTCACAATAGAACCTCTCAGAGTATCAATTCCCTTAATCAAAAAAGCACAACTTCTCTCCTCCAACATATAACCCAAGGCATCTACTAAAACTACAAAAGTAAGCAGAGTAAGGGGGAAACCATATATGATGGACTTGAAGAGGCTAATATTATTAGTGATCTTACAATTAATAACAACTTTAGCAAAAGCAAAAGTTAAAAGAACCCAAATTTTGTCAATAAATTTCTTGGTAAAACTAAACCATTCCAATATACTGAAGATAAAGGACCAATCCACTCGATCATATGCTTTATAAAAATCAATATTGAGCATAATAATATTTTATCACTTTCTTGAGCCCACTCCAAAGTCTCCTAAGCCATGAGAACTATTTTTAAAATGGATCTCCCCTTCACAAAATCAATTTGTTCACATCTCATAATCTGAGAAACAATATACTTGAAATGAAGAACCAAAACCTCAAAAATAATCTCATATGAAATATTCAATAGGGCGATGGGACTCCAATACCCCATAGTATCCTTCATATTGCCCTTTGAAATAAGCTTAATCAACCCCTAATTAAGAATAGGTGAAATATATCCTTTATCAAAAATTTCCTGGACCATTTGAGCATGATCATCACCAAAAACATCCCATAACATTTTGTAAAATTCCATCAAGATACCATTTGGACCTAGAGACCTACCATATTTCATTTTTAAAAGGGATTCAAACAATTCCTCCTTAGAAAAGGTAGTCGCAACACGATCACTCTAAAAACTAAACACTTTTTTGGAACACTCCTCTTAATTTCCTCCCTAGCAACAAGAACCTTTGAAGACATAGAATAAGCAAAGAAAATCTTCTAGAAATGCTCCTCAATAGTAGTCCTAATACCATCATTATATTCCACCAACATATCATCGAAAGTGTGAAAAGCAGTAATTCTTTTAGAAGCAATTTTCTTATTAATATGACTAAAAAAGAATTGAGGGGGAGCATCCCCTTGCTACAACCAATGAATTTTGCTCCTAATTTGTGCCCATCTGTTAATATAATCCTCATAAAAATGAATCTCATGCTCCCAACCAGCAACTCTTTCCTAAAGTTAAACATTAAAAGGATCCACCTCAAGAGCTCTTCTAGCATTGTCTAAATCTTTCCTAAGCTGCTTTAATCTTCCTTTTCTTCTCCTAACAACTAGCTTTCCCCAACCACACAAAAATTTCATAGTACGTTTAATAGTTGCCTCCCACAAACCAATCCACTAGTATCAACTAGATGAGACTCCAAATTCCAAACACAATTGATAAGATCTCTACAAGACATAGAATCTAAATGAGACTCATTAAGTTTAAAGGGAAGCTTCTTATCAATCACTGTAACAACTCCCAAAAATACTGAAGAGCTAATTGGATAATTATCAGAATAAATAACACAAGCTTATACTGAGATGGGGGGTGAAAAATATAAGACCACTTTTTACTTCTATTTTTAAAATAGTATTATGTCATGTATAGATGGCAGTATCAGTAGCAGTAGTCAAACCAATGCACAGAACACCATACACAATAGAGACACAAATTTTAATGTGGTTCACCCAATGTGGGCTACCTCCATAGAGAAAATATTTCTTCTAAATATTTATCAAATAATATCTTGGGAATCCTTCCCAAATTACAATGTTTATGGACTTTTGTCCAAAGGAGATGTTGATACCCTAATCTCAAGTTTGTGGATCTCTTCCATAGGATAACTCTTTCTCCTTCTGCTCTGGTTAATGATCTTCTAGAAGACTCTATCTCTATGTTGCACTAATTTGTGGATCTCTCTCCACTTGAAGACTCCTCAATCATATCTATCTTCAATTGTCCTAGTTGTTGGATATCTATCCACTGAGACTTTGTCCTCTATACCATGTCAGCTACAAATCTCTATCTCAATACTATACTAAACATAGTTCAATCAGTCTAACACAACTCTTCTCAATCTCTTGCACTAAACACTGTACATTTTGTCTAGCACAAGTCCACTCAAATCTGCACTAAACATAGTTCATTCAATCTAGTACAAACTTGCTCAATAGGTCCACTCAAAAACTTCTCAAATTTGCTCAACAGGTCCACATAGAACTTTCTCAAATCTTCTCAACAGGTCCACACAAAATCTACTTAAATCTCCTCAACAAGTCCACACAAAACCTACTCAAATATGCTCAACAAGTCCACACATAACCTGCTCAAATATGCTCAATAGGTCCACATAGAACCTGCTCATATTAGCTCAATAGGTCCACATAGAACCTGCCCAAATCTGGTCAATAGGTCCACACAAAACTTGGTTAAATATGCTCAACAAGCTCACATAGAACTTATCCAAATCTGTTCAACAATCTCACACATAACTTGTTCAAATCTGCTCAACGAACTCACATAGAACTTGTTCAAATTTGCTCAATAAGTCCTCTCTAGGACTTGCTCAAATCTGCATAGCAATCTTTCACAAAATTACTCAAATCAGTCCACAAGCTTTCTCAAAGACTTATCTCAAATCTTCTTAACAAGCTCACACAGAACTTGTCCAATCACATAGAATCATAAAGAGAATTGTTAGAGACTCAATATGTTCTATCCTCAAATCCCAATATCAACTCAAATCAATCTCATAGAATCATAAAAATAATTGTTAGAGACTCTACATGTTCTATACTCAAATCCCAATCTCAACTCAAATCAATATCATAGAACCATAAAGAGAATTGTTAGAGACTCTATATGTTCTATTCTCAAATCTCAATCTCAACTCAAATAAAAATATAGAATAGTTTGTTTCTAGGAACTTGAACAACCACTTCACACAATCACTTGACTAGGCTCAATCAACTCAATTCAACCAATTACCTTAAGGATCAATCCTTTCTCACAAACCCTAGTCCAAGCATGCATCAACCAACTCAAAATATTTCCAACAATGCTCAATCACAAATCTCACATAATAATGATACTCATGTTCTTCTCTAACTCAAGTTCAAGTTCATTTCACAATCAATGGGCTTCAACAACAATGCTTATAAATTAAGGTTTAATTACAATTCTCAAACCAAAAAACCTTGAAGCATTCAACCAACCATTTTAAAAAGGAAACCAAAATCAATCATTTTCTCTCCAATAATATTTTAGAAATCAACCACCATAAACAATCAATAGGAGAATGTGCCCATACCTTTTATGAATATGAAGAAACCTCTTTGGAAATCTTCCACAATCATAATATTCTTTTGCCCATGAGGGTTAGGAGAAATTACAAAATAATTATCATAACCTTTTACACATTATTTCTCCTAGTCAAAAATCACATCCACCACTAGAAAATAATTAAAAATAATTATTTCCTTATTTAATTAAGCATAGCATGAATATCACCACAACCATTTACCATTCCCTTATTTCTCCTTTTAAGCAAGTTAATCAAATAGCTCTTGAAAAATGCTTTCCAACGATATATAATATGCTACCCTTCCAAAATTAAAAGCAATAGTAATTTTCGTATTTTCAAAAACAAACCATAACCCTTATTACTCCTTAATGCTATTCTCACAAATATTAAAAATAAAAATTAACTTACCTTTTGCCTCTCAGTGGGATTTGATCCCTTGTCGCTGACCATGCACCACTCTAACCATGGAGCTACTAACCACGTGAGCCAACCGCTCACATGAAACGGTGAGCATAGCCACAAAACTTTATTCACTCCAATCGTGCCCCACAAGACACGTGCACCAAAAGGTGCACTACCTTTTACACTTCGTAAAAACCAACACTGGTAGGATTCGATCTTCGGATATCCTAATGCTCAACAACTTAACTGCCTCCCTCTTGCCACTAGGCCACGAGCGTCTATGGTGTATTGGAAGGATCCTTCCTTCCTTCTATTACTCCCTCTTTTCACACGTTTCGAATGCGCTAAAATACCTCTACTTTCCTTTCGAACAAAAAACTCACGATCGCATTCCTTATTGCCAAATGAACTTTGGCAATGATATTTCTACATATTACCTTGAAATCACATATGTCAGCCCTTAATCGAATTTGATGACATCGACGGGAATTTCCAATTTGGAAATTTAAATTTTAAAATATTAAAATTTAAACATAAACTTCAAAGTTGAATAACTTTGTCACCAAGACTTCTTTTTCGATGAAATGAAAAGCCAACTTGGGTTTTAAGAAAAACTCATTTCAAATCTATCATCCATGGTTTTAAATAAAACCTTTTATTTTACCTGCATTGGTTTTCACAAAAATCCTTCCTTGCACTTTTCACAAAACATAGTGCATGCCATCATAGATCCTTTTGACACCAAATAACCTGTTGACATCAATGACAACATTTTAGCTTAGGGACTCAAAATGTCCAACATAGACCCAGTGGCAAATAAGTAAAAAAAAAAGCCCTTCTTCCTCTACCAACACATGTAAAGACACTATTGTGCATATAAAGCCTATCCAATAAGGCCATGATTCTATCACCACCGCTCCTCTTATTAGACCAGGTAAACCATCCCCCTATTTCCAAACATTTGTGTCTAAAATTAGTATCAAAAATTTGAGGCAAGCCTTCAAATTGCTCTAGGATTCCTTTTTAGATCCAACAATACAACCTTCCTGACCACATTCTCTGTCCCCATGCCATTCATCCATATTAAATTCACCTCCAACAATCCAACGTGCATTAGGTAAATTGTGTTGCATCCAATACCACAATATCATCGGCTCACCAGAAGTCTTAGGAGCATACAGAGAACAAATGTCAATCACCTGACCAGCTACAACAAATGTAGCCCAGCATATTCTACCTTGAGGATCCTCCCCCTATTCCACCATCGAGGAAGCCAGCCAAGGTTTAACAGCAAGGACCACCCCACTTGACCCTCTATCATGCATAGAAGACCACCAAATCCCATTCCAACTTTTACTCAGACAACTATGGAGAATAAAACCATCAGCCTTGATCTCCTACAAACACACAACATCAGCACTAATACTACTCACAATTAATTTTTTTTTACTCATGCTATCTATTAGTTTTAGACATCATCAATTTTATCACTTATCGCCTCTAATAAGTGTGAGACTTTAATCATGGGTCTTATAGAATAAGACAATTATAACTTACCTCCTCTTAGAAGAATTGGATTTAAACTTCATGAACATTTTTTTATCTCCTATCTTCAGTCAGAAAATTATGAAAACTTATCATAACCTAAAACCTTATCTCACTAGTTCATAGTTTCAAGTTCCATGCATAGAAAGTTAAATTTACTGGCGAGTTTATATTCTGGGCTCAACACAATTCAACTCAAGTTCCACACTTTTAGCTTATGCATACAAAAAATAATAACTACTGGCTACTTTATATTCTGGACTCAACACAATTCAACTCAAGTTCCACACTTTTAGCGTATGCATGGAAAAAATGATCTCCCAAAATTTATAGATATAAATACAATCTAACATGATGAGTAATTTATCTGCCCTTTTTTCACAATACAAAAAATATAAAAAAATAGAAGGGGCAAATTTTGATAAGTCCTACAACAATTTCCACATCCTTGGCTCAAGCTCAAGGATATCGCTTATACCCATACCCCTCTCTCTCATCCCTCCTGTTGTTCCTGAATGCACAACACCCAATCGAATATACCACAATCAGAGCCACCAGCACCACAACGTTGACAATTGCAATCTTCCGCCAGTCGTGCTTCAGGTTAGCCAGCATACCCGCCTTGCACGAATTACAGTCATAGCACAGCTGGTCCTGCTCATTTTTCCACATCGCACAGTCGCTATCCGACATGTTCGTTGACGTGGCCGAGGCAGTCCAATACGTGGCATTGAAGTAGGTGAAGCCGCACGAGGTCGGCGGCTTGCAGCAACCCGACTGCACAAATCAAAGAATCGAACAACATGGTCAGCGTTGAAATAAGTTAGAATAGAAGAATATGATTATAAAAAAAAAACAAAAAAAAAAAGAGGTGATTAGAAGTTACAGAACAACATTGTAAAAAAGGATTTTAGGCGAATACCTGAATTGGGGACAAATTCTTTTGATAGAATTTGTTTGCCAATTCATTGATATTATCATCGGCGAGGCTCTTGCAGACTTTGGCGTCTTGAATACAGCTCTTGATCTTGTGCCAGTTGCTGGATTTCTCCACGCGATTCTGTAACCAGTTAGAGTAATCTCCAAGACGGTATTCCTTGTATCCCCTTTCGGAAACAGCTTCTCCCGCTCCCTTGTTTGTCACAACGAAGGCGAAGACGGTGAAGCAGAAAAGCAGAATTATGAAGATAAACATGACGAAGAGATAGACCCAAAGAAGCCATGTGAACTTGCAGCAGGCGCCGAGTAAGCCGGCGAGGGAAAGGATCATGAGAATAGCCCCGATGGCAATGATGGGCCATTGCAGAAACTTCTCGCAATATGTGTACCCTTTGTTGGCGAGCCAGATTCCTTCGGCCAAGATGGGGATGGAGAGCAGAAACGTGGCGAAGTTGAGGATTCCGACGATGCTGTTGCTGAACCGAACCATGTTGCTCAATGAATAACTTCCACTATGTTTTAACAGGAACTACGTTATTGCAAGTATGTGAAATTAGGGCAGGAGAATGGAGGTTTTAAAGCAGGAGGAAAATGGCCGGCATTGGACTAGAAACCGCGTCATCGTGTATCGTTTATGCTTGTCTTTCCTTCCTGTTTCCGGAGTTAGTGTGCTTTTCTTAGATTTCACACGAAGCTTTTTATTGTTTGCCGAGGTTTAGGAAATATAAGTGTGTAAGTTGAACATTTAACCGTGTAAAATGTCGAAGATGAGCATTTGAAGAGCATCTTGCTTCGAAGCTACGATTGACCTGTTTAGTGTTTGATGGTACCTGATCTGGCGTTAGTAGTTACTTGATCCGTTCTTTATTTTTTCCAGCGTACACATTATAAGAATTGATCCTCGTTGTTTGGATCGTAACAGCTACAGTTTGGGAATATAATATTGAAGATGAATAATTAAATGTATTTCTTGACACGGTTTTGACACGACTTTAGTTCTTCTTGATATAGTATTCTTTCGTGGTAAGACACACATATGGCAATCAACTATCGTTTTTTTTAAAGGAGAACATATACTTTACATTAAAGGCAACAAAGCAACAGGAATAATATATCAAATCAGTTTATTAACAAAACTAACTACTGCAGGATTATCATTAAACTGTCTAGTAATATTATCAAAATATATTCGAATAAGCTGAATATATAAAAATAATTTAAATATTTACATAAATAAGTTTGTAACTGTTATAAAGCATATACATAAACTGTTGAACCATGTCCAGCTGCACATCACAATGAGCAATACTGGAGCCATAGTCTTCATATCCTCCACAATCACGAAACCTGTCAAAGAAGTATTTATACTTGTCCCTGTAGCAACACATGATCCTTGCCACCTGTATAGAAATTTTGAAACATGTGAGTATCCTAAGAGACCCAGTAAGTAACCTCTGAGAATGCTGAAAATTTTCCTTATTCCTATACAACCATATGATCCATAAAATCTCTGAGGATAGTAAAAGCCAAAAATTATTAAAACATTTCTGCATATGCGGAATATATCCCAATAAAACATGTTGTCTAATCATACTATCTGTTATACTCCATCCCTGCATATTAGATAAGAATATATGCCATATCTCACGAGCAAAAAAATAATCAAAGAATATATGTTCAATAGAATCTGGAACTCTGCAAATAGAACAAGTTATAGGATTATTATTGTTGTCCAAAATAGGTAATCTTTGAAGCAAAAGTTGCCATCTAAACCAAGATTTTTTTGGTTCCAAGTGGCTGGACCAAATATGCTGCAAAATGGTCTGCCCAAAAGAAACTGAGATATCCAAATGCCAAACTGTGCTAAAGTGCAGAATTATATTAGTAGTATCAGTCAACATGTTATATAATTGCCTGGAAGTGACCTTGCAAAATTGAGTACCATCTTGCCAACTCATAATATCTAACAATGAATATTCATTTGCCACAAAATGTGGAGAGACCAGCTACAAAAAAGATGATCTTAATAAACAGTATGTCCTCCTATGTGAAGAAGGAATACCATACTAAATACTAAGAGAGTTCCAAGACTTCAAAATACCATTGTCAAGGATATTAGCAAAATTCCTTATACACAAATTAGCCTATTTTTTTGCAGAACAACCTTGTGTAAGAGCAATAAACTTATTTCTATACATAATATTCCACCATAATGAAATATTAATGTGTGGCATCGCATTAATAGAATATATTATTTTCTTTATGACATTTGGTATGTGTCGGTGGTAAAGAGAACAAACCAAAATCAAGTGGTACGCGTCATGTAAACGTATAAATAAATACAAGACATAAAAAATACAAAAAAAATATAACCTCTTTATAGGAAATAGGCCTGAAAGATCAGTTTAATACAACAATGGAAGTGGTTGAAAAGAAATTTAAAAAAAAAATAAAAATCTCTTCATTCAAGAACATATATCAAAGGCTCTTTTTAAAAGACATTGTAAGAGCATTAAGAACCTATCTCAATGATTTAGTCACTATTGTTGTGAGAATTAATAATGGTGCAAGTAGAGAATCATGCAACAATCATTTGTATAATATTTATTTGTAAATATAAGTCTTTATAAAATTACAGAGAAAAAAAATGAAACATTTTATATTTTTATATTGTAAGGAATTTTTATTTTTAATGAGGTTGTTCCTTTAAAGAGGCTTGTGATAAAATAAATTTGTATTATTTCATTTCTACATTTCTTTAATTTCTTTAATTTGTGTATTGTAATTATGGATTATGCTTATTTTTTATTTGAAAGCTCTTTTCAAGGATTTATGCTTATTTTTAATTTGATGGTTTTTAACAAATGGTACTAAATCTTTTTCCATGAACATGTAACGTAGCAACAACTGTTATCGTTTCAACTATATTTTTATTTTATAAAAAAATCATTTTGTTTTTTCCATTAAAAAATAGTGGTAAACAATCATAAGTTGTTTTTTTCCTGTTATTAGTGGATTAGGTAGAAAACCCTATGCAATGTGTTTAAAAATACTATGAAGGAACTATAATTTTTCAAAAATATCTAAAGATGAATGATAAAGAAAAAAAGTTCCGTGGACCATTAGAGCCAAAATTAATGACCAACAAAGTTTCAAGGATTTTTTGATGATAGAGGACCATAAAAGTTTCAACGGTAAGAGAGCAATGAAATTTCAAGGGTTAGGTCTCCCAAGAGATGATGATGATGAAATGGGATAAGAAACCCTATGGATTTTCTAAAGAAGTTTCAATTGACCATGGAGTTTTATAAAAAATATAGTAACATGATGAGCAAAAGTTTTGTAGACTATTCAATTTAGAATCAAATGGTCTACATTGTTGGAGAGAATGAGAAAAGATCATGATGAGGTAGGATATTCCAATATAGGAGGTAAACATTCTAATAATATTTTATAAGTGGGTAGTGAAGAAAAATAGTTTGATGTGGTAGGTCTGCAAGGAGTTAAAAGTGATGACAATGACCAATTAGAACTCACAACTAATCCCCAAAGACTTTATTACTAATATGTAAACTCCCAAAAAAATCAGTTGAACTCATTTAATGAGTAGTTGATAAAGGATCTAAAACCTCTTGCCTACACCACTTGGGCTTGACAATTCAAGGATAAGGGTTTACCTATTAATGGTATAAATGTAGTAGCCACAACAAGAGTACCCTTGAATTTGAAAATACTGATTATAGTGGGTACCCCTACTAAATCTCCAATATTTCTAAGGTGGTAAATGAAGATTTCAACAACAATTGCACATTCAAAGTCTCAAAATCATTTAGTATTGGTGATTCTAAATTCAAATATTTAAAAGGGCTATAATGATGTAATACAAATATGGTTAGTGGAGTAGTAATGTAGACATAAAATTTTAACTCATCAAAATTCCCTAACTCCCCAAGAATTATGTTTTCATTTTCTTCACCCCTCTTTTTCACATGCATTGATTTTAATCATGAACCTCTTTTACCTTTACAGTTTCACCCTAATTCGAGCCATGGTTATGCATAGTGATGAATATTAGGATTTCCAAAATTAGAAATTGGTGAATATGAACATCGGCCCATTTGCCTAAAAATTTTTAGACCAATTTTTTCTTAGAGTCAATTCACCATAATATATATCCAAACATAGATATATTTGTACTTGTTGGAAAGTTATTTTCAAACTTGATCTAATGGTGGTGCTTTATGAAGTTATAAGGTGATTTTGAATAACACAAGCTTATACTGAGAGGGGGTGAATAGTATAGCATCCACTTTTAACTTTATTTCCAAACCAATATCAATTAGTGTCCTCAATTGCAATTACCAAATATAGCAATGTGCATTAATAACATAGATAGAAATAGTAAGCAAGTGCACAGATCACCACACACACAATTGAGATGCAAGATTTAATGTGGTTCCCCCAATGTGGGGTAGTCCACAAGATAATCTCCTTATAATATTTCACAAATAAATAGGTATCCTTATCCCAATACAAATGATTAATTTGATCTGCTCAAAGCTAGGTTGTCCATTGATCTGCTCAGCTAGGCTATCCACTGATCTGCTCAGCTAGGATTTCCACTGATATGCTCAGCTATACTATCCATTGATATGATTAGCTAGGCTAGGCTCTCCATTGATATGCTCAGCTAGGCTATCCACTGATCTACTCAGCTAGGTTATTCACTGATCTGCTCAGCTAGGCACTCCACTCATCTACTCAACTAGGCACTCCACTGATCTTCTTAGTTAGACTATAAATTAACCTACTCAACTAGGCTATCCACTAATCTGCTCAGCTAGGCACTCCACTAATCTACTCAAATAAACACTCCACTGATTTGCTTAGCTAGGTAACTGATATTGATAATTTTTTTTGTTTTTATTCTATCTTTTTCACTGCTCACAAATCTGCCTCAATGCCTTCTCACAAGGATCAAATAATCCTGCTCATATTTTATCCCAAATATGTCCTGAAAGCCTTCAAAAAATGCTCCAATGTTGTCCCAAATCTGTCCTCAAAGCCTTCACAAAAGGCTCAAGCAATGATGCTCCAATGTTGTCCCAAATATGTCCTTAAATCCTTCACAAAAGGCTCAAGCAATGATGCTCAAATTTTATCCCAAATCTATCCATAAATCTATCCCAAAAAATTTCTCAAGGGCTCAACCAATCATGCACAAAATCTATCTCCAATCTATCCAAAAATTATGTCCCCAAAGCCTTCTCAAAGGCTTAATAAATCACTCTCAGGTAGCACTCAAATCTCAACCACACATAAATGAAGTAAAGGCTCAATGATGAACTCAACAATGAATGGCAATGTACTCTTCAATGGATGACAACAATGATACACAATGATTTCAACATGAAAGCATGAGGATACGAAAACAAGAAAGGAAAGACTCCAAGCACGATGCATAAAATGAAACTAAGCTTAACACTGAATCCTATGAATTAAAAATGCATGAAATGGAGAAAGCATGAATTGAAACCCAAATGAAATAACAGCCCTTCTCTTTTATTGATGTATTTCGCAACTCAATTACAATTCGCATCCTCCCTTTTCACTGGCGAGGAGCTTTAAATCTGTCTCTTGGTTACATCCATGGATAGCCTTCCTTCTTCCGCGTGCCCACATGTAATATGGGCAAACCAAAACGTCACCGCTGCTTGTGTCTATGAATTTTGATTCCTTGCTACTCCTCTGATTTTATAATCCTACGTTCAAAGAAACAAAAGATAGTCAATAGCACCTACTGATAAAACAAAGCATGCAATCCCCAAGCCTGCGATAAATGGATGAGAAAACAAATTAAAATGTGACTAAAATGAATCCAAATGCTTTAAAATTTTGATAGGGGCATCAAGGCATCACCAGGAGGGCATTGCAAAAAGAACAATCAGGAAATTCCTCATCGATTTGAATTCGCTCCGGGGTGGGACGAATTCACCTGCAACAAAATGCCAAAAAGGTACTGTACCAAATGTCTGGCCTAGAGAGCTCCAAAAGACTTGTAAACTTGGGGTTATCTAATTGGGGGCATTTTTGGAAGACCCAGACGGTCTAACTTTCCCAATTTGACCTCCATCAATAGTAATATGATGATGCTACCTGCAAGTTAGTAAAAGCGAACGAATATAGAAACATGATCAAAATTGTTCAAAACAAGATGAAATTTAAATGACAACCTATCTAAGCATCATATAATTGAATGCAGAAAACAAAAATGGTAGAAAGCAAAATCTTCCACAAATTCCCAATCGTTCCTAAAAGGGACGATTAGGCCTGCAGTAGTGTGGGGGCGCTCGGGCGGGCCACCCACCATTTGGGGCCTGATTTAGGCACCAATCCACTTGGGATGGGTCCAAAATCTCTTAAAAGGTGTTTTTGACAAATTGGGTGGTATTCTATGGCCAAATATCAGGTTTTGGGCTCAAGATTCGACCTTCCAATAGTCACCCAATGACCTCCTCTCTAAAAGAGATCAGGGATGTAGAAGGCACAAATCGCACAAGGATATATGGAGAAATAAAATGGTAGCACTTCGTTGCTCCAAATTGCTCTTACTCTATATATATTTTGGGATGAGGAAACTCATCAATTTATAGACCTGGAGGTCTCTTGGGATGAGCATGCAGAGGTGCCACATGACAGCCATGCCCTTCCAAGGGAGGGAAGATTCCTCCCTGATTAGGGGCTTCATGACTGCCCCTGTAACAACCTCTAATGCTTTAAAACGCTTACCCATGCTCCCATGAACTGAAGGAGGCGTTAGGTGGTGGATTTGAGCTACCATTTGTCGAGATTTGACTTTTTTCCTGTCAAACCTGTAATTCGCCCCACCTTGGAGTGGATTTGGAATTCATCCCAGGATGGGGCAAATACCAATTTGAATTCGTCCCTAGGTGGGATGGATATTGAGCAAAGTTCCTGAAGGTGCCAAATTGATTTTTGACCTTTCAAAACTGCTGTGAGAGTGGTTAGGACCACTGTTTAACCTCTGGGGGTTGCCCTTGGGGATGTGTGTGTCAATGCGATCAGTGTTTGTAGTCACATAATCGGATTGGTGCTGTTTTGGTGTCTACACAACAATGTATGACAAATACTCTCTCAAATGGATGACAATAATGCTCAACAATGTACTCTCAAATGGATGGCAAATGAGCTTTCTAATGAAAACTTTTCAAGCAATAACAATGAGAACTTCAACCAACCAAGGACAATCTCCACAAGTGATAGCAATAGGTTCTCAACAATATTTTCCTCATGCAATATCAATAAGCTCTGAATAAACTAGCACAACTCCATCAAGCAGAGAGCTCTCAAATAGCCAACAATGATCTCCACAAGTTACTAGAAAAAGATCTCCTCAATGGTCTCAAATAGAGGCAATGCACTAAACAAGTAACCAACAATATTCTCCTCAAAGCAATAGCAAAAACCTCCTCAATAGTGGCAATACTCTCAATGAACTCCACTAAATCAATTATGAACTCAAGCATCAATTTTATCCATAAAATTGATTTTCTAATCCATCCACTTCCTCTCAAAATCCAAGGCACATAATCAAGCAATTTTTCTTCAACTTTCAAACTCTAACTCATGTGCAAGTATTTTAACTCAAGATAGCAGTTAACTAGGTTTTATGTTCCTAGTTTAATTTCATAATCAAACCATGCACTAGGACATATACATGTTCAATACTTTACAACCTTATAACTCCCTAATTTCATTAACATAAATAACAAGCACCTATGCTTTTATTTATTTAATTTCACACCTTATAACTCCTCAACTACACACAGATAACAAATAATATCTTAATACCTTATAACTCCCTAAACACACACAACAATCATTTATTTCCAAAAAATACATTATGAATCCCTAAGTTTTGGCAAAAATGATTTATTGCACCACAACCTTGGCAACATCAACTATTACCATGCACTAATATATAAATACCTTTTTATGTAGATCATAGCCTCTGAAATTTTTGAAACATAAATGCAATTGCCAAAAATCAATGTGCCTTTGTCACCTTCGAACTCGTCAGTGTTTACCCAAAAATCAATGCATCTTCACACCTCTGCGAGAGTCAAACTCTATTCCTTCTTGCTAGCACTGTGAAGTGCTTACCACGTTAGCATTGGCTCACATTGAGATCTAATCCCAAACACTCCCCTTAATCCTTGCACTTGGCTATCAAACGAAAATAAACTCTTCACAAAAACATTTGCCTCGGTGGGATTCCAACGCAGACCTCTCCTATGTAAATATGATGCCTTGCCAACTGTGCTATGCATCTAGTGTGACTTCAAATCTAGTGGCTTCCTATTTTTTCTTTTCCCTAAATTTAAATACTTGTTTTTACCTTTATGTTGCCTCCTTTCGACGACTCTCTCAAGCGCTAGTTATTCTCTCTTCTCCACAAACAAAATAACCAAGGTTTTTTGTTGTTTTATACACCTTTGATTGCCTTAGAATGATGTCGGAAAATTTGATTTACCACCCTAACCTTTGCTTGTCGCTGGATAAATTGATTTAAATTTAGAACTTATAATTATTAAATAAATATTTAATAATTCATCTCTTATCTTTAAAATGGGATATCTCCTTCGTTATTTTAAATTTTGCCATGAAAATTTTTGCACTTAGATTTAATTGAAAAAACATTTCCATCCATCATCACTTGGAGAAGTATTAGCATATTGGTTTTAATAAAAACCCTTTCCATTGGTCTAATTAAAAACCTTTTCGTCAGTTTTAATTAAAACCCTTGCCATTGATTTTAATGAAAACCTTTACCATTGGTTTTAATAAAAACAATTAATATTATATTTTAAATTAAATATTATATGCCTCTTGTTCCACAAGACCCTGTATATATCCATGATCTCCAAAATATCATAAATTATTATTTATGAAGTGCTTATGCCACCAAGACTCAATGTGATCCATGTGACATCAATGACAACACAAAATAACTCAAATTGCCAACAATCTCCCCCTTTGTCATTGATGGCAACACCTCTAATGCAAAACACCACAATCACTACAAAAACCATCTTTGAGAATAAAATTTGCTCCTCATGACTCAATACTCTCTATGGAGGTTGCTCCCCCTATCTCAATGCTCTCTTTGGAGGATGCTCCCCCTAACTCAATGCTATCCCCCTTACTCAAATCTCTCCCCTTTGACATCAATGGCAAAAAGGGACACCTATGGGGCTAAAATATATGACTCTTAAGATTAGCCCCTCCACCACCTTCTCTATTGAGGTAATTAATTTTGGAGTGGGAGTATTTTTACTCCCATCTTACATTGTTCCTTTCCTTTGTCAATTTCCTTTCGCTTTTTTTTTATATCATTTTCTTTATGAGTTACTTGATCTTCTTTTCTTGAACATGTTTGACCTTCTTACATTGAGACTGCTTGAACTTCTTGACTTGAACCTGTTTGGAATTGAGTCCTACACCATTTTACAATATGTCCAAAGTTATTGCAATTAAAACACTTGATATTATAGCCTTTGGATGGTGCCCATGTTCTGAATTCTTTCTTGAAATTATTTCCATATCCATTCCTTTCCTGAATCCTATATTGTGAGGTTCTAGTTTCATAATCATTATGACCATGAACTATGAATTGTGTAGCTCTAATACCAAAACCATGTTGCTTATTTTCTTTGCACTGAGAAGCTCTATGACCAATATTATTGCATAAGAAGTAGTGTCCCTGAAAAAAATACCTTCTTCCTTTGAAGTTCCTTATAGCAAAATCAAATTTCTTTGATCCATAAACCTTGCAGTGTATCGCCCTATGTCCAAATCCATTACAAGAAAAACAATGCCCTTGAAAATCCCTTTGTTCATGCCTTGGTTCCTCATACCTTTATTGACCATTATACTTGTGATCAACTTCGACTTGTGTATTGTATCTTTGATCCTTCCTTGTAGTATATAAATCCTCTTCCTTAACTTCTTCCTTGCTTTCCTCTTCAAGAATTTATTTGCCTCTTGGACTTGATTCACCTATCTCAAAACAAGATCCAAACTAGATAATTGGAGCCATAGGAGCTTTGGAACCTTCCTCATGAATATTAGGTACTTCCTTGCTTTCATATTTTAAAATTTTCTTTCCTTTTGAGTGTGATTCCCCAAACCTAAAATATGAGACCTTTGGTGCTTTTGAACCTTCCTCTTCTTTTTCTTTATTTGTGGAAAATAGCAAATTGACACAAATATCTATAGCTTTTGAAATGCAACTATCCATTTTTGTTGCTTCCTTTTCTTTGGAAACTGGTTCTTCCTTATGAATTTCTGAAACAAAACCTCCTAATACAAATAGAGGTCCTTGTGTGTTTATTTTTTATTTTCCTTCTTCATAACCAAGCCCTGTCTTTATAAATGGATCTCACTGTAAATCCAAAAATTTATCCAAATTTTTTGAATTCCTTTTAAATCATGCTAACTCATCTTTGTATGTCCCCAAACATTTATGATCTTATTATTCTAACTGATTACATCTTTCTTTCTTCTTCTTCAATTGTTCAAAAATGGTGATGCCAAGCTCTTTTATTTCTTGAAGCTCTTTTTCCAAAACTTGAATGTGTCGATTAAGCATTATTTTGAACTTTTAATTTTCATGAACCTTATTTTCAAGCCTTCTGATTTTCCTTTTCAATATCTTGATTTTATTTTCTTATTTTGTGGATTCCTCTTCTTCATCATCACTGTTGTTGGAATTGTCACTAGAACTGTTGCTAGAACTATTACTGGAACTGCTACTTTCTTTTTCCAAAAATAAAATTTCTTTGTTGTAATTGATGTAGTACATGCAATCATCATCTAAATACCCAAAGTCTCTACATATGAAGCATTTTAGTATTCTTAGGCCCTCCTTGTACCTATTTTATTGCTCAATGGCTATAGCAATCTCTTCATGTTGTTCTGCGATAGATATATCATCTTCTTTAACTTAAATACCTAGGAATAGGTGTTCTTGCCTTTCTTCACTTATTCCAAAGAATGTACATTCTTCTTCATCTGACTGGTCTTCATTGTTGTGATATGAGCTATCATTTGCTTCTTTAATGTAGAAATTTTTCTTTGTCTTACGAAAAATTTTCTTCTTCTCATGATTACTTTGCTTGTACCTATCATATTTGTCATGTTTATGCTTTCCTTATTCTTTTCTTCTGTGACCTTGCTTTTCATCATCATTGTTTTTTTCATATGGACACTTGTATGAATAGTGACCATATTCACCACACTTGTAGCATTTGACTTTCTTCATATCCCTGTAATTCATTAAGTCATTTTTCTTTTTGATAAAGTTAGCTTCCTCATCATTATCTAAATCTCTATCTATCTCTAGATCTTTCCCTTTATTTTTCTCTAAAGCCTTGAATCCAATTTCTTTTATTGGAGCTTGATGCTAATCTATCCTCATCTCATAAGTTGTGAGAGTTACTTGTAGTTCTTCCATTATTAGCTTGTCAATATCCATTGTTTATTCTATCGTTGAAAACTTTACATCATAATTCATGGGAAGTGATCTCATAACCTTTTGAGTAACATCTGATTATTTCATCTCAAATCCTAGGCCTCTCATGATGTTAGTAATATCATCAACTCTAAGTTAAAAATTTGTGATATCTTTAGAATATTCCTTTTTCAATTCCTTGAATCTTCTTCTATGAGTTTGTAGTTTTGCTAAATTTACCTTGGAATCTCCTTCATAGGTATTCTGCAACTTGGTCCACATTTCATTATCTGAATTACATACCATGACTTTTACAAAATTTGTCTCATGTAGCCCACTCAGAATATAATTCATTGCCTTTGCATTGATATCAACTACTTTCTTGATAGTTTCATCTATCTCGGGATCACCTTCAACATTATACTCTTTTGCAACCATTTTCCATACCTCACATCCCTGTGATATCAAGTAGTTATTCATTCTCATGCTCCAGAAACCATAATTATTATCGTCAAACATTGGAGCCTTACTTTTAGATGATCCATTCTATGAAGCCATATGTGTTCTTGTAGAATCTACCCTCAATCTATTTGCCTTTTCGAAGGATCCCACTCTGATACCAATTTAAGAACACAAGCTTATACTAAGAGGGGGAGGTGAACAGTATAGCGCCCAATTTTTACTTTCTTTCCAAAATAATATCAATTAGTGTCCTCAATTGTAATTACCAAATATAGGAGTGTGCATTAATAATATAGATAGCAATAGTAAGCAAGTGCACATATCACCACACACACAATTGAGACACAATATTTAACATGGTTCCCCCAATGTGGGGTAGTCCACAAGATAATATCCATATAATATTTCACAAAGAAATAGGGATCCTTATCCCAATAAAAATGATTAGTTTGATTTGCTCAAAGCTAGGATGTCCACTAATTTTCTTAGCTAGGCTATCTTATGATATTCTTAGCTAGGCTCTCTACTGATCTGCTCAGCTAGGCTATCCACTAATCTTCTTAGATAGGCTAGTATATCCACTGATCTACTCAGCTAGGCTATCCACTGATATACTCAGCTAGGCTATCCACTAATCTGCTCAGCTAGACACTCCATTGATCTACTCATCTAGGTTATCCATTGATCTGTTCAACTAGGTAGTCCACTGATCTGGTCAGCTAGGCTATCCACTGATCTACTCAACTAGGCTATCCACTGATCTACTTAGCTAGGTCATCCATTGATATGCTCAGCTAAGCACTCCACTGATCTGCTCATCTAGGAACTTCATTGATCTTCTCAGGTAGGCTACTAATGTTGATGATCTTTCTATTTTTGTTCTATATCTTTCATTGCTCACAAATTTGCCTCAATGCCTTCTCACAAGGCTCAAACAATCTTGCTCATATGCTATCCCAAATTTATACTCAAAGCCTTCACAAAAGGCTCAAGCAGTGATGCTCCAATGCTGTCCCAAATATGTCCTCCAAGCCTTCACAAAAGGCTCAAGCAATGATACTCCAATGTTGTTCCAAATTTATCCTCGAAGCCTTCACAAAAATCTCAAGCAATGATGCTTCAATGCTATCCCAAATATATCCACAAATATTTCTCAAAAACCTTCTCAAAGGCTCAACCAATCATTAACAAAATCTATCTCAAATCTATCCAGAAATTCTATCCCAAAAGCCTTCTCAAAGGCTCAATAAATCACTCTCAAATAGCACTTAAATCTCAACCACAAATAAATTAAGTCAAAGCTCAATTATGAACTCAAAAATGAATGAAAATGTACTCTTCAATGAATGACAACAATGATCCACAATGATCTCAACAATGTATGACAAATACTCTCTCAAATGGATGACAACAATGCTCAACAATGTACTCTCAAATAGATGGCAAATGAGCTCTCTAATGAAAACTCTCCAAGCAATAAAAATGAGAACTTCAACCAACCAAGTATAATCTCCACAAGTGATAGCAATAGGTTCTCAACAATATTTTCCTCATGAAATGTCAATAAGCTCTCAAAAAATTAGCACAACTCCCTCAAGCAAAGAGATCTCAAATAACAAACAATGATCTCCATAAGTGACTAGAAAAATATCTCCTCAATGGTATCAAATAGAGGCAATGCACTCAACAAGTAACCAATAATACTCTCCTCAAAGCAATAGCGTAAACCTCCTCAATAGTGGCAATACTCTCAATGAACTCCACTAAAGCAATTATGAACTCAAGCATCAATTTTATCCACAAAATTGATTTTCTAATCCATCCACTTCATCTTAAAATCCAAGGCATATAATCAAGAAATTTGTCTTCAAATTTTAAACTCTAACTCATGTGCAAGTCTTCTAACTCAATATAGCATTTAACTAGGTTTCAAGTTCCTAGTTTAATTTCATAATCAAACCATGCACTAGGACATATACATGTTTAGTACTTTACAATATTATAACTCCCTAATTTCATTAACATAAATAACAAGCACCTATACTTTTATTTATTTAATTTCACACCTTATAACTCCTCAACTACACACAGATAACAAATAATATCTTAACACCTTATAACTCCCTAAACACACACAACAATCATTTATTTCAACAAATACCTTATGACTCCCTAAGTTTTGGTAGAAATGATTATTGCACCACAACCTTGGCAATGTCAACTATTACCATGCGTTAATAGATAAATACCTTTTTACATAGATCGTAGCCTCTGCAATCTCCAAAAACGTAAATGCAAATGCCAAAAATTAATGTGCCTTTGTCACCTCCAAACTCGTCAATGTTTGCCTAAAAATTAATGTGCCTTCACACCTTTGTGGGAGTCAAACTTTGTTCCTCCTTGCTATTTCTATGAAGCACTTACCATGTGAGCATTGGCTCACATTGGGATCTAATCCCAAACACTCCCCTTTAATACTTGCGCTCAGTTGTCAAATAAAATAAAACTCTTCACAAAAACTTTTGCCTCTACGGGATTTGAACACAGACCTCTCCTATGCAAATATGATGCCCTACCAACTACGCTATGCATCTAGTGTGACGTCAGCTCTGGTGGCTTCCTATTTTATCTTTACCCTCAATTTAAATACTTTGTTTTACCTTTATGCTACCTCCTTTCAATGACTCTCTCAAGTGCTAATAATACTCTCTTCTCTGTAAAACAAAATGACCAAGGTTTTTCATTGTTTTATACACCTTTCATTGCCTTTGAATGATGTCATCAAATTTGATTTGCCACTCTAACCTTTGCACGTCGGTGGATAAATTGATTTCACTTTGACCTTAGAATTATTAAATAAATATTTAATAATTCATCTCTTATCTTTAAAATGGGATATCTCCTTCGTCCTTTGGAATTTTGCCATGAAACTTTTTGCACTTAGGTTTAATTGAAAAAACCTTTCCATCCATCATCATTTGGAGAAGTTTTAGCATATTGGTTTTAATGAAAAACCCTTTCAAATGATTTTAATAAAAACCCTTTCCATTGGTCTAATTAAAAACATTTTCATCGGTTTTAATTAAAACCCTTGCCATTAGTTTTAATGAAAACCTTTACCATTGGTTTTAATAAAAACCATTAATATAATATTTAAAATTTAATATTATATGCCTTTTGTGCCACAAAACCCTGTATATATCCATGCTCTCCAAAATATCATAAATTATTATTTGTGAAGTGCTTATGCCACCAAGATTCAATGTGATCCATGTGACATTAATGAAAACACAAAATAACTCAAATTGCCAACAGATTTAATAGTTCAAATTTTTTCCCAAATATAACCTTAATTTTTAGGGCTTCAAATGCTCCAAATTTTGTTGTGAAGATGGTTGATTTGATTTTCTTAGGATTCACCTTGATTCTGATTAGGATTTTCTATTTTTTTACAAGTACATTTCGAGTCCAACCCCTTACGCATAACCTTGATCTGAGCAATTTTGCAATATTTCGAGCAATTTCACTCTATTTCGAGAAATTTTGCTCTATTTTGAGTGATTTTAAAGTTTTTTGAGTAGTTTCGCACCCCCAAAAAATTCATTAATTTTTGAGCAAATATGCATAAACAAGAGAAAAATTGCCAAATCTGGTAATTTTTTGAGACTTACAAATTGTAGGTCCGGGTATTGTTTATGGATAATTTTCCATGGTTCATTTAGTTCCTCTCTTTAAAAAGGATTTCAAATTTGAATAAGAACATTATATGACTCCTAAACAACTAGAACCAATAAATGATATCAAAAAACTCTTCCATAAAAATTGAACCACACACTTAGTTTACTATTAAAATCTCTACAAGATATTTAGCAAAAACATCTTAATACAATAATAATAATAATAATAATAAATAAGAAAAATATAAAATTAATACTAACATCAATAAAAGATGTCTAAAACTTGAAGGAATGGTAAAAAAATTACAACTAGCTCTGAAGAGAAGTCAAATACTGAAAATCCTAATGAACAAAATATTGAAGTAGAAACCAAAGAAAACCAAGAAGAACAAGTAGCACAAATAGAACAAACTAAGGAAGAAGAAGAAGAAACACTAGATCCTTTTGAGCCTAAAATGGGACCTAAAGGTGATATTCATTTTGAATCTACAAAGCATTTTTGGGGTTTCTTAAGTCACAATCATCCTACTCTCACTAATGCTTTTGAATTAGAAGATAAAATTATGAGAGATGATTTTTCAATTAAAGCAGCTTTGGGAGAATATTTTCAACTTTACCTAAAACCAAATATGTATGTGAGTGCCACTTCATATAACCTCCCTTCATTTCAACATGTCACCTATGGTCATCCTCCCCTTAGTGTTGCTCAAATTCCATATCCTCAACATATTCCTTCACAAATTCAAGCATCAATAGCATCTCAACATAAACATGTTTATGTTGATACTACAACTGTCTCCACTAAAAAACAACTAGTTTCTTCTATTACTACCAATTTTATTTCTCAATACCTCAATAATTGTTTTGTACAAGCTTTTGCATCATAAAAAAATCAAAATGTATACCCAACTCATTCATAATTTCTACTTCTTTTCAAATAACCATTCAACAAAATGCACTTCCCTATGAAAATACCAACCCTAATTTTCTAATTCTATGCACAATTGTATCACCATTCCAACTCCTTATTTGGTAGCACAAGCTACCTATTATCCTCCTTATGCAAACATAATGGCACAAAATGTACCTAATGGGAAAACACATTATATTGAAAATATAGTGAAATAATAAGCTTATCAATTATACCACATAGATCCTTATTGCTCCACATATAGTTATAATGAAATATGTAATCAACCATTAGACCCCATTATCACAACTAGACCATATCCTAAATATTTTTCCATTCCAATCCGTCTAATCTATAAGGGGACTAAAGACCCAATTGAACATCTTTACATGTTTAGAACAACATGTCATGATATTGCTTATGATGATATGTTATTGCTAAAGATGTTTCTAAAAATTCTAAGGGGTATAGCTTTAGAATGGCATTATTAGTTGCCAACACATTCCCTAACAAAATTTGAAGAAACTACAAAATTATTTGTGCATCAATTTGGTGCCTATATAGAGAGACATGTCATGATCAAAGACTTATATAATTTAAAACAAGGAAAAGAAGAAAATTTTGCAAAATTCCTAGCCCGATGGAGGAAACTCTTGGGTAAATTACACTTTAATTTACCTCCAAAAGAGATGCTATAAATCTTCATTGGGAACTTACAAGATCAATTATCCTATGAATTAGCAACTGCTACTATAACCTCTTTTGATCAGACCATCGATTTGGAAAGAAGAGTAAAATAAGCTCTTATCATAAGAGGACAACTTAATAAAAAATATGAAGATAAATAAACCAAAAATTAGTACCAAAAAAACATGTGGTAGGAGATGGGGTCAGAGATAATTGATGTAGGAGCATCCAGTAGCATCTGATGTAGAGGCATCCAGTTGCAGGAGAGCCACTTCTAAAAAATTGGCTAAGAAAGCAGAAGAAGAAGGCAAGGAGAAAATGTAGAGCAAAAACTGTTGCGATTTTGCTACGTCGCAAAATTGCGACAGTCGATAAGAGGGAGAATGCAAAGGCACAGAAATGTCATGATTTCGTGACATGTCATGAAATCGTGACATGTCGTAAAATCACGACACCATCAGGGTAGAGCAAAGGTAGTAGAGGAGGGTGTCGCGAAATCGTGACACCAACAAGGGAGAACAAAAGGAAGTGGGGGAATGTCACGATTTCATGACATGTCACGAAATCACGACTGTCACGAAATCACGACACAAAAGCGAAGCTAAAGCAGAGCAGTGGGATTTTTCACAATTTCATGACATGTCACGAAATCGTGATCATCACGAAATCATGACAAAAGAAAGAGTCAAGGCATAGAAGAAGGGATTGTCATGATTTCGCAACATGTCGCGAAATCACGACAAGGAGTAGACTGAGGAAGGCGCTAAAGAGAATGTCGTGATTTTGCGACATGTCACGAAATCATGACTGTCATGAAATCGTGACCACCAATAGGAGAAAAGTAGATGCCGAAGGGATTGTCATGATTTTGTGACATGTCGTGAAATCACGACTAGAGCAGAGGAGGGGAGGCGAGGAAGGAGAACGTCGCGATATCATGACATGTTGCGATATCGCGGCCCGAAAGCAAGGAAGGTAGAGAGGAAGAGGAGACATCACAATATCGCGACATGTCACGATATCGCGACCAAAAGAGGAAAGGAGCATATGGAAGCTAAAATGTCATGATATTGTGACATGTCGCGATATCGCGACATGTCACGATATTGCGACAGGAAGAGAAGAAGACGAAGAAGAAGAAAGAGATGGCAGGAAACCGCGACCGACGGTATTTTTAGGGACCGTTCCAGAATGACATGTGGCACCAAGGTGCAGTTAAGGTGGGCGATTACCCAGAAGCACAGGAAACGAAAAGGATGGATTGCACAGGGTAATCTGACAGGGAGCGGTGGTCAGAGTGAACTGACAGGAAGCGACGATTACAGGGGCCGTGCGAAGAGGAGCCTTTAATCAGGTTGGTGCTTCAATTTTTGTGTTGATGTTTTAGAGGGTCGGGGCCTCTATAAAAAAAACCCAGTCTTTGTAATAAATCAGGTTGGTGCCCCGATTAAATGCGTAAGTTGTTTTAGAGGGTCGGGGCCTCTATAAAAACCTAGTTTAATGTAATAGATCGAGTGGTGGATAGGAGATCGCATGCAGAGTGTGAGTAGTGTAAAGCTAAGCCGAGCGCTAGCTGTTGTAAAGCCTACAGGCTATGTATTTTTTATATTAATGCAAGAGATTTTCTAAAATTACGTGAGTGTTTTGCTTGTGTGATTTTTTGGTCCCCCATCAGTGGTATCAGAGCTAGTGATTCTGAGTGCGTAAACAGATCATCGATTGTGAGGTAGTTTGCACCAGGATCTATGGTAGGGTTCTAAGAGAGGAGAGAGAGTTTAGGATCCCTGAGTGTGTAACAGATCGCCGGACGTGAGGCAGTTACACCAGGATCTATGAAAAAAAAATGATGACAATGAGAGAGTTCAAGGCATTGTAGAGGCAAGTGCAAGCCCTACAGGAGGAACTACTCAAGAGATATTTGCAAAGGCAAGTGAAAGCCCTACAAAGGGAGCTGCGTAGACAGCGTGAGGAGAAATAGAGAAAGAGAGAAGATGGAGTGCTTCAGAAGTTGAAGCTGAAGAAGGCTGCATGCAAAGAAGGGTGTAGCAGTGCCAGGATCTGCCTAGAAGAAGGTAGAAATTTAACTGGCCAAGAAGAGCAGTGCAAGTAGGCTATAGAAGAAGTATGCAGAAGTGGGAGAATTTGTTTGGAGGAAGAAAAAAGTTATGTGGGCCTGCATAGGGGGTTGGAGCAGGCTTCTAAGGCAGAGAAATGTTTGGAGGTGTTGTAGGAGGCAGCAACCAGATAGCCCAGAAGTGAAGATCACTTCTCCACAAACCCCAGGTGTCTGATGCAGGAGCATCCAGTGGCATTTGATACAGAGGCATCCAGTTGTGGGAGATCCACTTTTGAAAAATTGGCTAAGGAAGCAGAATAAGAAGGCAAGGAAAAAATGCAGAGCAAAAACTGTCATGATTTTGCTACGTCACAAAATCGCGATAGTCGACAGGAGGGAGAATGCAAAGGCACAAAAATGTCATGATTTTGTGACATGTCACGAAATCGTGACACCATTAGGGTAGAGCAAAGGCAGCAAAGGAGGGTGTCACAAAATTGTGACACCAACAAGGGAAAGCAGAAGGAAGTGGGGGAATGTCGCGATTTCGTGACATGTTGCGAAATCATGACTGTCGTGAAATCACGACACAAAAGAGAAGCCGAAGCAGAGCAGTGGGAGTTGTCATGATTTCATGACATGTCGCGAAGTCGCAACCATTGTGAAATCATGACAAAAGAAAGAGCCGAGGCAGAGAAGAAGGGATTGTCACGATTTTGCGATGTGTCGCAAAATTGTGACAAGGAGCAGACCGAGGAAGGCACTAAAGAGAATGTTGTGATTTCGTGACATGTCACAAAATCGTGACTGTCATGAAATTGCGACCACCAACAGGAGAAAAGTAGATGCCGAAGGGATTGTCGTAATTTCATGACATGTGACAAAATCGCAATTGGAGCAGAGGAGCGGAGGCGAGGAAGGAGAACGTCACGATATCGCGACATGTCACGATATCATGACCAAAAGAGGAAAGGAGCATAGGGCTAAAATGTCATGATCTCGTGACATGTCGCGATATCGTGACAAGAAGATAAGAAGATGAAGAAGAAGAAAGAGATGACAAGAAACCGCAGTAGGAGGTATTTTAAGGGATCGTTATAGAATGACACGTGGCACCAAGGTGCAGTTAATGTGGGCAATTACCCAGAAGTGCAGGAAAAAAAAAAGGATGGATTGCGTAGGGTAATCTGACAGGGAGTGGCGGTCAGAGTGAACTGATAGGAAGCGGCGATTACAGGGGTCGTGCGGAGAGGAGCCTTTAATCGGGTTGGTGCTCCAATTTTTGTGTTGATGTTTTAGAGGGTCGGGGCCTCTATAAAAAAAACCTAGTCTTTGTAATAAATCGGTTTGGTACCCCGATTAAATGCGTAAGTTATTTTAGAGGGTTGGGGCCTCTATAAAAACCTAGTTTAATGTAATAGATTGGGTGGTGGATAGGATATCGCATGCAGAGTGTGAGTAGTGTAAAGATAATTCGAGCACTAGCTGTTGTAAAGCCTATAGGCTATGTATTTTTTAGATTAATGCAAGAGATTTTCTAGAATTGCGTGAGTGTTTTACGTGTGTGATTTCCCATCCCCCATCAATAATGGACCCCCCAAAAATTTTAATGTTATGGATGCTACAAAGAAATTTCTGTTTAAATTACCACAAAAACCTCCACCATGAAATTTCACAAAATTGAACCAACCATTATCAATGGTATTGACACAACTACTAGAAAGAGGTTTGATATAATTGCTAAGAATACGGAAATCAAATACCTCTAAACCTTGGTATAGATCATATCAACATTATGATTTTCATCGAGTCGATGGCCATCCAAAAAATACTTGTAAAAGACTAAAATATTTATTGCAAGATCTAATCGGTAATGGTAAGTTTGAAGTGGAATGTCCTCTTTAAAATCCTAACCCTCCAACAAATACACAAACATAACAGGAACAAAATACCCATAAAAATCTATACATCTTCCAAAATCTATTACCCAACTATGGTAATAAAATAGTGAATCAACTGGATTATAGAAGTGTGCCTTATCCAACACATTATGTGGGAATGATTGGTAATCTCCTACCACCACAACCTTCACAAACTATATCTATGGCTACACAATATACGATTACAATCAATAAATTTCAAGAGAAAGAGCCTCAACCTTTATATCTTGAATACATAGAAAGTGAATCAAAATTGGAAGTATATATTAGTTCTCTTCACTCTAATAGCTCAAAATATGAGTTAGGATCAATCTTACCTATTACAAATTTGTTAGTCCCTAAGGAACCATTTTTGAGAATGCTAAAAACTTGCTCGTATTCACATCAATTACTTCATATAGATAAATAAACAACCACAATATTACATCCCATTTGACTCAACCCATCCACTTGACCTATTACTACACAACGACTTCATCAACCAAGTAATACAATAGGTACAATTGGAGCCATAACTAGACAACAAGCTCAAGCTCATGCATGTCAACCCCAACTACCTATAGCTAAACCAAATGATATTGCTCCACCACATTTTTTCTTGAAGGAACCTCATAAAGGTAATAATCTAGATAAATCTCAACAAAAGACCTGTTGAGTGGTATTTTCACCTGGTTGTGAAAGTACACTCTCCTTTAGGATTTGGGTTCCAAATCCCCTCTTGCAAAGAAGTTAAACAAACAACTTCTCCAAGGTCTCCATTGTATTAGCATTTGCATATGTGTATTAGTAATCTCAAATAAAGATATTCAATTTAAATGCTTGGAACACCTTAATGATCGCAAGTAACTGTAAACAAGGGGCAATGTTGGTTTATTTCACCATGAAACTTTAGTGATTGTTCATTGTTTTTTTGGATTTTGAATTTTTTAAATGTTTATTTTAATGCCTGAATAAAATGCAAAAAATGAAAATGAAATGCAGAAAGCTGAAAATAAAATGCATTCAGTATGATGCTATCCTATTTCGACAAAACCGAAGATGTGAGGTTTCCCTGCATGCAACCTAAGCTATTGGATCTGCCAAACAAGCACAATCTGGATAAGCTAAGTGCTGGTTCCTAGGGTACGAAATAAAATTCAGATTTCAAATATTCGCCTAATGTAACCCAAAAAACATGGCATTAACATTATCTATAAATTCAAAATCTGAAAGAATGAAAGAATAAAAATTAAATCCATAGCATGCAAAGAAAATCTCCTTCTTTCTTGCCCACAAGATGCAAATTTTTGAAAACTTTTGCATTAAAAATATGTCATTTTACAATAGTAGAATTTATGGTTTTCCCAAACCAGTATGTAGAAGGAAAACAACTCAAACAGGCCCAGAATGGCCTTTTCGCCTTCAGCTCTGCAACTCTGCTCACAGCAGTTTCCAACCCTTTCTGTGGAAGAAGAAAAACTAGTCCAATGTGGAAGAAAATATCCAGAGAAACCCAGTGTTAAGGCCTTGCCTTCATTACTACAATCTTCTCTGAAAAGTTTCGGCCCCCTTTGGCCTCTTTGAATAGCGTATTTAAACTTGTGAAAACATTGTTTCCTTCCCTGACGGTTCGTTTCATTTGTCGATGGTTGTTCATTTCACCTTCCCTGACTGTTCATTTCACCTTCCCTTGTATGTGTGTGCTTTGCTTTCCATTTTGTGGCCCTTCGTTACATTTTCTCCACATGGGCTTGCGTTTGTTTCCCTCCATGTGTAACGACCATCTTAAATGATTTCAAATCATTAAAGATTCCTTATGTAACGCTTTGTCTTCTTCATTGGATTTTGTCCTTATGTCCACATCACTATGCAGGTCTGTTACCTTGGCAAAAATGGAACATGTTGTGATATCGCGACACTTCTTCTTTCTTTGTTTGACTGCACCTTTTGAATCATGAAAATGTAACATGTCGCAATATCGTGACACTTTTGGCCCCTTTCGTCTTTTGTTGCTTCTGGCCGTGAAAATGCAACATGTCGTGATATCGCGACACTTTTTGTCTTTGGCCATGAAAATGCAACATGTCGCGATATCGCGACACTTTTCTTTCTTCTTCTTTCTTTTCTTGTTTGGTCACGAAAATGCAACATGTCGTGATATCGCGACACTTTTTCCTTCTGGCCGCGAAAATGCAACATGTCGCGATATCGCGACACTTTTTGTCTTTGGCCGTGAAAATGCAACATGTCACGATATCGCGACACTTTTCTTTCTTGTTCTTTCTTTCCTCGTTTGGTCGCAAAAATGCAACATGTCACGATATCGCGACACTTTTTCTCTCTTGGCCGCGATAGTGCAACATGTCGCAATATCGAGACACTTTTTGTCTTTTGGCTGGGACAGTGCAACATGTCGTGATATCATGAAACTTTTTCTCTTTTGGCTGCGATAGTGCAACATGTCGCGATATCGTGACACTTTTTCTCTTTTGGCCGCGATGATGCAACATGTCACGATATCGCGACACTTTTTATTTTTTGGGCTGCGATGGTGCAACATGTCACGATATCGTGACACTTTTTATTTTTGGGCCGCGATGGTGCAACATGTCGTGATATCTCGACACTTTTTCTTTTTGGCCGCGATGGTGCAACATGTTGCGATATCGCGACATTTTTTCTTTTTGGGCTGCAATGGTGCAACATGTTGCGATATCGCAACACTTTTTCTTTTTGGTCCGTGATGGTGCAACATGTCATGATATCGTGACACTTTTTCTTTTTGGGCCGCGATGGTGCAACATGTTGCGATATCGCAACACTTTTTCTTTTTTGGCCACGACAGTGCAACATGTCGCGATATCGCGACAGTTTTTCTCCTTGTGGTGTTTTGCTTTTTTTCTTTGAACTTTAGCCTATGGGCCACTTCGGTCTTCTTGGAACACATGCAAAAATGTGGGTCCCCAATTTTGGGGTACGTTGTGGATCAGCCACAACAAGACCCTTTTATATCAATTAAAAACTAGCTAACACAATGACTAGAATTTCCCTTCTTGACCTACTTATATCTTCCCCCATTCATAGGGAGGAATTAATGAATATCCTAAGTCAAATGATGGTACCTCAAGATAGAGAACCAACCACTATGATAATTTTTGTAGCCTCCCATAGAATAGACTACATTTATTTTCACGATAAGGATTTTCCTCCTCAGATTTTGCATAGATATAATCTCCTATACATAACAACATTAATTGGGGATGTTTGTGTTAAAAGAGTATTGATTGACAATGGATCATCTATGAATATTTGTACTTATGAATTTTTTAAGAGGTTTGGATTTAGAAATGAGGATTTAAGGAGAATCGATATGATCATCAAAGCCTTTAACTATGAAATCCAAGAATCTTGTGGTGTGATGTCTATCCCACTACAAGTTGGTCTTAGAATTTTGGACACTTCCATTTATGTTGTATCCTACCCAACATCATACAACATTCTTCAAGGATGTCCATGGATTAATGCAATAAATAAAATCCCCTCTACCTTGTATCAATACATAAAATTTGAATTTAAAAATCAATTGGTCACTATTCATGATAATCCCAAACCTTTTGAAATGTGCACTACGACTAAACCTATTCATATTTCTTTTTGTATTGCTCTATTATAATAAGTACCTACTTATTCTGACTCATCCTTAACAACACCTTATCAACTATATTATTTTGACACATCTCCACCTTCTAGAAACAATGATCCCTATACATTGTATCCTCTTACAGATAAGGTACTACCCAATTTGTCCACCATACTAGCCTTAGCTAAACATGCTATTTTTTCATAAAAAATTCTATTGTCTTAGCTCAATTACCATCGTCTTCACGTACAATAGGGTTACCTCACAAGAAATAAAATATATACCATGTTCAAAATTATAACTTCATTTATGTAGAGTATTCTACAGATGATATTATCATTGATAGAATAGACTTAATCTTTGAAAAAAATAGTTTTTCCCATTGTTATTTTCACATAGGTATAAGATTTCCAAGCAAATCATGTGTGACATGGGTTATAGGGATCACCTAGAAAATGGTATACATGAACCTTTTGATGTCAAAGAATGGTCAATGTGATGTGGTATTGGTTATATTTCCACAAAACACCAACCCTTATCCTTCGATGATGATGATCACCTTATCATATATGAAGAATATTTAGAAATACTTATTTCTCAATTATGGGTTTTGGAAATGTGAGGTCAAACAATATGTTTAAAACAAGCATCAATATGGAGAGACTTCAGTGATTGTACTCTTGGTTTTTTTCTCCTCTTGATTTAGAATATGAAGTCTTGGATTTGTTCTTCCATTGAGATGATACATTTGGGTCTCCTAAACTATTTCTTAGGTATTTAGATTCATTAGAATAATTTTGGGATCACCATTTCACATCCCAAGTACACTTTAAATCTTATGTAGCACTTCAAGATAAAGGACCATAAGTTTGCTTGGACTCTTTTTACTCAATGTTTGAAGCTTCTGGTTGATTATGTGATTCCTTTGGTGGATGCCACTTTATTATTGGAAGTATTCTCTACTTTACTCACTTGCAACCTAATATTGACTTCACTATTATATTTTATTCAAGGTGCATGTAGTCACCATGAAATATTCATTGGACCATAGCCAAAAGGATGCTTAGATACTTTAAAGGTACATATCAAAGGGGTATTCATTATTTAGTTCATTCACCTTAAATTTTGACATGATTTTTTGTTTTAGACTAGGTGAATGATTTGAATGAGTGATGATCCACCAAATTTTTTATGTTCTCTTTGTTTTTTGAATCTATTTTATGGTTTTCTAGATAATAGTCTACATTTTTTTGGTCTTCCATGAAAATTAACTATTATACTACCAATGAGGAAATAAAACACCTTTAGTGACTTTTAGATCTATACAAGGTCAATTATTTGGATGAGTGATTTTTCAATAAAGGTTTTATCTTCTATTTATATTTTGGCCTCACTTATTGGTTTTCTTGACAATAGTCTACTATTTTTTAGTATCTCATGAAAGTTGATTATTGTACTATTAGTGAGGAAACACGACACTTCTAATGGATACATGATTTTTACTTGTAGACTAGGTCAATGATTTGGATGAGTGATGCTCCACCAAAGGTTTTATCTTCTATTGGGTTTTGGTCTTGTTTCTTATTGTTCTAGACAATAGTATACTATTTTTTAGTCTTCCATGAAAGTTAACTATTATACTATCAATGAGGAAACAAAGAACATTTAATGGATGCTTATGATTCTAGATTGTATGGAAATTCCTTAGTACTACCTAGTAACTCTTTCATATGATAATCTATGTACCATATATCTTATCCAAAATCTAGTTCTTTATTAGTAGACCAAGCATTTTGAGATTTGAATGCAACATGTGTAATTGCTTGATACCCATGGGATGCTTGATTCAATTTTTGTATTGTCAGTAGAGTAGACAATAGATATTCTAACCAAGGTCATGCAAATGTTAGTTTTATGTGCATATGAGAGCTACTTGGTGTTGGAAAGTCTCCCTTAAGGTGGGATGACTAGTAAGGATCTCTCTCCCTTATTTAGATTAAAGAGGGATGCTAATATAGATGGTGGTAAGATCCGCTTGATACCATGACCAACGTTTTATTGTATTGCATGTATAAGCCCCTTTGGCCCTTATAAATATTGTAAAGGTATTTTTTAGTATTCTATTATTTAACTCAATGGTCGGTTCCTTAACCTCAACCTAAAGGTAACTTGCAATTAGATATATATACCTGATCATACCTTAAAGTTTGTATTGCAAAGTATTCTTTCTTCATAGCCCTTATATCTTCTTTTTACTACAATATTAAACTATATTTTGAAACTTTATTATTAAGTTGTAGTGTAAGGTACATTTTTAAATATGTGGTGGTTAAGCTTCACTTTAGGCCATGATCGGCTTTGTATTATATTGTATATATAATCCCTCTAGGACCTTGTAAATCCTATGAAGGTATTTTTTGTAATATTTTATCATTTAATATAAAGGTAAATTTCTTAACCTTATCCTAAAGTAACTTGTAACAAGGTATCAAAACCCATCATATGAGCCATTTTCTTATCAGATGGAGTAAATTCTAATTTCCTTTAGTGATATTATTTGGAATATATGGGCATCCCTTTATATTGTTTGTATTGATTTTTGTGTGTTTGCTTTTTAGTAATATTGGGTAATTTATTGATCTCATTCATATATGTAAACTAATGTGGAATTTAATAAAATGGACGAGAAATATTTTATGATCCATGAATATTAAAACCAAGTATTGCAAAGAAAATAGAGGAAATTTTTTAAAGTTTTTAAAATTTGATTTCCATCATATTATATTATTATAATGACATTTCTTTACTAGACTAGAGGATTTATTTTCTGAAAGGGATTGGGCAAGGCCAACCTACCCATGTTCTCATATTATCATGCTAGTGTCATGACATTAGTGCTCAGATTAAGTTCTTTGTGTTACATAGAATGTAAGATAAAATGAGATTCTATATAGGTATTTTTTTCCATCAAAGCTCATGTGCAAGGATTAAATTAAGCATATTTAAAGAGCATGAAGTTTTCTTTTATATCTTGGGATCATAATGTTATGGTTAGTGTAGCTTTTGCAAGGTAGTAGGAAGTTGATCATGAGTTTGATTATCTATATATTCCTTTTTATAATCATCAATGCCATTAATTTTGTATACCATGGTCAAGCCCTTATCTCTAAGAGGCTAGGAGACCATTTATCTTGCCAATGTGGGCTAGTCATCTAGTTAGTTTATGGTTGGGTTGGTATTATGTTGTTAGGTATTAGGATTTCAAATATCTACCAATATTTTAGGACTATGTTTTCATTGGCATATTCTTGGAACAAGTGGATTTATATATTCTAGGGATGAAGGAATCCTCTCTATGTGGTAGTTTAGCATGACGTGTTTGCTAGCAAAGACATGTGTTGGGACTTGGGAACAAGGGATTACATGATCAACTCTCATGTTCTCCAATTTGGACTATTAATATTCTTTAATCAAGGGAAAGTATTGTATACATATTATGGGGTTCCCTTTCAATTTTGAGGAGCAATGTGTGATCTTGGTTAGCTTTGATAACCATGGGGACAAACTACCTAAAAGGTATTTATTCAATTCTCATTAGCCACTTTCATGCTTACCTTGTATTTCTTGGTGAATATGAAGACTAACATGGTGGTTGATGTGGATCCTACTTGGCATTAAAATAAATTAAATATGTGTGGTGAAACATCTATAAATCAAACCAAACCAAGTGGTATACCCTATTATTTTATAGTGCATATTTCACTTGATTAAGTGAACTAATCCACTAGATATTCTTCTAAGGGAAAAATATGTTATTATATTGTATTCTCTCTTTGGCCCTCAATTTAAAGTATAGGGAATGTTGAAATGTGAAATTTTCTCTCATTGGTCAAGGTTAACATTAATGATGTAATATCCATTGTATGACAATGCACTAGCATTGTATAGTGTGTAATGATGTTTAATATATTATCCTAGGCCCCTAGTTAACCTTGTAATGTTCAATCTAGTATACCCTAGCTTTAATGTTATGTAGGTTAAGTAATTTTAATAATAATTTATTAAGGTATTTGTATAACTCTTGAACTAATGAATTGTATCGATGTGTGATTTTATATTGATAATTAGGGTTTGGTGACTAAGGGCATCCTCTTATTCTCATGTGTGTTCACTATTTATTTTTGCTCTCTTTTTTAATTTGCTATGATATTTGAGCAATGTTGTTCATATCCACTCTAAAAAACCATTATAAAATTGAACGTTATCATTTAGACAAGGTGGTTATATGTTGGCATGAATATTAACATTGAAGAGATATCATCAAGAGATAATTTGATTTATCTCTCAATTATTTTATAATAGTTGAGGTAATTAGTAATGATATCCTTTCATATTTTCTTTATGTAAGGGTTATGTCTAGTCGCTTGCCTTGAAAATATTTGAGGTGATTTTTAATGATATCCCTTCACATTTCCTTGATGTGAGGGTGACATCTAGTTGCTTCCCTTAGCAATACAATATAGTGGTTGTACTAATTGGTTGTTAGCTAGTGTCATTATTGATAGCTAGATGAAGGGTGCAAGGTGTTCATTCAAATCATCAATAAATTTTGATGGACAAAATATTCAATATTGTTAACCATTGATCCTAAATACAATGTGTAATACCAATACATCAGGGTTATGCATAAGGAGTTGGACTCAAAATGTAGGACTCAAAATGTACTTATAAAAAAATGGTGAATCCTAATCGAACTCAAGGTAAATCATGGAGAATCCTAATAAAATCAAATTGAGCACCTTCATACCAAAATTTGAGGTATTTGAAGACCTAAAATATAAATTTATATTTGGGGCCAATTTTGACCTATTAAATCATCTTATAACTTCATAAAAACACCATCATTATATTAGGCTTGAAAAGAGCTTTCCAACGAGTACAAATATGCCTATGTTTGGATATATATTGTGGTGAATTGACCCTAAGAAAAAATTGGTCCTAAAAATTTTAGGCAAATGGGCCAACATTGAGGGTCTTCATATTCACCAATTTTTTATTTTGGAAATCCTAATATTTGCCCAATTTGGGGATATTCGCCACAATGTATAACCCTGCAATACATATATACTAATGTGTTAAAATATATCATAAATTATATCTATTGAGGATTTATTTATTTATTTATAGTTTATTTTAAACAAGACACTTATATTTTCCTTTCTCATATTATTCAATCCCATGAAAGAACTACTTAGTAACAATATGCAAAAGATAACAGAACCTCGACTTATCACTTCATTCTTCCAGCCTCTAGAGGCCACGATCAGGAAGCGCCAAGGTGATCACAAAGATACAACAAGATCAAATCGTCATCGACTCTAACAAAGAGAATCTACGGTGACATCCAACTCTTACATCACTCACTTCTCTTCAACCTTGAATGTTGGGAGTAATCCTTGATTCACAAATCTTGTATATCATATGTCATCCTGTTTATTGATTTTCTTACTTTATTTTCTCTGGATGCTTTGTATATGTCTTACTTTACAGTCCTATTGACCTATTTTGATCACCGATGGACATTAATACAAATACAAATTTAAATTCAAATATTTAGGCTTCTAATGCTTGGTAATAAATCCAATTGATACTCTCCATTTTTGTTTCTCATTAGTTTTAGACATCATCAAATTTTTCACTTATGGCCTCTAATAATTGTGAGACTTTGATTATAATTATGGGTGATGTGAGTGTGGTTTATTGGTAAGCACAGACGCCACTTGCATTATCAGTGATGTGACCCGGTTTCAATCCCCACAATAAATGTTTATAAGAAGTATTATTCAAAAAAAATGTGTGAATCCTCTTATAGATTTAAACTTCATAAACATTTTTTTTAAATGTCCTATCTTCAGTCAAAAAATTATGAAAACTTATCATGACCTAAAGCCTTATCTAAGTAGTTCACAGTTTCAGGTTCCATGAATTGGATTTAACTTCGTGAACATTTTTTTTTATGTCCTATCTTCAGTCAGAAAGTTATGAAAACTTATCATGACCTAAAGCCAAATCTAACTAGTTCACAGTTTCAGGTTCCATGCATAGAAAAGAAAAAAAAAAAAAAATTACTGGCTAGTTTATATTCTGGACTCAACACAATTCAACTCAAGTTCCACACTTTTAGCGTATGCATGGAAAAAGTGATCTCCCAAAATTCATAGATATAAATACAATCTGACATGAGTAATTTATCTGCCCCTTTTCACAACGTCAGCGGAAAATACAAAAAAATATAGAAAATAGAATGGGGCAAATTTTGGTAAGTCCTACAACCATTTCCACATCCTTGGCTCAAGCTCAAGGATATCGCTTATACCCATACCCCTCTCTCTCATCCCGCCTGTTGTTCCTGAACGCGCAGCACCCAATCGAATACACCACAAAGACCAATGAGCGCCACAACGTTCACAATCGCAATCTTCCGCCAGTCGTGCTTCAAGTTCGCCGGCACACCCGCCTTGCACGAATTACCGTCATAGCACAGCTGGTCCTGCTCGTTATTCCACGTTGCACAGTCGCTATCCGACGTGTTCGTTGACGTGGCCGAGACAGTCCAACACGTGGCGTTGACGTAGGTGAAGCCGCACGAGGTCGGCGGCTTGCAGCAACCCGACTGCACAAATCAAAGAATCGAACAACATGGTCGGCGTTGAAGTAAGTTAGAATCAAATAATATGATAAAAAAAACATGGTCGGCGTTGACGTAAGTTAGAATCAAATAATATGATCAAAAAAATAAAAAAGGTGATTAGAAGTAAGTTACAGAATAACATTGTAAGAAAAGGATTTTAGGCGAATACCTGAATTGGGGACAAATTCTTTTAATAGAATTTGTTTGCCAATTCATTGATGTTATCGTCGGCGAGGCTCTCGCAGACTTTGGCGTCTTGAATGCAGCTCTTGATCTTGTGCCAGTTGCTGGCCTTCTCCAAGTGATTCTGCAACCAGTTAGAGTAATCTCCAAGCCTATATTCCTTATATCCCCTTTCGGAAACAGCCTCTCCCGCTCCCTTGTTTGTCACAACGAAGGCGAAGACGGTGAAGCAGAAAAGCAGGATTATGAAGATAACCATGACGAAGAGGTAGACCCAAAGCAGCCATGTGACCCTGCAGCAGGCACCGAGTAAGCCGGTGAGGGAGAGGATCATGAGAATAGTCCCAATGGCAATGACGGGCCATTGCAGAAACTTCTCACAATATGTGTCCCCTTTGTTGGCGAGCCAGATTCCTCCGGCCAAGATGGGGATGGAGACCAGAAACGTGGCGAAGCTGACGATTGCGACAATGCTGTTGCTGAAACGAACCATGGCGTTCAATGAGGGAATAGAAGTGGTTACATCCACACAAGTTTTAGTAATTGCCAATTGTTAAAATCCAATTTATAACTATCTTAATGTTATATTTTAAGCGTCTATTGTGTATGGATCTATTATAATGTGATTATATTTTATGATGTGTTTATGATTGTGAGAATTAATAATGATGTAAGTAGAAGAATAATGTACTAATTGTTTGTGTAAGTAAGAGTTATTTTAATGATGTAATATTTTTTTTTTTTAAATACATTTTTTTATAAAAATAAGGCAAAAAAATGAATTGTCTCATATTTTCATATTGTAACGAAGGTCTCCTTTTAATGAGGTTGTTTTTTTAAGAGGCTTATGATAATATAAGTTTGTTATATTTAATTTTAGTGATCTTTATAAGTATTTGTGTTATTTCATTTTTATATTTTTTTAATTTTTGCATCGTAACTATGAATTATGTTTATTTTTTTATTTTAACAAGTGGTATTGATGCTCTTTCTAGGGACTTATGATCTAAATGTTCTTAACAAATGGCAGTAGAGCTATTTCCAAGGACATGTTCTATAGCAACAACTATTATCACTTTAACTATTTTTTATGTATAAAAAAACCATATTTTTTCTTTCTTGTTACTAGTGGATTAGGCTAGAAACCCTATGCAAGGTGTTTAAAAATATCATAGAGGAGATATAATTTTTGGCTAAGCAATATTACCCATAAAGCGTCCAATAAAGTGAGGAGTGATCAAACTCCAATACGTAGGCCTTCGACAACACATGTATATGACTCCCAGCTCCCATATATTTTTGGGTATATAGCCACCCTAGAAATATATTCACCATGTAATTTTCCATAGTGCACTATGAACAATACTCAAGAAAATACCCTCACATATTGTTGTAATATATCAAAGGGCTATGAGTCAAAAGCAAGTACGAGCATGAGTTAGGAGTGAGTGTAGCTAGAAGCAAGTGTGAGCATGAATTAGGATTGAGTGCATCCAGAAGCAAATGCAAGTGTGAGTGCAATCAAGAGTGAGTGCAATAATAGTTGAAAGTGAGCATAGTTGAAAGCAAGTGCAAGTTAGGAGTGAGTGCAGCTAGAAACAAGTGCAAGTGTGAGTGCAATCTAATAGTCAGAAGTGAGCGTAGTTGGAAGTGAGTGTGAGCATGATATAGGAATCATGTGTCTACTTGGATTACCTAGGGTTAGATTCTTTCTTATTCCTAGGAATTATTATTATTGTTAATAAATATTGTAAGCCTCTTTCCCATGTAGCATTTAGTTAGCATATAATTAGCAAGAGATAGGTTAGAATTTGTCTTACCTCCCTATTTATCCTCGAGCATGATCTATGTGTATGGTTATGAGAATGAAACATCAATTACGTTTTCGTACCTTTTTACTGGTATTAAAGCATCGATCTAATAATGTATGCTCATATGCGATTAACATTTCTAATTGGAATTTAACGCTCATTTGGCTTGTGCCATTTGGCTATTTGTTGAGACTCTATAACATTTTAAAATTTAGTGTTGACAAACCTTGTTGGGCAATTTTTGTTGGTAGCAATTTTGCAATTCTTCGATGGTTTGTCGACAATTTTCTATTATTGGTCTGATTTCAATTTTTTGTGAAAATTTATTTTTTAAAGGGTAGAAAAATACTACCTCTTGCTTCATACAAATGATGGTCTTTCAACTAACGTTTATCGGTCAACACAGACCACAAGCTTTGGTTGCAAGTTTGTGATACTTCGGTGGTTTGATTGTTGATAATTTTCTATTGTTGACCTGATTTCAATTTTTTGTGAAATTTTATTTTTGCCATTTGGCTAATTGTCGAGACTCTATCACATTTTAAAATTTTGCGTTGACAAACCTTGTTGGGCAATTTTTTTTGGTAGCAAGTTTGCGATTCTTCGACGGTTTGATTGTCAAAAAAAATTTGTTATTGGTCTGATTTTAATTTTTTGTGAAAATTTATTTTTTATAGGCTTTCAACTAACGTCTCTCAATAAAAATAGACCGCAAGCTACTAGGCACATGGGTGTAACACGGTAGGCTTTCAGCTAACAAGCTTTGGTAGCAAGTTTGTTATTCTTTGGTGGTTTTATTGCTGATAATTTTATATGGTTGGCCTAATTTCAATTTTTTATGAAATTTTATATAGGGTAGTGAAAGACTACCTCCTACATCATACAAATGGTTGAAAATGGTAGACTTTCAACTAATGTATCTCGATCAACATAGACCACAAGCTACTAAGCACATGGTTGTAACAGTATAAGAGAATACAAATGGTAGTCTTTCAACTAATATCTATTGGTCAACATAGACTGCAATCTACTAGGCACATGTCTATAATAGTCTAAGAGGACAATGATAAGTGGTGCATGAGTTTGTAGCTTGATGATGAGGTATACGTGGTGAGAGGTCAGTGGCTAGTCGACCAAATCAAGTGAGGGATTGACCACCAAGTGGTGCTCACTATCCATAGTGAACAGTTTTTATTTTAAACCATTTCAACTAACCCCATTTCTCGAATGTGGGACAAATCCTTGCACTAAAACATGATGCACAATTGACCCTGTTAGTTGTAGACACCATGGATGCATTTTAGCTAGAAATCTTACACATATTTGTGAACTCTATCCTTGGGAAATCCATTCTTAGTGCGAACAATAAAGTGGAATTTTTCCACCTAGATCTAGATTTTATTGAGGATTTTATGAGTAGCATAGACCATAGGCATGATGTTTGACAAAAACTAGATACCCAATTTACTGCATGATGATTTTCATAGCAATTTCATCTTCTATCTATGTGTCACTAACATTGATTCTCCTGCATCTTGGTTCTCTATTTGTCATAGAGAAGTTGGTGGAGGATTCTTGCATGTGTCGCAAGATTAACTCCTAAACTAACTATTTTTGAAGGATATGGACCATGTTTTTTCTATGTTTTTTGATGTTTCTAGTGTTGCAAGTAGTTACAGATATTGTCATGGAGCTGAATAAATTATTTGTAGCTAGATCAGGTTCATTTTACTGGCCAAATTGAATTATGGTGACATGCACGATTACAACAGTCATTGGGAGCAACGTACAATTTTTGAAAAAAAAATTGTTATCTCTTGCACTTTGCAGCCATTGCTCACACAACTATTATAGGTACTATTCATTGTTTAGTCATTGTATTTGAACACCTATGAGGTTTATCCCACATTCAGCATGGTATGGTGGCTAGCACAACATAAAATGTACAAGGCACCCTCTTTTAAATGACCACCTTATGGTTGTTAGGGGCCCCACATGGTGGTTGTTGTCCTAGTTAGGGCATTGAAGGGTTTTGCTTCAATGATTAATGAGCAGAATCCACTACCAAGATGCCATGTTGCGATCCTTCACTACCCTAACTAGGACAACAACCACCATGTGGGGCCCCTAACCATCGTAAGGTGGTCATTTACAATAGGGTGCCTTGTACATTTTTTGGCCCTTGGATTTGAACACCTATGAGGTTTATCCCACATTCAGCATGGGATGGTGCCTAGCGCAACATAAAATGTACAAGGCACCCTCTTGTAAATGACCACCTTATGGTGGTTAGGGGCCCCACATGGTGGTTGTTGTCCTAGTTAGGGCAGTGAAGGGTTGCCACATGGCATCTTGCTAGTGGATTCTGCCCATTGATCATTGAAACAACACGTTAGATCCATTGAGGTGCCATAGGCTATTGAGCCCAAAAGAAAACATTTTTTCCCTTGGATTAATTAAATTTAATGTTGTTTCTTTTATGCAACATTATAAGGGCTAAAGTTTTGTTTTACACAATTTTTCACTTCATTGTAAAAGCATATATGGCTTAATTTTTGCAAATTATTGTAAACTTTCGTTTTACACAATTTTACACTTCATTGTAAAAGCATATATGGCTTAATTTTTGCAAATTATTTTAAAAAATTTTGCACAATTTTGTAAATCACCCATACATCGGGATAAATTTTTGAAATTGTCTAAGATTCAACCATTGTAAAGCCTTTTTGGCTCATTGTAAAGTTCTTAAAATTCGTAGAACTCTTATAATTGCCCTGCAATGCAAATTTTGTAACTCTTTTTTAGAAGAGTTTTTGTAGTCCTCTTGGCTTACACCAAATGTCATATGACTACTGATTTGGCAAAACAAGTGGTCTCCATTTCTAAAGTTATCAACATCTTGGTTGACAAGGTTCAAAACATGTCTACGACTACTACACCTAGTCCAACTCTCGAGCCTTAGCCTCAAATCAAATGTGAGATTAATATTTATAATGGTTCTCAAGATACAAACATCCTCAATAGTTGGATTCTTGACATGGGTACATGGTTTACCTACAACAAAATTAAAAAATATGATGAAGTTGATTTTGCAAAACTAAAAATTTCTAGTATTGCTAAATTTTTTGTCTAGGACCATCAAAACACTCAAGATCCCATAAACACTAGGGATGATTTGGTCAAAGCATTGAAGGATACATTCTATCCTTCAAATGTTTTTGAATATATTTACTTCCAATGGCTTTGTTTGAGGTAAGGACACAACATGAGTATTCAAGATTATATTGGAAATTTTAACAAATTGTGAATTCTCAATGGAATCCTAGATCACACTCCTAAACTTATCAACAAGTTTAAGAGTGGTTTGCAATATCAACTCTTTAGAGAGTTAAAATATACACCTTGTGCCACTTTAAATGAAGTGTATAATAAGGCACAACTTGAGGAAGATAAAATTGCTATGAAGTGAATTGCCTCCTCTAAGGTACCCAAAATAGGTCCATCATAGCAACAACAGTCAGACAAGGCTTCAACAACTTCTTATTATTCTTCTTCTTCTTTTTCGTATTCTTACTCTTCTTATAATGAAAAAATTGTAATAATTGTAAGAAACGAGGACACATCAAGGTAGAGTGCTTTAAAAATAAGAAAATTTGCTTGTAGAACATAAAATAGAGGCCCCAAAATATGGGCCTATTGAGTCTACCATATAAAATAGGATGTATCCAAAACTTTGGGGTAAACTAAACCAAGTGATCCTATTGCATCGATAAAAACATAGAGACAGTCTGTTCTTCACAAGAGCACATCTTCTCCATAACTTTTCGATGGGTTGCATCTTTGACAATGGCTCCACAACCAATCTCATTTCTCAATCCATTATTGATTGACTTAAGTTATTAGTCAAACCCCATCCTTACCCATATTCACTTAGTTGGATGGATGAAGTAACTACTGATGTAATCACAAAATATTGTACTTTATCATTTGCCCTTGGTCCACAATATGTGGATTGAGCCACCTATAACGTGACTACCATGGACTTATATAGAATGATTGGCAACCAACCTTACCAATATGATAATTAGACTTCATATGATGCTTATCACAAAACATATTCTCTGCATCATCAGAGTAAGAGCTTTCTTATTCGTAATCTTCCACATACATGATTCTTGGTATCTTGACCAAGGATTTATTTAGTCTCAAGGTCAAATGAAATTCAGCATTCTATTCCTAAGGAGATCATTCCTCCTCCATAATCAATACCTCATCCTATTGCTCCTACTACTCCTCCTATTGTTCCACATCAAGCACTATAATGACCTCTTTTAATGCAACATTCATAGGTTCCAAAAGTTTAGCAGCCTTTGCAGATCCAACAATAGGTCATTACTCCTTGTCCTAGTTTTTCACTTGGAAAGGGAGTTATCTTAATATTTCTTATCTACACCGATATCACATGGTTTCCACGATGTTCTTTCACCCATTTATGATCCTTCTTTACAAAATTTGGTGAATCCACCTTCTACTCCTATTGAAAAAGTATTAGAGTCCAATTCTTCTTGAGTGGGAAGGTATGATGAGGGCATCACGTGTCTACTTTGATTACCTAGGGTTATATTATTTCTTATTACTAGGTATTACTATTATTGATAATAAATATTGTGAGCCTCTTTCTCACGTAGAATTTAGTTAGCATATTTTTAGAAAAATATAGGTTAGAATTTGTATTACCTCCCTATTTCTCCTATAGTGTGATCTATGTGTAAGGTTACGAGATTCAGATGACTTGTTATGTATTTGGAATACTAAGGTTCAATTTAAACCTTAGTTTATGAATGAAACATCAATTAGGTTTTCATACCTTTTCATAGCACAATCTAGAAGTGAGTGTAGTCAAAAGCAAGTGTGAGCATGATTCAAGAGTGAGTGCAACCAAAAGTGACCACGAGCTAGGAGCATGGTCATGCGTAAGGGATCGACCCTAAAATATATTTATAAAAATGTAGCGAATCAATTTCAAAATCCAGGTGAATAGTTTCGAAACACATGTAGAAGATTCACTATTATTAGGGGTAATGTTGAAAAAATGGTCAAATTATTATTAAATTGGGGTGAATCGACCAAAACAAAATTACACCCAAATTTTTTTGTCTAATGGATCTTGGTCAAGGGTAGCAAATATTAGCCAATTCCAAATTTTTAAAATCCTAATTTTAGCTAATTTTGCGAAAATAGCCACTATGCATAACCCTAGCTAGGAGAGAGTGTGATTGCGGCCGAGAGTGATTGTAGTCAAAAGCAAAATGCGAGTGTGGGTGCAGTTGGAAGTGAGTGTAGCTAAAAGCAAGTGTGGATAGTGAAAATGTATGAGCTAATGAGTGAGAACAAAGAATGAGTAGGAAAGGAGAAAGTAGAAAGTAAAGTGTGATCAAGTAATAAGTGTCACTTATTGTTTCAAAGAATTTAAAGGATTTATTTGAATAATATCTAGGTACCATGGAAATAGAGTCATTTGTGAAAGTCCTTACTAAAAGTATGAATGGCCAAGTTGGAAGTATGGATGCTCTAGCTAGCATTAAGAGGAAGAGTGAATCTATTGTAAACCCAGTATAGGTAACAAATTTTACACCAAAAGTGAGTATGAAGCATGAGAAGATCGATCATTATATAATTGTTCTTAAAATAAGAAGGTTGATATGCAATTTTCATAGAAATTGGCCAAGGTTTTCTAAGATTCAAATTTGGATCAATTGGAAGTGGGATTTGAATTCAAATTACTCCATGAAATTTCTTCCAAAAGGATTTTTTCTCATTATTTTCAATAGTTTAGAAATAAGGGATAAAATAATAGATGGAGGCTCGTGGTTTAGGGGTAAATATGCATTATATTTAAGACCTTGGAGTGAGAATTATTTTGTGGACACAAAAACTACTAAAATAATTCTAGTATGGATTAGGCTTTTTGAACTTCCTTATCAGCTCATGAATAAGGAGGTTTAGAAGAATATTGGATACTCTAGATGAATTCATCTAGGAGAGACAAACTACTAAGAAGATAAGGCATGATATATACACTCGAATATGTGTTTCGATGGATATTTATAAACCTTTACTTCAGTCAATTAGGATTAAATTTAAATCAAGAGAATTGTATCAAGTGGATTATGAAAATATTGCATTCTAATGTCACATATGTCATGAAACTAGGCACGTGACAAGAGACTATAAAGTGAAAATGGAGGAAGAGATAGTTTTTTTTTGGCATAAGGGTAGCTTAAATTTGAAACAAGGAGACCGTATCATATGAGAAGCTAGGTCAAATTAAGGATTTTCCACTCCTAAGAAAGTGGCAAAAATCCCTCTACATCATTAGATAGCAAAGGTCATTACAGTTCACTCGAACCAACCATTAGAAGAAAAAATGATATGGTAAATGAGGAAGCTAAATTCACAAGTTCAAGTATATAAGGATCTAAAGGTGTGAAGGAAGAGGGGAAGGCAAATCTTTAAAAAGTAGGTAGATGGGGTGACAAATTTTAAAGCAAATGAGATGAAGGATGTCAAGCTTACTCCACGTAAACCACTTTTATTATCTTCAAGTAGCTTAAAATATTTTCCTTACAATAAAATTGAAAGTAGTATGGAGTGTATTCCTTACACTTTAGGATATCAAGAGAAGCATGCTAAAGAAAATATTATGGAGGATATCTAAGGAAAATTAGAGTTTTTAGGCCAACATAATAAATTGATGGCTTTCGAGGATCATTTATACAATTTAGAGTTTTTAGGGGCAACATAAAGAATAAAGTGCTAATGAGGCTATTGCTTGCACTTTTTACTCTTTAGGGCAACATAGATCTTTAGAATATAAGTATCATTTTGAACAATATAAAAAAAAATAGAAGATAATTATGAAGATGAGAGTGTTGGTGGGAATGGAAGAAAGATATCAAGGCCATCAAAGAAAAACAAAGAGAGAAAAAAACTCAAAAGGATATTGATATGGGAAACCAAATAAAAATATCATAGGTGTTAAAAAGAAGTGGGGCTAAGCCCACTAATAAAAATAAAAAGTGTTGATTATGAAAATGATATCATGGAATATTAGGGGTATGAATAAAACCCCTATAAAAAGAGTTACTAAGGAATTAATAGGTTGTTATATCCTTGAGTTTATTTTAATGCAAGAAATAAAATTAAGTAGTGAGGAATGTAAGGATGCTTTTAAGAAGATTTGGAAGACAAAGGATTGTTTAGCAGTTTTCTCTATAAAAGATTTAGGTGGTATTGCAATAATATGGGATAAATGCAAATGGGATGGAAAACAACTAGAATACAAAAGTAATTGGGTTGCTAGATTATTTTGCAAGAAGGATGAAAACATAAAATTTGGAGTTATAAATGTATATGCTCCAATTATAGTTACTCTTTGTGAAAGATATTAGAAAGACCTTACCATATTATTGTCAAAGGGTATGGGAAGTACACACATCTTGACCTAGAATATTATTTTTAAACTTCTTTTCAATCATTTTCCAACCTAAACCAAAACTAGAATTAAGTATACTATAGGGATCCTATTCTCAACACAAAATGACATGTATTCAATTCTATGTGTGACAAAATAGAGGATATATAGTTGAAAACATAACACAATGACAATACAATACAATTGATAATCCAAGGAATATATTAGAGTAGTGAGTTCTTAGTTTCATAAAATATGTCCACACAATTAATTTTTAGTTATAGGAGTAGTCAGTTGCAAGTAAAATCATTGCTAGGAGCTAAAAAAGAGTATAAAATAGCCAAAATTCATTATTTTGTGGTATAGCCCATTTTGATCATTTTTTTGAGCTGATCATTTTAGTATATCACACCCACGTATTTTTAGGATCCCAAATTCATCATGTAGTGAACCCTCACCACACTTGAAAAAAATTTCCTTAGATTTTTTTTGAAATATGGTCTAAACAAAGGTATAACATGAAGGAAGAGGAGAATTAGGTGCCAAATGAATGTGGAGTGGCTTGTTTGTTGTCAAATTGTTCCAATCAATAGTTGGTACACTTTCATAAAAGGTTCAACCAAAATAAAAAGGTAAAAGTTCCATGAATTGTCCAATCACATATCAATGACCCATAAGATTTCCAAAAAAGCTTCGAATATGGATGATGAAGGAAAATTATTCCATGGACCATTAGAGTCAAAATCAATGACCAACAAAGTTTCGAGGAATTCCCAAATATAGAGAGCAATAAAATTTTTGAAAATCAAATAACAATGAAATTTTTGAGGGTTAAGTCTCCCAAGAGATACTAATGAAGAAAAGGGAGGAGAAGCCTTATAATATTTTCAATGAAGAGTCATTATGGAGTTTTACAAAATAACATGATGACTCTTCACTAAACTCTTTATAGGGATTTTTATTCCTTTTCTTCATTAGTATCTCTTGGGAGACTTAACCCTCAAAAATTTCATTGTTCTTTGATCTTCAAAACTTTGATTTCCCTCTATATTTGGGAATTCCTTGAAACTTTGTTGGCCATTGATTTTAAATATAATGTTCCATGGAATAATTTTCCTTTATCATCCTTCTTCAAAGTTTTTTGGGAAATCTTATGGGTCATTTATCTGTGATTAGACAATTCATGGAACTTTTACATTTTGCTTTTGGTTGAACCAATCTAGTTTATATTTCTAAGTCAATAATAGTTTAATGGTATTCTTAGGTGGAACCAATATAGTTTATATTTATCACATAATTATATTTTATCTTGGTTCAAAAAGAGTTACAAACAAGTAAACCTCAAAAACCATCCATAATGCATGACAACAACTCCGATGGGATTAATATGCACATATTAAGATTAGATCTTAGTGAGGATATCTATTTATCTACTTATTTAAGCATCTAAAATTTCACCTAATGACTCTATTTAATAAAAATACTTATATTAAGCCACATAGAGAGATGTTGGATTGATATTTTGAAGAAAAACTCAGTTTATCATCTTGCTAAAGCATTTTCAAAACTCACGTTGCAACTTTATTGAAAGTAAAGCATCCAAAATTTGATGAGCATAAGATTTGCTACTATATCCTACATGCTTGTAAATCCTCAAGCATTGGTACCTTCTCTTAACACAATTCCAATAAAAGGTGGAGGCTTATTGAACACAAGCTTATACTGAGAGGGGGGGTGAACAGTATAAGACCTCTTTTTACTTTTCCTTTATACTTCAAAATAGTAAAGCAATATATCCAAAGCAATATCAAAACAAAGCACAAGATCATCCACAAAGTGACACCAATTTTAACGTGGTTCACCCAAAAAGCCTGGGCTACGTCCACAAAACTTTTCTCTAAAATTTATCTCAAAGTTCTTTGGGAAACCTTCCCAATTACAATGTTTATGGGCACCAACCCAAAGGAGACACCAATCCCCTAATCTCGAGTTCGTGGGCACCGACCCACAGGAGACACCAATCCCCTAATCTCAAGTTTGTGGGCACCGACCCACAGGAGACACCAATCCCCTAATCTCGAGTTCGTGGGCACCAACCCACAGGAGACACCAATCCCCTAGCTCTACTCTGGTTGGTGATCCTCTAGAAGACCTCTGCCTCCGCTGCCCTTAGCAAATGGAACTCTATCCACAAAAGACACCTGTCTTCCCTGCTCTGGCTGGAGACCTCTATCCTCAACTCTATCACCTCAAAGCTGGTCCTCGAATTTGCACTAAACACAGCCCTTCGGTCTAGCACAAATGTCCTCTTCCTCTGTCTTCAAGTTCTCTGAAAGAACTATCAAACTCAGCTTCACAAGTCCTCTGCTAGGACCTGTCCAACTCTGCTCACAAGTCCCCAAAGGAACCTGTCCAAAACCTGCTCACAAGTCCCCACCGAAACCTGTCCAAATCTTCTTACAAGTCCCCAATGGAACCTGTCACCTGCTCACAAGTTCATCAAGAAAACTTGCTTGGCATGAACCCACAAAGAGAATTGTTAGAGACCCAATGTGATTCATCAACCTCATAGAAGCATAAAGAGAATTGTTTAGAGACTCAATATGTTCTATACTTAACTCCCAATCTCAATCTCAAATCTCACTCTCAAGAATAAGATAGATGTAGTATGCTTTTCTCAAGAACATGAAACTCAACCCAACAATTGCCAACCATGCAATATCTCATATAACAATGATACTCATGTTCTTTCCAACAACCAATATCTTTTCTCAACCAATTAGGACTTCAACAACAATGCTCAAAGACAAGGTTTAACCAACATCATTCAACTCAACATTAACCTTGAAGCATTCAACCAATCATCACAAGAAAAGGAAACAAGTAGAAATCCTTTTCCCTCCAAAGATATTTGAACAAAATAGCCACCAACACAATATCACCAAATGCAAAGAATAACTTGTTCAAATCAACTCAATGGAGTAAGCCCAATATCATGTATCAAGTAAAAGCAATAACTTGATCAACCAACCTCTATGGAAGCAACTCAACCATCAACCTCAAAACAGCCAACCAAGGGTTTCACCAACTCAAAGCAAGTAACAAGACTCACAAACATAAACCCTAGTGCACAATGCTTCCACTACCTCAAACCAGAATTATGCATTCACCAAAATTCTCATCAATGATAACAATGCATAAGTAGTCTTCAACAAACCAGAAACTAGGACTTACACCCAACCAAAGGAAACCTAGTAGAATACCTTTTCACTCCAATCTTATTTCAGGAAAACATACACCAATCATACTCATAAGAAGAATGTGCCCATACCTTATTGAAGTGAAGGAACCCCTTTGGAAATCTGCCACAATCACAAAGTTCTTTTGCCAATCTTCACAAAGGTTAGTAGATCACAAAATAATCAACATTACTCCACTTTTCAATCATCATCACCAAAGTCTTTAATTGCACAACTTCCTTATCTCTCCTAAAACCACTTGTACCATAAAATAAAATAAATCACAACATTGCATAACCTTATAACTCCCAAAACCACTTATACCATAAAAGTAAAATAAATCACCACATTGCATAACCTTATAACTCCCAAATTCTAATAATTCAAACAACAAAGTATTATCATCATTAAATAAAAATGTGGGGCATACCTTAGTAGCACTTTAAGCCTTCGTCACTACTCGAACCCACGACCTCTCAAGTCGTGCAAGCCCTAGCACTAGGGCCTCAACCATGTGGGCTAAGTTGTCCACATGAACCAAGGAGAAATTTACTTTTTCTTCACTATTTCTTATTGGTGCATGGAGAAAAAAAAATTTAATCCTCAATTGTCACTTAGTCTCGATCTCGAGACCTACTTATTCGAAGACCCTTCACTGAAACCAGCACCTAACGCTGCTGTCATGGTGGATGAAATTGCAATAGCAGTTCGATTCTTTGTACCCTTCGAAATGTGTACCAGTAACACTTTCTCGATTTCCGTGTAATCAAAAGATTTCACAATATTAGCTTTGATGATCGTGTAGGGGTTTTCGACGTCTTTAAAAGGTTTTCGTCTGCATCTTTATAACAACGAGCATGGTATTCTTTTCACTGATCAATCTCAACATGTCTAAAGCACAAGTCATATTTTCTACCAATCTTCGACCTCCTCTTTGGCACTGCTCCCGAGCATCATTTGAATCTCCACCGTGAGCCCTCCTCTTTGGCGCTGCTCCCGAGCATCTTTCTTCGTTAGCGCAGGGGCTCCGACTAAATCGAAATTGCACGAGGATTCATATCAAAAACATTACTCCCTTTAATGAATTCCATTGCCACCTTTTATATGCACTTCGATGCATTACCAAACACGTCAGCAGAATACTTTAATTTAATTTTAAAATATTAATTTAAATTTTAAATAAATAAAATTTAAACTAAATATTTAAAATTAAATATCTTCATCATCGGGGCACCTTTTTCAACGAAACGAAGAGCCAACTTGGGTTTTAAGAAAAACCCATTTCAAATCTGTTGTCCATGGTTTTAAATAAAACCTTTTATTTTGTCTGCCTTGGTTTTCACAAAAACCCTTCCGCTTCTTGACATCAATGACAACATCAACACTTGAGCAAAGGCAATGTACCCAATGTACCCAAAATTGCCAACAATCTCCCCCTTTGTCATTGATGGCAAAACTTTACTAAAAACACATCTTCAAGAGCCAAAACTGAAATCACTCTCTTTGAAGTTTTGCTCCCCCTGACTTGAAGCTTTCCTCTTCACTTGAAGCTCTCCCCGTTTGTCATCAATGGCAAAGGGCCACCTTTGGGGCTCGAGACTAAGAATGAGCCTCTTAGCTTAGTCCCTCCCCCACCTCCTGATGAGGTGATTAATTTTGGGGTGGGAGTAAAACTCCCATTAGGCACTGATCATCATCAGCGTCTATAACTTCCTTGTCGGGCCTTCTCTTGAACTCTTTTTCCATATTCTTGTTCCTATCATTGTTCTGATCCTTGGACCTGATCATGCCACTGTTCCTATTCCTGTATCCTGGAATTTCAACTCTACACTGTCTGACTGTGTGACCTTCATTGTTGCACTTATAACAAGTAACAATGTTATTTCTTTTAGGCATACCTGTTCTTTGAATCCACAAGTTCTGACCAAACCAGTTCTGACCAAACCTGTTTTGACCAAATCTGTTCTGACCAAACCTGTTTTGACCAAGCCTGTTCTGACTAACCCAGTTCCTGTTATTTGCCTTGCAATAAACTGCCTTATGCCCAAACTGATTGCAAGAGTAGCAATACCCATGAAAGAAATTACCACTTCTAAAACTGTCATTTGCCTTCTTCACTTGAGCCATGCAATGTACAACCATGTGACCAAATCTGTGACACGCAAAACATCTGCCTTGAAACTTTCCATTATTTGACCTCTTAGGTTCTGAAGACTTCTTCTTCTCATTCTGAATTATGTTTTCTATTTTAGTGCATCTATCATTTAAGGACTCATGATCTGAAATACTTTCCCCATCAAAACTTTCTTCCTTTTGGAGTCTCTTACTAGACTCTCCAATTTGTTCCTTGTGAGGCTTAACAAAACCGAGGCCTGTTTTGTCTGTTGTCTTTCTTTGACCTTTGATGAGAGACTTAACCTTTTTGGAGCTATCTTGAAACCTGTATAGCTTATCCTTGTATTCTTTAGTTTCCTCTTTCAAAGAAGCCATTTTCTGATCTAATTCACTATACTCAAGCACCTTAGATTCTAACTCATTCTTGAGTTCTTGTGCCTTAGCCATAGAGACGTCAAGACTTTCTATAAGTTTATCTCTCTCCATGCAACATTCATCTAACTTATCCTTGAGTCTAGCATTCTTCTTTCTTTCCTTTTTCAAGACACTAAGAGCATTAGTAAGTTCACATTCAAGATCCTCTATTTGATTGCACTTTGAATTATCAAGGCCTTTTTCAGATTTCTTATCACTAGAGGTGCTACCCTTTTCAAAAACCATACATGCATCTTCCTTATCACTTTTTGAAGCATCCTCATACATACTAGCAACCAAAACATTATTTTTGCAATTATCCTCAAGGTGCCCACACTTTCCATATCTAAGACATTTCGGTTCTTCCTCCTTTTCTGATATGAACAAAATCTCATTTTTATAATCACCTGAAGAACTTTCACTATCACTACTAGAACACTTACTTGCTTTGTCAAGGTAGACGCTCTTCTTTTCTTGATTGTTGTGCTCATCTTTGATTTTAAGAGTTGTATTGGCCTCTTCTAGTTGTTTCTTCAATGAAACAATCTCTTCTTTTTGTTTGCAGCAAATAGTCTCTTTCTCATTGATCTGATACCTGAGAGTTTCTTCACTCTTTTTGAACTCTTCTATTTTTAGCTTCAGATTGCTAACAACTTTGTTAGATTCCTCTTCATGTTTGCTGTATATACCAACTTTATTACTCATTTCTTCTGTCTGCATTCTTAAACCATCAATTTCTTTTTCTAGCTTGCTGCAATACTCTGTTTTCCTGGATGATTGCATTTCGAGATCTTCAAAAATTTTCTTGTAATCTTCTGCTTGAACTTTCAAGCTGGTGATTATATCTTCTGCATCCTCAACCTTTTTAACCAAGTCTAAAATCAGTTTTTGTTCCCAATTTGCTTCTGCATCACTTCCTTCTTCATCACACTCTTGTTCTGAATCTGTTTCTTCACCAATTTTGAACGGATCATCTTCATCTTCACTTCTACTAAACCCATGGCAATGATGATCATTATGATAGAGTTGACCACAAACAAAACATTCTCTTCCTTGTGAGCAATTAGCTGCAAAGTGACCGATCTTCCCACATCCGGTGCAAAACTTTATTAATCTGGCTTGTTCTCCACTGTTTGATTCATCTCTTGAATCTATTTCCATTCCCAAAGTAGCAACATTGAGATCATCTTCATTTTCTTTCATGACCCTGTGAGATTTCTTTTTCTTGTGTCTAATGATTTTGCTTTTGCCTTTCCTTGCCATTTGTGTTCTTGTAAGATCTTCCTTCAAGCTGTTTAAACTTTCCGAAGGCACCAACTCTGATACCAATTGTTGAACACAAGCTTATACTGAGAGGGGGGTGAACAGTATAAGACCTCTTTTTACTTTTCCTTTATACTTCAAAATAGTAAAGCAATATATCCAAAGCAATATCAAAACAAAGCACAAGATCATCCACAAAGTGACACCAATTTTAACGTGGTTCACCCGAAAGCTTGGGCTACGTCCACAAAACTTTTCTCTAAAAGTTATCTCAAAGTTCTTTGGGAAACCTTCCCAATTACAATGTTTATGGGCACCAACCCAAAGGAGACACCAATCCCCTAATCTCGAGTTCATGGGCACCGACCCACAGGAGACACCAATCCCCTAATCTCGAGTTCGTGGGCACCGACCCACAGGAGACACCAATCCCCTAATCTCGAGTTCATGGGCACCGACCCACAGGAGACACCAATCCCCTAGCTCGAGTTCGTGGGCACCGACCCACAGGAGACACCAATCCCCTAGCTCTGCTCTGGCTGGTGATCCTCTAGAAGACCTCTGCCTCCGCTGCCCTTAGCAAATGGAACTCTATCCACAGAAGACACCTGTCTTCCCTGCTCTGGCTAGAGACCTCTATCCTCAACACTATCACCTCAAAGCTGGTCCTCGAATTTGCACTAAACACAGCCCTTCGGTCTAGCACAAATGTCCTCTTCCTCTGTCTTCAAGTTCTCTGAAAGAACTATCAAACTCAGCTTCACAAGTCCTCTGCTAGGACCTGTCCAACTCTGCTCACAAGTCCCCAAAGGAACCTGTCCAAAACCTGCTCACAAGTCCCCACCGACCTGTCCAAATCTTCTTACAAGTCCCCAATGGAACCTGTCACCTGCTCACAAGTTCATCAAGAAAACTTGCTTGGCATGAACCCACAAAGAGAATTGTTAGAGACCCAATGTGATTCATCAACCTCATAGAAGCATAAAGAGAATTGTTAGAGACTCAATATGTTCTATACTTAACTCCCAATCTCAATCTCAACTCAATCTATAAGATAGATGTAGTATGCTTTTCTCAAGAACATGAAACACAACCCAACAATTGCCAACCATGCAATATCTCATATAACAATGATACTCATGTTCTTTCCAACAACCAATATCTTTTCTCAACCAATTAGGGCTTCAACAACAATGCTCAAAGACAAGGTTTAACCAACATCATTCAACTCAACATTAACCTTGAAGCATTCAACCAATCATCACAAGAAAAGGAAACAAGTAGAAATCCTTTTCCCTCCAAAGATATTTGAACAAAATAGCCACCAACACAATATCACCAAATGCAAAGAATAACTTGTTCAAATCAACTCAATGGAGTAAGCCCAATATCATGTATCAAGTAAAAGCAATAACTTGATCAACCAACCTCTATGGAAGCAACTCAACCATCAACCTCAAAATAGCCAACCAAGGGTTTCACCATCTCAATGCAAGTAACAAGACTTACAAACATAAACCCTAGTGCACAATGCTTCCACTACCTCAAACCAGAATTATGCATTCACCAAAACTCTCATCAATGATAACAATGCATAAGTAGTCTTCAACAAACCAGAAACTAGGACTTACACCCAAACAAAGGAAACCTAGTAGAATACCTTTTCACTCCAATCTTATTTCAGGAAAACATACACCAATCATACTCATAAGAAGAATGTGCCCATACCTTATTGAAGTGAAGGAACCCCTTTGGAAATCTGCCACAATCACAAAGTTCTTTTGCCAATCTTCACAAAGGTTAGTAGATCACAAAATAATCAACATTACTCCACTTTTCAATCATCATCACCAAAGTCTTTAATTGCACAACTTCCTTATCTCTCCTAAAACCACTTGTACCATAAAATAAAATAAATCACAACATTGCATAACCTTATAACTCCCAAAACCACTTATACCATAAAAGTAAAATAAATCACCACATTGCATAACCTTATAACTCCCAAATTCTAATAATTCAAACAACAAAGTATTATCATCATTAAATAAAAATGTGGGGCATACCTTAGTAGCACTTTAAGCCTTCGTCACTACTCGAACCCACGACCTCTCAAGTCGTGCAAGCCCTAGCACTAGGGCCTCAACCATGTGGGCTAAGTTATCCGTGTGAACCAAGGAGCAATTTACTTTTTCTTCACTATTTCTTATTGGCGCATGGAGACAAAAAACTTTAATCCTCAATTGTCGCTTAGTCTCGATCTCGAGACCTACTTATTCGAAGACCCTTCACTGAAACCAGCACCTAACGCTGCTGTCATGGTGGATGAAACTGCAATAGCAGTTTGATTCTCTATACCCTTCGAAATGTGTACCAGTAACACTTTCTTGATTTTCATGTAATCAAAATATTTCACAATATTAGCTTTGATGATCGTGTAGGGGTTTTCGACGTCTTTAAAAGGTTTTCGTCTGCATCTTTATAACAACGAGCATGGTATTCTTTTCACTGATCAATCTCAACATGTCTAAAGCACAAGTCATATTTTCTACCAATCTTCAACCTCCTCTTTGGCGCTGCTCCCGAGCATCATTTGAATCTCCATCGCGAGCCCTCCTCTTTGGCGCTGCTCCCGAGCATCTTTCTTCGTTAGCGCAGGGGCTCCGACTAAATCAAAATTGCACGAGGATTCATATCAAAAACATTACTTCCTTTAATGAATTCCATTGCCACCTTTTATATGCACTTCGATGCATTACCAAACATGTCGGCAAATACTTTAATTTAATTTTAAAATATTAATTTAAATTTTAAATAAATAAAATTTAAACTAAATATTTAAAATTAAATATCTTCATCACCGGGGCACCTTTTTCAACGAAACGAAGAGCCAACTTGGGTTTTAAGAAAAACCCATTTCAAATCTGTTGTCCATGGTTTTAAATAAAACCTTTTATTTTGTCTGCCTTGGTTTTCACAAAAACCCTTTCGCTTCTTGACATCAATGACAACATCAACACTTGAGCAAAGGCAATGTACCCAATGTACCCAAAATTGCCAACAAGGCTAACATGAAAATATGGTTGCTCAATCACTTCAAAAATTTCCTATGTAGAATGACAAAGGTCCATTGTAACCACTAGGTCCACCTACAATATGACATGATATCCCAATATATGCTTTAGTCTCTATCCTACTTCACTAGAAAATATATCACCATGTCAACCAAAAACCTACAACACATGGTCAATCTATGTGCATTACACAATGTGATAGAACAAATATGATGCTAATATTAGTAGTGGTATTCTTCAAAGACAAAGCATAGGAGTGGTATGTCTCACTAGCCCCACATTCAATTACAAATTGGGATAAAATTATTGCCTTGATTGTTGATTAATTTAGTTAAATGGTAGACGAAATGTCTCTCCCAAAAAAATTGACAAATATAGAAACAATGCCAATGGAGGCTATGGATAATTTCAATTTATGTTTTCATAATACATTTCAGAGAATTCTTGATGAAATGTGTCCCCTTATATGTATGGTATTTATATAATATTTTAATGCTTTAGATTCAAAAATATCTACGATTATCAAGGCCAAGGGAGGAAAGTCTCTACTATCAGCTTATGAGATAACTATCTAGGATAAAAAAAATTAAACCAGGACAAAAAACATAACCCCTAGGCACCCTATACATGTATTTCCAAATGTTCAATGATTATATTAGCCACCTCAATTCAACCAATATTTTTTTAAGAAACCCTTGTTGTATATCCAGTTGTAGTCCTTATTTCCCTATCTATTTAGATGCACCCTATTATAGATAATTATAAATTAGATACAATGAAGAAAGAACTTAAAATAGTCTTCAATAAATTATTGGTCCTAAGGTAATAGCAAAATGACCAAATTTTTCAATGTCAAAATTATTTGAGGCCACCCTTCAAACAAATTAATAAAGGAAATAAGCCTCCTTTTAACAAAAAATACAAGGTCCTAATTATAGTTGTGTAGGGATATATATTCGTCATAGAACCAAAGTTATTAAATGGTTCCCATACAAACCCCATTTCAGTAAATTACTCTTAAATTTGAATAACACAAGCTTATACTGAGAGGGATGGGTGAATAGCATAAGACCACTTTTTGCTTCTATTTCTAAATCAATATTATACAATGTATAGATATCAATATCAACATCAGTAATAAAAGCAATGCATAAATCACCACATGCAATAGAGACACCAGTATTAACGTGGTTCACCCAATGTGGGTTACATACATAGATAAAATATTTCACTAAATTTTCTTAATCAATCTCTTGGGAATACTTTCCCTATTACAATGTTTATGGACCTCTATCCAATGGACATACCAATCCCCTAAATCAAGTTCATGGATATCTATCCATAGGATAAATCCTTCTCCTTTGTTATGGTTGATGATCCTCTTAGAATACTACTACCTCCACTGCACTGGCTTATGAATATATCTCCCTTGGAGACTCTTGTCCCCACTCGAAGGACCTATTCTCACTACCCTGGCTGATGGATCTCTATCTATTGGAGACTACTATCCTCTCTGCTTTGTCACCTCCAAATATCTATCTCAAATCTACACTAAAATCAACCTTTCGATCTAGCACAAATCTGCTCAATATCTATCTCTGGTCTAGAACAAACCTATCCTACAATATGCACCAAACTTTGCTTCACAAGTCCACACAAAACTTTCTTGAATCTACTCAATAAGTTCACACAAAACTTGCTCAATATGCTCAACAAGTTCATACAAAATTTGCTTAATCTGGTCAACAAGTCCACATAGAACTTTCTCAAATTTTCTCAGCAATTCCACACAAAACTTTCTCAAATATGCTCAACAAGTCCACATAGAACTTGCTCAAATCTGCTCAACAAGTCCACACAAAATTGTCTCAAATCTGCTCAACATGTCCACTCAGAACTTGTCCAATCTACTCAACAATTCCACTCAGAACTTGTCCAGTCTACTCAACAAGTCCACTCATAACTTGTCCAATATTCTCAAGAAGACCACCTAGAACTTGCTCAAATCTGCTCAACAAGTCAACATAGAACATGCTCAAATATGCTCAACAAGTCCACTCAGAACTTGTCCAATCTGCTCAACAAGTCCACTCAAAACTTGTCCAATATGATCAATGAATAACACAAATGAGAGGGGGGTAAACAGTATAAGATCACTTTTTACTTTTCTTTCCAAATCAATATTATGCAATGTATAGATAGCAATATCAACAAAAGTAATCAAAGCAATGCACAAATCACCACACACAATAGAGATACAAATTTAACATGGTTCACCCAAATATGGCTACCTCCACAAAGAAAATATTTCTTCTAAATATTTCTCAAATAATCTCTTGGGAATCCTTTCCCTATTACAATGTTTATGGACCTCTATCCAAAGGAGATGTTGATCCCCTAAATCTAGTTTGTGGATATCTATCCATAGGAGAACTCATTCTCCTCTGCTCTAGCTGGTGATCCTCTAGAAGACTACTTCCTCCACTACACTAGCTTGTGGATCTCTCTCCACTGAAGACTCTTGTCCCCACTCAGAAGACATGTCCTCACTACCCTGGCTAATGGATCTCTATCCATTGGAGACTATTGTCCTCTCTACTCTATCACCTCCAAATCTCTATCTCAAATCTACACTAAACATAGTCCAATCGATCTAGCACAAATCTGCTCAACAGGTCCACTAAGAACTTGCTCAAATCTGCTCAACAAGTCCACTCATAACTTGCTCAAATTTTCTCAACAGGTCCACTCAAAACCTACTCAAATATGCTCAATAGGTCCACTCAAAACCTGCTCAAATTTTCTCAATAAGTCCACTTAGAACCTGCTCAAATCTGCTCAATAGGTCCACTCAGAACTTGTTCAAATCTTCTCAACAGGTTCACTCAAAACTTATCCAAATATTATCAACAAGCTCACTTAGAACTTGTACAAATCTACTCAATAAGTCCCCTCTAGGACTTAACCAAATCTGTATTGTAAGCTTCCACAAAAGCTCACACAAAATTCAGTCCACAAGTCTCCTCAAAGACTTGCCTCAAATCTGCTTAACAAGTCCACACAGGACTTGTCCAATTTCATATAAGCATAAATATAATTGTTAGAGACTCAATATGTTATATACTCAATGCTCAATTTCTCTCTCAACTTACTCAATCTCATAGAATCATATAAAGAATTGTTAGAGACTCAATATGTTCTATACTCAATGCTCAATCACTTTATCAACTTACTCAATCTCATAGAAGCATAAAGAGAATTGTTAGAGACTCAATATGTTCTATACTCAATGCTCAATCACTTTCTCAACTCACTCAATCTCATAGAAGCATAAAGAGAATTGTTAGAGACTCAATATGTTCTACACTCAATGCTCAATCACTTTCTCAACTTGCTCAATCTCATAGAAGCATAAAGAGAATTGTTAGAGACTCAATATGTTCTACACTCAATGCTCAATCACTTTCTCAACTCAAATCAAAATATAGAATAGTTTTTTTTATGGAACTTGAACAATCACTTCATACAACCACTTGACTAGGCTCAACCAATTCTACTCAACCAATCACTTAGTGAAATACTTCTTTCTCACAAACCCTAGTCCAAGCATATATCAACCAACTCAAAATATTTCCAACAATGCTCAACAACAAATCTCACATAACAATGATACTCATGTTCTTTTAAAACCCTAGTTCAAGTTCTTTGCACAACAACTCACTTCAACAACAATGCTTATAAATCAATCTTCACATAACAATGATACTCATGTTCTTTTCAAAACCCTAACTCAAGTTCTTCACACAATCCAATGGCTTCAACAACAATGCTTATAAAACAAGGTTTTAATCACAACTCTTAATTCCAGAAAACCTTGAAGCATTAACTCAAACACTTTCAAAAAGGAAACCCTAATCAAATCCTTTTCACTCCAAACATTATTTTCTAGACAGCCAATCAATCAACTCGACCAAGGAAGAATTTTTCCATACCTTTTTGCTTGACAAGGAGTTGATCTCACAAATCTGCCACACTCACAATTACTTCTTTGCCAATCTCAATAAGGGTTAGAAGATAATAATTTCCTCAACAAAACATAATACAAAATGATATCAAAATTACACCTTATCACTCCAACTTAAATAATATTCAACACCTTCACAATAATCTTCTTTAACACAAAAACCCCTTATTAAAATTAAAACAATACTCAAAAGTCTTAATCCTCCAATATGCCAATATAGTAATTTAAGACTTTATTAAAAATTAAAACCAAAAACCTCCTTATTACTCAAAGTGATAATTTTCAACTACCACCACTATCCAATAAGCAACCTTTCTAAACAATTCCACTAACAACCCTTATACCTCCCAACTTAGGCAAATAATAAAAATTTAATGCAAAATATTTACCTCACCTTCGGAGGGATTCAAACCCTCAACAATGCATGCCACGAATGCCTTAGTCATAGCTTCAACCGTCGCATGAGCTACACACTCATTTGAGACTAACAAAGCACCATGTGCTTCAAGTTGTACCTCCCTTTTTGCCCTTTGCAAAAATGTGCACCTTTGGCACCTTCAACCAACATGACTACCAAGCACACTACCGCATTTCGAATGTTGGCTCCCTTGCCAACAAACGCTTTCACACCTACCCACTTGCCACTAGGCCAAGCTGCCCAGTTGGCCTTCGAATGATCTATGCTTTCCTTTTTGAATTGTTCGTCGTACATAAAATTTGTAAAATTCTCACGAGCTCTTCTTTCACTTCGCATGCAATATTATAATAAATTTAGAAAGGGCAAGGTGTAATTGCATTTGGTCATAGGTATATATATATTAATTTCCTCCATGCTTGTAAAATGTCGGTACTTCAAATGCTTCCACCACCATGTAACGTCGACTAAGGTTAGGACCTTGATAAAGGTGCTTTGAATATTTTTAACTCCAAACCCATCTTTGGGTATTGTAAAATATTATAATGAATATTATAAATATTTTACTTTGGGCTTTTAACCATATCACTTAATATTATAATAACAAATATTATAATATTATATCCTTTTGAGTTTATTGCTTCCTTCTCATTGCATACCATGGTGTAAATAATATTTATTTATAAAATTTAAATTCTCATTGAATTTAAATAATTTATAAAATAAATATTATATCTCCTTTTTAACTTTGCACTGATTCTCTTGACCTTTGGCCTTCTTCCTGGATATCAAATGACAACTTTGACAACTTTATTTCTTGACAAAGTCCTTGACATTAATATTGACTTCATTTCTTGACATCAATGACAACTTTAACTTTTAGGACTCAAAATGTCCAACAATATCCCCCTTTGTCATTGATGGCAACCCAAAAACATTTTACCAAAAACTTGACTTCTTCTTCTACTTAGCTCCCCTTGGGGCATTGCTCCCCCTGGCTCAATGCTCTCTCAAATATCAAATCTCTCCCCAATACTCAAATCTCTCCCCCTTTGACATCAATGGCAAAGGGTCACCCTTGGGGCTCGGGGCTAAGAATGAGCCTCTTAGCTTAGCCCCTCCCCCACCTTCTATTAAGGTGGTTAATTCTAAGGTGGGAGTATTTCTACTCCTAGAAAGCACTGTTCTTTACCTTTATCCTCTTTTCTTTTTATCTGAATTTTTTGATTATTCTCACTATTTTTATTTGTGTCCATGTTCCTATCCATGTCATCATTCATATTATTTTTCCTATTCCTATTCACATCCATGTTCATGTTCCTATTCTTTTCCATGTTCCTGTTTCTATTCCTCTTCATATCCATGTTCCTATTCTCGTTCTTATTTCTATTCATGGTCATGTTCCTGTTCATGTTCCTATTCCTATTCATGTTCATGTTCCTGTTCATGTTCCTATTCTTTTTCATACCTATTTTTGGAATGTCTGCTCTACACCACTTTGTTGTATGACCATAATTATTGCACTTATAACACTTAATGTTATTATTCCTTGGAGGTGCAAATGTCTTAGGATTTCTCCTAGTGAAGCCATATCCTCTTTTGTCATGAACCCTGCAATTCATTGCCTTGTGACCAAACTGATTACATGAGTAACAATACCCATGGAAAAGTTGTCCATTCCCATATTCCTGTCTTTCATGTGTCCTACACTATGAAGCCATGTGCCCAAACCTATGACATGAAAATCATCTTCCATTGAAGCTTCCTTGTCTTGACCTCATTGGTCTCTTATTCTGATTGTTGTTCCATCTGTATCTTCTTTGTGCATTGTTCCTATTTTTTTTTAACTCTCTATTGTCCAACTCATCCTTTGATGTCTCACTTCCTTTTACACTATCTTCTTCTAAAGTATCTTCATCTGAAGTTTCTTCTCCTCCAAAAATTGAATTTGACTCTCCTTCCCATTTCTTTTGAACCTTTTCAAATCCAAGACCTATTTTCCTTGATGTAGTATTTTGTGTCTTGATGAACTTATCCAAGTTCTTTGAGCTATTTTTAAATCCTTTCATCTTGATCTTGGAGTCCTCTAAATATTATTTTAGTAGTTCCACTTCTTGTGTTAACTTCTCACATTCCAATATCTTTGCTTCTAACTTATATTTGAACTTCTTTGCCTTAGCCTTTGATTTTTCTAAATCCTCTATGAGCAATCTTCTTTCTTCATCACATTATTGAAACTAAATTTCAAGTTTAGAGTGTTGCTTCCTTACCTTCTTTACCGTGTCAAGGGCATAGATAAGTTCTCCCTTGAGATCATAACCATTCTCTTCTGAATAATCCTCTATTTGTTTGCCTTTGTCCACATCATTACTCTCTTTTGGCTTGTCTTCTATAGGATCACTCATTTCTTCTTCTAATGCCATTAGAAGATTTTCATATGGTCCTTCAAGTGCATTCTCATACTCATCATCACTGAAACTATAACCATCCCTTGTACAATCATCTTCAAGATGTCCAAAGTTACCACATCTAAAAAACTTGAGAATAATTGGAGTTTTCTTAACTGGTTATTTTTCTTCAATCATAAATAGGACTTCATATCTATCATTGTTTGAAAAGCTAGCATCACTATCACTTGAGTACTTACTTGCATTATCCGCATAGTAGCTCCTCTTTTGTCTTTGAAAGAACTTTTTTCCTTGTTTGTTTTGTCCATCCTTGCTTTTCTTATGGTGCCTATATCTTTCTGATTCTTTGTACCTGTGATCCTATTTTTCTTCACCATTTTTGTTCTTTGGTTCTTTACAATCTGTTGCAAAATGTCCAAACTTTCCACAATTGAAACACTTAACAGATTTTAGATCTATGGATCTTCTGGAACCTTTATCTCTTCTACCATAATTAGCTTCTTCATCACTGGATGACTTATTGCTTTCTTCTAACATCTTACCCTTTGTTTCCTTGATTTATTTGAATGTTGCTTCCTTCTGGGAAATAGGATCTTTTGTTCTTATCTCAAAAGCTATAAGCATACCAAGCAACTTATCTCTTGTCAAAGCATCACCATCCATTGACACTTCTATAGCAGAAACCTGTTCACTAAATATTTTTGGAAGAGTTCTTAAGACTTTATCACAAACATCTGATTCATCAATCTTCATTCCAAGTCCTTGCATATCATTAACAACCTCATCAATTCGAATTAGATAAGAACTGATATTTTCCTCATCATTCATTCTCAATGTTTCAAATTGTCCTTTGAGATTTTGTATCTTTGCTTTCTTGACACTTTTATCTCCCTCATATATACCTTACAATTTATCCCACATTTCTTTTACAGTTCTAAAATTCATAACTTTCATAGACTCTATTCTACGCAAACCTCTCACAAGTGCATTTATTGCTTTTGAATTATAGTGTTGTAGAAGCTTACCTTCCTTATCTATAGGAGGATTGACTGTTGGATCATATCCAAATTCCATTGCATCCCAAACTTCATTGCCAAGTGCCATTAGGTAGATCCTCATCATCATACTCTAATATATATAGTCACTTCCATAAAATATTGGTGCTAAGTTATTTGAGGACACATCATTAGGATCCATTATGTTCTTGTTAGATTTTCCTTCAAGCTGTTAAAATCTTATGAAGGCAGCTGCTCTGATACCAATTGAAGAACACAAGCTTATACTGAGAATGGGGTGAACAATATAAGAGCACTTTTTACTTTTCTTTCCAAATCAATATTATGCAATGTATAGATAGTAATATCAACAATAGTAATAAAATCAATGCATAAATCACCACACACAATAGAGACACATATTTAACGTGGTTCACCCAAATATGGCTACCTCCACGGAGAAAATATTTCTTCTAAATATTTCTCAAATAATCTCTTGAGAATCCTATTCCTATTACATTGTTTATGGAACTCTGTCCAAAGGAGATGTTGATCCCCTAAATCTAGTTTATGGATCTCTATCCATAGGAGAACTCCTTCTCCTATGCTCTAGATTGTGATCCTCTAGAATACTTCTACCTCCACTACACTGGCTTGTGGATCTCTCTCCACTAAAGACTCTTATCCCCACTCAGAAGACCTATCCTCACTGCCTTGGCTGATGGATCTCTATCCATTGGAGACTACTGTCCTCTCTGCTCTATCACCTCCAAATCTCTATCTCAAATCTATACTAAACACAATCCAATCAGTCTAGCACAAATATACTCAATAGGTCCACTCAAAACCTACTCAAATATGCTCAACAGGTCCACTCATAACCTACTCAAATCTTCTTAATAGGTCCACTCAGAACTTGCTCAAATATGCTCAATAGGTCCACTCAAAACTTGCTCAAATCTACTCAACAGGTCCACTTAGAACCTTCTCAAATATTCTCAACAGGTCCACTCAAAACCTACTCAAATATTCTCAACAAGTCCACTCAGAACTTGTCCAAATATTCTCAACAAGCTCACTCAGAACTTGTCCAAATCTGCTCAATAAGTCCTCTCTAGGACTTAACCAAATATGTATTGTAAGCTTCTATAAAATCTCACACAAAAATCATACCACAAGTCTCCTCAAAGACTTGCCTCAAATCTGCTTAACAAGTCCACACAGAACTTGTCCAATCTCATAGAAGCATAAAGAGAATTTTTAGAGACTCAATATGTTCTATACTCAATGCTCAATTACTTTCTCAACTTACTCAATATCATAGAAGCATAAAGATAATTTTTAGAGACTCAATATGTTATATACTCAATGCTCAATCACTTTATCAACTTACTCAATCTCATAGAAGCATAAAGAGAATTTTTAGAGACTCAATATGTTCTATACTCAATGCTCAATCACTTTCTCGACTCACTCAATCTCATAGGAGGATAAAGAGAATTGTTAGAGACTCAATATGTTCTATACTCAATGCTCAATCACTTTATCAACTCACTCAATATCATAGAAGCATAAAAAGAATTGTTAGAGACTCAATATGTTCTATACTCAATGCTCAATCAATTTCTCAACTCAAATCAGAATATAGAATAGTTTATTTTATGGAACTTGAACAATCACTTCATACAACCACTTGACTAGGCTCAACCAATTCTACTCAACCAATCACTTAATGAAATACCCCTTTCTCACAAACCCTAGTCCAAGCATATATCAACCAACTCAAAATATTTCCAATAATGCTCAACAACAAATCTCACATTACAATGATACTCATGTTCTTTTCAAACCCTAGTTCAAGTTATTTGCACAAATCACTTCAACAATAATGCTTATAAATCAATCTTCACATAACAATGATACTCATGTTCTTTTCAAAACCCTAACTCAAGTTCTTCACACAATCCAATGGCTTCAACAATAATGCTTATAAAACAAGGTTTTAATCACAACTCTTAATTCTAGAAAACCTTGAAGCATTAACTCAAACACTTTTGAAAAGGAAACCCTAATCAAATCCTTTTCACTCCAAACTTTATTTTCTAGAAAACTAATCAATCAACTCAACTAAGGAAGAATTTTCCCATACCTTTTTGCTTGAAAAGGAGTTGATCTCACAAATATGCCACACTCACAATTACTTCTTTGCCAATCTCAATAAGGGTTAGAAGATAATAATTTCCTCAACAAAATACAATACAAAATGATATCAAAATTACACCTTATCACTCCAACTTAAATAATATTCAACACCTTCACAATAATCTTCTTTAACACAAAAACCCTTTATTAAAATTAAAACAATACTCAAAAATCTTAATCCTCCAATATGCCAATATAGTAATTTAAGACTTTATTAAAAATTAAAACCAAAAACATCCTTATTACTCCAAGTGATAATTTTCAACTACCACCACTATCCAATAAGCAACCTTTCTAAACAATTCCACTAACAACCCTTATACCTCCCAACTTAGGAAAATAATAAAAATTTAATGCAAAATATTTACCTCGCCTTTGGAGGGATTCGAATATTCAACAATACCCGAAACAAACACCTTAGTCGCGGCTTCAACCGCCGCATGAGCTACGTGCTCGTTTGAGACTAAAGAAACGCCACGTGCTTCAAGTCGTACCACCCTTTTGCCCTTTGTAAAAATGTGCACCTTTGGTGCCTTTAACCAACACAACTTCCAAGCACACTACTATGTTTTGAACGTTGGCTCCCTTGCCAACAAAAGCTTTCACACCTGTCCACTCGCTACTAGGCCAATCTGCCTAGTTGGCCTTTGAACGATCTATGCTTTCTCTTTTGAAATTTTTTTTGTACACAAAATTTGCAAAATTCTCATGAGCTCTTCTTTCACTTCGCATGCAATAGTATAATCAATAGAGCAAGGGTAAGGTTTAATGGCCTTTGGGCATATGTATATATATTAATTTCCTCCATGCTTGTAAAACATCGGTGCTTCAAATGCTTCCACCACCATGTACCATCGGTGAAGGTTAGGACCTTGATAAATGTGCTTTGAATATTTTTAACTCCAAACCCATCTTTGGGTATCGTAAAATATTATAATGAATATTATAAATATTTTACTTTGGGCTTTTAACCATATCACTTAATATTATAATATTATATCCTCTTGAGTTTATTGCTGCCTTCGAATTGCATACCATGGTGCAAATAATATTTATTTATAAATTTTAAATTCGCATTGAATTTAAATAATTTATAAAATAAATATTATATCTCCTTTTTAACTTTTCACTGATTCTCTTGACCTTTGGTCTTCTTCCTAGATATCAAATGACAACTTTAACCTTTTTCCTTGACGAAGTCCTTGACATTAATGTTGACTTCATTTCTTGACATCAATGACAACTTTAACTTTTAGGACTCAAAATATCCAACACTCAGCAAGTCCACTCAAAACTTGTCCAATATGCTCAATAAGTCCACTAAAAACTTGCTCAAATCTGCTCAACAAGTTCACATAGAACTTGCTCAATCTGCTAAACAAGTCCACAAAGAACTTGTCTAATATCATAGAAATATAAAGATAATTGTTAGAGAATCAATATGTTCTACACTTATCACAATGCTCAATTACTTTCTCAACTCAATTCTGAATATAGAATAGTTTGTTTTATGGAATTTGAACAATCACTTCACACATCCACTTGAATAGGCTTGATCAACTCTACCCAACCAATCACTCAATGAAACAACCCTTGCTCACAAACCCTATTCCAAGCATATGATTACTCACTCAAAATATTTCCAAAAATGTTCAACAACAAATCTTAGATAACAATGATACTCGTGTTCTTTTCAAACCCTAGTTCAAGTTCTTTGCACAACTCACTTCAACAACAATGCTTATAAAACAATCTTCACATAACAATGATACTCAAACCCTCACTCAAGTTTTTCACACAATCAATGGCTTCAACAACAATGCTTATAAAATAAGGTTTTAACAACAACTCTTTATTCTAGAAAACCTTGAAGAATTAACTCAATACACTCAATAGGAAACCCTAATCAATTCCTTTTCACTCCAAACTTATTTTTCAAAAAACTAATTAATCAACTCAACTATGAAATAATGCGCTCATACTTTTTTATTGATGATGAAGGGATCTCATAAATCTGTCACAACCACAAACACTTCTATGCCAAGCTCAAAGAGGTTAGAAGATAAATATTTCTCATAATATAATGTAAATACTCAATTACACCTTATCACTCCACCTTTCAAAAACAACCATCAACATTCATAGAATATTTATCCAATAACACCTTATAAACTCCCAACTAAAAATAAATTCAACATCCACTAAAATAACTCAAAACCTCTTTAATCAAATTTAATGGCAAAAAGAACTTTGGCAAAAATCAAATCCACTTTCCTTATAACTCCAATAACATAAATCACTTCTCAATAAAATGATCTTTCATAAACCCTTTAAACTCCAAATAACACAAATCAATTATGAATAAAATAATATTTCATAGACCCTTATTACTCCAAATAAAACAAATAAATCACCAATAAAACAATCCTTCAAAAAACCTTATAACTCCAAGTAACCCCTTAGAAAACTTTAGGCAATAAAATTTTAATAAAAAGTATTACCTTTGCCACTAATGGGATTCGATCCCAAAATTTCTGCCTCTGCAAGCACTCTAGCCATGGACTTGACCACCACATACACTAGACGCACATTTTAAACACCATGAGCACCTCGTGATATTTCTTACACACCTGGAACTAAAATCAAATGCAAACCAAAACTTTCCCTTGGCACTCACGCCAATTAATGTCCATGTGAATCAACTTTGGACTCTTCCACTCTCTATGCTCTCACATAACATGTTGTACCAATGAACCATTGTTTCCAATGTGGGTTAGACCTATCACTCACCCTTTACATCTTCTACCTAGCACTAATAAGATAAACGAACTCTTTGTTTTCTTCCTCAATGTTCAACGATTGCATGAATTCCTTTATCTTGGTCACATGAAAATTAATTTGAAGAGGGATTCTTTTGAATGCCTCTTGGATTATTATTTATACATGAATTCACCATATGGATTATACGGCAATGCTCCATTTTATTTGATGATGTCGGTGCATTTCAAAACATTTTATAATTTATAAATTATTTAAATTCTAATAGAATTTAAATTTTATAAATTATATTTATAAACCTTTGGATTTTATAAAATTAAAGCATTCCTTGGGATAAAATTTAAACTTCTCAATTTTACTCCATCGATTTGATTATTCTACCACCATGGTTTTAATAAGAACCTTAATTCTGCCATCAAGATGTTTAACAAAAACCCTTGTAGAATAATATTTTAGTAATATTTTTCTTCAACTCTTTGCATTGCTCTTGGTGTTAATGATAGTGTACTCTATGGTATTAATGACGGATTCATGTGTTCACTTTTGCATAAATAACTTCTCACCTTGACATCAATGACAACTAAATGAACTCAAAATGTCCAACAATCTCCTTTGTCATTTATGGCAACCCAATTTCCTTTTACCAAAAACTTTGACCTTTCCTCTGATCTGCTCCCCCTGGGACATTGCTTCCCCTGGCTCAATGCTCTCTCAAATATCAAATTTCTCCCACTTACTCAAATCTCTCCCTCTTTGACATCAATGGCAAAGGGTCACCTTTGGGGCTCGGGTCTTAGAATGAGCCTCTTAGCTTAGCCCCTTCCCCACCTTCTTTTGAGGTGGTTAATTTTGGGGTGGGAGTATTTCTACTCCAAAAAACATTGTTCTTTACCTTTATCCTCTTTTCTTCGTATCTGATCCTTCTGATTCCTTTGACTATTTCTTTCCATTTTCATTTTTATGTCCATGTTTTGTTCCTATTCATATCCATGTTCCTATTCATGTTCTTGTTCCTGTTCATATCCATGTTCCTATTCCTATTCCTATTCCTATTCATGTTTATATTCATATTCCTATTCCTGTTCCTGTTCCTATTCATATTCATGTTCCCATTCTTATTCTTTTTCATGCCTATTTTTGGAATGTCTGCTCTACACCACTTTGCTATGTGAATATCATTATTGCACTTATAATACTTAATATTATTATTCCTTGGAGGTGCAAATGTCTTAGGATTTCTCCTAGTGAAGCCATATCCTCTTTTGTCATGAACCCTGCAATTCATTGCCTTGTGACTGAACTGATTACATGCGTAGAAATACCCTTGTAAAATCTATTTGTTCCCATATTCCTATCTTTCATATGTCCTACACTATGAAGCCATGTTTCCAAACCTGTGACATGAAAAACATTTTCCATTGAAGTTTCCTTGTGTTGACCTCATTGGTTTCTTAGTCTCTCTTGACCTATTCTAATTGTTGTTCCATATATATCCTTTTTTTGCATTGTTCCTATTTTTTTTTAACTCTCTATTGTCCAACTCATCCTTATATGTCTCACTTTATTTACACTGTCTTCATTTGAAGTATATTCATCTAAAGTTTCTTCTCCCCCAAAACTTGAGGTTGAATATCCTTCCCATTTCTTTTGATTCTATTCAAATCCAAGACCTATTTTATTTGATGTAGTCTTTTGTATCTTGATGAACTTATCCAAGTTATTTGAGTTGTTTTTAAACCCTTTAATTTTTACCTTGGAGTCTTCTAAATATTCTATTAGTAGTGCTACTTCTTGTGCTATGTTCTCAAATTTTAAGATTTTTGCTTCTAACTTATCCTTGAACCTTTTTGCCTTAGTGTTTGATTTTTCTAAATCCTTTATAAGTAATCTTCTCTCTTCATCACATTCTTGAAACTAATTTTAAGTTTAAAGCATTGCTTTCTTACCTTATTTACCATTTAAATATCATAAATAAGTTCTCCCTTGAGATCATAACCATATTTCTCTAAATATTACTCTATTTGTTTGTCTTTATCCACATCTTTATTTTCTATTGGCTTGTCTTCTATAGGATCATTATTTCCTTATTCTAGTGCCATTATAATATTATCTTCTGGTCCTTCAAGTGTATATTCATATTCATCATCATCAAAACTATAACCATCCCTTGTACAACTATCTTCAAGATGTCCAAAGTTACCACATCTAAAATACTTGAGAATTTTTGGAGTCTTTTCTTAACTTGCTCTTTTTCTTCAATAATAAATAGGACTTCATATCTATCATTGTCTGAATAACTAGCATCACTATCACTTGAGTACTTACTTGCCTTATTTGCATAGTATATTCTATTTTATCTTTGAAAGAACTTTTTTCCTTGTCTACTTTGTCCATCCTTGCTTTTATTTTGGTAACTGTATCTTTCTGATTCCCTGTTCCTATGATCCTACTTTTCTTCACCATTATTATTCTTAGGTTCTTGGCAATCTATTGCAAAATGTCCATACTTTCTACAATTGAAAAGCTTAACAAATTTTAGATCTTTCGATCCTCTAGAATCCTTATCTCTTCTACCATAATTATCTTCTTCATCATTGGATGAATCACTACTTGATTTTGACTTCTTACCCTTTGTCTTCTCGATTACTTTGAAGGCTACTTCATTTTGGGGAATAGGATATTTTGTTATCATCTCAAATGTTGTAAGCATAACAAGCAACATATATATTATCAAAGAATAACCATTCATTGACACTTATATAACAGAAACCTTTTCACTGAATATTTTTGGAAGAGTTCTTAAGACTTTATCACAAACATGTGATTCATCAATATTCATTCCAAGTCCTTGCATATCATTAACAACCTCAACAATTCAAAGTAGATAAGTACTAATATTTTCCTCATACTTAATTCTCAAATATTAAAATTTTTCTTTGATATTTCGTATCTTTGCTTTCTTAACACTTTTATCTCCTTCATATATACCTTGCAAATTATCCTACATTTATTTTGCAGTTCTACAATGCATAACTTTCATAGACTTTGTTCTATGTAAACCTCTCAAAAGTGTATTCATTGCTTTTGAATTGTAGTGTTGTAGGAGCTTACCTTCATTATCTGTAGGAGGATTAATTAAATGATTGTATCTAGTATAAAATGCTTCCCAAATTTCATTACCAAGTGCCATAAGGTAGATCTTCATTCTCATGATCCAATATATATAGTCACTTCCATAAAATACTAGTGCTAAATTATTTTAGGATACATTATTAGAATCCATTGTGTTCTTGATAGATTTTCCTTCAATCTATTAAACTCTTCTGAATGGAGCCCACTCTGATACCAATTTGAGAACACAATCTTATATTGAGAGAGGGGGTGAACATTATAAGACCACTTTTTATTTTTCTTTCCAAATAAATATTATGCAATGTGTACATAGCAATATCAAAAGTAGTAATCAAAGAAATTCATAAATCACCATACACAATAGAGACACCAATTTTAACATGGTTCACCCAATGTGGGTTACATCCATAGAGAAAATATTTCACTAAATTTTCTCAATCAATCTCTTGGGAATCCTTTCCCTATTACAATATTTATGGACCTCTATCCAATGGAGATACAAATCCCCTAAATCAAGTTTGTGGGTATCTATCCACAAGAGAACTCATTCTCCTTTGTTTTGGCTGGTGATCCTCTTAGAATACTACTACCTCCACTACACTAGCTTGTGGATCTATCTCCATTGGATACTCTTATCCCCACTCAAAAGACATATTCTCACTACCCTGGATGATGGATCTCTATCCACTAGAGACTACTATCCTCTCTACTCTGTCATCTCCAAAGCTCTATCTCAAATTTACACTAAACTCAGTCCTTCAATGTAGCACAAATTTGCTAATCTCTATCTTTGGTCTGGCACAAAACTATCCTCAAATCTGCACAAAACTTTTCTCCACAAGTCCACATAGAACTTGCTCAAATTTTCTCAACAAGTCCACACAGAACTTGCTCAATATGCTCAAAAATTCCACACATAACTTGCTCAAATATGCTCAATAAATCCACACAGAACTTGCTCAAATTTTCTCAACAAGTCCACTTAGAACTTGCTCAAATATGCTCAACAATTCCACACAAAATTTGTTCAAATCTGCTCAACAAGTCCACTCAAAACTTGTCCAATATACTCAACAAGTCCACTCATAACTTGTCCAATCTACTCAACAAGTCCACTCAGAACTTGTCCAATCTACTCAACAAGTCCATTCAGAACTTGCTCAAATATTCTCAACAAGTCCACATAGAACTTGCTCAAATCTGCTCAACAAGTCCACTCATAACTTGTCCAATCTTCTCAACATGTCCACTCAGAACTTGTCTAATATTCTCAATAAGTCCACTCAGAACTTGTCCAATCTGATCAACAAGTCCACTAAAAACTTGCTCAAATCTGGTCAACTAGTTCACACAAAACTTGCTTAATATGCTCAATAAGTCCACGTAGAACTTGTCCAATATCATATAAACATAAAGAGAATTGTTAGATACTCAATATGTTCTACACTTATTACAATGCTCAATTACTTTCTCAACTCAATTTTGAATATATAATAGTTTATTTTATGAAATTTGAACAATCACTTCACACATCTAGTTGACTAGGCTCGATCAACTCTACTCAACCAATCACTCAATGAAACAACCCTTGCTCACAAACCCTAGTCCAAGCATATGATTACTCACTTAAAATGTTTCCAATAATGTTCAACAACAAATCTTATATAATAATCATACTCATATTTTTTCAAACCCTAGTTCAAGTTCTTTGTACAACTCACTTCAACAACAATGATTATAAAACAATCTTCACATAGCAATGATACTCAAATCCTCACTCAAGTTTTTTACACAATAAATGGCTTCAACAAAAATGCTTATAAAACAAGGTTTTAACAACAACTCTTTATTCTAGAAAACCTCGAAGCATTAACTCATTACACTCAATAGGAAACCCTAATCAATTCCTTTTCACTCCAAACTTATTTTTTAGAAAACCAATCAATAAAATCAACTATGGAAGAATGTGCTCATACCTTTTTATTGATGATGAAGGGATATCATAAATATATCACAACCATAAAAACTTATATGCCAAGCTCAAAGAGGTTAGAATATAAGTCTTTCTCACAATATAATATAAATACTCAATTACACCTTATCACTCCACCTTTCAAAAACAACCATAAACAGACATAAAATTTTTATCCAATAACATCTTATAAACTCCCAACAAAAAATGAATTCAACATCCACCAAAGTAACTCAAAACCTCTTTAATCAAATTTAATGGCAAAAAGAACTTTGGCAAAAATCAAATCCACTTTCCTTATAACTTCAATAACATAAATCACTTCTAAATAAAAAAAAAATCATAAACCCTTTAAAATTCAAATAACACAAATCAATTATGAATAAAATAACCTTTCATAAACCCTTACTACTCCAAATAACACAAATCAATCACCAATAAAATAATCCTTCACAAACCCTTATAACTCCAAGTAACCCCTTAGAAAACTTTAGGCAATATAAATTTTTAATCAAAAATATTACCTTTGACACTAGTGGGATTCGATCCCACAATATCTACCTCCATGAGTGCTCTAGCCATGGACTTGACCACCGTGTGTGCTATATGTATGTTTGAAACACCATGAGCTCCTCGTGCTCTTTTTTCCACACCTGGTGCTAAAACCGAATGCAAACCAAAAAATATTCCATTGGCACTCATGCCAATTAACGTCCACATAAATCGATCGTGGACTCTTCCACTCTCAACACTCTCATGAAATGTGTTGTACCAATGGACCACCATGTACAATGTGGGTCATACCTCTCGCTCACCCTTTTCATCTTCTACCTAGCACTAATAATACAAATGAACTCTATGTCTTCTTCCTCAACATTCAACGATTGCACGAATTCCTTTAGCTTGGTCGCATGAAAATTAATTTGAAGAGGGATGCTTTTGAATGCCTCTTGGAATATTATTTATACATGAATTCACCATATGGATTAGACATTGGTGCTCTAATTTATTTAATGACGTCGATGCATTTCAAAACCTTTTATAATTTTTAAATTATTTAAATTCTAATAGAATTTAAATTTTATAAATTATATTTATAAACCTTTGACTTTAATAAAATTAATGTCTTCCTTCAGATAAAATTTAAACCTTCAAATTTTACTCCACTAATTTTATTATTCTACCACCATGGTTTAAATAAGAACCTTAATTCTGCCATCAAGATGTTTAACAAAAACCCTTGTAGAATAATATTTTAATAACCTTTTTTTTCAACTCTTCGCATTGCTCCTGGTGTTAATGATGGTGTACTCCATGGTATTAATGATGGATTCATGTGTTCACTTTGGCCTAAATAACAACTTCTCATCTTGACATCAATGACAACTAAATGAGCTCAAAATTTCCAACAAACTCCTCTAGGGAAATAGCACCCATACAAAATAACTATGTGGAGGATTCTACCACATGGTACTACCAATACCTAAACACCTACCCTTGTCAAGTCTATTCCAAATAAAGCTCTCAATTGTCCATGGTAGTGATGAGTTAAATGATGCATGATTAGGCATCTATATCCCATTTAGGGATTGAAGCATAAGTAATAAACCAACCTTCCCCTAACCCATCCTTCCCTAAATTAATTTGTATTCCTCCTAAGAAAATCTTGGTCACATGGGATGAGGAATATGTATACATGGTATGTAACAGAGCAAGAGCTTTGGCATCCTAGAAGCCCTAATTTTGGTTAGACTATATGATAAGGGATAAGAATAAGGTAATATATGAGCAAGAAAAGAGTAGTCAGGTGATTCCAACCATACAAATAAGGTCAATAGATTCTAGAAAGAAGCCTCCCACCATGGAACCACCAAAGAAAAATACACCAAAACTTCCATTGGATAAAAGGTAGAACATTTTAGAAGATCCAAAGCATCACATGCCCTGATCAAAGCCTACTAAAATTTCTAAATAAGTTGAGTACAAGACCAAATATCAACCACTATTTAGTTTTCTCAAAAGAGCAATTCCCTCAAATCATTTAGCATGTTTAATAATTTGAAGAGGTCCACCATGGTCATATATATATGGGATGTTTTTCCATTCCCAACCAAAAGGAGCAACTAAGAAATTTTATAGAGGAACAAAATGAGCTAGGACAATAGAAGGCACCCATAGTCTTGCAAATATCTGGCCCAAAAGTAGGCTAGGCTAAATTTACTCCCTTTTATTTATCCGTAATTTATAAGGATACGTTAATCCATAATTGCATGATAGATTTTAAGGCAAGTGTTTTAGTTATACCAAAAGGGTTAGTGAATGCATTAGGTATTGCCTATGATCCCATATACAAGAGGGTGGTGCAACTAGATGGAAGTGTAGTTCAAATAATATAAATAGTTAAAGGTATTTTTCTCACTTTATATGGTTTTTTGAGCCTCACAATGTATTAAAACATAGGAGTAATTGATCTCCTTGCATTATTTGATATTTGTGTATCAAGGAATTTCACTAGTAAATTGGGAGATTATTTGTATTTAGATTGGTCTCTCATGGTCTTAAGAACTTGGTATGGTAGCATAATAAAAATCCTATCAGATCCACTCTACCTACATCATGTTGAACACTTGTACACATCTATGATGAACATTAATCAAATCCTAATGTTATAGGAAGAGTAGTCCAAGTTAGACATTTCTATTAGTGAAGTACATTATTTTATCCTTAATAATAAAATGGACCAATGAGCAATCAAAGTCTAAGTTTAAAATCCTCCTATAACATATAATAGCATAGGTATGGAGTGAGGCTTAAGTATGATTGAAATTCTAACCCTGTTAAAGTCCTATACATACTTAAAAAAAGGTATTTTACATAGCAAAATTTTGTTTTTAACGATTTCTTTTGCAAGAATGAAGACCTAAGGAAATATTAGATTTCCTTAGTCATATATATTTTATTATCAAAAGTTTAATAATGTATTGAAATTTTCCTAGTGTATTCAGATACTCTACTAACCATTAGATTCCCTTAGTCCATAGAAAACACTTTTGTGAAAGAAGTCAAAAATATTGGAGAATTGATTGATTTCAAATTGATAGTTCATACCAATTTGAGAAAATTATGATAGAAGGTGAGGATGAAATTATTTGAGAACCTTAAAATCATAAATATCAACCACTTGTGCTATTTTTGGATGGTTCCAACAAAGGCACACTTCAAAAGTTTTAAGTATCATCCAATCGAGGATAATTGCTCACTCCATGTCATAGACTCTAATAAAAAATATTGGAGTAAAATTTTGTAGACTATCTAATTTTATTAATCTATGGCTTGAATTACTTTAAGATCCTTCTAATGGAAGCTAGATTCAAAAAATTTCATTGACCATTAGATATCAATCATCAGTGGTCAACATTTTCAAGAAATATTCTAATGAAATTCGAAATTCAAATCTTCTTGAATCATCAAACCACCCATATCAATGGTCCATATCATCTTCCAAAATTTAAATGTGGTGAAAGAGGTTGATATCAGCCATCGATTCCAAATTTGTTGAAGATATATGCAATATTGGAAATTTTCAAAAGAATATTGAGTTTTGTTTGTGTTGGTCTAAAAATATGTCTAAGGAAATTTTGTGCACCCATAGACCTTGACTAACATTAAATGACCTTAAAATATTAGTGACTTCCTGTTCAATTTGTAGAGAAGGTCAGTTCCTTGAAAGATCTAGCTAACTATTGTGGGTAAACAAGGATCGAGAGAAAGGGAAATATAGCTAAAGCTAGAACTTATGGAGGTACAGATTAAACCACATTAAAATATATGCAAATATAAGTATTAACAATAAAAATAGAAAATTGACACCTTACAGATAAACTAGTCTTCTCAATTAAACCAGACCTCAACTTATGAAAGCAAATTCCAGAACTAGTGAATAAGATGCACATAATTCATATTATAGAATAAAAGGTATATCATTCAATAATTTTAATATAGGAATGGGTAAACATTCATTCATACATACATGATAGAATTTTGGAGGCCAAACAATAGACCCTTTGTATTTTTTAGAAGCAAAAATGCTTGTGTGTAGATTTTAAAGTCTTAAGAGTCGACTCTTGAAAGAGGATCACTTAGCTCCTTTTATAAAAATATTTTTTATTCAAAATCTTAGATCAAGGATTTTTATAATTTTTAGTGGGATATGATGGTGAATATCCATGTGGCACCCTCTATTATGCTACATTGATTAACCACTTCCTTCACTGCAATTAGTAACTACATTGTATCTATGCATGGTGAATGCATGGTGGTTGTAGTGGGGTTGAGCTTAACTATGGTTTGACATTTGCTCATGCAATCACCTTTTATAATATATTTATAATGGATCATGATGTTTGGATCTTCATATTAATTTTGTATTTCAAAGCTTGACCCTCCCATAATTCAATTGAAATGAATATCCACTTCCCCCTTACTTATGTATTTATATTGTATTCCTATGATGATTTTTTAAATCAATCTAGTCCCTCAATTTTGGATGGATGAGATAAAATTTGACTTTGTTATTTTAGGTTTCTTACTGACCAGAGTTGATAGTGACAACAAGGTGGTGTGGGTATGTCACGCATGCACAAGGCTCATCAATATTCCTAGGCTACACAAGCATGAAATGGTGTAAGTGTGCAATGATATTCCTTCTCCAAGATAATTGTTTTTATTTGTTTATCAATGACTAGTATTGACCATGACATAAATGCAATGTCATGATGTTGCACATTCACAAGGCTTATCAGGATTTCCAAGTTGTAGAAGTATAAAATTATGTAAGTGCTTGATGTCACGCCTTCTCCATGAATTAGCCATTTTATTTTGATTTGTTTACCCTTGACCAGGATTGACCATGACATTAATTTGGTGTCATGATGTTGTGCATGTGCAAGGCTTATCAAGCATCCTAGGCCACATGAGTGTGAAATGGAATTAGTACGTGATGTCACACCTATTCCATGACTTAGCTATTTTCTTTAACATTTTATTATCAACTTGTTGATGTGGTCAAAATGACACACATTCTTGGTGCCTTCTAGGGTAGCCTCTTTTCAAGGCTTTAGAATCTAGGGCCTTATTTATTGGTTAGCTAGAGTTAAAATTTGAATGGGGTGAATAAAAAAAGGAACAAATGAGTGGAGGAATAAAATAATAAATGAAATGATCGCATGAAGTGCATGTATGAAGTCAAGTATCATGAGATTACTTCTTTTTAGTTTTAGTTCCTTCTTGGTCTTATTCTTCATTATCATCTTCTATGGTTTCTTCTATATTTTCTACTTTATTATTTCGATTGCCCTTATTTCCCCTTTCAATACTACTCTCCTATTTGCCTTCTTTCTCCTCATGATGGTTATGACTATATTATTGTAAACTATACAAGATTGAGTCTAGCTTTCAAGGGTGGGATCAACTATCTCTAGCAACTACATATGAAGGTACCATAGTTCATAAATATTCTCATATGCAAGATGTGACACTCTACTAGCCAGTTCATTCATGCAAAGATTCATTTTGGTTATATTTTGGACCAATTGTATAACTTATTCTAACTAAATAGGTATTTCCATTCCTTTATTTTAGTTTTATTCTCCACAAATACTGTTAGAGCTGCTTAGAGGGCTTCCTCACTCAGAAACAAAAATAATTCATCCTAGAATCCCTGGAATCCCAAAGCATTAGCCTTCTCTAAAAACTTCATCATCAAATTGACTTTGGCCTTAAGCCCCTTGACCAACCTTGACCCCTAAACTGCCAACTTAAATTTTCTTAAGATGGATCTATCTATTATTTTAGTAGAAGATAATTATCTATCAATAATCTATCTAGTCATAATCCAATATACTCTCAACCAATCCTTGTATTTTCATAGTTGTGGGTAGTTTTGGCTATGCTTCCTTTTAAATATTCTTGATACTAGCCCTAGCTTCAATTATTTCTTTTTCCACTTCATCCATATATAGCAATATAGGTCTACCTTTGAGAGTAGGTTCTAATATCTCTTTAGCCAATTATTTTCTTAACTCCTTCACCTTTTCCTTGGAGAATTATCCTACTTAGGATTTATCAATATGAATCTTATATTGAAGGTTTTGAACCCGTTCTAATAAAAATTTGACCTTTTTAAACAAAGCCTCATTTTGCTTGTTGGAGTCTTCAAATTCATGCTTAAACTTGGCCATTTCCTGGTACATTTACCACCACTTTTTCACTTCACCCCAAAGAGCTTTCTCCACAATTTTTTTATGTTTTTTAGAGGCCTTAACTTCTTCCTGTAGATTTTCAAACTTTGATTTATAATGGCATCCTTAAACATATAGTATATCCATATCATTTTTTGTAGCCATCAAGCCCTCCACCATGGGTACTTGACTAAATTATTTAGTGATTGCTTCTACCTGATAATCATCATGGTCATATCCTTTTCAGACTTATTGACTAGGGGAGTGACCTCCATCTTTGTTATCTACATAGAATCTAGATCTATAACCATCCTTTACTTTAAATATGCAACTTTGCTATAAGTACGAGCTTCTTTCTCATTCCACAACTTTCTTGCAAGGTCACTAATACTTTTTACCTCTTGTAATGTATTGGTGGTGGTATTAGCTGAAGCATCAAATGTGATAGCTAGAGACTACAAGAAATAGAAATGAGGAGTAATAGAATAAAAATGGAGGGGATGCAAGTTGTAGGGGTGTTATGGTTGGTTTCAATATAGTGGAAGTGTATGATGGTGATGGTGTAAGGGATGGTGGAGGCTACACTTTAAAATATGGAATGTGCAAGGAAAGTGGTGGAGAAGGATCGTGTTGTTGCTCAGAATGGGAAGGATATATTTTTAGGAAATGATAAGAAGGATAAGTAGAAGGAGAGTCATATTGATCTACAAAAACTGCTACATCTTTGATAAAGATATGGTGTGTTGAATCTATTTGGTCCACCTGTTGCACTTGTTGCATTGATGGAGAAGGATCCATGGATGGTCCTTGAACAACTCTTGGATTTTATATTCTCCTATTCTTGGTTACCTACTTTATGTGTGAATCCAATTAACCTACCACATATTTAGCTTTTCTTTTATAATTTATTGGGGAATGAGGTTGAGTAGTTGTGATGTGATCTTGTTGTTGTACCTTTGATGGTTCTTCCTTTTTTGTTGGAGGAACTTGTCATAGCAAAGCTACAACAATGAAATTTATCCTTGAATAAACTACCCTAGCTTCATTTTGATGTAATGTTTCTACCCTTAATCCCACAAGCTTTGCTCTCTATCCTTCGTGTATTATATTAGTACTTCCTTAGATAATCTTGCCCAAAAATAGACCATAATAGCCCATCAATTGCATTATTTTAGCTCCCTTTAAATATATTACCAATTGTTGCTCTGTGGGGGTATAAATTTATGCAGGATGTAAAGGAGTGATTTGAGTGCTAGACTACTCTTGAGAATTAGAGCGGGTAGTCTAAACTAATTTTTGCTTATAAAAGACTTCCCTTGGAGCTTTCCCCTCTTTTTGAATTATTTTATTTTATGTTTTTTGAAAACCCAAAGTAATTAACCTACAATCATCATCTACCTAGGACTGATATTTTGCATTATACTTTCTTGAAAACTCATCATCATCCTTGATGGAATATCTAGAACAAATTATGTCTATCTCAACTCTCATGATCGACCACTCCAGTATCTTGGCTTCAGATCAATTATTTTTTTCTACATGGTAATTATCCTATCTTCCTTAGGGACATGGTCAGGCTGATTTTAAGGATCATAATCTATAATTTGATCATATCTATCCATCCATAGGGTTAATACCTGCATCTTACTTACATTCCATTTTAATTCATCATCCTCTTTATTGTTTCTACATGCATCTATATGAGGCCTAATAGTCTTTTCAAACTTTGAAGCCTTAGAAGAATTTATCAGATTCATCCTCTGGGTCATATCACCATATTTGAGGAACTTATAGTAACCCTATATTTTTCATGGCCTAAGTCATAGACTCATTTTACCCCTTCTTTGTCACTACTACTCCTTCAATAGAAAAATGATAGTTGCAAAGCCCTTTCTTTCTTACCCTAGTGCCATATACACAATTGGTATATTCCACCTATCTACAATATTCTAGGGTTAACATCCTTTCTATCACAAAGTGGGGCAAAAAAATATTTACCTGTAAAATTGTACAAGTGAATGACTATGCCCTTAGAAAAAATATATCAACCTCGTCTACATTGGGCTTTTGTAGAACTTTTGTTAAAATTGGGAGATAATCTAAGTGCTTCACCATGCAATATTGCTAATGCTGGTCCCAAAAATTTTCTAACAAAGTTGTAGTAGAATTAAGATCTATGCAAGATGTTACTCAACTTATACACCTTTAAGAGAGCCCTATTTACATATATAGCCATTATACCTATCCAAGGCATTTTTGAGGTCATATAATAGAAGAAATCCTAGGCCAAATGGGAACAATTCCTAAATGTACCACCAATACCACTAAGTTTCTTTTTCAAATCACATAACTTCTCATGTATTTGGAAAAAAAATAAATGATACCAATTAAATAAAGTTAAGTGGGTGCTGCTATCCATGAATACAAGGTCATATAATTTAGAGTTGGAAATAAAATGCATAGTAGATATATTCCAATCATAGATCAATTTATATAAAGGCAACCTTGCTACAATGGCCAACATTGAGTATATTTTTGGGTTCTTAAAAATTTTTGCTTTGATTGGGGTTTGGGGTAAACTATTCCCTATAGTGATATCCTTCAATTCTAGCTTTCTTAGGCAGTATTATTTGTCTTACTCATTAATTATAAAGGGTTTGAGAAGTACATTAGAGTGTAGACCCATAGCAAAAGCATAGGAAAATAAATTGAGGGAGAGCATGAAAAGGTCCCTACAATGTTTGTTTCTTAAAATCCTTTGTTGGGCATTGTAATATTGAGCTATGGCATTGACTAGCTTAGGGTTTGGGTGAACAAACATGTAAACATAGAAATATAGAAAAGAACAAGAAACAAAACCCTTAGGATTAGATTTGGAAATACCTATCAACAACCTATTTTTTACAACCTCTATCATTCTATGAGTATCCTTCCATGTCATCACCACATCTCTAATTTTTCATCCCCATCGTAAAAGACATCCACCTTTTCGACCTTGGCTTTAGCATTTTTCTTAATAGTGGATGAAGAAGAAGCAATGACAATCTGGAATATTTTACAAGATGCTTTTGAGGTATTAAATACTACAAATTTCTTATAATAAAAGAAACGGATTCAATAAGGGATTATGAAACAGACCCTTGTTTAATACCTATTGGCATTTTTGCCACACTAAAAATAAATTTTTAAATTCGTCCAAGTATGAAGTACATCCAATGGTGAAAGAAAAATTAGATAAAATGATCTTTAGATATTTCTTTGTGATAGATATTTTCTCAAGATTTCCAACGATATATTACAATAGACAATCGGGTTAACAGATCAAAAGTTATGGCTCCGGGAAACTTTACCACCGAAAATCAATTTCGGGAAAGCAAATGCAATTTCAAAGTCAAAAGTCAAATTTGCCCCCTTTTTTTGGGTGAAAAGAGAAAATTTTCGAAAAGGGCATTTCGGCCCCCAGAAAAGGCATTTTGGCCCACGAAAATGGTATTTTGCTCCGAAAACGAAAAGTTTCCCAAAAAAAAAAAGTTTCTAAAAATATAAAGTTTCCAAAAATAGAAACTTTTCGAAAAGGAAAAGTCGCAAAAAATGGAAAATTTACAAAAATGGAAAGTTGCCCAAAAAGGAAAAATTTAATGATGGAATTTAATGGTTGTGGCAAACCAGAAGATATTTCCTTTGATTTTCGTCATTTCCAAAGGCGTTCTCCTAACAGTTTCGCTCCCTCTCCAAGATAAATTTAATGTGGAGTAAATTGTTGGAGCAATGGTCGATTTTCAAAGAATGAAGGTGGTTAGAATTCAATGCATTTGTACCTAGGATAATTAATTATCTAGAGTCGTTTCCCATTAAAACTGGATCATCATTGCTAAAGGAAGATTTCCAATGAGAAATTGTTGTGTTCATATCTTTGATCTACAAACATTTTGCCTCCATATGTATTTAATGAAAGAGGCAAAAACCTATATAAATCCAAAGCAAATTTTCATTATAAAATGAGGAGACATTTTTGTAGAAAAACTTATCATGTTCTCTACATAAATAAGATATATTTGGCTTCCGATTTTGCAAGCGACTTTATGTATGATTTCCTTCTATTTTATACATTTCTCTTTTATGCTCGTATTTCTTATCTGCTATTGAAATTTAAATTTTGTATTTGAGTTTGAATATTGCTGGTCAGGAAGTGAGTTTTGGAATGCAATATTGGAGGTTATCTTTGCAAGGTTGTAAGTAAATTCTATTTCTCTTTTATTATATGCTATTTATATGCTTGAGTGGATTTCCTACTCTTAATATTTTCCCAATCCTACACCTTTGTGTATCATTCCAAATTTTTCACACCCTTACCTTCAGGCTAAAGGATCCGTGCCCGAAAGGGGGATGGGAAAAGGATGGGACGGTACCTCAGACTGAGAGGCCCTTTGAAGGTTTCACCTCTCAGGGGAGGGGTATTAAGGTGATTTTTTGACGGATGGTGGGGTTCACCAGGAAACGTTTAGTGGCAGTTTCCATGCCTAGGTTGGGAATGTGTTTAATGTGTTCAGTTTTATCTTTAAACATCCAAGTCCTATGTTTGGCCAGATGAATCTAAGTTTTCTATTATGAAAATGTAAATTAAATAAATATAAAAAACAAATTTGGACAGAAAAAAAAAAGAATAATCTAGATTAAAGAACTATACCTAATCCGGATGTCTGATGAAGGTTCTAATTTTTGAAGCAGTATAGATCATCTGGAATTTGACTGGATCATCTGAGATCTGATGGGATCATGTAAGATCTGACGAATTCGTCAACCTGCAAACAAAGATATAGATACAAAATACTAGAAATGCAACTATTATAACAGAGAAAAATGGTGTAAAATGGCAACATAGATGCTAAGGTGATAATCACAACTAAAAATTTAAGTAGATTATGATGTTCTAATGACAAATTATGACTTCATTGTACACTTAAGCTATATGGGTGAACTCCAAGATGCAGAAAAATAAGGAATCATAACAAATTTAACTAAATGCAAGATAAATCAACAAACAAAGTGAGAAAATGCAAACCCTGGGCACTGATTGCCCCCAATGTTGACTGCAGTCGAAATCGTCTCTGATTGGTATGAAATCATCTTGAATTGAACAGGATCGTCCGTGACGATCTGAGCTTGCTCCGACTGAAAAACAATGAAGTTCTTGCAAACAAACTTGGAAAAATAGAAAAGCAAATGGTGGTTTAAGATAGTCTAAGGAATGTAGAATTCGTGTTACAGGGAATTTCAGCCAGGGGGAATGCCAAGAGAGGGTCCTAAGGTTAAATAGGCTTAGGAGGGAGGTTAGGAGGTTGGAGATCATCCTAATTTGGAAGATCTCCAACAGGGGAGGTCTCTAACGGCACAGACACGCTTCTGTCCGGATTAGAGACGCTGTTGAAACAGAAGCTAACTATGTACAAATCAGTTTGGGACGAGATCGTCTGGACGTTCTTCTCCAAAAGAAATCATCCGATCTGAGGTGATATCGTTTGATCGGCGACGATATCATCAAACAGACAAAACAAACTCTAAAAATGGCATGGAAAACAAGGAAATGGGCAGTAGGCGGTTTGGGAGTGGTTTTGGTATTAAAATTTGAATTTGAATTATTACTAACGTAATTTTAATTATTTGCTAAGGTTTACTGTGCCAATTTTAGGGTGCTACATTTTGCCCCCTCTTTAGCAAATTTTTTGAGGAAAATGTGTTAAAGATGAGTTCTTCTCGATCTACGAGAAAGCAAAAATTTATTTCCATTTTTAGGCGACGATTCTTGGTCGAATCGTACGACAGCTTACTATGATGCCCCCTCCGTTTTTTTACCCAAATCGAACATTTGAGGTAAAAATGCAAAAAAGCCAAAATTAAATTTGTTGCTAATTGTTTTTGAATAAAATTAAAAAAAATAAAAAATAAATATATAGGGAAAAACCCTAATTCATTTTTACTATTCATTTTTTATTTTCTGGTTTCTAGAGCTCTGCAAACAAGATGGTCGAGACAGCGCACAGATCGATAGAGGTCCGGCGTGGGCTATAGGTAAGAGTCTAAACTTAGTTTAGAAGGCTTGAATTTTGAATTTCATGCTTTTTAGATTAAATTTTGATGATTTTTGAGGAGACCACAGGCTCAGTAGAGGTTGCGGTAGCGGGAGAGGAGGGAGGAGAGACCCCCTTCTCCACGGAGAGAGAGACCACCATCGCTCGATAATGGCAAGGGTGTGGATACAGGAGAGATTAGTGAGATGGCTACTCTCTGGGCGAAGACTATTCGTCTCCAAACAGAGGTGCAGACTCTATAGGATGAGGCTACACGACATCGAGAGGAGGCCACACAGCTTAGAGATGAGGTAGCACGCCTCAGAGCACAGAGCGGAGGGGCGAGCACTCAGGATATAGCATGGGATATTGCCTAGGTCACATTCTATCAAAAACTATACCACCATATGGTGCCAGAGGGGCAGATGTTACCGCTGTTGACCTATATTGCAAAGCCTATCGGGATGAGGTCATCGAGGACATCATCACGATCAAAGTCCAGGACTCATAGCACCACACGGACTATGATGGGGCCACCTCGTCCACCTCAAGGCAGGGGAGGAGATGAGGCTAAGAGCTCGAGGGGTTCTCGAGGCTAGCTACTACAGATTGCACTGCATAGATTGATTATAGTGCTTATTATTATTTTTGATAGGGGATTGAGTATGCCTAGGTACATATTGTGGCATACCAATCTAGTTTTGAGATGATGTACATATACTGTTGAGATATATATAGATGAGATATTTTTTGATCATATGACTTTTCTTATGTATTTGTATGATATTTTAATGTTTTGATTGATTGATTCGATTATTCATGTAATTATGCTATTTGGAAATATGATGGTTTGAATGTCATGCTTTTTTTTAAATTTAAATGAAATAATCTGATGTAAACAAGTTGGTTGTTTGTGATGTGATAATTTGATAAAAATAAAAGGGACTTTTAACAATAATTTCAAAGGACATTGTCGCTATTATAGACCATTTTATGGAGTCACCGCTCACTCGATCGTCAAGCTAATCCTAGTATAGAAATATTGCTAAAAGTAAAAGAGTGCTTAAGAGACTGTCTTAAGACTTTGATGTGATGATGCAAATGATGATGATGATGATGATTTGTTTTTCAGATTTCTATGAAAATATTATGCATGAAATATTTTAAAATGACTTTTGCTAGGCATAAATTCCTAAGTGTGATAAAATTTTTGGATGATTCCCTAGGAATTATACTATCATTGCAAAATTGAAGTTTGACATAATGACATGAAATAGAATAGGTGTTTGTTTGTTTTAAAGCATAATTGTGTAACATAATTATTTAAGTCATATGTTTTTATGATTTTAAATAAATGGGAAATAAAATTGGTACAATGGTTTGCGCTAGGCATAGAATATTTAGGTATAAACTTATACCATCATCGCGAAATCCAAAGAAGAAAATAATAGTTTTATTGCATGGTTGATTTTTAATTTTTGAAATAGTCAGAAAATATGAAGATGAGGACTTGCACTAGGCATAAAATTTCAATTTTGGTTTTTGGAACTATACCATTGTTGCGAAATTCGATAATATATATAAATGTAACTTGATTGCATGTTTTGGAAAATGATTTTGATTTTTTTGATAATGCATATAGTTGTCTTTACACTAAACAACTGTTCTTTCAAAGAAGAAAATGAATTTATTCCAAACAATTTGCAAAAATATTTCAAAGTATCTTAAAGACAAAAGTTAGATTTATAAGGAATCCCATGTGCGTATGTGATTTCATTACCAATCTTGATTTAGCATAATGATACACAAAATCTCTCAAATACAAATGTGTGTGCAATTGCATTGTTCATTTACCAATTTTTGAGCAAGATAATTTGATACAAGTGATTTGAATGAACCAAATAAGTGTTCATTAACCATGATTTAGATGCATATAACCATACCAAACTACTATGTAGGTCGGGTTATCAAGATCTAGCTAATCCATAAGAAGACATAGGTCTGTACAAAAGAAGGTCGCTAATGTGATAGACATATCACCATGCTAGGAGTTACCCAAGGCCAAGCGGGTTGGGCACAAACCACCTGTTATGGGGCTTACCTCACAGTTTTCGAATAATTGAGAATTCTAGGGATTCAAGCTCATCAACCCTTCTTTTCTTTTCAATGGGTAGGAAAAGGGATTTTATTGCTTTTGCTTTTGCTTGTTTTGCTTTCTTTGCTTTCTTTTCTCTTCTTTTTTTTTTGTATTTTTCTTTTTCGTATCTTTTGCTTTGATATTTGAGATAATTCTGAAATAGTGCTAAGAGAGTACAAAATGATTCTGAAATAATGCTTCTTTTTCTCATGATTTTGCTTGATTTTTCTTTTTCTTTTGCTTCCTATTCTAGGGATACTTGCTCGAATTAGCTGTAGAGCAAGGGATTTTTATTATAGGTAGGGGTGAGCTTGTCCTTTTGTCAATTCTCAAAGATTATAGACCATGTGCATGATAGGATAGCAGGGGAAACTTTTCGCTCAAGAAACCATGTCTACTATGTAGCATCATATTGAATTTGCAATGAAATCATTTTAATGTGAAAAGATATACTTGGCTCAAGTAAATAACAAGATTAGTTCTCTATGCTCAAAACTTTATTTAATTGAATTTTGTGTACTTTGATATAAGAGAGATTAGTAATCATGCCAGATAAAATCAAGATATTTTTTTTTTGTGTGTTTGTGATAGTGGGGGATTCCAAATAAATGCTAATTTATCCAAAATAACTTGAAAATATAACTGCAATCCTTGAAGAAGAAATATATACAACAAATATTTGTGAAGAGTTTGATAATTTTGACTCTCTCTTTCTTCTTTATTATATTTTTTTTTTGGGTTTCAAAAGAGTCAGTAATATTGCTGTTTTGACTTTTTTTTTTTTTTTTCATTTGTTTTTGTTTAAACAGTTTGATATATATATATATATATTGAAATGAGACAACATGCAAAATATGTACAAATGATGAAATGACCAAATTTTATGCATAATATTTCTTAAGATGCATAATATTCATAGGTTCTTTTAAATATTTACCATCTAAGGTAGCTAATTTGTATGCTCCTGATTCAAATTTAGCAGTGATAATATATGGTCCAAGCCAATTGGGCTCAAATTTACCTTTAAGGTATTTAGTTGCATTAGTATTTTTTTTATTTTCTTTTAAAACAAGGTCACCGACCTCAAAGGATCGATGACGAAATTTCTTGGCATATGATCTTTTAAGCTTGTTTTGGTAGGCACGAAGGTGCTCTAAAGCATTGATGTGCTTTTCATCTAGAATTTCCAGCTGACTGAGTCTGCCAGCTCGATATTCATCTCCTACTTCGGTATCTTGAAGTAGTAGAACCAAAGAAGGAACTTCTAATTCAAAGGGAAAAATGGCTTCAGCGCCATAAACCAAGACAAAAGGTGAAGTTCTAGTGGGAGTTTGAACACTAGTTCGATAGGCCCACAAAGCTGGATATAATTGAATGTGCTAGTCGCGGCCAGTTTTATTTACCAATATTTTGAGAATTTTGATTAAGGTTTTGTTAGATGCTTCTACTTGACCATTACCCTGAGGATAATAGGGAGTGGACCAGCGATGCTGAATCTTATATTTTTGGCATAATTTTTTAACATCTTTATTTTTGAAACAAGTTCCATTGTCTGAGATGATATTTGTAGGAATTCCGAACCTACAAATTATTTGATTAAAAATAAGTTTAGATACTTGAGTTCCAGTGCAGGAAGCTAAAGGCATAGCTTTAACCCACTTCGTGAAATACTCAGTGGCGGTTATGATGAATTTGTGTCCATCAGATGACGCAAGATTAATTTTGCCAATAATGTCTAAGCCCCATTTTGAAAAGGGCCAAGGAGATGAAATAGCCTGTAGCTCTTGTGTAGGCACATGGACAAGGTCATCATGTTTCTGGCACTTGTCGCAATGGTGCACATAATCATGCGCATCCTTTTCCATGGTAGGCCAAAAGTAGCCTATCCTAAGGAGATTTTTAGCAATGACACTACCACTGAAGTGTCATCCACAAGATCCATCGTGGGCTTAACTTAAAGATGATTTGGATTCTTCTAGATTCAAACATCTCAATAGGATACCTTCAAAATATCTCCTATATAAATTATTGCCAATTATTACAAATCGACTTTCTTGTCGACGTAATAACCGATGCTGGTTTCTATTATAATTGGTAGGGAAAGTCCCTTTTTGAAGAAAATCAATTATATCTGTATACCAAGGTTTAGGAGTAGTTTCATTGATTAGAAACACATCTAAAGGTTCTAAACATGACTTATTTGAAGTGGGTTCCTGGAGTCGACGAATAATGATGGTGGCATATTCGTCATCTAACTCCAAGGGCAAAAGAGATGCAACTGTGGCCATAGCATCAACTACACGATTGCTAGTTCACATAATAGCTTCCAAAGTAACTTTATCAAACAAGGATAACAATTGCAAAACATATGCTTTATATGGGCGCAATTTATCATCTCTGGTCTGATAAACTTCATTAATTTGGTTTATGCCAAGCTGAGAATCACCAAAAAATAGCAGATGTTTGATTTTTAACACCAAGGTAGCTCGTAATCCAAGGATTAGAGCCTCATATTCGATAGTATAATTAGTGCAAGAAAATGTTAATTTAAAGGACAAAGGTATAAGGTGTTTTTGTAGGGATATTAAAATAATACCCGCACCAGCCCCACTCATGCATCGGGCTCCATCATAGTATAAGGACCATTGTTCAATATGGTCTGCCTCTAATTGAAGGCATTCATCAGGAAACTCAATGATGAGAGGATGGGTAGACTCTAAGGATGTAGCAGCTAATTTATCTACTATGATTTGACCCTTAATAGACTTTTTTCCTATGAACGTGAGTTCAAACTCGCTTAGAGCAAGAACCCACTTTGTTGTGCGACCCGATAAATAAGGTCGAATCATGAGATACCTCAAGGGATCATATTTAGCAATGACATAAGTTTTTTTACTGAGCATATTATGATGTAATTTCTATGTAGAAAATACGACTGCTAGACATAATTTCTCTAATGTTGTATAACGGGTTTCATAACTAATGAGGGTTCGGCTAATGTAATAATTAGCACGTTATTTGTTCTCATCATCAAGCTAAGCTAACATAGTTCCTAAAGTGAAATCTAAAGCTGAAATATACAGGAGAAATGGGCGATTAGGTCTAGGCGGTGAAAGCATAGGTGGGTTAAGGAGGTATTGTTTGAGAAGTTCAAAAGCTTCTGTACATTCGTCGTCACAGTTAAAAGGGACATCCTTCTTAAGGAGCTTAAGAAAGGGAGTGGTTTTGTCTGCAAACTTATCGATGAAGTGATGAATGGCTTGAAGCTTACCTTGTAAACTTCGTAACTCTGATATATTGGTAGGTGTGGGCATATCAATGATAGCCGCAATTTTGAGAGGGTCGATTTCGATACCACATAAAGAAACTAAAACCCCTAATAGCTTACTAGACTTAACTCCGAATATGCATTTGGCTAGATTTAATCGAATAAGGTATTCTCTTAACTGATTAAATACTTTTCTCATATCATCTAAATGATCATCTTCTTTAATAGAGCGATCTATAATATCATCTACATAATCATGTAGGATATCATGCATCATATCATGAAATATTTAAGTCATAGCTCGTTGATATGTTGCATCGGCATTCTTTAAACCAAATGGCATTACTTTCCAAAAAAAGGTAGCCCAAGGGGTAATAAAGGTTGTTTTAGCCTGATCTTCAGGATCTATCTTGATCTGATTGTAGCCGAAGAATCCATCCATTAGGGAAATCATTCCACTCCTGGTAGTAAAGTCAATGATTTGATCCATTTTTGGAAGAGGAAAATCATCTTTAGGGCATGCACCGTTAATATCTCTAAATTTCGTGCAAACCCTGACTTTGGTAGCTTTTTTCTTGGTGAATGGAACTACATTCGATATCCATTCAACATAATCAATAGCTTGTATGAAAATAACATTTAGGAGTTTTTCTAACTCCCCTTTGACTAGCAGGGCCACTTTGGGATGCATTTTTCTAAGTTTCTGTTTAACAGGTTTAGCATCTAGATAGACTACTAGATGATGCATGACTACAGAAGGGTCCAAACCTGGCATATCTTCATATGTCCAAGCAAATACATCTTCATATTCTTTAAGGAATGCAATGTATTCATCTTTTTTTTCTTGACTTAATGCTGATCCAATATTGATTATGTGAGGATTATCCTCAATTCCAATGTTAACTTTAATGACTTTTTCTACTTCCATGTGTAGATCTCTTTCAAAATTAGGTGGGGCGGGTGAAACGCCCAATTATTGTAATTCTTTTAAAGTTAAGTTGGATAATTTGTCTTGATGAGTGGTGGCCTCAAGTTGGGCTATAGTTGGTATAGAACCATCAAAATAAAAACCATTGTGTAACAACTCTTCAATGGAGACATCATGGAAAATATCTCCTTCCAACTCCTCATCGGATTCAACAATCAATTCAGGGTAAGCTATGGATAGCATATTACATGTAAATGGTTGATTCGTTGGACACAAAGAATCTTGTTTATCTAGATAATCTTGATAACATATGAGTTGATCATCATCTTCAAAAGGGAAGGGTTGACCCTTACTAGGAAATAGGCCCACACCACATCGGGCGGGCCATGGTTCTACCTCAATAGGTTCTTTCATGCCATTTTGGAAAGGTCCCAAGCCTTTCCCTTTATATCCCATTTTAAGCATTATGGGTTTAGCTTTAATATATTCATTAGTAAAATAACATCGTGCATATCCCTCATGATGAGTTTTGATATTCTTGGGTATTCTTCCCCAATCATATCCTTTATAAATAAAAGCACAACTCCCGACTTGGTAAGTACTTCCCATAGGTTTTGGGAGGCCCAAAGTACGAGGAGGTGGTTGCAAGTTATTTAAAAGAATTGAATCTTGCATAAAAGCATTTGTTTTTTTTGATATTAAGATTGTGGATAAATCCGGTAAAAGTTCATCAGAAAGAGCATAAGATGTAGAAGGATCATTCCCTATATCTTTAGATGTGGAAGGTATGATAGATTTTGATAATTTGGAAGTATTAATGAATGGGTCTATAGTTTTTGAAATGATAGGGATAGAACATGAAGGATTGGTCGTGGATTTAAGATATTTTTGCAGTTCTAGTGTGGTTTGTTCAGAAGATGGTTGAGTTAAATGTATAGGTGTAGTTGATGGATTAGATGATGTTATGTGTGTGTTTTTCACACATTTAGATGAAAAATAAGAATTAGGATGTGTGGATGACAGAGTGGGGCAAAATTGCACTCCAACAGGTTCTGCCAAAGCAGACATATCAAAGGGTCTAGGGTCACCATGGATAGTGACCAACTAATTTTTAAATTCAAATTTAACACATTGGTGTAAAGTGGAGGGAACCGCTCGCATCACATTGATCCAAGGGCGACCCAAAAGTGTATTGTATGATGCAATGCAATGTACAATAAACATGTTTGTATCTAGGGTTAGAGGACCAACTTGCAAGGGTATAGTAATGACTCCACACGTTTCTTGTGTCTCGTCATTGAAAGCTTTGATAATCATGTCAGTTTTCTTCATTTAATCACTTCTAAAGCCAAAACATTGGTAGAAGTCAAAAGTGCAAATGTTTAGAGATGAACCATTATCAATCAGGACTCTTTTAACAGCTACATCTCCAATTAGAGTAGTAATATATAAGGGATTATCCTTATGTAAACTATGTTGTGGGATATCTTTATCCCAAAATTCAATACAATCGACTTCTCAAGTGATGATAGTATTGGACATGGCTTCAGGTTGAATATTTTGAGGTACCATCATTTGGCTTAATGTAAGCATTAACTCATCCCTATGGGTGGGAGAAGATCTTAAAAAATCCAACAAGGAAATTCTGGCTGTAGTGTTGGATAATTGTTCATTAATATTGTAAGGAGGCTTAAGTTGAACATTAGACATATGATTCCCTTTATTGGGATTTTTCAAAATAAATGGAGCTGATCCATCATTCTGAGTTTGATCTTGTTGAGAGTTTTGAGCCTGTTGTCTGGTAACGGCTCCGATGGTACCTACAATGTTATATTGAAGACGCTGAACTGGTCTCGGTTGAGCGTTTATGGCTTGTTCATTAGGAAGGAATTGATTAGAAGAGGGTCGAGTAGTAACTCTTCTAGGAAATGGTTCTTCTGGAACCATAGCATCTGTGATAGGTTGAATAGGATCTGATTCATTTTTAGAGCTATTCGATTGGTTTGATGTGATGTCTACTTCACTTTCAGTATCTGATTCTACATCACTAGGATCAGGAGTTTGAAAATTATGTAGGGACCTGGTCGTGACCAAGGATAAAGTTGTCAAATATTTGAGGATCCTGAACAAGTAATTGTCCGCTAATAGTCCCTACATATCGGGTAGGAGGGGGAACATAATGATGTTCGATTTGATTGGCCACTTCTTTACCATGGTTTGGTAAAGGATGTTGAAATATATCCAATGATTGATTAGCATTTTGATTTTGATTTTGGGGAATGGTCTTTTGAGCATTATTAGGAGCATTTTGTTTAGGTTGGAAAGCTTGCACCTCCATTTCATTATTATCAATCAAGTCTTGTATTTTATGTTTCAATATTTTGCAAGAATTTGTAGCATGTCCAGGTCCTCTATAAAAGTCACAGTGTAGATCGACTCTATATCCAGGTATAGTTGGATCAGGTTCCCGAATAGCTAGTAATTGAATCAAGCCTCGTGCTAATAATTGAGGTAGAATGGTTGATAAAGGTTGATTTAATCTAGTAAATTCTTGAGGAGGTTTATCAGGGGGTTTTAATATAAATTTTTCTATTGTCTTCATTGTATTGATATTAGCAACGTTTCTGCTATCAGTGACTCCGTCACCTGCAACTTATTTGTTTTTATACTAATTTTTGGATGTTTTCTCATCATCTTTCTTTTTGAGGTGACCTCTCCTAATGAGAGCATCTTCTACCCTTCGAACTAAGTCTATAGCTTGATCGAAGGTAGTTAAGGTGGCAGTTGATAACTCATAAGATATTTGTTCTTGTAAATTATTAATAAAAATGTCCAACATTTCCCTATAAGGTAGCACAAAATGCAGTTTTCCTGTCAACTGCCTCCATCTAGCTAAGAAATCAGCAAAACATTCATCTTTGTCTTGTTTTAAGTTGTACAAATCTTTAATGGTGACATGCCTCTCGATGTAGGCACTAAATTGATGGAAAAACGATTCAGTCGTTTCTTCAAAATTTCTCAAAGAATGAGTGGGCAATTGATAGTACCACTCTAATGCCATTCCTCCTAAACTTTTTGAGAACATTTTTAGTAATAGCAAGTGATCGTGTGATATATCATGACATGCTATCCTAAACATACGAAGATGCTCTATGGGATCTTCAGTTCCTTTATATATAGGCGGGACGGGCATGGGAAAGTGTTTAGGGTATGGTTGTGCTACAACTATGGGATCTAGAGGTTGACTACATATCTCTCGATAATTGTACGAGGGACGGTAGGGATCTATCTGGTCCATGCGCGAATCTAACTATTTCACCATGGCTTCTAGATTACTGGTTTGCCCATCATATTGGTTCGGTAGGGCATTAATATGGGATTTGTGAGCATATTATGGAGGGACATGGAGATTAGATGCTATATTGCTATTGCGTAAATTGTTGGTAGGAAGGGTGTTATGAAGAAATTTTGAAGTTGTATTATGTTGTATCCCAGATTGTTGAAAATTGGTGTTTGGCTTCATTTTAGGTTTTTTTTTATTTGAAGCATATTGATCAATAGTTTGGTGAAGTAAAGCAGTGAAGGAAGTTTTATTTTGTGTGGGAATGATTTTAGGCTCAATAACAGGTTCCTTAGGGGGTTGGGTAACCTGTTGTTTTGGCATGTTCTGAATCATAGTGACCATATCTCTATTGGATGGTCTAGCTTTATCACTTTCTTGATCAAAAAAAGACAAGGGATTAGTGTGTATGTTAAAAATATCTTCCATAGCTTCTTGAGTGTCACTAATTTGTCCTTTATCAATACAAACTGCCATATTAAGAGCATCAATGTTATTATTGAAAAATTTCCAGAAATGATCTAAATTATCAAAAGCAATAGTTCCATCTGGAGCTATTCTAGGGGATGAGGATCCTTCCTCTTTAAGATTGTCTTCTTGTTCATTGTCTTCACCTAGGTCATCTTCTGGTTGTTCTAGAGTTTCTCCTTCCGGAATTGGATCCTTAGGAAGGACATTTGGGTTTGTAGTTTTGCCTCCCAACCAATCTTCTTCTTCTTGTTCAGTTTGTTTACCATTTCTAAGTTTAGGCATTGTGCTTAATTTTAAATTTCAGAAAATATATATATACTTGTATATATATATATGCAACAAGGTATATATTTTAATTATATACCTACTATAGTATTTAAAATAAAATGTTTTGGTTTTTTGTTATGTTTTCTATTTTTCTTGTTTTTCTTTTTTTTTAACAATATTATAAAGATAACAGACAACACAATAAATGCAAGAAATAATAATAATGAAAGCAATGATCTAGTTTTCTATAAATAATTTATAAATGTCATTAATGGGCTCAAGTTCTTCAGGAGTCATGTTCTTCTTCAAATTGGAAATTTTCTTTCAAGAATTTAACAAAAAGTGTTATAGTGATATTATTTGTCTCAGACTCTGGTTGGTAGAAATAGAGTTCATGGCAATACTCTCGATATAACACAGCTCGAGGAACTCTCCTCCATATTTCCCTATCTATAATAACGACCTCTTGATCTTCTACACGACCTAGTAATTGGTGTATAACAGCTGCGTTCTCGAGGTATTCCTCGAAGGTGAACAATTTCGAAGACACAAGAGCTCTCCTATAAGCTAACCACCTATGGCAGGCTCTCTGAAGTTCATGATAAAAAATGAGTTGATGAGGATCCAGGATCCTATCTAGGGCAAACCTCTTGATTTGTCTAAGTTTGGTTGATCTAGATGAAATGACACCTAGCCTCCTATCAAGTTCTTTCCATAGAAGTTGGTTTCTATCTATTTCAGGCACACTAAGCACAGAATTAACTTCTATGGCTGCTAATTGGTTTTCAACATTTATAGTAACTGCTAATATTTTCTTAGGAGCTACCATCTAGACATGATATGCAACTTAGTATTTTCTAATGATTTTAAATGCATCTATGTTTTTGTTTTTTTTTTCAAAAGGTTTTAGTTTCACGTCGGGTTCAGTAAAATGTATCGTTCCAAATTTTTCACACCCTTACCTTCAGGCTAAAGGATCTGCACCTGGAAGGGGTATGGGAAAAGGATGGGATGATACCTCAGACTGAGAGGCCCTTTGAAGGTCCCGCCTCTTGGGGGAGGGGTATTAAGGTGATTTTTTGACTGATGGTGGGGTTCACTAGGAAATGTTTAGTGGCAGTTTCCACGCCTAGGTTGGGAATGTGTTTAATGTGTTCAGTTTTATCTTTAAACATCCAAGTCCTAAGTTTTTCCAGATGAATCTAAGTTTTCTATTATGAAAATATAAATTAAATAAATATAGAAAACAAATCTGGATAGAAAATAGAAAGAATAAGCTAGATTAAAGAACTATACCTGATTCGGATGTCTGATGAAGGTTCTAATTTTTGAAGCAGTCCAGATCATCTGGAATTTTACAAGATCATCTGAGATCTGACGGGATCATCTGAGATCTGACGAATTCGTCAGAAACCTACAAACATAGAGATAGATACAAAATACCAAAAATGCAACTATTCTAACAGAGAAAAATGGTATAAAATGGCAACATAGATGCTAAGGTGATAATCACAACTAAAAATTTAAGTATATTATGACGTTCTAATGACAAATTATGACTTCATTGTACACTTAAGCTATATGGGTGAACTCCAATATGCATAACAATAAGGAATAATAACAAATTTAACCAAATGCAAGATAAATCAATAAACAAAGTGAGAAAACGCAAACCCTGGGCACTGATTGCCCCCAATGTTGACTGCAATCGAAATCGTCTCTGATTGGTACAAAATCATCTCGAATTGAACAGGATCGTCCGTGACGATCTAAGCTTGCTTCGACTGAAAAACAATGAAGTTCCTGCAAACAAACTTAGAAAAATACAAATGCAAATGGTGATTTAAGATAGTCTAAGGCATGTAGAATTCGTGTTACAGGGAATTTCAGCCAGGGGGAATGCCAAGAGAGGGTCCTAAGGTTAAATAGGCTTAGGAGGGAGGTTAGGAGGTTAGAAATCATCCTAATTTGTAATATCTCTAACGGGGGAGGTCTCTAATGGTGTAGACACGCTTCTGCCGGATTAGAGACATCGTTGAAATAGAAGCTAACTATGCACAAATTAGTTTGGGACGAGATCGTCTGGACATTCTTCTCCAAACAAAATCGTCCGATCTGAGGTGATATCGTCTGATCGGTGATGATATCGTCAAACGGACAAAACAAACTCTAAAAATGGCATAGAAAATGAGGAAACGAGCAGCAGGCGGTTTGGGCATGGTTTTGGGGTTAAAATTTGAATTTGAATTATTACTAATGTAATTTTAATTATTTGCTAAGGTTTACTACGCCAATTTTAGGGTGCTACACTTTGACCTGTGGCCATATTTACCTTTCTTTATGTTATTTTTAGTTTTTTTTTCACAACTCTAGTCTTCAACAGTTTAGGATTTAGTAAGGGAGCCAACTCTCTCTAGATATCGATCCAAAGGAATTTTCTCTTTCCCTCAGCCTTTCAATGTTGGCTGAGTCTAGGGCGCACAAGTGATAATATCTTGTACATTGGCAAATTTGTGACCAACAATTTTTGGCACACCCGGTGGGATAGATAGTTTTTGTCTTAGTAATATTCATATTTTGTGGAACAAATTTTATCTCAAGTTGACAAACCCACCTGCACCAACATTTTTTGGCATGCTCGGTGGGACTCACGATTTCTGTATCATAAGTTATTGTATTTAAAAGGAGCCTGAGTTTGGGAATATCTGGCTTGTCTTGATCTAGTAAAATCACCTAGTGACTCTATTGAGTTGAAGATCCATATCTCTTGATCATGGATGCCTTTTATACTAAAAGAAGACACCTCGGAGGAATCAAGGTTTGGTGAGCAACCTTGACCTCACAAGCAACGAAAGTATGTTCATTTGGTGACTTTGACTCAATGGTAAGGACCATGATCTCTAAGGAATACTGCTATAATGGCATATGTATGTTGTCCCAACTGGGATGATCCTAGTCCTCTGAATCTCCAAAGTAAGCATGAGATTCTCAAAAGTTCCCTGAAAACCCTAACAAAATACAATGACACTAAGGGAATGGCCTGAGAGCACCTTGAAGATGTTGTTGCTCTAGAAATATTGCATGGCATAATCCACAAATATGTCATGATTAGACTTCTGGTCTTGTCTCTAGAAGGAAGGGCACTATAATGGTATAGACTACTCGGGCGTAAGAGCATCTTCTCATGAAATGACTTAGCAAGTGTGCTCATCAACACATTTTATGGCTCTTAGGATCTCTTCTAACTTTTGATGTACCTCTCCACCATCACGAGAGCACCTCTAGAGAGCATCACAGACTTCAATGTCAGATTCTACAAAAGTTGGAAGAGAATTCTAGAGAAAATCTAGTCGACACCCATCCAGGCCCACCTCTTCTATGTTCGGGCTTTATACCCGGACATAAGCCTCCTCCTACTATAATCTAGGGGAAAATATTCCCTCAAATATTTTAAGTAGTACAAGCAGAGCAGCTCCTAATCCAATCGAAAAAAATACAATAGAGAGAAACTTATTTTCCATCACTCTCTTCAAAAGTTGTTGCTCCTATATATCTTGCATAATATTCACATGGAAGATTCCTCAAACTATGAAGATACCTGGAATGTAGCTGTGTGGAGAACAATAGGTAAATCTCATCTAGAGAAAATTAAGGAAATAATGCAAGCATTGCTCCAAAAATAAACAATATGGTTTCTTGCCACTTCCATCAGGATATGGAGCAAGAAGAGATGGATGTCTCACAATATCAACAGAGAGAATATGCAAGCATTGCTCTAGAATGAACAATATGGTTGCTTGTAGTTTCTATCAGGAGTTGGACCAAGGAGAAGAACAGTCTCAAGAGGCTGATTCTAAGAGCAAAAATGGTACAATTTTGCACCCTTTTTTTATCCCTAAGCATAGCATGCACATACTCGATCGAGACTTAATATGCATACCCCATCAGGAGACTAGTTCTGAGGAGATCCTCACAGTAGGGTTATCACCAGAAAGAATGGGGTATGCACACCGATACTTAATATGCATGACTCCCAAGAAGGGTGATATTGGGGCCAGCCATCACCGTAATCGATACTCAAAGAAGGCTCTCATATGGTAAATATTTTCACCATATTATTCATTGATTATATGAGTACTGGCATGCATGATAACCTGCCACATTGTAGCTGGCTTGCAACCTGGAAAACTTTGATAAGAGGACAACCAAACTTTAAATATTACTTGAAGTATAATCGGATTTGGTTTGAACACTACAAATTCACCGAATAAGCACCCAAATCTAGGTTTGTAGTGGCGGCATGCCAATCATGTCGTAAAATTTTGTGTAAATATTATAAATAGGTCGACTGATAAATAAAGTATTGAGGGTACTAAATGGTGTGATCAGGTTAAAAAAATAAGGTTGCAATCACCCACGTCATCTACTCAAATATTTTTGGAGCCCACAGGTACACGTTTTCTCTTCTCTTGATCATGAGCATTTAGTGCTTGTTTCTCTTCATTCTATAGTACCTCCTTCCACTTCGCTTTCATTCGTTGTACCCACCACTTTTTTTCCCCTCCCTATTTCATAGTCATCTGTCACCAATGCTCCTTCCACTGTTCTCATTTCTTTCATTCCTCCATATTTTAGTTTGTTTATTGTCATCTACCTCATCTTCCACCCCCGTTAATCCCATCATCGTTGTAAGTACACTAACCCCATCAAGGGTGAGCGTAATTATGGCCTTATCCATTTTTGCTCCTTCCATTGAGCCAAATCCTTAGTAGCCTCTATTTCTTTTTTTCCATTTTTTTTAAATTATAGGAGTCATTGGCATCAGAGATCAAAGTCTTGTCAGAGCACCTTGAAGTAGAGAAAATCATCCGAGCTCGACGAAGTTCCTTGTGTTGGGTGAAAAATACCAATAGGTGACCAGACAATATCAAGCAGTACAAGAAGAAGCTGATGCAAGCAGTAAATAGTTTGATGCAATAAAAATTTATGACTCTGTTTCCCAATGGATAAAGGCCTTGGGGTCGATTGCATCCAAATGAGCTGAATACCCCACAAGCCGCCAAAAGTGTTGGCATTTTTGCCACACTAAAAATAAAATTTTAAATTCGTCCAAGTATGAAGTACATCCAATGGTGAAAGAAAAATTAAATAAAATTATCTTTAGATATTTTTTTGTGATATATATTTTCTCAAGCTTTCCAATGATATATTACAATAGACAATCGGGTTAACAAATCAAAAGTTATGGCTTCGAGAAACTTTACCACCGAAAATCAATTTTGGGAAAGCAAATGCAATTTCAAAGTCAAAAGTCAAATTTACCCCCTTTTTTTGGGCAAAAAGAGAAAATTTCCGAAAAGGGCATTTCGGCCCCCAAAAATTGTATTTCGCTCCAAAAATGAAAAGTTTCCAAAAATAGAAATTTTCCTAAAATGGAAATTTTCCAAAAATGGAAACTTTTTGAAAATTTAAAGTTTCCAAAAATGGAAATTTGCTTGAAAAGGGAAAATTTAATGACGAAATTTAATGGTTGTGGCAAACCAGAAGATATTTCCTTTGATTTTCATCATTTCCAAAGGCGTTCTCCTAACAGTTTCGCTCCCTCTCCAAGATAAATTTAATGTGGAGTAAATTGTTGGAGCAATGGTCGATTTTCAAAGCACGAAGGTGGTTAGAATTCAATGCATTTGTACCCAGGCTAATTAATTATCCAGAGTTGTTTTCCATTAAAACTGGATCATCATTGCTGAAGGAAGATTTCCAAGGAGAAATTATCGTGCTAATGTCTTTGATCTACAAACATTTTGCCTCCATATGTATTTAATGAAAGAGGTAAAAACCTCTATAAATACTAAGCAGATTTTCATTGTAAAAGAAGGAGAGACATTTTGTAGAAAAACTTATCAAGTTCTCTGCGTAAATAAGAGATATTTGGCTTCTAATTTTGCAAGTGACTTTATGTGTGATTTCCTTCTATTTTATGCATTTCTCTTTTATGCTCGTATTTCTTATATGCTATTGAAATTTAAATTTTGCATTTGAGTTTGAATATTGCTAGTGAGGAAGTGAGTTTTGGAATGCAATCCTGGAGGTTATCTGTGCAAGGTTGTAAGTAAATTATGTTGCTCTCTTTTATTATATGCTATTTATATGCTTGAGTGGAATTCCTGTTGTTAATATTTTCCCAATCCTACACCTTCGGCCTGTGGCCATATTTCCCTTTCTTTTCATTATTTCCAGTTTCTTTCCTGCAACTCTAGTCTTCAACAGTGTAGGATTTAGTAAGGGAGCCATCCCTTTGTGCAGATCGCTCTGAAGAAATTTTTTCTTTCCCTCGGCCTTTCAATGTTGGTCGATTCTAGGGTGCACAAGTGATAATATCTTATACTTAGGCAAATTTGTGACCAACAATACCTTGGCAAAACTTCCCATCAAAGACTCCACCATTAATGTAGTTTTTGGGTTGCCTTTACATGGTTTCATTGGCATGTCTATTTTCTATTGATTCATTGTTCTTAACTAAGTTGAAATGAGTGGTGCATTAATGATCCTTATGGGTGGGTGTCTTTTGGTAATTAAATTTCAAATCCCTGCTCATTGAGCTAAGGAATTTGACTAATTGACTCTGTCATAGAATGTCTTGATATCGTGATCAACTAGATACCATGGTTTTAGTGAAGCAACTTTATCATGAGGTTGCAGTACCTATTTGCCTTATCATTTAACTACTTGTCTAAAAAAAATATTCAATAACGTGACATCATGTAGTCGAATGCATCTCCAAGATTTCTAGACTATATCAGTGTGATATGGGAATAATATGTAAAATCATGACTTTCTTTGCAATTTTCACAATAGCACTGGACCATAACTTTAGGGTGATATTGTGATGTCACACGTGCTCAATTTTCATTGGATTCCCTTGGCTGCACAAGTATGAAATGGTATAAGTGCGTAGTGTGACACATTTTTCATGAGTTAGCCATTTATTTGATTTTTATTGCTTTGACCTGGTTAACCGTAATATTAAGGCGATGTCATGCTATCACAAAACTACATGGTCCATATAGTTTCGTAGCATGTATAATTATGATATGGTAAAAATGCATGACCATTAGATATAATGTTTCAAATACTAACCATTTACTAGGATTGAAAGCAATCTACCAATCAGATCACGTAATTGAAAAGCATTAACATCCTTTTTCTATTTGATGATATATGATCCAGACCACATAACATCAAACTTCTCATGAGCCCCTAGTTTTTCTCTATCAGCATCCTATTTTAAGACAAGATATCCTTCCTTGAATATCTTGGAATATGCTTTTTTGTCAAACCATCTCTTGAAAACTTCTTGATGATGATACAAGTTGTTGTAATATTGTTCTCTATTTCCTTCTAGTTGAAACAATTCATTCATTCTCCTTTCTATTGGCCATAAGTCTTTTTATTCTATTTCATTGATAAATCTATGTGTTGGAAGGTCCAAATTGATAGGGAGAACTACCTATTTACCATACACCAATGCATAAGGAGATGTTTTGAGTGACTTATTTAGGGTAAAATTGTCTATCCATAATTCTTTATTAAGAAATAAGTTCTAGCTTCTTAGATTTTCATCAATATTCCTCTTGATTATTTTTAGAGGCCTTTTTTTTATGGCCTCTACTAATCCATTTCCTTGAGGATGATAATTGGATGAAGCATTCCAGTATATGTCATACTTCTTGGTAAAATCCATCATTTTTGCTCCAATAAATGATCCACCATTATCTAAAACAATAGTAGAAGGAATGCCAAACCTCATAATCAGTCTCTCCAAGAATTCAATGATTGTATATTGATCAACATATTTCGTAGCTTTTGCTTCTATCCATTTTGTGAAGTAGTTTGTTGCAGTTAAGATGTATCTGTAATAAACATATGATTTTGGATTTATTGCATCAGTGAATTCCAATCCCCATTGTTTAAATGGTTCTTCAACAACAATTGGTTTAAGAGGTATTGCAAAGTGCTTATTTTTTCCTATGAACCTTTGGTATTTATCACAAGAACTAGTTAACTTGAAAGCATTAGAGAAAATTAAAGGTTTATAATAATCAGCCCTTAGAATATTTGTTGTCACTGTCTATGTTGCATAGTATCTACCTAATATTCTAGAATGAAATTCCTTGATGACCTCTTGTACTTTATCAGAATGTAAGCATCTCAATAATACTCCTTCAAATTTTCTTTAGTATAGGATGCCATCAATCAATGCATAATTTCTTGTTTACAATTTGCACCTACACCTCTGATATGGATTTAGGCCCTTTCAGCATCTTCTAGTGCTAAATTAGTGTGTCAATTGCTCAATTTCGGAGCCCGATAATGCTTGTGCTTATTGTTGTTCAATAGGCTACTCTTGTTCTTCTAGTAGCATATATGACTTTAGTACTATAATTTCTACCAAATATTGATAGAGATATCTTCCCCTTACCAACTTTATTGGCCTTATTTCAACATAAAACTCTTATATTTTTGTCATACAACCAAATCTCTTATCTCCAAGTTCCCCTTGAATGAAAAAATTCCTAAAATCTAGGTGTACCACATAAACAAGAGTTTTTATCTGAGAGACAAAGTACCTAAGATTATTTAAGAATTTTATCACTGCATATACCTATTTCTCTATGAAACATACTTTTCTTCATGGTCTTACAGTGTTTGGATCAAAAACACAACTGGTTGCTTATTATCATCTTCATACATTTAGGTTAGTACTACTACATAACTTTCCTCCTCTAAAAGCATATAATATAAAATACTTTGAGTGGTTAGGATTGACTAGCATTGGAGCTTGGGATATTGCTCATTTTATATTCTTGAATGCTTCCTTTCTAATATCTATCAATTTCAAATCAACATATTTCTTGAGCATAACAATCATAGGCTTAACTATTTATGCAAAATTTGAAATAAACTTACACATAAAATTGATTTGTCCAAAAAAGATTGGATTTCCTTATTTTTTGTTGGAAAAAAAAGGTCTAAAATGGCTATTAATCTATTTGTAACAATGTTCAAACCCGATTTAGACAACACATATCCCAAAAAAATTCCTTCTATAGCAAAAATAGACTTCTTTCTATTCAAGTAAATGCCAAATTCCCTACATCTTTTAGATACCTTCTTGAGGTGTTGTATGTGCTTTTCCTTTTGAAGAGATAAAACTATCATATCATCGAGGTAAATGACTATTTTCTTGTTGATAAGTTCCCCAAAAGCTAGATCCATAACTCCTTGAAATGTAGCCCTAGTATTGGATAAATCAAATGGTATCCTTTGATATGCAAAGGTTATCCATTTAGTTGTAAATGTTTCTTTGTATTGATCCTCATCACAGACCCATATTTAATTAAATCTAAAAAACCCATCCAATAGGGATAATCTTTCTTCCCAGTAACAACATGCAATATTTGATCAATATGAGGTAACAAACAATGATCCTTTAGGGAGGTCTTGTTTAGATTTTTTAAATCTACATAGAGATTAATGTCCCCATTCTTCTTTCTAATCAACACCAAATTAGTAACCCAGGTTGAATGCTTAATGAGGTAGATAATTTTAGCATTCAAGAGTTTCAACATCTCCTACTTCATTAAGACTTCTATTTTTGGATTGATAAGTCTCTAATTTTTTCTAAAGGGTTTTGCATTAGGTTCAAGCTCAATAGTATGCTTAATAATTTCTTTACTATGTACTTTGAGATCATCATATGCCCAAGCAATGATGTATTTGAATTCCCCCCTCAATTGAAATATAGGGGTTTTGATTCCTTGTTTCGGTACACAATTATTGAATCTAACCAACTTTATCACTTGAACATTGAGCCCCTATTTTAATTGATTTTTCATTAGGAACCTACTATTAAAATAAATCCCACTCACACAAAATATTATAAATTAACTAAAATGCATCAAAAAATATAATAACACTATGCAAAAAAGTAATTGCAAAATTGAAACAATCTCACAAATAACTCAAAATTGCAAGCCTCTTCGAGGGGGAAACATCCTTCAATATTTCATTAACATGAAAAAGGATACATTCATACATGGTTTCATGTATTTTAAAGGGAAAATGCCATGCAACTCTACTTAAAAACTCAATATTTGGGTTACATGCAAAATGCCACTCAAGCTAGAATCTTCTACCAAACATCGGTTATAATCTTGATAATGGTTACATGAGATGGTACCACTTGTCTAGGTGCCTTACTTGTAAGTAGAAACTGCCCAAATAATAATAATAATCCAATAGATTATGATTTCAACATTAGGGGTAGCTTGAAAAATTATAAGCTTAAGTAGATTACAAAATAGGTTTACTAACCACTTAGCTTAGGAAGCACTAACGATGGTTGTAAATAGATTATGCTAACAACCTAACTAAAATATCATAGGATATTTTAGTTATTAACCTTAGTTAACTTAGGAGATATTTTATGGAACAGTAAATATCTCCTATGGTAAAAAGTAGATGTGATAACCTATGTAGTATAATGCAATATACTACCTATTTTACCCTAACATCCGCCCTTTATTACATTACTTTGATATACAAAGTCTACTTTGGAATAACTCAAATTTGACATGTCCAAGTGCCTTTTTTAAGATGTCAGCAACTTGTTCATCGGTGGGAATGTATTGGAGCTTGATCCCGTGTTTAGGAACTTCATCATGAATGAAATGACAATATGTGTCAATATGCTTTGTGCATTCATGATGGACTGGATTCTTGAACAAGTTCAAAACACCTAAGTTGTCACAAAACATGTGAATAGGAAGTTTCTTTGATAGGTCCATGGTAGCCAAGATGTGACTTAACTATATCGCTTTACACACAGCTCCACGTGCAGCGTGATATTTTGCCTTAGTTGAATATAAAGCAACCACCTATTGCTTTTTACTATGCCATGAGACAGGACTATATCCAAGATGAAATACATATCCTGATGTTGATTTTATGTCATCTAGGGATCCAACATAGTCAGAGTTAGTGTAACTCTATAAGAAGAATGAGTTATTCTTATTATACTCTAAACCATATTCTACACTACCCTGAATGTAGTGAATAAATTGCTTAGTTGCTTTCTAGTGAGAGACCTTTGGTTCTTGCATGAGCTGAGAAAGATAGTTTACAGCATAAGTAATTTCTGGTCTAGTATTGGTTAGATAGATGAGGCTTCCAATCATATGTCTATAGATTGTGCCATATACCTATGGTGAGTCATCATACCATGATAACTGAAGCCCTGATTCCATCGGTGTTGCTTTGGGCTTAAAATTAGTCATACGATATTTTTCTACTAAAGTCTTGGCATACTTTTTTTTAGTAACCCTAAGATGATTATTCTTCTGTTCTATCTCAAGGCCAAGATAGTAGTGGATAAGTCCTAGATCTATCATATCAAATAAATTTTTCAAGTCATATTTCACGACATTGATCAATTTATTTGAATTTCCAGTGATGATTAGATCATCTACATATAATACAAGAATAACTATTTTAGAACCTGTGTTCTTGATATAGATATTTGCATCAGATGGACTTCTACTGAATCCATTCTGTAGTAGGTGAATATCCATTTTTATGTACCATGCTCTTGGGGCTTGTTTTAGCTCGTATAATTATTTTACCAACTTACAAAATTTTTGCTCATGGCCTTCCTCAGAAAATCCAGGAGGATGAGTCATGTATACCTCTTCTTTTAAGTCACCATTTAGAAAGGAACTTTTTACATCCATCTGATGTAATTTCCATCGGAACTGTGTTGTCATAGCACAAATAAATCGAATGGTGGTCATCCTTGCAGTGGGTGTAAAGGTTTCCTCATAATCAAGGCCTTCCTTTTAAGCATAGCCCTTTGCCACAATATGGGCATTATGCTTGTCTATGGTACCATCTGCCTTATATTTGAATTTGTAAATCCATTTGCAGCCTATGGGTTTCTTTCCTTTAGGCAAATCCACTAGCTTCCATTTTTTATTCTTCATGAGGGAATTATGTTCAGCATCCATAGATGCCTTCCACTGAGGCAGTATAAGTGCTTCATCAACTGTAGAAGGTTCATTTTCATCATATGATGACATGTAAACCCTCTCCTCATCAATTTCCATATCATCTCCACTTTCTAAATCTCTATCAAAAAAAAGCTCTTGAAAATTTGTACAAATATCATCAACTAAAGTAGATGCTTTTGCATTTCTCTGTCGATACATGCTTTGTGTCTATGGGAGATTGAGAGTGAGATCAGGTGGTGAAGTGATTTTGGAATCTTTCATAGTACTTGTATACCATTTTGGAGGCTTTTTCTATTATGGAGGAGGAAGTGGTTGTTGCTCCTTATCATACAGGTATACTAATGTAGTGTTACATGTGAAAGCTTCATCAAACACTACATCTCCACTAATATGTATTTTCTTGGTGAATGGATCTATCAACCGATAGCCTTTTGATAATTTATCATATCCAAGAAAAACACATTATAGGTTCTTCTCATATAACTTATTTCTTTTCTCCTTAGGTATATGCATAAAAGCCTTACACCCAAATACTCGTAGATGAGATATGGAGGGTTTCCTTCCACTCCATGCTTCTTTGAGGAGTCATACCTTCAAGAGCCCATGTGGGTGCTCTATTTAGAAGATATATTGTAGTTGTTACAGCTTTAGCCCAGTAACTATGCTCAATATTGGCTCCCTTAAGTATAAATCGAACCATTTCCATAATGGAATGATTTCTTCTCTCAGAAACTCCATTTTACTAAGGAGAATAAGCTATTGTCAATTGTCTCTTTATCCCATGTTTTTGCAAAAATGAGGAAAATTATTTTGATGTGTATTCCCCCCTCGATCTGAATGGAGGGTTTTTATGAAACATCCTGATTCTTTCTCAACAATATTCTTGAACTACTGAAAATAGTCAAATGCTTTAGACTTCAACTGCAAGAAGAAGACCCATATTTTTTGTGAGTGATCGTCTACAAACAATTGAAAATACCTTTTTCCTCCACAAGTAGTAGACATAGGACCACACAAATCTGTGTGAACTAACTCAAAATGTACCTTAGCTTGAAAGGAGCTAGGTTCAAAAAGTACTCTATGTTGCTTTCCTGACAAGAAATCCAAGGACACAGGCAAAGTACATGAAAGAGTAGGCAGTCCTTTCACCATTTGATATTTATTGAGTTCTAGTAAACACCTTAATATTAGATGCCCAAATATCTAAAGAACACAAGCTTATACTGAGAGGGGGGATGAACAGTATAAGACCTCTTTTTACTTTTTCCTTTATACTTAAAAACATTAAAGCAATATACCCAAAGCAATATCAAAGAAATGCACAATATCATCCACTAAGTGACACCAATTTTAATGTAGTTCACCCAAAATGGTTGGGCTATGTCCACAAAAATTTTCTCTAAAATTTATCTCAAAGTTATTTGGGAATCCTTCCCAATTACAATGTTTATGAGCCTTGGCCTAAAGGAGATACCTTCCCCCAATCAGAATTTATGAGCCTCTGCTCAAAGGAGATACCTTCCCCTCAATCTAAATTTATGAGCCTCTACTCAAATGAGATACCTTCCCCTCTACTCTGGAAATGATCCCTCAAAAGATCAACTGCCTCTCCCTCTTGCCAGCATGTGGAACTCCTTTCCACCGAAGACATCCTGTCCTCAATGCTTAGCCTAAGAGACCTCTGCCTTCTGTGATCACATCCATAGCAGCTCAGCAACCTATACCAAACATAGTCAGTTGATCTAGTACAAGTCTTCCTCTATCTGTTAGATCTGTCCAACTCTTGAACAAATCAATCCTCTACATACAAGCCTTCTCAAAGACTTGCCAAATTTGTCTTCAGGTTATTCTCATAGAACCAATGCACCTCTGTCCTCAAGTTCTTTGATAGAACTATCAAACTTAGCTCACAAGTCCTTTGCTAGGACCTGTCCAAATTTGCTCACAAGTCCCCATCGAAACCTGTCCAAAAACTGCTCACAAGTCCCCACCGGAACCTGTCCAAAAACTTAGCAAGCTCACCAAGAAAAACTTTCTTAGTAGGAAATCACAAAGTGAATTTTTAGAGACCCAATGTGATTTTTCAAACTCATAGAAGCATAAAGAGAATTTTTAGAGACTCAATATGTTCTATACTCAAATCCCAATCTCAAAACTCAACTCAAATCAACTCAGCTCAATCTCAATCTCAAATCTAAAAACTCAACTCAATATCTAAAATGGATAGGATAGAATGTTTTCTTTCAAGAACATGAAACCCCAATAATTGCCAACTATGCAAAGAATCACATAACAATGATATTCATGTTCTTTTCACCATCAATTAGGGTTTCAACAACAATGCTCATCAAACAAGGTTTAGTCAACCAACACCATTCAACTCGACATCAACCTTGAAGCATTCAACCAATCATCACAAGAAAAGGAAACAAGTAGAAATCCTTTTCCCTCCAAAGATATTTTAACAAAATAGCCACCAATACAATATCACCAAATGCAAAGAATAACTTGCTCAAATCAACTCAATGGAGTAAGCCCATTATCATGAATCAAGTATAGCAATAACTTGATCAAACAACCTCTTTGGAAGCAACTCAACCATCAAACTCAAAATAGCCAACCAAGGGTTCCACCAACTCAATGCAAGTAGCTAGACTCACAAATATAAAACCTAGTGCACAAAGCTTCCACTATCTCAAACCAAAAATTATGCATTCACCAAAACTCTCCTTAAGGATAACAATGCATAAGTAGCTTTCAACAAACCAGAAAATAGGATTTACACCCAACCAAAGGAAACCTAGTTGAAAACCTTTTCACTCCAACCTTATTTCAGAAAAACATACATCAATCATACTTATAAGAAAAATGTGCCCATACCACTTTTGAAGATGAATAAGCCCTTGAAAATCTACCACAATTAATAATTTTGTTCTTCCCTAAAAATTATTAACCCAACATTGGCATGTCAAAATAACTCAACCACCATGGCAATTATTTCCCCTTTAATTTTCAATCTGACTATAGCAAAAATATTAAGCTTGCATTCCTTATACCTCCTAAAGCTAACTTTATAAAACCTTAGCAAGCAAAATATTAAAATTTAATTGCCACTCTTTCTGCAAAAATTTGAGCACATACCTTTGGTAAATATTCCGTAAATTTCAGAGTGCATACACTACCCTCAAAAGGGTCTTCGGCGATTCAAATCGCCGATCACCATGCTACTAAGTCCTTTGACCATGTCGCATGGGCTAGGAGAGCCCACGTGAGGGAGAAGGGAATTCTCCATTCTTATCACTGTGTGCGCCTCCTCCTTGGCGCCAAGACCAACCCGTTACACCTTTGACCACGCAACGCTTGTCTTCCTCCTTCGCTGGCACAGGGGTTTCGACGTCCAAATTGAAATGCTCAGGGATTAATGTTGAACTCTTGGCCAAACATAAATGAATTCATTTGCCTCATTTTATATGCACTTTGATGCATTTCCAAACACGTCGACTGAATTCGAAAAGTAATTTCGAATTTAATCAAAATTGCCTTCTAAAGGGTTTAAAAACCCTTAAGATAAATTAAAAATACTTTCTCCGTTAATTAATTAAATAATTAAATAATTAAAACCTTGAAGGGTTTTAAATAATAATTAAATAAATAATAAAGAGAACCTCCATTGGTTTTAATAAAAACCATTTAACTTGGTTTTAATGAAAAACCCTTGCCAATGGAATCTCTCCGAATTCTCTTGGAATCTTCCACCTTTGAAGCCAACACATCCTCTTAACATTAATGCCATTTCCTTTTGACATCAATGACAACTCATAGACAAGAAGCTAGGATCTCAAACCCAAAATTGCCAACAATCTCCCCCTTTGTCATTGATGACAAACCATGCTTCTCAACAACACAGAAACTCAACATAAACAGCTCCCCCTGTCTTGAGGCTCTCCCCCTTACTCAAATATCTCCCCATTTGTCATCAATGGCAAAGGGTCACCTTTGGGGCTCGGGACTAAGAATGAGCCTCTTAGCTTAGTCCCTCCCCCACCTCCTAATGAGGTGATTAATTCTTGGGTGGGAGTAAAACTCCCATTAGGCACTAATCATCATCAGCATCTATAACTTCCTTATCGGGCCTTCTCTTGAACTCTTTGTCCATATTCCTATTCCTGTTCCTGTCACTATTCCTGTTCTTAACCATGCCTTGATCCTTGGACCTGTTCATACCACTATTTTTGTTCTTGTACCTTGGAAGTTCAGATCTACACTGTCTAGCTATGTGAACTTCATTGTTGCACTTATAACAAGTAACAATGTTATTTCTTTGAGGCATACCTGTTCTTTGAATCCACCTGTTCTAACTAACCTTATTCTGGCAAAACCTGTTCTGGCCAAACCTATTCTGACAAAACCTGTTCCTGTTATTTGCCTTGCAATGAACTGTCTTGTGCCCAAACTATTGACAAGAGTAGCAATACCCTTGAAAGTAACTAGCACTTCTGAAACTATCATTTACCTCCTTCACTTGAGCCATGCAATGTGAAGCCATGTGACCAAACCTGTGACAAGTAAAACATTTGCCTTGAAACTTTCCTTTAATTGACCTATTAGGTTTTTAAAACTTCTTTTTCTCATTCTGAATTCTATTTTCTGTTCCTGTGCATCTATCATTCAAGAAATCATGATCTGAAATACTTTCCTCATCAGAACTCTCTTCCTTTTGGAGTCTCTTACTAGACTCTCCAAGTTGTTCCTTGTGTGGCTTAACAAAACCAAGGCCTGTTTTATCTGTTGTCTTTCTTTGACATTTTATGAGAGACTTAACCTTTTTGGAGCTATCTTGAAATTTGTAAATCTTATCCTTGTACTCTTTAGTTTTCTCTTTCAAAGAAGCCATTTTCTGTTCTAACTCACTATACTCAAGAACCTTAGACTCTAACTCATCCTTGAGTTCTTGTGTCTTAGCTATAGAGAAGTCAAGACTTTCTATAAGATCATCTCTCTCCATACAACATTCATCTAAATTATCCTTGAGTCTAGCATTCTTCTTTCTTTCCTTTTTCAAAGAACTAAGAGCACTAATAAGTTCACTTTCATGATCCTTTATTTTATTGCTTTTTGAATCATCAAAGCCTTTTTCAAATTTCTTATCACTATAGGTGCTACCCTTTTCAAAAACCATACATGCATCTTCCTTATAGTTTTCTAAAGCATCCTCATACATACTAGAAACCAAATCATTATTTGTGCAATCATCCTCAAGGTGACCAAAATTTCCACATCTAAGACATTTCATGATAATGAATCTATGTTTCGGTTCTTCCTCTTTTTTTGATATGAACATCTCATTTTCATTATCACTTGAAGAACTTTCACTATCACTACTAGAACACTTACTTTGTCTAGGTAGAAACTCTTCTTGTGCTTGTGAGAATACCTCTTTCCTTGATTGTTGTGCTCATCTTTGTTTTTCCTGTGATGCTTGTGCTTTTCAGAATCCTTGCTCTTAGAATTTTGTTTATCTTCATCACTTTCATTCTTGGGAATAGTACAGTCAGTAGCATAATGACCAAACTTTCTACAATTGAAACATCTTATATTTTTCATACTTTTGTGCTTTCTAGAGAACTTGCCTTTATTGCTATAATATGCCTCTTCATCACTAGAAGACTCATCACTATCTTGAAGTTGTTTACCTTTGGAATTCTTAGTAGCCTTGAAAGCTGCGTCTTTCTTGACATCAACCTTCACTTGAGTTCTCAACTCAAATGCTACAAGTATACTATGGAGCTCATCATTTTTCAACTTATCCAAATCTTTAGCTTCCTCAATAGCAGAAATCTTTTCACTAAATCTATTAGGAAGAGATCTTAAAATCTTATCATAAACATCATTTTCAGCAAGCTCAAGACCTAAGTCTTTCATGGAGTTAACAACCTCATCCATACAAAGCATGTAGTCACTAATATTTTCATCATAATTCATCTTGAGTTGTTCAAACATACCTTTGAAGTGTCTCAACTTGGCCTTTCTGACATTTGTATCACCTGTATGAACCACCTTCAACTGTTTCCACATTTCACTAGTTGTCTTGCAATGAATCACTTTGGTGAGATCTGCTTTTTGTAAGCCTTTCAAGATTGCATTCATTGCTTTTGAATTGTTGTGATGTAGGAGCCTTTCTTCTTTAGTATTAGGACCATATACAAGAATAGTGTACTCATCTTCAATCACTTCCCATACCTCATTACCAAGTGCCATTAGATGAACCTTCATCCTTGCACTCCAAAGACCAAAATTTGACCCATCAAAAATAGGTGTTGCATTGCCACTTGAATAATCCATTGAGTTCTTTACTAGCTTTTCCTTCAAGCTGTTAAACTTTCTAAAGGCACCCGCTCTGATACCAATTGAAGAACACAAGCTTATACTGAGAGGGGGGTGAACAGTATAAGACCTCTTTTTACTTTTTCCTTTATACTTCAAAACAGTAAAGCAATATACCCAAAGCAATATCAAAGCAATGCATAATATCATCCACTAAGTGACACCAATTTTAACGTGGTTCACCCAGAATGGCTGGGCTACGTCCACAAAAATTTTCTCTAAAAGTTATCTCAAAGTTATTTGGGAATCCTTCCCAATTACAATTTTTATGAGCCTTGACCCAAAGGAGATACCTTCTCCCAATCAGAATTTATGAGCCTCTGCTCAAAGGAGATACCTTCCCCTCAATCTGAATTTATGAGCCTCTGATCAAAGGAGATACCTTCCCCTCTGCTCTGGAAATGATCCCTTAAAAGATCAATTGCCTCTCCCTCTTTCCAGCACGTGGAACTCCTTTCCACCGAAGACCTCCTGTCCTCAATGCTTAGCCTAACAGACCTCTGCCTTCTATGATCATGTCCACAACAACTCAACAACTTGTACCAAACACGATCAGTCGGTCTAGTACAAGTCTTCCTCTGTCTGTCAGATCTGTCCAACTCTTGAACAAATCAATCCTCTACATATAAGCCTTCTCAAATACTTGCCAAATCTGTCCTCAGGTTCTTCTCATAGAACCAATGCACCTCTTTCCTCAAGTTCTCTGATAGAACTATCAAACTCAGCTCACAAGTCCTCTACTAGGACCTATCCAAATCTGCTCACAAGTCCCCACCAAAACCTGTCCAAAAATTGCTCACAAGTCCCCATTGGAACCTGTCAAAAAACTCAACAAGCTCACCAAGAAAAAATTTCTTAGTAGGAAATCACAAAGTGAATTTTTAGAGACCCAATGTGATTTTTCAAACTCATAGAAGCATAAAGAGAATTGTTAGAGACTCAATATGTTCTATACTCAAATCCCAATCTCAAAACTCAACTCAAATCAACTCAGCTCAATCTCAATCTCAAATCTAAAAACTCAACTCAATATCTGAAATGGATTGGATAAAATATTTTCTTTCAAGAACATGAAACCCCAACAATTGCCAACTATGCAAAGAATCACATAACAATGATACTCATGTTATTTTCACCATCAATTATGGTTTCAACAACAATGCTCATCAAACAAGGTTTAGTCAACCAACACCATTCAACTCAACATCAACCTTGAAGCATTCAACCAATCATCACAAGAAAATGAAACAAGTAGAAATCCTTTTCCCTCCAAAGATATTTGAACAAAACAACCACCAATACAATATCACCAAATGCAAAGAATAACTTGCTCAAATCAACTCAATGGAGTAAGCCCAATATCATGAATCAAGTAAAGCAATAACTTGATCAAAAAACCTCTTTGGAAGAAACTCAACCATCAAACTCAAAACAGCCAACCAAGGGTTCCACCAACTCAATGCAAGTAGCTAGACTCACAAATATAAACCCTAGTGCACAAATCTTCCACTATCTCATACCAGAAATTATGCATTCACCAAAACTCTCCTTAAGGATAACAATGCATAAGTAGCTTTCAACAAACCAGAAAATAGGATTTACACCCAACCAAAGGAAACCTAGTTGAAAACCTTTTCACTCCAACCTTATTTCAGAAAAACATACATCAATCATACTTGTATCGCTCCAAATTTTTCACACCCTTACCTTCAGGCTATAGGATCCATGCCCGAAAGGGGGATGTGAAAAGGATGTCACGGTACCTCAGACTGAGAGGACTTGCGAAGGTCCCGCATCTCAAGGGAGGTGTATTATTGGTGATTTTTTGACTGATGGTGGGTTCACTAGGAAACATTTAATGACAGTTTCCATGCCTAGGTTGGGAATGTGTTTTATGTGTTCGTTTTAGCCTTAAGAATTCAAATCCTAGGTTTGGCCAAAATGCGTCTAAGCTATTCTATATGTAGATGCAAATTAAATGAATACAGAAAATAGAATTGAAGATGAAAAATAGAGAAATTACAGAATATAAAAGAAGAATACCTGATCCGGATGTCTGATGATGATTCTGATTCTTGAAGCAGTCAGGATCGCCTCTGATTTGACAAGATCATCTGAGATCAGACAAGATCATCTGAAATCTGACGAATTCATCAAATGAATTCGTCAGAGACCTGCAAACAGAGAAATAGGTGCAAAATACAAAAAATGCAACTGTCATAATAGAGAAAAACAATGTAAAATGATAGCAATAATATCAAACTAAACCTTGAAAACAGAAGCATGAATGAATTATGCTAATTTGATCACAATTATGGCTTAATTATGCATTTAATCTAGATGGGTGAACTCCAAAATGTAGAATAATATAAAATACTTAATAAACTAAGCTAATTGTAGAATAAAACAATAGAGAAAAGATGGAGAAATGCAAACTTTAGGCACTGATTGCCTCAATGTTGATTGCAGTCAAAATTGTCTCGCATTGGTATGAAATCGTCTCTGATTCGACAGGATCGCCTTCGATATGAATGGGTTCATCGACGATGATGTAAGCTTGCTCCGACTGAAAAACAATATGGTACCTACAACAAAATTGTATAGAACTAATGCAAAATAGAAACTTAGGATGTTTTAACATGTATGCAGTCAGGTTACAAGGAATTTCAGCCAGGGGGGTGCTAAGGGAAGGGCTTAGGATTAAATATGCTGAGGGAGGTTAGGAGGTTGGATATCATCCCTATTTGGGAGATCTTCAATGGGGGAGGGTCTTTAATGATGCAGACACGCTTCTGCCCGTATTAGAGACCCGTTGGAACAGAAGCTAATTGTGCAAAATTAGTTTTGTGACAAGATCATCTAGATGTCCTAGCCTAGACAAAATCGTCAGATCTGGGGTGATATCGTCTGATCGGCAACGATATCGTCAAACAGTCAAAACAACCTCTAAAAATGGCACGGAAAAGGGGGAAACGGATTACCCGGTAGTTAACGGGCGATTTGGGAGGTTAAAATTTGAATTTAAATTATTTACTAGGATGAATGTAATTATTATAATTTCACTGCGTCAATTTTAGGGTGCTACATTTTGTCCCCTCTTTAGCGAATTTTTCGAAGAAAATACGTTAAAGATGAGTTCTTCTCGATCTATGAGAAAGCAAAAATTATTCCCATTTTTAGGCGACGATTCTTGGTCTAATCGTACGACAGCTTACTATGGTGCCCTCTCCGTGTTTTTACCCAAATCGAACGTTTGAGGTAAAAACATGGAAAACCAAAATTATTTTTGAATAAAATTAAGAAAAATAGGGTAAAACCCTAATTCATTTTTACTGTTCATTTTTACTGGTTTTAGAGCTTTAGAAGCAAAAATGGTGGAGATGATGCACAGATCAACAAAGGTCTGGCGTGGGCTACGGGTAAGAGTCTAGACTTAACTTAGAATGTTTTAATTTGATTTTACATGTATTTTAGGAAAATTTTAATCAATTTTTGAGCATCATGGCCATTTTTGGGCCGTCAATGTCGTCGGGACGAAATCGTCCCGATTTTGACGAAATCGTCCCGATTTTGACGAAATCGTCTCAATTTCACCAATTTCGTCCAAGGGCGAAATTGGCGAAAGGGGGACAATTTCGTCAAATTAGGGACAATTTCAACCTGAAAAATCAAAAACGATTATGCTCAAATTTGGGATGATATCGTCCAATAGTGGACGATATCATCAATTGCATAAAATTGAACTTATTTTACTTGCCTTATTAATTACTTGAATTGTTTATTAATGATTGTTTGTTGTTTTGTTGTTTATGTTGCAGAGAGGTTTGCTAAAAAGTAGGGAATGGAAGTATGGAGGTTTGAGAGATGATTTGGCTACTCTTACATAGGCAGAGTGGGATCAGCTGGCACAGGCCGGCTTACTACATGTGGCAGAAATGCCACAAGTTTCTACAGATATGGGGCTACTGATAGCCCTAGTAGAGATATGGTATCCGGGTTCTTTCTATTTTTGGCTATCGATAAGGGAGATGACTCCCACTTTGGAGGATGTATGGAGGATTCTAAGAATCCCCATACAAGGACGATTGATCACTCCTATAGCCAATCAGGGCCATGTTATGGGACGGTTGTGTGGTGACCCGAGCTTTGCCCTGGAGAAGGGCGAAGTTAACATCGAGGCACTACATCAGATGCCTAGGGCATCTAGACTGACATAGGTTCTAGCTGGAGTGGTTGGTGGACTTCTTTTGTGCCACCAAAGCAGGTGCAGGGTGCCATGGATGCTAGCAAATGTGATCTACAACATGCGAGACCATGGCTATAGGTTTTCTTGGGGCAGTTTTATGCTATGTTGACTGTACAAGATCCTGCATGGGGTCGTGTACAAGGGCTGCCGATGTCTGGTGATGACATCGCTCCTACAGGTTTGGTGCTAGGAGCACATTGCAGTGTGGAGGCTAGTAGGGCTTCCTATGATAGGGATTGATGGGGAGAGGCCCCGAGTTTTCTACTGGTGGCTTCAGAGAGGGTCACAGCAGTGGATCGACCTTTTGATGTCCCAGATACTGCTAGATGACCTTATCCCAGATCATATCACCTGGAGGCCTTGGAGGGAGCATCCAAGGTGGGCCGAGGACGGACAAGAGTTGGCTCGTGTTAGGCGAGTGTGCTGGCTATGAATGGAGAGGGGAGAGGTGGAGCTCCACCGCTATGACCGAGTTTTGCGATAGTTCGGTCTACAGCAAGGGATTCCATCTCTTAGGGATTATGAATTTTCCTAGACTGTCTGAGATAACACTACAGTGAGCAGCGCTCTAGACATGCAGCATTTTTGGAGTTAGGACTCGGACGATGCCCCCATTCAGCCAGTGGATGGGGACAACGCAAGGGTTGCAGATGGCTATGATGCCTGGTACACAGGCATCCACCCTTCTTGGATGACAAGGGCTCAAGGTCTGATACACGTAGTTGTGCGTCAGATAGGGAGGCGATGCCAGGAAGCTATGGAGGTGGCCCAAGGTCACGGCAGGAGAGAGCTGAGGAGGCCACAGGCATAGGAGAGGCCGCAGCAAAGGGAGAGGAGGGAGGTGAGACCCCCTTCTCCATAGAGAGAGAGGCCAGCATCGCTTGACAAGGGCAAGGGTGTTGACATAGGAGAGAGTAGCAAGATGGCTACTCTTTGGGTGAAGAATATCTGTCTCTAGGCACCAGTGCAGACTCTACAGGATGAGGCTGCATGCCATCGAGCTGAGTCTACATAGCTCAGATATGAGGTTGCATGCCTCAGAGCACGAGGTGGATGGGCGAGCACTTAGGAGCTGATGCAGTCGGTTGCTCAGACCGCATTCTACCAGGGCATCTATTTCCAGATGGTGCCAGAGGGCCAGAGGGTACAGTTGTCGACTGCCATTACAGATCTGATTAGGACTGGGTCGTCGAGGAGCTCATCCCGATCGATGACTAGGACTTGCAGTACCACACATACTGCGATGGGGCCACCTTGTCCTCAATAGGGCGAGGGAGGATATGAGGCTGAGAGCTTGAGGGGCTCTCGAGACACTTCTTGAAGGACATTTGATTGAGGGGATTGAGTATGCCAAGATATATATTATGGCATATCGATCCAGGTTTTGATATGATGTACATATATTTGTGATATATATATGAGATGAGGTATTTTTGATCATATGACTTGTGGCTTATATTTTTATGATGCTTTTATGTTTGATTGATGATTGGATTGAGGATTTATGAAATTATGTCATTTTGAAAATTTCATGCTATAATATTTTAAATGAAATAATCTGATGTAACAAATTGGTTGTTTGTGATGTAATGTGATAAAAGATAAAAAAGAGACTTCTAACAATAATTTCAAAGGACATTGTCGCTAGTATAGACCATTTCATGGAGTCGCTGCTCACTCGGTCGTCAAGCTAATCCCAGTATAGAAATATTGTTAAAAGTAAAAGAATGCTTAAGAGATTGTCTTAAGACTTTGGTGCAATGGTGCAAATGATGATGATGATGGTTTGTTTTTCAGATTTTCATAAAAATAGTATGCATGAAATAATTTTTTTTCTAGGCATAAATTCCTAAGTGTGATAATTTTTGGATAATTCCTTAGGAATTATACCATCTTTGCAAAATTTGAAGGTTAACATAATGACATGAAATAATGAAAATGTGCATGCTTAAAAGCATAATTTGTGTAACATAATGAATTAAGTCATATGGTTTTCATGATTTTTAAATAAATGGGGAATAAAAATTGTTACAATATGTAGGTATAGACTTATACCATCATCGCGAGAATCAAAAAGAGATAGTTTTATTGCATGGTTGATTTTTAATAAACAGAAAATATGAAGATGAGGACTTGCGCTAGGCATAAAATTCCAATTTTGGTTTTGGAACTATACCATCGTCGTGAAAGTCAACCAGATATGTATGTTTTGATTGTACATTTTTGAAAGAAATTTTTTTATTTTTCTATTATATAGTTGTCTTTATGGTAAACAACTGTACTTGAATTATTCCAAACAAGTTGCAAAAAGAATATTTCAAAGTATTTTGAAGACAAAAGTTAGATTTATAAGGAATCCCATGTGCATATGTGAATTCATTTCTGATCTTGATTTATCATAATGATACACAAAATATCTCAAATACAAATGTGTGTGCAATTGCTTTGTGCATTTACCAGTTTTGAGCAAGATAATATGATACAAGTGATTTGAAGAAACCAAATAAGTGTTCATTAACTATGATGTAGATGCATATAACCATACTAGACTACTATGTAGGTCGGATTATCAAGAGCTAGCTAATACATAAGTAGACATATGTCTATACAAAATAAGGTCGCTAATGTGACAGACATATCACCACGCTAGAAGTTACCCAAGGCCAAGCAGGTTGGGCACAAACCACCTGTTATGGGGCTTACCTCACAGTTTTCGAATAATTGAGAATTCCGGGGATTCAAGCTCATCAACCCTTCTTTTCTTTTCAAAGGATAGGGAAAGGGATTTTATTGCTTTTGTTTTTGCTTTATTTTGCTTTTTTTTTTTTGTATTTTTGCTTGATTTTTGAGATAACGCTGAAATATTGTTGTAATGATATAAAATAACTTTTTTTTTTTTTTCTTTTTCTTGAACTTTGCTTTTTCTTTTTGTTCAATACTAGGGATACTTGCTCAAATTAGCTGTAGAGCAAGGGATTTTTATTCTGCGTAGGGGTGAGCTTGTCCTTTTGCCAATTCTCAAAGATTCTAGACCATGTGCATGATAGGATAGCAGGGGAAACTTTTCACTCAAGAAATCACTTCTACTATGTAGCAAAACATGGAAATTACAAATATAATCATTTTATTGTGAAAAGAAATAACAAGATCAATTATCTATGCTCAAACTTTATTTAATTGAATTTTGTGGACTTTGATATAAGAGATATTAGTAATCATGCCAGATAAAATCAAGATATTTATTTTTGTTTATTTTTTTGAGTGTGCACGTGAGAGATTCTAAATAAATGCTAATTTATCCAAAATAATTTGAAACATATAACTGCAATAATTGTAAGAAAATATATATAAATACTTTTGGAGAAGTTTTGAGAATGTTGACTCTCTCTTTCTTCTTTATATTGTTTTGGTTTCGAAAGAGTCAAGCATATTGTTGTTTTTATATTTTTATCATTATTTTGTTTTTGAACAAAAAATTTAACAAGTGCCATAAATAAATGCAACAAATAGTTTTGAAGATTTTGATGATTATGAATTTTTTTGGTGTTTTTGAATTTATAAATTTGAAAGAAATACAAGATAGTGATTTTGAACAAATATATACATGGATGAAGTGACCAAATTTATACATAGTAACGTTTAAGATGCAAAATATTCATGGGTTCTTTAAGTTCTTTGCCATCTAATGTAGATAATTTGTATGCTCCTGATTCAAATTTAGCAGTAATAATGTATGGTCCAAGCCAGTTGGGCTCAAATTTGCCTTTAAGGTCCTTAGTGGCATTTGTATTTTTTTTATTTTCTTTTAAAACAAGGTCGTCGATCTCAAAGGATCGATGACACACTTTTTTAGCATATGATCTTTTAAGCTTGTTTTGGTAGGCACGGAGATGCTCCAAAGCATTGATGCATTTTTCATCTAGGAGTTCTAGCTGACTGAGTCTGCCAGCTCGATATTCATCTCCTACTTCGGTATCTTGAAGTAGCAGAGCCAAAGAAGGAACTTCTAATTCAAAGGGAAAAACTGCTTCAGCACCATAAACCAAAACAAATGGTGAAGTTCCCGTGGGGGTTCGAACACTAGTTCGATAGGCCCACAAGGTTGGATATAATTGAATGTGCCAGCCACGACCAGTTTTATTGACCAATATTTTAAGAATTTTGATTAAGGTTTTGTTAGATGCTTCTGCTTGACCATTACCCTGAGGATAATAGGGAGTGGACCAGCGATGTTGAATCTTATATTTTTGGTATAATTTTTTAACATCTTTATTTTTGAAACAAGTTCCATTGTCAGAGATGAGATTTGCAAGAATTTTGAACCTATAAATGATTTGATTAAAAATAAATTTAGAGACTTGTGTGCCAGTGTAGGAAGCTAAATGCATAGCTTCGACCCACTTCGTGAAATACTCGATGGCGATTATGATGAATTTGTGTCCATCAGATGACACAGGATTGATTTTGCCAATAATATCTAAGCCCCATTTAGAAAAGGGCCAAGGAGAGGAAATAGCCTGTAGCTCTTGTGCAGGTGCATGGACAAGGTCAGCATGTTTTTGGCACTTGTTGCAATGGTGCACATAATCATGTGCATCCTTTTCCATGGTAGGCCAAAAGTATCCTATCCTAAGGATATTTTTAGCAATGACACTACCACTGAAGTGTCCTCCACAAGATCCATCGTGGGCTTCACTCAAGGCTGATTTGGACTCTTCTAAGTTCAAACATCTTAATAGGATACCTTCAAAATATCTCCTATACAAGGTATTGCCAATTATTACAAATTGACTTGCTCGTCTACGTAATAACCAACGCTGGTTTCTATTAGAATTGGTAGGGAAAGTCCCATTTTGGAGAAAATCAAATATGTCCGTATACCAAGGTTCTGGAGTAGTTTCATTGATTAGAAACACATCTAAAGGTTCTAAGCATGACTTATTTGAAGTGGGTTCCTGGAGTCGACGAATAATGATAGTGGCATATTCGTCATCTAACTCCAAGGGCAGGAGAGATGCAGCTGCAACCATAGCATCAATTGCATGGTTGCAAGTTCTAGGAATAGCTTCCAAGGTAACTTGATCAAATAGGGACATTAGTTGTAAAACATAGGCCTTATATGGGCGCAGTTTATCATCTCTGGTCTGATAAACTTAATTAATTTGGTTTATAACCAGTTGAGAATCACCAAAAACTAAAAGATGTTTAATTTTGAGTGCTAAAGCAATTCATAATCCAAGGATTAGAGCTTCATACTCAACAGTATTGTTGGTGCAAGCAAATGTCAATTTGAAGGACAAAGGAATAAGATGTTTTTGCAAGGATATTAAAATAATACCCGCACTAGCCCCACTCATGCATCGGGCTCCATCAAAGTATAAGGACCATTGTTCAGTATGGTCTGCCTCTAATTGAAGGCATTCATCAAGAAACTCGATGATGAGGGGATGGGTAGACTCTAAGGGTGCAGCAGCTAATTGATCTGCTATGATTTGACCCTTAACAGACTTTTGTCCTATGAATGTGAGATCAAACTCGCTTAGAGCAAGAACCCACTTGGCTGTGCGACCCTATAAATAAGGTCGACTCATGAGATACCTTAAGGGATCATATTTGGCAATGACGTAAGTTTTTTGACTAAGCATATAATGTCATAATTTTTGCGTAGCAAACATGATTGCGAGACATAGTTTCTCTAACATTGTATAGTGGGTTTCATAACTGATGAAGGTTCGACTAATATAATAATTAGCACATTCTCTCTTTTCATCATCAAGCTAAGCTAGCATAGCTCCTAAGGCAGAATCGAAAGCTGAAATATATAGGAGAAATGGGCGATCATCTTAAGGTGGTGAAAGCACAGGTGGATTAAGGAGGTATTGCTTGAGAAGTTCAAAAGCTTCTCGACATTCGGTGTCCCAATTAAAAGGGACATCCTTCTTAAGGAGTTTAAGAAAGGGACCAGTTTTGTCTGCTAGCTTATCAATGAAGCGACGGATATCCTGAAGCTTACCTTGTAAACTTCATAATTCAGATATATTAGTAGGTGCGGGCATATCAGTGATAGCCGCAATTTTGAGAGGATCGATTTTGATACCACGTAAAGAAACTAAAACCCCCAATAGTTTACCGGACTTAACTTCGAATATGCATTTTGTTGGATTTAATCGAATGAGATATTCTCGTAATCGATTAAATTTTTTTCTCAAATCATCTAAATGATTATCTTCAATAATAAAGCGAGCTATAATATCATCTACATAATCATGTAGGATATCATGCATCATATCATGAAAAATATAGGTCATATCTTGTTGATAGTTTACACCTACGTTCTTTAAGCCAAATGGCATCACTTTCCAACAAAAGGTACCCTAGGGGGTAATAAAGGCTGTTTTATCTTGATCTTCAGGAGCTATCCTGATCTGATTATAACCGTAGAATCCATCCATTAAAGACATCATCCCACTCCCGGTAGTAAAGTCAATGATTTAATCCATGTTTGGAGGAGGAAAGTCATCTTTAGGGAATGCGACGTTAATATCTCTAAAATTTGTGCAAATCCTAACTTTGGTAGCTTCTTTCTTGGTGACTGGAACTACATTTGAGATCCATTCAGAATAGTCAATAGATTGTATAAAAACAACATTCAAGAGTTTTTCTAACTCCCCTTTGACTAGCAGAGCCACTTTGGGATGCATTTTTCTAAGTTTTTGTTTAACAGGTTTAGCATCCGAATGGACCACTAAATGATGCATGACTACGGAAGGGTCTGGACCTGGCATATCTTCATATGTCCAAGCGAAGACATCTTCATACTCTTTAAGGAATGCGATATATTGTTCTTGTTTTTCTTGACTTAATTCTGATCCAATATTGATTATGTGAGGATTATCCTCCGTTCCAATATTAATTTTAATGACGTTTTCTACCTCCATGTGTAGATCTCTTTCAAAATTAGGTGGGGCGGTGAAACACCCAATTCTTGTAATTCTTGTAAGGTTAATTTAGATAATTCATCTTGAGGATTAGTGGTCTCAAGTTTGGCTATAGTTGGTATAGAACCATCAAAATAAAATCCATTGTGTAACATCTCTTCAACGAGAGACGTCGTGGAAGATATCTCCTTCCAACTCTTCATCGGAGTCAGCAATCATTTCAGGGTAAGCTATGGATAGCATGTTACATGTATATGATTGATTTTTTAGAGGCAAATCAACATGCCTATCCAAATAATCTTGATAACATATGAGATGATCATCATCTTCAAAAGGAAAGGGTTGAACCTTACTAGGAAATAGGCCCACACCACAGCAGGCAGGCCACGGTTCTACCTCGAAAGGTTCTTTCATGCCATTTTGGAAAGGTCCCAAACCTTTCCCTTTATATCCCATTTTAAGCATCATGGGTTTAGCTTTAATATAATCATTGGTAAAATAACACCGAGCATATCCCTCATGATGAGTTTTGATATTCCGAGGGATTCTTCCCCAGTCATATCCTTTATAAATGAAGGCACAACTCCCGACTTGGTAAGTGCTTCCCATAGGTTGTGGGAGGCCCAAAGTACGAGGAGATGGTGGTAAGTTATTTAAAAGAATTGAATCTCGCATGAAAGCATTTGTCTTTTCTGATATTAAGGTTGTGGATAAATCTGGTAAAAGTTCATCGGAAAGGGCATAATATGTAGAAGGATTATTCCCTATATCTTGAGATGTGGAAGGTATGATAGTTGTTTTTGTGGGTTTCAAAATTATAGGGATAGAACTTGAAGGATTGGTTGTAGATTTAAGATCTTTTTGATGTTCTAAAATGATTTGTTTAGAAGATTATTGATCTATATAGGAGGATGAAATTAATGGAGGGGAAATAGGTGAGGTTATGGGTGTGTGTTTCACACATTTAGATGAAAAATAAGAACTAGGATGTGTGGATGATAGAGCGGGGCAAAATTGCACTCCAATAGGTTCTACCAAAGCACACATATCAAAGGGTCTAGGGTCACCATGGATAGTGACCAACTGATTTTTAAATTCAAACTTAACACATTGGTGTAAATTCGATGGGACCACTTGCATCACATTGATCCAAGGGTGACCCAAAAGTATATTGTATGATGCTGGGAAATGTACAATAAACATAGTTGTTTCTAGGGTTCTAGGACCAACTTGCAAGGGGATGGTAATAACTCCACATGTTTCTTGTGTTTCGTCATTGAAAGCTTTGATAATCATATCAGTTTTCTTCATTTCATCACTTCTAAAGCCAAATCGTTGGTAGAAGTCAAAAGTGCAAATGTTTAGAGATGAGCCATTATCAATCAGGACTTGTTTGACAACTACATCTCCAATTAGAGCAGTAATGTATAAGGGATTATTCATATGTAAACTGTGTTGTGGGATATATTTATCCCGAAAGTCAATACAATCAACCTCTCGAGTGATGATAGTATTGGCCATAGCTTTAGGTTGGATGTTTTGAGGTACCATCATTTGGCTCAATGTAAGCATCAACTCATCCCTATGGGTGGGAGAGGATCTTAATAAATCCAAAAGGGAAATTATGGCTATAGTATTGGACAATTGCTCATTAATATTGTAAGGGGGTTTAGGTTGAACAATAGGAGCATGATTCCCTTTATTGGGATTTTTCAAAACAAATGGAACTGATCCATCATTCTGATTTGATTCTTGTTGAGAATTTTGAGCCTGTTGTCGGGTAACAACTCCAATGGTACCTACAATGTTATATTGAGGATGTTGAACTGGCCTCGGTCTAGCATTTATGGCTTGTTCATTAGGAAGGAATTGATTAGAAGAGGGTCGAGTAGGAACTCTTATAGGAAATGGTTCTTCTGGAACCATAGCATCTGTTATGGGTTGAATAGGATCTGATTTGTTTTCAGAACTATTCGATTGGTTTGAAGTAATGTCTACTTCACTTTCAGTATCTGATTCTACATCACTAGAATCAAAAGTTTGAAAATTATGTAAGGGCCTAGTCGTAACCAGGGATAAGGTTGTGTCCAATATTTTAGGATCCTGAACAGGTAATTGTCCGCTAATGGTTCCTACATATCGGGTAGGAGGAGGAACATTATGATGTTCAATTTGATTGGCTACCTCTTTACCATGTCTTGGTAAAGGGTGTTGAAATATGTCTAATGTTTGATTAGCATTTTGATTTTGATTTTGGGGAACGGTCTTTTGAGTATTATTAGGAGGGTTTTGTTTAGGTTGGAAGGCTTGCACTTCCATTTCATTATTATCAATCAAATCCTGTATTTTATGTTTCAACCTTTTACAAGCGTTGGTAGAGTGTCCAGGTCCTCTATGGAAATCACAGTGTAAGTCAGCTCTGTATCCGGGTATAGTTGGATCAAGTTCCCGGATAGCTGGTAATTGGATCAAACCTCTTTTGAGCAATTGAGGTAAAATAGTTGATAAGGGTTGATTTAATCTAGTAAATTCTCGAGGAGGCTTATCAAGAGGTTTCAATATAAATTTTTTTGTTGTCTTCGTTGCATTGACATTAGAAACATTTTTGCTGTCAGTGACTCCATCACCGACAACTTGTTTGTTTTTATATTGATTTTTGGATGTTTTCTCATCATCCTTCTTCCTAAGTTGGCCTCTCCTAATGAGGGCATCTTCTACTCTTTGAGCTAAATCTATAGCTTGATCGAAGGTAGTTAAAGTAGCAGTTGATAGCTCATAAGATATTTGTTCTTGTAAATTATTGATGAAAATGTCCAACATTTCCCTATAAGGTAGCACAAAGTGTAGTTTTCTTGTCAATTGCCTCCATCTAGCTAAGAAATCGGCAAAACATTCATCCTTGTCTTGTTTTAAGTTGTATAAATCTTTAATGGTTACATGCCTCTCGATGTAGGCACTAAATTGATGGACAAATGATTCAGTTGTTTCTTCAAAGTTTCTCAAAGAATGAGTGGGCAATTGATAGTACCACTCTAATGCCATTCCACCTAAATTTTTTGGGAACATTTTTAGTAATAGCAAGTCATCATGTGATATATCATGACATGCTATCCTGAACATGCGAAGATGCTCTATGGGATCTTCGGTTCCTTTATATATAGGCAAGATGGGCATGGGAAAATGCTTAGGGTATAGTTGAGCTACAACTATGGGATCCAAATGTTGACTACAGATCTCTCGATAATTGTACGAGGGACGGTAGGGATCTATCTGGTCCATACACGAAGCTAACTGTTTCACCATGGCTTTCATATTACTAGTTTACCCCCCATATTGGTTCGGTAGGGCATTGACATGGGTTTTATGGGCATATTATGGAGGGACATGAAGATTAGATGCCATGTTACTATTGTGTAAATTGTTGGTAGGAAAAGTGTTATGAAGGAACTTTGAAGTTGTATTATGATGTATTCCAGATTGTTGAAAATTGGTGTTTGGCTTCGTTTTAGGTTTTTGTTTACTTGAAGCATATTTCTCAATAGTTTGGCAAAATAAAGTAGTGAAGGAAGGTTTCTTTTGTGTGGGAATGATTTTAGGTTGAATAATAGGTTCCTTAGGAGGTTGGGTAACCTGTTGCTTTGACATGTTTTGCATCATAGTGACCATGTCTGTATTGGATGGCCCAGCCTTATCACTTTCTTGATCAATGAAAGACAAAGGATTAGTGCGCACATCATACATATGTTCCATGGCTTCCTAAGTGTTACTAATTTGCCCTTTATCAATACGAACTGCCACATTAAGGGTGTCAATGTTATCATTAAAAAATTTCTTGAAATGATCTATGTTGTCAAAAGCAATAGTTCCATCTGGAGCTACTCTAGGGGATGAGGGTCCATCCTCTTTAACACTTCCTTCTTGTTCATTGCCTTCTTGTTTAATTTTGATTTCAGCAAATATATATATATATATATATATATATATATATGCAACAAGCTTAAGAGGTATATATTAATTATATACCTACTACAATATTTGAAATGAAATGTTTAAGTTTTTGCTATGTTTTTTAGTTTTTTTTTTTAGTTTTTTTAATTTTTGTTATAATATTGTAAAGATGACAAATAACACAATAAATGCAAGAAATAAGACTGAAAGTAACAATCTAGTTTTCTATAAACAATTTATAAATATCATTAATGGGCTCGAGTTGTTCAGGAGTCATGAAGTGTTCTTCTTCAAATTGAAAGTTTTCTTTTAAAAATTTAATGAAAAGAGCTATAGTGATATTATCTGTCTCGGATCTTTGGTTGATAGAAGTAAAGCTCGTGGCAATACTCTCGATATAACATAGCTCGAGGAACTCTATTCCATATTTCCCTATCTGTAAGAACAACCTCTTAGTCTTCTACACAACCTAGGAACTAGTGTACAATGGCTGCGTTCTTGAGGTATTCCTCAAAGGTGAACAATTTTGAAGATACAAGAGCTCTCCTATAAGCTAACCATCTATGGCAGGCTCTCTGAAGTTCATGATAAAAGACAAGTTGATGAGGATCCAGGATTCTATCTAGGATAAGCCTCTTGATCTGTTTAAGTTGTGTTGACCTAGATGAGATGACACTATGTCTTATATCAAGTTCATCCCACAAGAGTTGATTTCTATCCTGTTTGGGCACACTAAGTACAGAATTGACTTCTATGGCTGCTAATTGGTTTTCTACATTTATAGTAACTGCTAATATTTTCTTAGGAGCTACCATCTAAACATGATATTAAACTTAAATGATCTAAAATGTATCTATGTCTTAGTTGTCCTATATTTTTGTTTTGTTTTGTTTTTTTTTTCAAAAGGTTTACAATGCATTTGTTAGCGTACTGTTCTATTTGTCTTTATTCATTTTAGCATACTGTTACAACTCCTGTAACAGAGTTTTGGTTACGCCGGTACTATTCCCGACATTGTAAAATTTATTTAAACCATTGTTGAATAATACAATTATGTTCCTGATTTTACATGGTATCAGAGCCACTCGAAAATTTCTGGCGAGGTGATTGCAGGGGAGATTTTTTTCGCAGGCGCACTGTCTCGTCTCCCTGCCGCGCAGCCGAGTGAAATAAAAAAAAAAAAAATTAATTTTTTTTTTTTGGGCGGACGGCCCCCCAGCGCAGGCCGCGACGCGCGGACAGAAGCCCGTTGAGATGCGCAGCCCCCCCCCCCACCCCCCGCATGGAAGTTGCAGCCAGAGGCAGAGCGTCCAGTCTCTGTCCAGTCTGCGCACAGACTGCAAACTGAGGCGGCGAAGTATTTTTTTTTTTTTTTTTAAAGAAAAGAAGAAACAGGCGGAGGAAGCTGCAGCGGTGATTTGCAGAGGAGGAGGAACCAGGTGTTCAAAGAGGAGGGCTCCAGTGATCCAAACGGATCAGCCCGCTAGCTCACTTGGCAGTGAGCTGTGCGATAAGGCTCAGGGAGCCTACAGGTCGGGGGTTCAAATCCCGCCGACTCCCCCAAAGGTATAAATTTTTATTTTTCAAAGGTTTTATAATAATTATTTTTTTTAGTTAAAATTTTTAATTTTAATTTATTTTTTAATAGTTTTTTAAAAAAACTTTATAAATTAAAATTTAATTTTTAATTTATTTTTCATAAGTTTTTTAAAACTATATAAATTAAAATTATTTGTTTTAACTTTAAATAAATAATAATTATTAAAATGCTTTGTTAAAGAAAATTTTTTAAGGGGGGATATTTTTTTCAAAAAATCAAAGGGGGAATGTGAGTAATTTTCTGAAAAATAGCAATTTGGCAAATTGTAAAAGGTGCATTTTCTGCTGTGACCGACACCTTGTGGGTTATTCTTGTGGGCATTTTTTTGTTGTATGTTGCATATTTCATTTTTGCACTATAACATTAAAAATTAAAATCAAACACTCCCTAAGTCCCCGGAATAATTAAAACCCATCCGTGCAATTTATTGCACTGTAGCGTTCGGTATTTGTGATACCTCTGGCCAGCACTTACAGGTAAAGCTGTCGTGATTTGGCTACTGTATCCATCGCCTAATATAGCTGCTACAATGATGTCTGAGCTTGTTCTCTCTAAATCATCGGGGAGAGATAAGTTAGTCATTTTTGCATTTTTTTACTCCATCCACTACCCTTTATCGCACTTGTGTTTAGGCATAAATCCTGATGAAGTATTCTTCATAGTGTTTAGGGGAAATTACGCCCCACACATGAGAAGAATCTTCTATGGTAGGTGCCATCAACAAGGCGATTCCCTTTCAGTATCGCTTATGTTCCACGTATCGTATGATCTCTAAAACTCACCTATAGTCTCCCTCACGTAAGGGCAGGTGATTTTTGTTGATCTTTCTAAATACCTATAGTTTCCCTCACGTAAGGGCAGGTATTTTGTACGATATAACGGCCTAGCAAAAGGTATATCGAAAGGGGGACCAATTGGTGATATAAGGAACCTTCACTATGGCAGCTGTTGCAAAGTTGATGACTGATCCGCATCAGTTATTGAAAGGTCCAAATTATACACCATGGAAACATAAGATGAATGCAATTATCCAAATGGAAGATTTGTTGGATATTGTTACTAGAGTAGCAACTAGGCCTTCACCAACAGCAGGATCCACAGGTCCTTCCGCAGATCAGATAGCTTTTGACAAGAAAGACAGTCGAGCAAAGGTGCTCATTTTGTTTGCTGTTTCAGATGAAGTGCAACCTCATATAGCTGACAAAGCAAGTGGTAAAGAGGCATGGGATGCACTTAGAACCATTTATGATGGAAATAATGATTCAACCATTCTTCATCTTCAACAACAACTTCATAACCTGAGTTTGAGACAGGGTGAAACAGTTGAACTCTTTCTATGCAGAGTGTCTGAATTGAAAGAGAAATTGAATTCTTTGGGAGATACTGTGGATGAAAAACTTCTCATTTCACTTGTGATGAGAGATTTACCTTCTTAATTTGATATGTTGATAACCTCCATCCAGGTGTCTCAACGATAAATTACCTACATCGAGTTGGTCAATCTGCTTCAACAATAGGAGGCACGCCAACTTCATAAGGATGATTCTTCCAATACAACCCTATACACCAACAGGTAGGGTTCTATGAAGAAAGGTAATGGGAAAAAAAAAGGCAACTTTTAGAAAGGAGGAAATTCTCAACAAGATACGAAAGAAAAAGGAAAACAACCTCAATAGAAGAAGAGGTGGTGCAAGATATGTGAGAAAGACAACCATGACACCAACAGGTGTTGGCATAAGAACAAGCAGAAAGGCCAAAACAAACCACAAAATAAAAACAAGCAACCCCAGGTGAATGTTGCTATTGAAGAATCTGACTCAGATTTTGAATGGGCACACAAGGTGCTCATGACTACCATAGATTCCACATAGAGGGATCCTATTTGGTATGTCGATTTTGGAGCTAGCAAACATATGACTGGCGACAGATCGTGGTTTGAATCATTTGTGGCCAAAGAGGGAAAACTGATCACCATTGCTGATGATAAAACCTATAGAGCTCAGGGAGAGGGTACAGTTTCAGTCACTCTTCCTGATGGCAAGTGTCAGATTGACAAAGTCCTCTATGTTTCGGGATTGGCTAACAATTTGTTGTCAGTCACACAAATCCTGGATAGAAATATGGTTGTCAACTTTCGTGTTGAGAATGGAAAGAAGTGTTGTACCATTACCAGGAAGGGTAAGCAGATTGCAATAGCTTCATATAAGCACGACTTATTTGCACTAGATGCTATCTCTACTCCACATGTTGCCATGACTGTCTCTACCAAGGAGGCAAATTCCCTATGGCACAAGAGATATGGGCATCTTAGTTCTGGCTACTTACTTAAGCTCAGTAAGTATGAGATGGTAAAGGGTCTTCCTTCCCTTTCTGCCACATTTCCAGTGTGCTCTGATTGCTTGGCATGAAAGCCGCATAGAGTACCATTTGAGAAGAGCTCTACAAGAGCACGAAAACCTCTGGAGTTAATTCACACCAATCTGTGCGGTCCTTTCACACCCAACAGTTGTGGAGGGAAGAGGTACTCTCAGTTATTCGTAGATGACTACTCACAAAAGATGTGGGTTTTCTTTCTCCAACTAAAATCAGAAGCTTCCGCATTCTTCCAGCAGTTCAAGAAATCCGTTGAGAAGGAGTCAGGAGATTCTATTAAAACTCTCCGCTCAGATCGAGGGGGAGAGTTTACCTCTAATGAATTTTCTGTATTCTTAGATAAGCATGGAATCAAGAGACAATTAACAACTGCCTATACTCCTCAGAAAAATGGAGTTGCTGAGAGAAAAAACCGTTCTATCATGGAAATGGTTCATTGTATGCTCACAGGAGCTACTTTTGGGCAAAAATATTGGGCAGAAGCTGTCACCACTGTAGTGTATCTGTTGAATAGGGCACCCACAAAGGCCCTAAAAGGAATGAATCCATAGGAAGCATGGAGTTGTCAAAAACCCTCCATATCTCATCTACGTATTTTTGGATGTCACGCTTTCATGCACATACCGAAAGAGAAAAGGAAGAAGCTAGATGAGAAAACACTGAGATGTATTTTTCTTGGTTATTCTGAGCACTCTAAAGTATATCGGTTGATAGATCCTTTGACCAAGAAAATTCATATCAACAAAGATGTTGTCTTTGATGAAGCTTTCACATCACAGAGCACATCTAAAGTACACCAAGATATTGTGGAATCTAAGGAAGAGAAGATTCCTTCGTCAACACAGACAGGAGGTCCTTCTACATATTCTTCAACTCCACCAAAGAAGAATCCTAAATGGTGTACAAATACAATCAGAGATGCAAATTTATCCACTCCTCCCAATTTGAATTTGGATAGACCTCGTACACGCAGTATGGCTCAAAAGGAAAAAGAAGCCAAAGAAACTGGTGAGGTTGATGATCTTTGTCAATCTTTTGAGGAACTTTCTGTAACTCCAAGTACAGAAGTAAAGGATATGGATATTGATGATTATAGGGCGTTCATGTCTACCATAGATGATCTTGAACCTACATCAGTGCAAGATGCTCTCAGTGAGCCTCAGTGGAAGGCCGCTATGGATATAGAGTATGAGTCTTTGATGAGAAATAAAACTTGGAAGCTTGTTGATTTGCCACATGGAAAGAAACCCATTGGCTGCAAATGGGTATATAAAGTCAAGTACAAGGCAGATGGAACAATTGATAAGCATAAGGCCCGTCTTGTTGCAAAGGGCTATGCTCAAAAAGAAGGCATTGACTACGAGGAAACTTTTGCACCTACTACTCGGATGACCACAATTTGTGTTATGTGTGCTATGGTAGCACAATATGGGTGGAAATTTCACCATATGGATGTCAAAAGTGCCTTTCTAAATGGTGATCTCCAAGAAGAAGTCTATATGACTCAGCCTGAAGGATTTGAAGTGGAAGGCCAAGAGCAGAAAGTTTGCAAATTGGTCAAATCCTTATATGGTTTGAAACAAGCTCCTCAAACTTGGTATATAAAAATGGACAATCACCTTATGTAGCATGGATTTAAGAGATTTTCGTCAGATGCAAACCTCTATTTCAAGAAACAGGGTTCTGAGATAGTGTTGTTTGTACTCTATGTGGATGATCTGCTCATTACAGAGAGTTCAAAAACTATGATCTCTACTGTCAAAAGAAACTTGTGCAAATATTTTGAGATGATAGATCTCGGACTTCTCCATTATTGTCTTGGTTTGGAATTCAGCCAGAAGGAGCACTCCATCAAAGTGTCTCAGAAAAAATATGCCAAGACATTGCTGGAAAAATATCGCATGACTGATTGCAAGCCAATGGCAACTCTAATGGAGAATGGACTTCAATTATCACGATATGATGATTCACCTCAGGTAGATGGTACTCTCTATCGATAGTTGATTGGGAGTCTCATATATCTGACCAATACTAGGCCAGATCTCGTATTTGCTATCAACTATCTTTCGAGGTTCATGTAGGAGCCTAAGACCACTCATTGGAAAGCAACAAAATGTGTTCTTCACTATGTCCGTGGTACTATGGAATATGGCCTAGAATAAAAGAGGAACAACAAATTCTTCTTGCAAGGATACACGGACTCCGACTATGTTGGATCATTTGATGATCGCAAGTCAACTTTTGGATACATTTTTCATCTGGGATCCGGTCCTATCTCTTGGCACAACAAGAAGCAATAGGTGGTTGCTATTTCATCAACAGAGGCAGAATATCGCGCCGCACGTGAAGCTGTGTGTGAAGTGATATGGTTATGTCACATTCTGACAAGTATGGGCCATCCATAAAAATCTCCAATACACTTGTTTTGCGACAATCAGGGTGTTCTGAACCTCGTCAATAATCCAGTCCATCATGAAAGAATAAAGCACATTGACACACAATGTCATTTCATTCGAGATGAAGTTCCAAAGCACCGAATTCAGCTTCAACACATTCCCACCGATGCTCAAGTTGCAGATATTTTCACTAAGGCACTTGGACGTGTCAAATTTGAATTGTTTCGCAGCTCACTTTGTATTGCAAAATGATGTAAGGGGATGTTAGTAGTCTAGTATAGCTATTAGTTATTACATTACCCAAATAATGTAATAAAGGGGGATGTTAGCGTACTATTCTATTTGTCTTTATTTATTTTAGCATACTGTTACAACTCCTGTAACAGAGTTTTGGTTATGCCGGTGCTATTCTCGGCATTGTAAACTTTATTTAAACCATTGCTGAATAATACAATTATGTTCCTGATTTTACAGCATTCACGTCGGGTTCACCAAAATGTATCGCTCCAAATTTTTCACACCCTTACCTTTAGGCTATAGGATCCGTGCCTAGAAGGGGGATATGAAAAGGATGTCGTGGTACCTCATACTGAGAGGACTTGCGAAGGTCCCGCCTCTCAAGGGAGGTGTATTATTGGTGATTTTTCGACGGATGGTGGGTTCACTAGGAAACATTTAATGGCAGTTTCCATGCCTAGGTTGGGAATGTGTTTTATGTGTTTGTTTTAGCCTTAAGCATTCAAATCCTAGGTTTGGCCAAAATGCGTCTAAGCTATTCTATATGCAGATGCAAATTAAATGAATACAGAAAAGAGAATTGAAGACTGAAAATAGAGAAATTACAAAATATAAAAGAAGAATACCTGATCCGGATGTCTGATGATGATTCTGATTCTTGAAGAAATCAGGATCACCTCTGATTGGATAGGATCATCTGAGATCAGACAAGATCGTCTAAAATCTGATGAATTCATCAGACGAATTCGTCAGAGACCTGCAAACAAAGAAATAGGTGCAAAATACAAAAAATGCAACTGTCCTAATAGAGGGAAACAATGTAAAATGATAGCAATAATATCAAACTAAAACTTGAAAATAGAAACATGAATGAATTATGCTAATTTGATCACAATTATGGCTTAATTATGCATTTAATATAGATGGGTGAACTCCAAAATGCAGAATAATATAAAATACCGAATAAACTAAGCTAATTACAGAATAAAACAATAGAGAAAAGATGGAGAAATGCAAACTTCAGGCACTGATTGCCTCAATGTTGACTGCAGTCGAAATCATCTCGCATTGGTACAAAATCATCTCTGATTTGACAGGATCGCCTTCGATTTGAATGGGTTCGTCGACGATGATGTAAGCTTGCTCTGACTGAAAAACAATATGGTACCTACAGCAAAATTGTATAGAACTAATGCAAAATAGAAACTTAGGATGTTTTAAAATGTATGCAGTCGGGTTACAAGGAATTTCAGCCAGGGGGGTGCTAAGGGAAGGGCCTAGGATTAAATAGGCTTAGGATGGAGGTTATGAGGTTGGAGATCATCCCTATTTGGGAGATCTCCAATGGGGGAGGGTCTCTAACGGTGCAGACACGCTTCTGCCCGAATTAGAGACTTGTTGGAACACAAGCTAATTGTGTAAAATTATTTTTGCGACAAGATCGTCTGGACGTCCTAGCCCAGACGAAATCGTCAGATCTAGGGCGATATCGTCTGATCGGTGATGATATCATCAAACGATCAAAACAACCTCTAAAAATGGCATGAAAAAGAGGGAAACGGATTACCCGACGGTTAACGGGCGGTTTGGGAGGTTAAAATTTGAATTTAAATTATTTACTAGGATGAATGTAATTATTACAATTTCATTGCGCCAATTTTAGTGTGCTACACATACTTATAAGAAAAATGTGCCCATACCATTTTTGAAGATGAATAAGCCCTTGAAAATCTACCACAATTAATAATTTTTATCTTCCCTAAAAATTATTAACCCAACATTGGCATGTCAAAATAAATCAACCACCATGGCAATTATTTCCCCTTTAATTTTCAATCCGACTATAGAAAAAATATTAAGCTTGCATTCCTTATACATCCTAAAGCTAACTTTATAAAACCTTAGCAAGCAAAATATTAAAATTTAATTGCCACTCTTTCTGCAAAAATTTGAGCGCATACCTTTGGTAAATATCCCGCAAATTTTAGAGTGAATACACTACCCTCAAAAGGGTCTTCGGCGATTTGAATCGTCGATCACCATGCTACTATGTCCTTTGACCATGCTGTGTGGGCTAGGAGATCCCACATGAGGGAGAAGGGAATTCTTCGTTCTTATCACTGCGTGTGCCTCCTCCTTGGCGCCATGACCAACCCGTTACACCTTTGACCACGCAACGCTTGTCTTCCTCCTTCGCTGGCACAGGGGCTTCGATGTCGAAATCAAAATGCTCAGGGATTAATGTCGAACTCTTGGCCAAACATAAATGAATTCATTTGCCTCATTTTATATGCACTTTGATGCATTTCCAAACACGTCGACTGAATTCAAAAAGTAATTTCGAATTTAATCAAAATTGCTTTCTAAAGGGTTTAAAAACCCTTAAGATAAATTAAAAATAATTTCTCCCTTAATTAATTAAATAATTAAAACCTTGAAGGGTTTTAAATAATAATTAAAAAATAATAAAGAGAACCTCCATTGGTTTTAATAAAAACTATTTAACTTGGTTATAATGAAAAACCCTTGCCAATGGAATCTCTCTGAATTCTCTTGGAATATTCCACCTTTGAATCCAACACATCCTGTTAACATTAATGTCATTTCCTTTTGACATCAATGACAACTCATAGACAAGAAGCTAGGATCTCAAACCCAAAATTTCCAACAATATCTTATGCCATAGAGAAATGGCCTCTTTTGTGGTTACTGCCATTGTAGTATGTGTGGAGGTAATTGCATCTAAGAAAAACAAACCATGTTTGTAAGAACTTGTTGCTATCTGTTTTCCTTTCTAAGTGATAAAGCAAAGTTTATTTTCTTGGTCCACTTTGAAATTGAAATTCATGTTGTTATCCAAGATTTGTGGAATCGAAAAAATATTATTTTTCAATATTGGTACATAAAGAAATTTTTGAATCTTACATTCTCCATATGGAAGGGAGACATAAACACTACCTTCTCACTAAACTCGATAGGTCTTATCATCAAAAATGGTCACTAGTCTACCTTCTCGAGTCTCAAATGTCTCAAACCAGGACTTATCGCTAGTCATATGCTTACTAGTGCCTGAATCTATGTACCACACAATATCCTTGTGAGAGGATTCTATATGAGTCATGAGCACTTTGTGTTCTCATTTAGAGTCCGAACTCGAATCTTCAATGGAAATATTTCCCTTTTGCTACTTATTCTTGTTCTTTGGTTTACCTTTGCCCTTCTTTTTTTCTTGTTCATTGGGTGGTTTGTTATTACACCAACATATCTTAGTTTCATGAGTGTCCTTATCACAAATTTTACAATATTTCTTATTCTTCTGAGTCTCTTTGCCTTTACCCTTATATTTGTTAGAATATTTCCTTTCTGTTGATTCCATTTTTTCTTTCCACTTTGCTTGTTTGATAAAAGTGCATATTTGGATGCCTCATCTCTTTAGAGTTGATTAGCTTCTTCAATATGAAGTAAATTTACCAACTCTACAAAAGTCACTGTCCTTCCAGAGACTTATAGTGAAGTGATCAAAATTCTATAGGAGTCTGGAAGAGCCCTTAAAATGATTAAGGTCAGGACATTGTCTTCCACTTTTTCTCCTAAGGCTTGCAGTTTTGTTTTTATATATTCCACTCTGCAAAGGAATAGCTCTATTGTCTCTCTAGATTTCATATGAAGAGTATGAAGCTGTGTTTGAAGGTTAAGAATTTTTTATTGATTCTTTCCTTCAAATATGGTTGCTAAGGCATTCCATGCCTCTTTACCATTTTTAGCTTCACTTATATGAGGATGTGTGTCATTAGTAATAACTAGAAATATCAATAAGAAAAGTCTTTTATCCTTTTTATCACATGATGTATGATCTACTCCTGGTGATGTGGGTCTAGAATCAGTGCCATCCACTATACCCCACATCTCCTTTACAATTAAAATAGCTTTCATCTTAGTTTTATAGGTAGAATAATTTGAACCTTTAAGTAGTTGGCTTTCATTGAGATATTTTTTTATCATTGCCATGGTGAGGGTTTCAAATTGATGTGACTAAGATGAATTTATCTTGCAATGTACCCTCAAAAGAGTATATGGAAGATTTTAATTTTCTCTTTAAGATATTTAATGGCACCTACCTTAACACCCTTAACAAGGGATAAAAATTTTGAGGAAATTAAGCCAAACAAATAGAGCAAATTAAAGGGGTAGGTTTTGGAAGACTTCTGATTTTGCTCTCTAGGATATTTAATGGTACTTGCCTTAACACCCTTCATGAAGGATGGAAATTTTGAGGAAATTAAGCCAAACAAAGAGAGTGAATCAATTTGTTTGGATTTTGACCTTTGATGGGGAGTAAAAATTGACTTGGTTAACCTGTGCAAGGTGTAGCATGATTTTAGTGAAGTTTGGGTTTATGAAATGCTCTTCAATGTTCTTATGATTGTTTAATTGCACACAAAAAACATGATGGTTAGTTCAATAATAAAAAAGTGAGCAACCCAAAGTATTATCACTATAGGTTTCAGATGCAACCGAAAATGCACCTAGTGTAGTCAATTAAAAATATGTCGAGTACAATAAAGAATGCACCTTTCTTACTTTGAAATATCCCCCCTTTATATTTACAATTTTGAAAAAAATAGAATCACAAAATGTGACTTCTATCCCCCCTTAATTTTTACAAAATTAGAAATCGAGCACTCATTTCAAGACAAGTCGACACACGAACCGTGTTTGAAAGGCTTCTAGACTAGTCGACACACGACTTGGTTTATGTCTTCAACACTCGAGCATTAGGATCAAAAATAGGTTCAAAATTCTTCTGAAGTTTACAACAAAAAATTTGCAATTTTATGTCTTATATCTCCTTTGTGAAGGAGAAAACAAAAGCAAATGTTTGGTTTTGTTGCAAAAAAAAAATGACCTTTGTCCTTGCCCAATGTTTTGGTTTTGCAATAGAATATAAAGTTCCTATGTCTCTTTATCTCCAAAAAAAATGTGGGAGAAAACTATAGGAATTTGGAGGAGTTTATTGCAAAAATGTTGAAGAAAAAAAAACTGCTATGTTTTGCAACCAAATTCTGAATCTCTTTGTCTCTTTATCTCCAAGTGTTGAAGAAAACTAAAGAAATTTGATGGCTATTGTTTTGCAAAAAAAATTCCTGAATGAAATGTCTAAGTTTTGAATGCTTCAAAAAAATATATATTTAATGAGTAAAAATTTTATATAATAAAGTATTTTGGAAAAAAAATCATTTAAAAAATGGTTAAAAATGATTTTAAATTAACCCAAAAATTACTAAATTATATAAAAAATATCAAAAAACATATATATATATATATATATATATATATATATATATATAAAAAAACAAATGAAACTTTAGACTTAGAATTTTTTTTTCAAAAAATAATGTCCGCTTAAAGGATAGCGCGCACATCGAACCCGTGACCTCGCGCGGGTGAATAAAGCCCTTAACCAACGGGCTAGGTAAACTGCTTTGGAAATACAGTGGCACGGGCAAAATTTTAACCACACGACGGACTATAATGAGTTTCTAAAAAAAATTCTTTGGCAAAATGATGATCGCGGGGGTCAAACTTTGGACCTTGCACGATTCAACGTAGACAATAACCAAGAAGGCTCTAGGCGTTTCTTTGACTAAGGTATGAGTGTGGCAGTAATTATAATAGAGGAAATTGACATATTTTTGAAAAAAAATACTCTAAATCATTTTATCCCACATGCGGTCAGGAATAGGCAAAATGAATGTTCAAATATGCAAGGGCTTACCTCCTATTTTGATTGCCTTTGGGAAATCGAAGGTTTCCACATTTTTCTAGTAAATCGTGAGTTAGAGCCTGCCACATCGCTAGCCAGGGAGATTGAGTTGCCACATAAGAAGGCACTAAATTAGCTACATTCCACATCAGCAAGAGGTGCCACATCAGCTTGCCAGCCAGATCTAGTTGCCATGTTAGCTCAGGGGTCCTACTAGGTGGCTACCACATGGCAGCCAAAGAGTGATCCAGGTGGTTTCCATGCGGTTCAATCGGTCGTGCAGGTATATTCTAGGTAGATCCAAGTGGTGGTGCGATCGGGTCACCTGCACGACATGTGTAGGCCCTATGGGCCTATGTGACACATGTTGGGACTGTATATGCCCTCAAATCTGATACCTGAGATGCTACTACTATGATCAGGCCACCTGAATGATGCATGCGGGTCCTATAGGACTTCAAATATAGGTTGGAAGAAGCGAGGTTGAACGGATCCGTTGACTGCTCTGGTGATCGGGTCCAACACACCACATGGAGATATTGAACCTACTTAGGTAGAGTTGGAATGCATGCCAAAATATAGTAGGTGTAGGCAGGGCCCTTGGACAATGTCTCCTCGAGATCTATGTAGGTCTAAGTGAGGTGGAATGAGTGAAGCTCGTATTAGGCCACCTGATGATAGATACCAATGTAAGTAGAAATTGCACAAATAATAATAATAATCCAATAGATTATGATTTCAACATTAGGAATAGCTTACGAAATAATAAGCTTAAGTAGATTACAAAATAGGTTTACTAACCACTTAGCTTAGGAAGCGCTAACGGTGGCTGTAAATAGATTATGCTAACAACCTAACTAAAATATCATAGGATATTTTAGTTATTAACCTTAGTTAACTTAGGAGATATTTTATGGAACAATAAATATCTCCTATGGTAAAAAGTAGTTGTAATAACCTATGTAGTATAATGCAATATACTACCTATTTTACCCTAAAATTATTGTCCACATACATTACAAAGTATTACAAAATAAAATTTTAAATGGAATCCCCCTTGCTGGGAGTGGTTCATTACATAAGCAAATTAGAATTACAAAATAATATTAGTATGGGATCCTAACATGTCCTTCGCCTTCGAAAAGCTTTGTCCTCAAAGCTGAAGACGAGGAAACTTGTGTTGGATTTGGTAGAGAGACTCGTATATAGCATATTATATCTAGAGTCCATGCCACTAAAAATGGAACTCAAAAATGTTGTGGTTGTGGAGAGTGTGAGTTCGATGATCCAATAACTATTTAGTCTTGAGCAAGATAGAACCTTCTTCATCCAATTTTGGGAGTGCAAATTGAACCTGTACCTGATTTCCCATAATATTTTTGAGATAAAAGGCATGAAAAATAGGATGTAGCTTGTACGTAAGTGGGAGGGCCAATTTTTAATCCATGGCACCAATCCATTGTAAAACCTAGTAGAGCCCATAGTATTTTAGATCAAGTTTTTGGTACCTACAAAGCTGTAGGGATGACTGTTTATATGACTGCAAGTATCACCCACATTAAAGCTACACTCAGAATGATTTTGGTCAGCTTGTTACTGCATCTAATTTTAGTCCATGTACAAATTCATATTTATTTGGTGAAGGACATCAACATGTTTACTAAGAGTAGTATCAATTGCATGGACCTTGGAGTTGCCCAAAATGTAAGAGAAAGGCGTGAGTGGAGGGCACCCATAAACCACCTTGAAAGGGGTAATCTTGGTTGCTATGATAGGAAGTGTTTTACCAGCACTCAACCAAAGGAAGCCATTTCTCCCATTGAGTAGGATGATCATATGCAAAGCAACAAAGGTAGATGTCCAAATATTTATTGATAATATTAGTCTAGCCATCCATTTGTGGATGATAAGCCAAAAAATTTTTGAGCTAAGTTCCCTATAACTTAAATAATTCTTGCCAAAAATGACTAGTAAATGTTGGGTCAAGATCGAACATGATGGAGGTGGGCATACCATGAAGGTTGAAGATAAAATCAAGGAAAATTTAGGCAACAATTGAGGTTGTGTAAGGATGGGAGAGGGAACAAAAGTGAGCATACTTTGAAAAATGATCCACTACCATAAAAATAATGGATTTGCTTCTAAAATTAGGTAACGCTTCAATAAAATCCATGGAAATATCATTCCAAACCTAGTCAATAATGGGTAAGGGGTGAAGAGTACTTTGAGAATGCATCATTTAACCTTTCATCTATTGATAGGCATCACAAGCTACCACAAAATCATGAATGTCCTTTTTCATATCCTTCTAGAAAAAAGTGCACTTAAGTCATTCATATGTTTAGAGAAATTCTGAATGAACCATAGATGGGGTGACATGTAGTTAATTCATGAGAGGTTCCTATAGTGGAAGTGTGTGGTAAAAAATGTATTGGTGGTAGTGCAAATCATGGTCATCCCAAGTATAGCCAAGGTATAAAGTAGGCTCACCATGTACGGAGGGAACCAAAGTTTGAAAGTTTGAATCCTGAAGTACCTCCTATCATAAGGAAACAATTCATTAGGGAATAAAAGAAGAAATGACACATAGCATACTAATAGAATCAAATTTATGAGAGAGAGAATTGACCATAATATTCTCCTTGCCCTTATTATAAGTGATATCATAATTATAGGCCATAAGCTTAGAATCTCATTTTTGTTCTTCGAGGGTGGAAACCCATTACTCCATAAAGTAATTGAGACTTTTATGGTCACTTTTTAATAGAGAAGTGATGTCCAATTAGATATAATGGTCAATGTGTTACCACATTCATAATCATCAACATCTCCTTGGCATAAGTGGATTTTCCCAAATTATGACTAGAGAGTGCTTTACTAGTGAAAGCCAAGGGTTGCCCTTCTTGCATCAACATTGCACCAATACCACGACTAGAAGCATTACTTTCAATGGTAAATGATTTGAAAAAATTGAGCATGGCTAAGATTGGTATGGTGGTCATAGCATGATTCAATTCCAAGAAAGTTTATTCAATGAGTTTCATCCAAGTAAAATATTCCTTTAAAATGTAAGTGAGGGGAGCTACAATTTTACTATAATTATGAATAAATTTATGGTAATAACCTATAAGCCCTAAAAATCCTTGAAGACCTTTTAGAGTGTGGGATTTCAGCTAGTCTTGAACCACCTGGATTGTCTTGGGGTCAATTTTGAAGCTATATTTGGTGACAATGTACCCAAAATACTCCACTTCCATAAAACCAAAGGAAAACTTGGACCGCTTAGAAAAAAGTTGATGTTGCACCAACAACTATAAATTATGATCCACATTGACTAGGCACTCTTCCCATGAGTATCTATAAACCAAAATTTCATCAAAGAAAACTAGGATGAATTTTCAAAGGAATGGGTAAAATATAATGTTAATAATAATTTGAAATATGGAAGGAGCATTAGTCAATAAAAATGGCATCACCAAGAACTCATAATAACCTTCATTAGTACAAAAAGCAATCTTGGGAATATCTTCATATTTGACCCTGATCTAATGGTACCCAAAGTGAAGGTCTAATTTAGTGAAATACGTAGTTCCATGCAACTCATCCAATAATTCATCCACCACCATAATATGAAATGTATCCTTGATGGTGAGTTTATTGAGCTCCCATTAATCAATACATAACTACCATGACCCATATTTATTGTGTACCAAAAATACTGGAGAAGAGAGTAAGGATTGTTACTTGGCCGAATGATGGTATATTTATTCTTGTACTAACTTCTTGATTTTTTACTTAAGAGCATGAGGATACCAATACTATATGATGTTGGGTGGTGCATAACAATGGAATAACATGGTCATGGGAGTGACGAGGTGGAAATTTGTATGGTTCGATGAAAATATAATTGTGCTTAGATAAAATAAGTTGTAAATCTATGAGAATAGAATCCACCTCGAAAATGGAATCCACCTTAGAAGTGTGAAGTTGGATCATAAATATCAGAGCTATGACTCGTCAAGAATATTTTTTAATAAATTTTCATTAAAAATTGAACTAATAATCTATTAAGACCCTGCTTTTAACCCATGGAGAGTATAGGATTGTTCATTCTATGAAAATTGCATCCATAGGTCAACAAAGTTCCATGATATGGTTTCCAATGTGCCCAACCATTTAGCTCTCAAAATAATATTACAAATGCCTAATTGAAGAGTAAACATATCCTATTTGAGATCATATTCTATAATTTTATTTTAACGTTATGACATTTACCTTTATAAGGTAAAGTCCATCTATTGGCTACCATAACCTCAAAGGAATTACATGTATGTATGTATGTAACAATTAGCCTACTTGGCAATGCAAGGATCAATAAAGTTATGTGTAATACCAGAATTAATCAGTATGGTAATATGTAGGCCTTTTAAAAACCCACAACCTTTATGGTTTGGGGAGTCGTAATTCTAGCAAGAGCATGAACAAAAAATTCATCCTATGGTTCTTCCTAGATTTCTACCTCAGTTTGGGATGGTTCCTCTACTGGTTTTGTATCATCATAATTATGGTTATTAGAATTAGGCTTATCAACATCTATGAGGAACATATTTTAGGTGCACCTATGCCCACAAAAAAAGTTTCATCATAATTATAGCACAACCCTTGGGCATGATGTACATTCATTTCTTCTATAGTCAACCGTTTAGGTGTATAAGTTTTATTTTCAATATGATTTTGGAATCTAGGAGGAAATGAGGGTCTAGCTTGTGGAAATTTAGGTGTTCTCCATTGAGATAAAGATTTGGATTTGACCAACTGAGCCAAACTGATAGCCTGCATCATGGTTTATAGTTTAAACATCTTGACCTCATTCTAGAGATCATCCTTCAAAACACTAATAAAACAACTCATAAAATACCCTTCATTCAACCCCCTTGTTTTGTTGGCCAATTTTTCAAATTTTGTTTGCTAATATTGAACTATAGAAGTTTGTTTCAACTTTTTCAATTTTCCTATAAAGTCATAATACTCACTAGGGCCAAATCGAGACTCAAATTATTCTCAAGATGGATTAGGAATAGTGTTTTGCAACCATTGGTACCATTGTAAGGATTCAAACTCCAAGTGGAAGGAAGCCATCTAAACTCGATAAACTCTAGGGATATTATGGATTTTAAAAAATTTATCAACACAACACAACCACCCATTTGTGTCCTTCCCATTGAACTTAGGAAAGTCCAATTTAGGCATATTAAAGGTAGGATCATGATGATTGTGAGGGTGAGAGTCATTTATTTACCTTCATTTACCTTAGTTATATTATTCAATATAGTACTTAGAACTATTTTAACCATCTTGCAATTTGGACTCAACATTGACAAGTTGTTCTTCTAAGTGGGTTTTGGAGGTATTGTAATCATCTCTAAAATTTCAAAGCTCTTCCCTCATGGTTTGATTTGCTATGTTCATGACATCAATTGATATTTTTAGAGATTCCAACAATGAGGTGATTTGATCTATATCTTTTTTATGTCCACGAGTGCCAATAGTCATTTTGGACAGTCTTAAAATAGAAGTGTGTTTTTAGAAGTTATTATTTTTCGTAAGGAGTTCAAAAAAGTGCTTGGGTGTTATATATAAAAATGATCAGCTCAAAAATATGGTCACAATTATCTATATCCCATAACATTGATTTTTGGCACCCTAGACTTGTTTTATCTTCTATTTTGATGAGTCTACTAGTGTGGTCAGTTTCTTATTTGGAGATTGGGTATAAAATTTGGGTATTGGATCAACTATCCCTGGCCTGTGTGATCTATCTACTGATCACCTTGTCACTTTTTTTATCTTTATCTCTATCACCTATATTGCAATTACTAATATTTTTTACTTCACTGATTTTTTTTATCTTGCTCAACCCTTTTTCCTTCTTCCACCCTGATATTGAGTTTTGTGAGATTATGTATGAATTCCACTCTTGCTTATTCATCTTCTTGAATTTGTTCTTTCAGGCTTGAATTTTTCTCTCTAAGTCTTTCAAATTTTTTGAGAGCAGCAAATAACTCTTCTTTCATATCAAACATAGTCTCTACTATATTCTCTGAATTAATGTATGCTACTAAAGGATCCTCTTCCAAGCTGTTAGACTCTTCACGGAGAGATTAGATTTGATACCAATTGAAGAACATGTGCTTATACTGAGAGGGGAGTGAATAGTATAACATAAAATTTTTTCCCAAATAGTAGCATTAGCATTAATAAAATAATAAATATCACACAAAGCATCACACACATGAGATACATCATTTTTAACGTGGTTCACCCAATGTGGGTTACCTCCACAGAGAAAATATTTCTTCTAAATATTTCTCAAATAATATCTTGGGAATCCTTCCAAATTAAAAAATTTATGGACCTCTGTCTAAAGGAGATGCTGATCCCCTAATCTCAAGTTTGTGGATCTCTTCCATAGGAGAAATCTTTCCCCTTCTACTCTGGCTAGTGATCTTCTAGAAGACTTTGTCTCTATTCTGCATTGATTGGTGGATCTCTCTCCACTTGAAAACTCCTCACTCAGAAGATATGTCTTCAATTGTCCTAGTTGCTAGATCTCTATCCACTGAGACTTTGTACTCTATACTTTGTCACCTCCAAAGCTTTGTTAATAGGTTCACTCAGAACCTTCTCAAATCTACTCAATAGGTCCACACAAAACCTACTCAAATTTGCTCAATAGGTCCACATAGAACCTGCTCAAATCTACTCAATAGGTCCACATAGAACCTGTCTAAATATTTTCAATAAGTCCTCTCTAGGAATTGATCAAATTTGCATTGCAATCTTCCACAAAAGCTTACATAAAATTAGTCCACAAGCCTTCTCAAAGACTTACCTCAAATTTGCTTAACAAGTCCACACAGAACTTGTTCAATCACATAGAATCATAAAGAGAATTGTTAGAGACTCAATATGTTATATACTCAAATCCTAATCTCAACTCAAATCAGAATATAAAATAGTTTGTTTCATGGAACTTGAACAACCACTTCACACAATAACTTGACTAGGCTCAATCAACTCCACTCAACCAATCACTTCAAGGAACAACCCTTTATCACAAACCCTAGTCTAAGCATGTATCAACTACCTCATAATATTTCCAAAAATGCTCAACAACAAATGTCACATAACAATGATACTCATGTTATTTTATAACTCAATTTAATGTTCTTTTCATGACCAATTGGCTTCAACACCAATGCTTATAAAACAAGGTTTAATCACAACTCTCAAACCAGAAAACCTTGAAGCATTAAAACAACTCCTCAAAAAGGAAACCACAATCAATGCTTTTCTCTCCAAAGATATTTTTAGAAATAAATCACCCAAATAAGTCAATGAAGAATATTACCCATACCTTTTTTATGCCTTATGAGTTGTCCACTAAATCTGCCACACTCAACACATTTTATTTTTCCAATCTCAACAAGGGTTAGAGATCTTGAGTAATAACACAACAATAAAATAATATCCAAATAACACCTTATTAATCCTACTTTATTTTAACATCCACCAAAGTTATTTTAGAAGAAAACCCTTAATCATAATAACATTCACTAAAATAAGACTATCAAAAACCTTATTGCTCCTAAAACTTTCAATTTAAAATTCACAATTCAAAAATTAATTCTCAACTCAATAACCACCATAACCTTATTCTCTAAGGTTATTTAATAAAACAATTATCAAAGCACCTTTACCCCTTATAACTCCACCTTAGGAAGTTTAATTAAAAATCAATTAAAAATCTTAATACCTGCCTCGAGGGAAATTGAACCCCTGTCTTACCCCAACGTGAATGCTCTTGCCACGGACAAGCCGCCACATGAGCTGCGGGCTCATTGGTGAAGAGATAAGAACCATGTGCTTATTTTTCTTCTCTTTCCTCCATCAAGAAAAATGTGTTCCTTGGGTGCCTCAACCATAAACTATGCTAAACGATGCTCGCAAGAATCGAATGCACGACATCCATTTTGTCAACACCTTTGCACAATCCAAGCTGCCACTCGGTCATGCTTCCCAATGCGAATTGGGGAGTGGTCACTGTCTGTCTTAACCATTCGCTGCTTCACCAAAATAAACATGAGCTTTTTGCCTTCGCATACACCACGCAAGATAATCAATAAACAAGGATAATGATTTTAAAACCTTAGTTGCATATTTATATGCCTTTCCATTCGCTTGGAAACGTCGATGCTTACTTGCATTAATATATGTCGGTGCTACTTAAGGCTTCAATAGCCTTTAATACCCATACCTTGGGTTTTTCGCATTATTAAAATTGCTCTCGATTGTTCAAAAACCCAAATGGTAAAAATCTAACTAAATATAATTTTTAATTATAATATAATTAGATTTGAGAAGAAAATTTTAAATTATTTAAAACCCAACCTTAGGGTTTTAAATAATTTAAAATTTTCTTCTCAAATCTAATTATATTATAATTAAAAATTATAATATTTAATTAGATTTTTACCACTTTGATAAATATTATAATAACCATTATAATATTTTTAACCTTCGATAAAGTACCTTTTAATATTTATTTATAAAATTTAAATTCTACTGAATTTAAATAATTTATAAAATAAATATTATAATTCCTTTTTAACTTCTGTCTTTTGCACTGTTTCACTTGAACTTTGGCCTTCTTCTTGAATATCAAATAACCATATTTGTCCCCTTTATTTCTTGCTGAAACTTTTGGCATTAATGATGACTTCATCTAGTGGCATCAATGACAACATTGACCTAGGGACTCAAAATGTCCAACAATCTCCCCCTTTGTCATTGATGGCAACCCTTATATTTTTACTAAAACCTGATATTTGTTTATGCTACCTCTGGGACTTTGCTCCCCCTAGCTCAATGCTCTCTCACATATCAAATCTCTCCTCAATACACAAATATCTCCACCTTTGAAATCAATGGCAAAGGGTCACATTTAGGGCTTGGGGTTAAGAATGAACCTCTTAGCTTAGCCCCTCCCCCACCTCTACATGAGGTTTTTAATTCTAGGGTGGGAGTCTTACTGCCAATTTTCCTCGAAGATACTCAAAAGTATCCTTTGAGAGTGGCTTAGTGAAAATATCTGCTATATATTCCTTTGTAGTGACATACTCCAATATGACCTATTTATCTGACACTTGTTCTCTAAAAAATGATAATCAAAATGTGCTTCGTCCTGGAGTGCATTACCAAATTTTTTGAGATACATATGGTACTGGTATTATCACATAGTATAGGAATGGGTTGATCATGCTTTATCTTGAAATATTATAAGGTTCTATTCATCCATAACACCTGTGTACAACTGGCTATTGCTGCAATATATTATGCCTCTACTGTAGATAGTGATACTAAAACCTGCTTCTTACTTAACCAGGAGACTAGACTTTCTCCAAGAAATAAAACTCCTGCACTTGTACTTTTTCTATCATCAATGTTGCCTGCCCAATATGTATCTGTATATGTTGTGAGTTTGAAACTATCACTTTTGGGATACCAAAGACCAAAATATATAGTCCCTTTTAGATACCTAAAAATTATTTTTACTGTTGCTACATGTGTTTCCTTAGGTGCTGCTTGAAATATTGCCACTAATCCCACTAACTGCACTATGTCTGGTCTTGTAAACTGTGACATATAATAAGTTGCCAATCATGGATCTGTATAGTCTCTGATTTGCCTCTAGAGATTCATCATCCTTACTCAACTTGCACCCTATGACCATAGGAGTACTTACTAGTTTACAATATTCTAACCTGAATTTCTTCAACATCTCCTTGATGTACTTGGTTTGAGAAAGAAACACTCCCTTTCCTTATTATGAAATTTTAAGACCAAGAAAGAAGGATAATTCATCGAGCATAGACATATAAAATTCACTTTGCATATTATTAGCAAATTATTTGCACATATTGTCATTATCTCATCCAAAAATTATGTCATCAACATAAACAACCACTATTAGAAGATCATTTCCTTCATTTCTGATATACAAATTACTGTTTACGATTCCTTTCATGAATCCTTGTTCTTATAGATACTTATCCAATCTTGAGTACCATGCTCTAGGACTCTACTTTAAACCATACAATATCTTTTTCAATCTGCATACCTAATTTTATGTATCTGCTAGTATGAATCTCTTTGGTTGTTCAATGTAGACCTCTTATTCTAGAACTCTATTTAGAAAGGTTGACTTGACATCAATATGATATACCTTGAAGTTATTGAAAATTACAAAAGCTAAAAACATCCTTATAGGTTCAAGTCATGCAACAGGAGCAAATGTTTCATCAAAATCAATTCCTTCTACTTGTGCATAACCTTTGCATACTAACCTTGCTTTGTTTTTTACCACTTGTCCATCTTCATTCAACTTATTTTTGAAAACCCGTTTTGTACCAATTACATTTTTGTCCTTTGATCATTGAACAAGTTTCCAAGTTTTGTTCCTCTCTATCTGATCTAATTCCTCATTCATTTCTTTAACCCAAAATTCATCTTCACTGGCCTGAGTGAAATTTTTTAGCTTAATATTAGATAGCAAAGAAAAAAATTCTTGTTGAGATGGTTTTATTATTCTCCTCCTTGTATGTCTTTCATATGGATTCCCTATGATCTGATCATTTGGGTGATGTTTCTGTACATACCTGGAAGGAGTCTTAGGGAGAAGCATTTGTATTTCTTCTTCATCATTATCTGATTCCTCACAAAATTCTTCTGGACAACATCCATCTTCTTGGTATATAATTTGCTGAACTGATTCTCTAGAATCTATATTTTCATCAATTGTTACATTCATACTTTCCACCATAGTGTGTGTTCTTTTGTTGTAACATCTGTAAGCCTTGTTCTTTGTAGAATAACAAAGAAAAAATCCCTCATCACATCTTGGATCAAATTTACCCAAATTTTGATCTTCTCATCTTATGTAACATTTTCTTCCAAATATCTTGAAATGTTTTACAGTAGCAGGTTTCCTTTCCAAAGCTCATAAGGAGTCGTGTGGTGATTTACCCTTAATTAAGCCCTAGTAATTATGTGTATCACCCAATTTTTTTGCACCCTTACCTTCAGGCTAAAGGATCCATTCCCGAAAGGGGGATGTGAGAAGGATGGGACAATACCTCGGATGGAGAGGCCCTTTGAAGGTTGCACCTCTCGGGGGAGGGGTCTAAGGGTGAATTTTTGACGGATGGTGGGGTTCACCAGGAAACTTTGATTGGCAGTTTCCATGCCTAGGTTGAGAATGGGTTTGATGTATTCATTTTATGTTCAATAATTTAGATTCCTAGGTTGTCCAAAATGAATCTAAGCTATTCTATATGAAATTTTTGGTTTATATGAAGACAATAAATATAAATGAATCCTAAATACAAAGAATATCTAAAGTGGAGAAGACTGCACCTGATTTTTGATTTCTAATGAAGATTCTAAAGCTTGTAGGAGTCCAAATCATCCCGGATATGATAGGATCATCTGTAATTGTACAGAATCATCCAGATCACATGATATCATCTGAGATCAGTCAAGATCATCAGCGACCTGACAAATTCGTTAGAAAATTTTTTCAAAAACCTGCAATCATGAAAACAGACACCAAAAACCAAAAATACAATTGCAAGAATGATACAAAATGATAGAAATAAGAGTATAAATACTTAAATGATAAATCCAGATATCTAATCAAATGGAATGCAATGTTTTAATAATTAATTTTGAATTTTATCATGCAAATATGCTAAATGGGGTGAACTCCAAGATGTAGAACAAAAGTAAATTAATATAATGCATAATTTAAATAAGAAAAGGGATAGAAAATACAAACTCAGGGCTCTGATTGCCCCCAATCTGAACTGCAGTCAAAATCATTTGTAATAATACGATATCGTCGCCAATCTCTTTAGGATCATCCAAAATTATGGTTGAATCGCCTACGACGATCCGAGCTTCCTCTGGCTGAAACACAGTGAGATCCTACAATAAGACTTGAAGGCACAAATGCAAATGGTGGGGAATAGGATGTTCTAACATAGAAAAAACTAAGATTGCAGGGAAATGATCAGCCAGGGAGCCAGGAAAGGGGATAAACTGAGAAAATCCTAGTTTATATAGGATTAGAGGAAGGTTAGGAGGTTGGGGATCATCCCAATCTGGGAGATATCCAACGTAGGAATATCCAAACACGCAAACACGCTTCTGCCCGAGTTGGAGAGGTTGTTGAAACATAAGCTAATTATTAAAATTCAGTTTTGGGACGAAATCATCTAGAAGTTCCGTTCCAAATGAATTCGTTCGATTTGGGACAATATCATCAGATCGATGATGATATCATCCAATGGTCAAAACAAATTCTAAAAATGGCATGAAAAATGAGGTGAGCGGTTAACGGGCGATTTTGGGGTTAAAATTCAAATTTTTATCTTTTACTGAGGGTTTAACTGCGTCAATTTTAGGGTGCTACATTTTGCCCCCTCTTTAGCAAATTTTATGAAGAAAATGTGTTAAAGATGAGTTCTTCACGCTTTATGAGAAAGTGAAAATTTATTCCATTTTTTAGACGATGATTCTAGGTTGAATCGTACAACTATTTGCTATGGTGCCCCCTCCGAGTTTTTACCCAAATCAAACGTTTGAGGTAAAAGTGCGAAAAAGCAAAAATTAAAAAAATGTTTGTTTTTAAATAAAAATAGGAAAAATAGGATAAAACCCTAATTCATTTTTACTGTTCACTTTCACTGTTTCAAAGCTCTACAGATGAAATGGTGGGGATGGCACACAGATTGATAGATGTCTAGCGCGGGTTGTGGGTAAGGATCTGAACCTAGTGTACTATGTTTTTAGCTTGATTTGTTTAATTCTTTAGTTGAATTTAATTATTTTTGGGCGTTGCAGTGATTTTTAGGCCGTCGATGACGTCGAGATGAAATCATCCCAATTTTGCTAAAATCGTCCTTATATCATTGATATCGTCTGAGGACGAAATCAAAGAAATAGGGGCGATACCGTCCAATAAGGGGCGATTCCCAAATTGAAGAATCGAAGATGATTTCATCCTATTAAGGACGATTTTGCTAAATTTGGTATGATATCATCCAATAATGGGTGATATCATTTTTTTTTATGAGATGAAATTGATTTTAATTGATTTTAATGATTAGGTACTAATGAGTTTTGTTGTTTTATTTTTTATTTTGTAGAGGGGATTGCTAAAGAGTCGAGAGTGGAAATACAAGGGTCTAAGGGATGACTTAGTCACGCTCGATCAGGCCAAGCAAGACAGGCTAGCGGAGGTCGAACTACAGCATGTGGCAGAAATGCCACAGATTCCTATAGACATGGGGCTACTGACAACCCTGATAGAGAGATGGTATTCAGGGTCGTCCTACTTCTGAATACCGATAGGGGAGATGACTCCCACTCTAGAGGATGTATGGAGGATCTTGAGGATCCCTATACATGGGCGGTTCATGAATCCTGTGGCCAATCAGGGCCATGCTATGATGATACTGTGCATGGACCAAAGCTTCACCCTAGAGAAGGGCAAAGTGAACATCGATTCTTTGAGGCAGATGTCTGGGGCACATCGATTGACCCAGGTTTTGGCAGGGGTGGTGGTTGGCCTTCTTATATGCCACTAGAGCAGATGCAGGTTACTGTGGCTCCTCTTAGATGTGGTCTACGACATGAGAGACCACAAATATAGGTTTTCTTAGGGCAACTTTGTACTATGTCACTTGTATAGGATCCTCTACGGGGTCGTATACAATGGAGGTCAATGTCTAGTTCTAACATCGCTGCTATAGGTTTGGTGTTGGAAGCACATTGCGATGTGGAGGCCGGTAGAGATTCCACTGATAGGAGTTGACCGGGAGAGACCCTGAGTTTTCTATTGGTGGCTCCATAGAGGGTCACAATGGTGGATAGATCTATCGATGTCCCAGACATTGCTAGATGACCTCACCCCATATCAGATCACCTGGAGACCATAGAGAGAGCATCCAGGGTGGGCATAGTACGGATAGGAGTTGGTTCACATTAGGTGAGTCATCTAGTTGAGGACAAAGCGGGGAGAGGTAGAGCTCCATCGCTATGACTAAGTTTTGAGGTAGTTCGATGTAAAACAAGGGATCCCTTCTCTTAGGGATTATGAGTACTCTTGGACTATTTGGGATAGTACCACATTGAGCAGGGCTCCAGACATGCAACAGTTCTAGAGTCAAGACACTAATGATGCCCCCATTCAGCCAATGGATGGAGATGACATGGGAGTAGTAGACGAGTATGATGCCTGGTATGCAAGCATCTACCCTCCTTGGATGATGAGGGCATAGGATCTGATGCACGTTGTAGTGCAATAGATGGAGAAGTGGTGCTAGGCTACCATCAGTGCAATGAGGGTTTGTAGAGGGAGGGATCAGCGATGACCTCCTTAGGAGAGATTCCAGAGAGTACCATAGACTCTAGAGAGATAGCAGCATCCAGAGAGGAGGGAGAGACTCCCTTATTAGTAGAGGGATAGGCCACCATCACCCGATAAGGGCAAGGGTGTCGAGGTGGGGGAGAGCAGCGAGATGGTGACTCTCTAGGTGGAGAATACCTACCTACAAGATGAGGTGTAGATTCTACAGGATGAGGCTTCACGGCTTAGGGCTCGAAGCAGAGGGGTGAGCATTCTGGAGCTAGCATGGGCTATTGCATAGACTACATTCTATCAAGGGTTATACTACCATGTGGTTCCAAAGGGGTAGAGGATATCACTGCCAGCCAGCATTGCGGAGCCGATCAGGATGGGGTCATCGAGGACATCATCACGATCGATGTCGAGGACCCACGATACAACACAAACCTTGATGGGACCACCTCCTCCACCTTAGGGTGGGAGAGGAGATGAGACTGAGAGCTCGAGGGATTCTCGAGACTAGCTACTCATTGTACATAGACCATATATGTTTGAGATAATTGAGTATGCCAGGGTATAGATTGTGGCATACCAATCCATTTTGATATGATATATATATATATATATATATATTATTTTTGTGATATGACTTGTGCATATGTTTTATGATGTTTTAATATTTGAATTTTTGATTGATTATTCATGTAATTATGTCATTGAAAATATTATAATTTTATGTCATGCTATAAAATTAAATGAAATAATCTTATGTAAACAAATTGGTTGTGGTGGTGTGATTTTATGAAAAATAAAGAGACTTCTAAAAATAATTTCAAAGGACATTGTCATTGCTAAATGACCATTTCATGGAGTCGCTGCTCGCTAGGTCAGTAAGCTAATCCCGTTATGAGAGAAATATTGCTAAAAGTAAAAGGGTGCTTAAGAGACTTTCTTAAGACTTTGTGTTGTGATGATGAAAATTGATGATGGTGATGATTTATTTTCAGATTTCCATGAAAATATTATGCATGAAATATTAAAAATATGATTTTTGCTAGGCATAAAATTCCTAAGTGTGATAGAAATTTGAACAATTGCCTAGGAATTATACCATCATCGCAAAACTGAATGTTGACAATGAAATGAAAAATAAAAAAGTTTTCATTATTTTTAAAGCACAATTGTGTAACATAATGATTTAAGCCATATGCTTTTATGGATTAAATAAATGGAAAATAAAATTAGAATGACGACTTGTGCTAGGCATAGAATTTTAGGTATAGACTTATACCATCATCGCGAAATCCAAAGAAGAAATTGATGTAATAGTTTTATTGCATAGTTGATTTTTGATTTTGAGATAAACAAAAAATATAAAAATGAGGACTTGCACTAGGCATAACATTCCAATTTAGGTTTAGGAACTATACCATCATTGCAAAGTCAAAGATATATAAATGTGACTTTATTGCTAGATTTTTGAACATGTTTTGAAAGAAAATTTTTGGATTTTTGAAAAAATGTATTTAATTGTTTTTATGCTAAGCAGTTATTCTCAAGTAAGAAAATCAAATTATTCCAGAAGATTTGCATAAATATTTTAAATTATCTCAAAGACAAATTTGACATTTATAAGGAACCCCATGTGCATATGTGAGTTCGTTGCCGATCTTGATCTATCATAATGATACAAAATATCTCAAACACAAATGTGTGTGCAATTGTATTATTCATTTACCAATTTTGAGTAAGATAATTTGATACAATTAATTTGAATTAATCAAATGAGTGTTCGTTGACCATAATTTATATGCATGTAACCGTACCAGACTACTATGTAAGTCGGGTCATCAAGAGCTAGTTGATCCATGAGCGGACATAGGTCTTTACAAAAGAAGGTCGCTAATGTGATAGACATATCACCATGCTAGGAGTTACCCAAGGCCAAGCGGGTTGGGCAAAAACCACCTGTTATGGGGCTTACCTCATAGTTTTCGAATAATTAAGAATTCCAGGGATTCAATATCATTCACCCTTCTTTTATTTAAAAGGGTAGGGGAAAGGATTTATTGCTTTTTGCTTTTTCTTTTTTTTTGTCTCTTTTTTTTTTGTATTTTTGCTTGACACTGAGATAATGTTGAAATATTGCTGAGATGGTACAAGATGATAATGCTTCTGAATAATTTTATCTTTTTCTCATTATTTTTCTTGATTTTCTTTTTATTGTTCTTGCTATACTAGGGATACTTGCTCGGATTGGCTGTAGAGCAAGGTATTTTTATTCTAGGCAGGGGTGAGCTTGTCCTTTTGTCAATTCTCAAAGATTCTAGACCATGTGCATGATAGGATAGAAAGGGAAACTTTTCTCTCAAAAGAGCACTTCTACTATGTAGCATCATTTAGAATTTGCAATGAAATCATTTTAATGTGAAAAGGTGTACTTGGTTCAAGTAAATAACAAGATCGGTTCTCTATGCTCAAAAATTTATTTAATTCAACTGTGGACTTCAATATAAGAGAGATTAATAATCATACCAAATAAGATCAAGATATTTATTCATGTGAGTGTGAAAGTGAAGGATTCCAAATAAATGCTAATTTATCCAAAATAACTTAAAATATAACTGCAATACTTCAAAAATTGATAGGTGCAAAAATAGAAGATTTTTTTCAGGATTTTGATTTTTTTTAGATTTTAATTTGAATTTATGAATTGAGATAATACATAATATTACTGTTTTTGAAATTTTTATATGAATTACTAAAATAAGACAATATGTGTAATATATACAGTGATGAAATTACCAGATTTATGCATAATAGCGCTTAAGATGCATAATTTTCATTGGTTCTTTAAGATCTTTACCATCTAAGGTAGCTAATATGTATGCTCCCGATCCAAATTTAGCAGTGATAATATATGGCCCAAGCCAGTTAGGCTCAAATTTACCTTTAAGGTATTTAGTTGCATTAGTATTTTTTTTATTTTTTTTTAAGACGAGGTCGCCAATCTCAAAGGACCGGTGATGAAATTTCTTGAGATATGCTCATTTGAGCTTGTTTTGGTAGGCACGAAGATGCTCCAAAGAATTAATGCACTTCTCATCTAGGATTTCCAATTGACTAAATTTTCCAGCACGATATTCATCTCCTCCTTCAGTATCTTGAAGTAGTAGAGCCAAAGAAGGAACTTCTAATTCAAAGGGAAAAATAGCTTCAGCGCCATAAACCAAAACAAAAGGTGAAGTGCCCGTGGAGGTATGAATGCTAGTTCGATAAGCCCATAAAGCAAGATATAATTGAATGTGCCAATCACGGCTAGATTTATTGACCAGTATTTTGAGGATTTTAATTAATGTTTTATTAGATGCTTCTACTTGGCCATTACCTTGAGGATAATAGGGAGTGGACCAACGATGTTAAATTTTATATTTGTGACATAGTTTCTTTACATATTTATTTTTGAAACAAGTTCCATTATCTGAGATGATATTTGTAAGAATTATAAACCTACAAATAATTTGATTAAAAATAAAGTTAGAAACTTGAGTTCCAATGCAAGAAGCTAAGGGCATAGCTTCAACCCACTTCATAAAATACTCGGTGGTGGTTATGATGAATTTGTGTCCATCAGATGACACAAGATTGATTTTTTTGATGATGTCTAAGCCCCATTTTGAAAAGGGCCAAGGAGATGAAATAGCCTACAATGATTATGCAGGTGCATGGACAAGGTCAACGTTTTTCTGGAACTTGTCACAATGGCAAATGTAATCATGTGCATCATTCTCCATGGTAGGCCAAAAGTATCCTATCCTAAGGAGCTTCTTAGCAATGGCGTTACCACTAAAGTGTCCCCCACAAGATCCATCATGGGATTCACTCAAAGCTAATCTATACTCTTCTAGATTCAAACATCTTAATAGGATACCTTCAAAATATCTCCTATATAAGGTATTGCCAATTATGACGAAGCGACTTGCTCATCTATGTAATAACCGACGCTGGTTTCTATTAAAACCTTCAGGGAAGGTCCCATTTTGAAGAAAATTGATGATATTAGTGTACCAAAGTTCAAGAATAGTTTCATTTATTAGAAACATATCCAAAGGTTCCAAGCATGATTTAATTGAAGTGGGTTCCTAGAGTCGACAAATAATTATGGTAGCGTATTCATCATCTAACTCCAAGGGTAAAAGAGATGTAGTTGCGGCCATAACGTCAGCTGCATGATTGCTAGTTCTAGGAATAGCTTCCAAGGTAACTTGATCAAATAAATATATTAATTGTAATACATATGCTTTATATGGATGCAATTTATCATCCCTGGTCTGATAAACATCATTAATTTGATTTATAACAAGTTGAGAATCATCGAAAACTAATAGATTTTTAATTTTTAGTGCCATGGCTGCTCGTAATCCAAGGATGAGAGCCTCATATTCAACAGTGTTATTAGTACAGGCAAATGTTAATTTAAAGGATAAATGTATGAGATGTTTTTGTGGAGATATCAAAATAATACCTGCACCAACCCCACTCATGCATCGGGCTCCATCAAAGTATAAGGACCATTGATCTGAATGATCTACCTCTGATTTAAGGACCATTGGTGGATTCTAAGGGTGCAACAGCTAATTTATCTACTATGATTTGACCCTTAATAGACTTTTTTCCTATAAACGTGAGTTCAAACTCGATTAGCACAAGAACCCACTTTGCTGTGTGACCAAATAAATAAGGTTGACTCATGATATATTGTAAGGGATTATATTTAGCAATAACGTATATTTTTTGACTGAGCATATAATGGCATAGTTTATGTGTAGAAAATATGACTACTAGACATAACTTCTCTAATGTTGTGTAGCGGGTTTCATAACTAATTAATGTTTTGCTAATGTAATAATTAGCATGCTCTCTTTTCTCATCATCAAGTTGAGATAACATAGCTCTTAAAGCAAAATCTGAAGTAGAATACAAGATAAATGGGCGATCAGGTTTAGGTGGTGAAAGTATAGGTGGGTTAAGAAGATATTGTTTGAGGAGTTCAATTGCTTCCTAGCATTCATCATCCCAATGGAAAGAGACATCCTTCTTAAGAATCTTAAGAAAGGGTCCAGTTTTATCCGCCAGCTTATCGATGAAGCGACGGATAGCTTGAAGCTTACCTTTTAGACTCCGTAAGTTAGATATATTTGTAGGTGCGAGCATATCAGTGATAGCCATAATCTTGAGAGGGTAAATTTTGATGCCACATAAAGAAACTATAACCCCTAATAATTTACCTGACTTAACTTCGAATATACATTTGGCTGGATTCAATCGGATAATATATTCCTTTAACCGATCAAATACTTTCCTAAAGTCATCTAAATGGTCATCTTATTTATTAGAGCAGGCTATAATGTCATCTACATGATAATGTAGGATATCATGCATCATATCATGAAATATATAAGTCATGGCTCGATGATAGGTTGCACCTGCATTCTTCAACCCGAATGGCATCACTTTCCAATAGAAAGTCCCCTAAGGGGTAATAAAGGCTGTTTTAGCTTGATCTTTAGGAGCTATCCTTATCTGATTATAACAAAAAAATCCATCCATTAAGGATATCATTCCACTTCCAGTAGTAAAACCAATGATCTGATCCATATTGGGGAGGGGAAAATCATCTTTAGGGCATGCAACATTAATATCTCTAAAGCCTATACAAACCCTAACCTTAGTAGCTTCTTTCTTAGTTATTGGAACTACATTCGAGATCCATTCAGCATAATCAATAGCTTGTATAAGAATAACATTCAGGAGTTTTTCCAACTCCCCTTTGACTGGTAAAGCCACTTTAGGATGCATTTTCTAAGTTTCTATTTAATAGGTTTAGCATCCGGTGTACTACTAGGTGATGCATAACTACAGAAGGGTCTAATCCTGGCATATCTTCATATGTCCAAGTGAAGACATCTACATATTATTTAAGAAATGCAATGTATTTATCCTATTTTTCTTGACTCAATTCTGATCCAATGTTGATTATGTGGGGGTTATCCTCGGTTCCAATGTTAATTTTTATGACATTTTCTACTTCCATATATAGATTTCTCTCAAAATTATGTGGAGCAGGCGAAATGCCCAATTCTTGTAATTATTTCAAGGTTAGCTTGGATAATTCATCTTGAGGAGTCATGGCCTCAAGCTGGGTTGTACTAGGTATAGAGCTATCAAAATAAAATCCATTATGTAATAATTCCTCAACAGAGACATCGTGAAATATATCTCCCTCCAACTCATCGTCGAATTCAGCGATCATCTCAGGATAAGCTATCAATAGCATATTGCATGTGAATGTCTTATTTATTAAATGCAAGGCATTGCATTCATCCAAACAATCTTGGTAACATATAAGATGGTCAGCATACTCAAATGGGAATGGTTGACCCTTACCATAAAATAAGCCCACACCACATCGGGTGGGCCACATTTCTACCTCAAAATGTTCTTTCATACCATTCTAGAAAGGTCCCAAACCTTTCCCTTTATATCCCAATTTAAGCATTATAGGTTTGGCTTTAATATACTCATTAGTAAAATAACATCGAGCATATCCATCATAATGAGTTCTAATGTTTCTAGGTATTCTACCCCAGTCATATCCCTTATAAATAAAAGCACAGCTCTCGACTTGGTAAATAATTCCCATAGGTTGTGGGAGGCCCAAGGTATGAGGATATGGTGGCAAATTATTTAAAATAAGGGAATCTTGCATAAAAGAATTTGTTTCTTTTGATATAAGGATTTTAGATAGATCAGGTAAGATTTCGTCAGTAAGAGCATAAGAGGTAGAAGGAACATTCCCTATGTCTTCTGATGTGGAAAATATAACTTTGGTGGACGTAGATGGTGTAGAGGTGTCAATAGATGGGTCTATTATAGGTATGGAAGTTATAGAAGTAGAACAAGAGACATTGGTTGTGGGATTAGGATCTTTCTTAGGTTCTAATGTAGTTTTATCAGAATATGGTTGAGCTATATGTAAAGGTGCAACTGATGGAGGAAAAGTAGATGAATTTGTGGGTGCAAGTTTCACATGTTTATATGGGTAATGAGAATTAGGATGTGTGGATGACAAAGAAGGGCAAAATTGAACTCCAATAGGTTCTGCAAATGCACACATATCAAAGAGTCTTGGATCACCATGAATGGTAACCAACTGATTCTTAAATTTCAACTTAACACATTGATGTAAGGTTGAGGGAATAACTCGCATTGTGTTGATCCAAGTATGACCCAAGATTATATTGTACGATGCAAGGAAATGTACAATAAACATAGCTGTATCCAAGGTTCTCGGACCAACCTACAATGGAATGGTAATAACTCCACATGTTTCTTGTGTTTCGTCATTGAAAGCTTTTATGATCATATCAGTTCTTTTCACTTCCTCACTTCTAAACCAAAATATTTGGTAGAAGTCAAAAATGCAGATATTTAAAGATGAACCATTATCAATAAAAACTTGTTTGACTACTACATCTCCAATTAAAGCAATAATATACAAGGGGTTATCTTTATTTAAACTATGTTGAGGTATGTCTCTATCCCGGAAGTCAATACAATAAAATTCATGAGTTATTATAGTATTGGCCATGGCTTCAGGTTGAATTTCTTGTGGTACCATCATCTGGCTTAATGTGAGCATTAATTCATCTCTATGTGTAGGAGAAGATCTTAAAATGTCCAAGAGGGAAATTCTAGCTGTAATATTTGATAATTTTTCATTAATATTATAAGGAGGTTTAGGTTGAACATTAGGTGCATGGTTCCCTTTATTAGGAACCTTCAAAACAAATGGAGTTGATCCACCATTTTGAATTTGATCTTGTTGAGAATTTTGAGCCTGTTGTCTAGTAACAACTCCGATGGTACCCACAATATTATTCTGCAAATGATGAATAGGTCTTGGTCTAGCATTTATAGCTAGATCATTAGAAAGTAATTGATGAGATGATGGTCTAGTAGTTACTTTTCTTGGAAATGGTTCTTCTGGAACCATATGTCTTGTGATAGGGTGAATAGTATCTGATTCATCTTCAGAACTATTCAATTGATTTGATGTGATTTCCATATCACTCTCAGTCTCTAAAGAAAATGTCGAAGCTGTTTGATCATATTGATTGATATCCATATAAAGGTTACAATGCATGCAGTTATTAGTTGGTTTATCTAACCAACTTGGTGGTTAATCAACGAACCTAGAGAGCACCTACGAGCGCTACCATTTTGCCATATTGTAATACAATGAAATATATGCTAACATCCCCCCTTATTATATTATTGGAAAATTCCAATAGTATCTCGAAACTTTTCATATTTGATATGCCCAAGATCTTTGGTAAAAATATCTACAACTTGCGCATCAGTAGGAATGTATTGAATTTGTATATGGTTCTTGGGAGCTGCATCTCGAACGAAATGACATCTGGTATCAACATGTGTGGTACGTTCATGAAAAAATGGATTTTTGACAATATTCAAAACACCTTGATTGTCACAAAACAAATGAAGAGGAAGATTCTTTGGGAGACCCATGTTTGTAAGAATGCGACTTAACCACATTATCTCGTAGACTGCTTCATTTTATATGCGATATTCTGCTTCTGTAGAAGATAAAGCAACCACTTGTTGCTTCTTACTATGCCAGGAAACAGGTCCAGATCCAAGATGAAAAACATATCCAGAAGTGGATTTACGATCATCAAGGGATCCAGCATAATCTGAGTCCGTGTAACCTAGTAGGAAAAACTTATTATTCTTTTTGTATTCCAAACCATAATTTGTACTACCATGAACATAATGAAGAACTCTTTTTGCTACTTTCTAGTGACTCATCTTAGGCTCTTGCATGAATCTTGAAAGATATCCCATAGCAAAACTAAGATATGGCCTGGTATTTGTCAGATATAGGAGACTCCCAATCAACTGGCGATAGAGAGTACCATCTACCTAAGGTGATTCATCATATAGGGATAACTTAAGTCCTTGCTCCATTGGAGTTGCTTTTGACTTACAGTTAGTCATCCAATATTTTTCTACTAAAGTCTTGGAATATTTCTTTTGTGTTACTCTGATATGAAATCTTTGCTGAGTAACTTCTAAGCCAAGAAAATAGTGCAGAAGTCCTAGATCTGTCATTTCAAATGAATGCTTCAAATCATTTTTTACTAAGTCAATCATTATTTTTGAGCTTCTAATTATGATCATATCGTATACATAAAGTACAAGGATCACTATATCAAAACCAATTTTCTTAATATAGAGATTTGCATCAGAAGGACTTCTTTTGAATCCATGCTACACAAGGTGACTGTCTATCTTGATATATCGAGCTTGAGGAGCTTGTTTGAGCCCATACAAGGATTTGATCAACTTGCATACTTTTTGTTCTTGCCCCTCGACTATGAATCCTTCTGGTTGAGTCATGTATACTTCTTCCTGTAAGTCACCATTCAAGAAGGTACTTTTAACATCCAGCTGATGCAACTTCCACCCAAACTGAGCTCCCATGGCACAAAGTACTTGAATGGTAGTCATTTTTGCAGTAGGGGCAAAAGTCTCTTCATAGTCTATACCTTATTTCTGAGTATAACCCTTTGCAACAAGTCAGGATTTATGCTTATCAAGAGATCCATATGCCTTATACTTTACTTTGAACACCCATTTGCAGCCTATGGGTTTCTTTCCTATTGGCAGATCAACTAACTTCCAAGTTTTATTTTTTATGAGAGAATTATGTTCTACATCCATGGCATTTTTCCATTGTGGTTTATCAAGTGCAGATTGAACCGTTGTGGGTTCATTTTCATTCAATGTAGACATAATTTTTTTTTGTCATCCTCATCTTCTTCTCTAGCATTTTTTGTACACACTAACAAATCATCAAAGTGTTGACAAAGTTGGTCAACCTCTGAAGTAGATTCCTCTGCTCTCATTTTCTGAGTCATACTGCGAGTACATGGCCTATCTAGAGATATATTTGGAAGAGATTTCAACTTAGCATCTCTCAAAGTGCTAGTGTACCATTTTGGAACTTTCTGTTGTTGTTGTGGAAGTTTATCCTTCTTAGATTCTTCTTCATCTAGATATACAGTTGTGGATGTGTCTTTTGATGTGAAAGCTTCATCAAATATAACATCTCTACTCACGTGTGTCTTCTTGGTCTTAGTATCAATCAATCGATACCCTTTGGAATTCTCATCATAGCTAAGAAAGATACACTATAAGGTTTTCTCATCCAATTTCCTCCTTTTCTATTTTGGAATGTGCATGAATGCTTTACATCCAAACACCCTTAGATGAGAAATAGAAGGTTTCTTACCACTCCAAGCTTATTTTGGGTGCTCCCCTGTAGAGCTTTAGTGGGTGCTCTATTTAGGAGGTATAATGTTGTGTTTACTGCTTCTACCCAATATTGATCCTCAAGATGTGCTCCCTTTAGCATACATCGAACCATTTCCATAATGGAATGATTTATCATTTCTACAACTCCATTCTACTAAGGTGTATAGGTTGTAGTCAGTTGTCTTTTTATCCCATGCTTCTTAAGAAATTTTGAAAACTCTTTAGAGGTGTATTCTACCCCCCGATCTGAGTGGAGAGTTTTTATCAAACAACCTGACTCTTTCTCAACAAGTCTCTTAAACTGTTGAAAGTAGAAGAGTGCTTATGATTTCAATTGAAGAAATAAAACCGACATCTTTCATGAATAATCATCAAAAAATAGTTGAAAATACTTCTTCCCACCATAGTTGGATGGCATAGGACCACATAGATCGGTATGTACCAGCTCTAAAGGTTATGTAGCTCGAGAGAAGCTTGCTTCAAAAGGTACTCGATGTTGCTTCCCTGCTAAGCAATCCGAGCAAACTAGTAATATAGACGAGAGTGGGGGTACACCAATCACCATCCCATATTTGTATAATTCAAACAAATATCTAGAACTAAGGTGCCCATAATGTCTATGCCAGAGAGAGGTGGCCTCCTTTGTAGTTGCAGCCAGAGCAACATAAGGAGTTGAAATGGCATCGAGAATGAACAAACCATATTTGTAGGATCTAGTTGCAACATGTTTATCACAGTGAGTGATAAAACATCTCTTCTTGCCTTTGATAACTTGAAACATGACAGTCATATTTCTATCCAACATTTGTGTGACTGAAAGGAGATTATTGGCTAAACCTGGAACATAGAGTACTTTCTCAATTTTACAATCACCATCAGGAAGAGACACAGAAATATCCCCTTCTCCCTTTACTTGATAGACTTGATTGTCAGCAATGGTGACTGGCTTACCCTCTTTCTCCACAAAAGTATTAAACCATGATTTGTCTCTAGTCATGTGTTTGTTGGCTCTTGAATCAATATACCATAAAAAATCAATATGGGAAGACGAAGTATGGGTCATGAGCACCTTATGTGCTCTTTTAGAGTCAGAATGTGAATAAGACCCAAGAGAATCAGAGTCTGAATTGGAGTCAGCATAAGCAACATGGCCTTTAGATTGCTTATGTTTGTTGTATTTCTGTTTGTTTTTGCCCTTCTTTTGAGGACCTCTATCATTTTGTTGCTTATTTTTGAACCAACACCTGTTGGTTTCATGGTTATTCATATCACAAATCTTGTAATATTTTGTATCCTTCTGTTGATTTTGCTTCCCTTTGCCTTTGGAATAAGGAACCCCTTTTTGAAACTGTCCTTATTTTCTACCACTTTGTTATGTGTAAAGAGCATTATCTGGTACATCATATTTCTGGATCTAAGTTGCCTCCTCAGTCTAAAGCAAATTTACCATCTCCACAAATTATACTTGTCTACCAAAAACATTGAGAGAAGTGATCAACATCTTGTAGGAATTTGGTAACGCTCTTAAGATAACATAGTTCAAGACATCATCATCTACAAGTTTTCCCATAGCATTCAATTTGGTTTTCAAGTCAGCCACTCGAAAAAGGAATATATCAACTGTTTCCCCAAAATTCATACTGAGATTATGTAGTTGAGTTTGAAGATGAATAATAGTGGATTGATTATTTCCTTCATATACTATGATCAAGGCATCCCAAGCTATCTTACTAGTTTTTGCATCACAAATATGAGGCTGCACCTCATCTGTAGTAGCAAGAAAAATAAACACAAGGCTCTTCTTATCTTTCTTATCCCAAGCATCTTGATCTGTTCTTGTTGTCTGAGGGCGTTTTGCAGTTCCAATCACTACATCCCATAGATCTTCCAACTGAAGAATAGCTTTCATCTTTGTCTTCCATGGAACAAAATTAGGACCTTTCAACAATTGTGAATCTAAAATATACTTATGAATTATGGCCATTATGAAGGTTCCTTATATCATTGATTGGTATCCCTTTCTATATACCTGCCAGATATTTATATCGTAACCATTCAGTATATACCTGCCCTTACGTTAGGGAGACTATAGGTATATAGGAATAGTATACTACTCAATATGTACTCACCTTACGTGAGGGAGACTATAAGTACATATGAGAAGCACTATTGTAATCACAGTGACACTGAGAGGGGGGTGAATCAGTGTGGTCTTTTAAATTTTGAATATATAGCTTTAAATCCAACAGCAGTTTAAAAATAATAAAAGATATATCAAATACAACAAGAGAGCATGACACACAACACAGTAATTTAACGAGGTTCACCAATGTGGCTACTCCTCAAAATGACTGCTTGGACTACCATCCAAATCCAGCCAATGCAAAGCTACAACTTTACAATATCTTTTACCAGCACCAACTGGAATGGAGCACCAACTCCTGATTTACCAGCACCTACTGGAAAGAAGCACCAACCCCTTATGCCAAGCTGCAACTTGGAAATCAATAAAGATAATGAAAATTACAGAATAATACTTTCACCTTATTTCTCACAGTCTGTAGTTCCTATGCATTCTGCTGCTTCTACGCAAACGCTTCGCACTATCCGACTGCTTCTATGAATTTCTTCGCACTCTCTACTACAACCAGATGATCGATCACTTTTGCTATCTATGCGCTATCACTTCGCACTTAGAACTCAACCTCTGCACCCCGCGCTCTTAATTCATGCAATCACGATATGCACACTTCGCTTCGACTCAAATGAACTACGACTTCGCACTCAGCTCGAATCGATATGACTCAACATCTGCACCCCGTGCACTTCATTCGCACAAGTTCGATACGACTCGCTCTCTGCTCGACACGGACTTCACTTGCGCAAACACTATACTCGCATTCACACCTTATCTTCACACTTCGTTCTTTCAAACTCGAAGTAGCCCTCCTTTTATAGATGAAATTTTAGGAACAAACCCTAAAGAACGTCGGCTGAGAAACCCTAAATTTAGTCGACTGCAAACCCTAGAAGGTCGGCTTCAAAACCCTAATAAATGTCGGCTCAAAAACCCTAATGAATGTCGGCCCATTTAACTCTGTCGGCTTCAACCGTTTCTCTGGTTCTATAGCTTTCCTCGCGAAACTCCAACATGTCGCGATATCGCGACACCTTTTACATCCGTACGCCTTCTTGTCCTTGCTATCGCGAAATCGTGACACTTTTGGCCTTTGTTAGCTTTGCCACCTTTCTTGTCGCAAAATCGTGACACTTCTATCTTTCGTTGACGTCATTCTCACTCTTGTCACGAAATCGTGACCCTTTTTGCTTCTAGGCCTTCTTCTCCATTTTTGTCATGAAATCGCGACATTTCTGGCACCATACAGTCTCTCTCCTCCTAGAGTCGCGAAACCGTGACATGTCACAAAAATGCGACATCTTCGTCTTGCTAGCTACTTCACTGCTGCCTGTCACGAAATCGTGACACTTTTTCCATCCGTACATTTTCCTTTCATCCTATCACGAAATCGTGACGCTTTCAGCTTTCGACGGCTTTTCTTGCAACCTGTCATGAAATCGTGACACTTTTGGCTTCCGTACGCTTTTCTTCTCAGCTACCAGTGAAAATGGAACATGTCACGAAATCGTGACACTTTCACTGCCTTGGCTTCTTTTCTAAATTTCGCCCGTGAAAACATAACATGTCACGAAATCGTGACATACTCGCCTTCGTACATTCTCTCTCCTCTTCGGGTCGCGAAAACCTGACATGTCAGAAATCGGACCTTTTCCTCCTTGGAGCTTTTTCTCCGAACATGTCATGAAATCGCGACAGTTTTCTTCCTTGGCACATTTTCTCCAAACATGTCGTGAAATCGCGATAGTTTTCTTCCTTAGCACTTTTCTTCCGAACATGTCATGAAATCACGACAGTTTTCTGCCTTAGCGCTTTTCTTCGAACATGTCACGAAATCGTGACAGTTTTCCTTGCATCTTCTCTCTCCTCAGCCATGTCACGAAATCGTGACAATTTTGTTTGCACTTTCTCTCTCCTAGTCCATGTCATGAAATCATGACAATTTTCTTTGCGCCTTCTCTCTCCTTTTCGTGAAATCGCAACAGTTTTCTTACTTGTCTTTTTCTTTGATTTTCTGCAAAAAAGGCAACTATGGTCTTCTAGGAAACTCACTGTCCATGTTCTAAATAACCTTTGAACTTCTGTCCTCTGCATCTGAATGACTTCTGAACTGCCTGTCCACTGCATCATTGGATCTAACTGACTGTGTTGACAACAATGACAAAACTCTTGCAACACCTTGCTCAACAATCTCCCCCTTTGGAATTGTTGGCAACACCTGTGTAAATTCCTGGAACTCTTCTCCCCCTTTGTCAATAATACCAAAGGGCTGCTGCAGAACTCCCCCTGAGTCCATACATACAATTCTCAGGCACAATTTGTTGCACTTAGCACAAATTATGATCATGAGCAAAGGAATAGGCAAATATTCAAATGCTCCCCCTGAGAAAGTGATCCCTGTAGCTAGTCACTTCTTGGGAAGTGTGACTACTCCTAATTTGCTTCGAAGGTACTCAAACACTTCCTTGGGCAATGGTTTTGTAAAAATATCTGCTACTTGTTCTGTGGTTGGGACAAAATCCAATTTAACTTCTCCTTCTGCAACTTTCTCCTTCAAGAAATGATACCGTATAGCAATGTGTTTTGTCCGTGAGTGCATTACTGGATTCTTGGAGATGTTAATTGCACTGGTGTTATCACACTTAACTGATATTGGTTCACTAAAATTAATACCAAGATCTTTCAAAGTTTGTTTCATCCACAAAACTTGTGTACAGCAAGTTGTTGCTGCAATATATTTTGCCTCAACTGTTGATAAAGACACTGACTCTTGTTTCTTGCTGTGCCAAGCAACCAACCTGTCACCAAGATAAAAAGCACCTCCACTTGTACTCTTCCTATCATCAACACAACCTGCCCAATCTGCATCTGAATATGATATAAGAGTGAAGTCTTTGCCTTTTGGATACCACAACCCATACTCCATGGTGCCTTTGAGATACCGAAGAATCCTTTTTACGGCTGTTACATGAGTCTCTTTGGGACTGGCCTGAAATCTTGCTACCATGCAAACTGCCTGTAGAATATCAGGTCTGGTAGCTGTTAAATATAGTAAGCTTCCTATCATTGATCTGTACATGGTTTGATCTACAGGTGGAGATTTGTCTTCTTTACTCAACTTGCAGCCTGTTGTCATGGGAGTGCTAACTGGCTTACAGTCCTCCATTGTGAACCTTTTTAGCATCTCTTTCACATATTTGATTTGGGAAATGAAAATGCCTTTCTCATTTTGATTAACTTGTAGCCCAAGAAAATAAGACAGTTCACCAATCATAGACATTTCAAATTCATTCTGCATCTTATGTGCTAAGTCTTTACAAGATTCATCTTTGCTGCTGCCAAATATGATATCATCGACATAGACAACAAGAACTATGAGATGCCCACCTTCTGTTTTCACATACTGATTCATCGTCGACCAACCCTTTCTTGAATCCCTGTTGAGAGAGATAGTTGTCTAGCCTTGCATACCATGCCCGTGGTGCTTGTTTTAATCCATATAATGCTTTCTTTAATTTGCCAGACAAGGTTAGGATCTTCACTAATTTGAAAGCCATCCGGTTGTTCAATATAGACCTCTTCTTCGAGTTTCCCATTTAAAAAGGCAGATTTTACATCCATCTGATAAACTCTGAAGTTCTTGTGGACTGCTAAGGCCAGAAACATTCTAATTGCTTCTAATCTGGCCACTGGTGCAAAAGTCTCTTCAAAATCAATGCCTTCGACTTGTGCATATCCTTTACAAACCAGTCTTGCTTTGTTCCTAATGACCTGTCCGTCTTCATTTAATTTGTTTCGAAATATCCATTTGGTGTCGATTACATTCTTATTCGTAGGTCTAGGTACTAATTCCCAAGTTCTGTTCTTTTCAATCTGATCTAACTCTTCATTTATTGCCTTCATCCAGCTATCATCTTTGCTTGCTTCATCTATGTTTTTGGGCTCAATGCTGGATAAAAGAGAGTAATTACTTATTACTTTCCTTCTTGTCTGAATACCAGCTGTGGGATCTCCAATTATTTGGTCTCTTGGATGATTTTTTTGCCAGCTACCTGTTTTGAATTTCTTGTTTTCTTGCACCTCTGAGTCATCGATTAATTCATCTGAATCAAACGTAGATTTATTTTCTGTTTCATTCACCTCATCTCCTTCAAAGACTTCTTCATAGATTGGGTAGTTTTCCTCAAAGTCAGCTAATCGTTTCCCACCTTCATCGAATTTAACATCTGCATTGTCCACAATTTTCTTGAGTCTCTTGTTGTAGCATTTGTAAGCTTTGCTTTTTGATGAATACCCAACAAAAACACCTTCATCTGCTCTATCTTCAAACTTCCCAAGGTTGTCATCGGTTTTTCTGATGTAGCACCTACAACCAAATACTTTGAGATGTTTTGTTGTTGCTTTTCTACCAAACCACAACTCATAAGGTGTTTTGCATTCATGAGTTCTTAACATATATCTGTTTTGGATGTATACTGTAGTGTGAACTGCTTCTTTCCAGAATCTATCTGCTATTTTGTTTTTTGCTAGCATGGTGCGTGCCATTTCTTGTATAGTTCTGTTCTTTCTTTCTACTACACCATTCTACTGGGGAGTTCTAGCTGCTGAATATTGTCTCCTGATACCATGTTTTTCATAGTATTCTGTAAATTCATTCGAAATGAATTCTCCTCCTCTGTCTGATCGTAAACATTTGATCCTTTTTCCTGTTTCATTCTCAACTAGATGTTTGAAGGATCTGAACATTTCAAAAGCTTCTGTTTTATCTTTTAAGAAAAATATCCATGTCATTCTGGAATAATCATCGATACACAGCATAAAGTATTTGTCGCCATTTATGCTTTGAGTTCTCATGGGTCCACATAAGTCTGTATGAATAAGTTCCAAAGGCCTGCTAGTGTGGTACTCTTTTGTTTTGAATGAGACTCTGGTTTGCTTTCCCTTCTGACATGAAGCACAAACATTGTTTGAAGGTTTTTTAATGGTTGGAATATCTCTCACTGCTTGTTTCGAGCTGATTTTCACCAAATTATCAAAACTTATGTGTCCAAGCCTCTTGTGCCACAACCAGTTCTCTTCTTCTTGTCCAATGAAACACGTACCTTCTGAAGTTTCTGAGAGTGTGTACAAATTTCCAGACGTCCTTGAACCGGTTGCTATCAATTTCCCACTGTTTATTTTTTTGACTTCACAACCCTGCTTCTTGAAGACTACTTCATGTCCTTTATCACAGATTTGACCGACACTTAACAGGTTGTGTTTCAAACCATCCACAAATAAAACTTCTTCTGACTTGATTTTCCCTTCACTAATTTTGATAGATCCTTTTCCTATTATTTTGGCTCCATCATTATTTCCAAACTTCACGAGAGCCACCCTCATATTTTTGTAGTTTTTCAAATATTTGTTTATCACATGTCATATGTTTTGAGCAACCACTGTCAAGAATCCATGGTACACATTTATTCCGAGCCCTGAAAGCTGTCTACACTATTAAAGATTCCTTTTCTTCCCTGAGATGTTCTTTCTGTTTCCACTCTGTTTTGACTATGGTATTGGGCTCTAGCTTGGATTTTCCCTTTTCAATATTTTGAGCATAACTTTCAGAGAGATTTCTATTTTGATTTGCCCTATATGGTTGAACTCTTCTTTTCTGAGGTTGATTCGAAACAGAGGTACTACGACAATTTCTAGCAATATGTCCAAAGTTGTGACAATTAAAGCATTCTACTCATTAATTTTAGAGGAGCAAAAGAATTTTTTTCTGCTAGTGAAACTTCTTGGTCCTACATTGTACTTGCTCATACAATTTTATGTCCATAACCATTACATTTGAAACAAAAACCATAAAAGTAATGATTGAACCTGAAAGATGGTCTTTGCCAGGTTGTTGCAGGAGCCATAGATCTTCTCTTCTTCTGATGTGTGACCTTGGTAAAGCCATCATTGTCTGTTCTCCTTTCGGGTCTGGCATTACTGCTTTTCTTTGCCTGATTTGTTTTTCCTATATCAGCCTGTTTCTTATCTTCACTTCTTACAGATTCAACATTTGGTCCGTTTGATGATTCTCCTTCAATAAAGCCCAGGCCAAATTTGATGCCTGCAGGTCTTTGATCACTTAAGATTTTATCCAGCTTCATTGAACTTTCTTCACGTTTGTAATGGCAACTAATTTTTCGATCCAGCTCTTGTATCTGCATTCGAAGACCAACATTTTCTTCTTCTAGTTTGCAGCAATGATCTATCTTCGTGGTTACCTGAATTTCCAGATCTTCGAACATTTTCTTGTATTCTTCTATCTGTATTTTTAAACTGGTTATAATGTCATTTGCATCCTCAAGCTTTCTTGAAAGTTTTTTATTCTTTCTTTTCTCAGATTTCCATTCTTCAAGAGCAGAAACCAGCTCACCTTCTAAATCAACTTCAGCCTCAGCTTTTTCAATAGACACTTTAGAGTTCATTCCTTCTCTCTTTTCTAGGTTTTTTGCCTCTTCTAATTTTTCTACTTCAAACGCCATAAAGAGAGCTTCACCTGTTCCTTCTTTAGAGTCTTCACTAGAGCTGTCCTCTGAAGAATCTGCATTTTGGGAGATAAAACTTTTCTTTTTGAAATTGCCTTTTCTGAAGTTTGTTTTCTTCCTCCATTCACTTCTTTCTTGATGCGGAGTTTCTTCACCTTTGTTCTTGTCATTGAGAGGACATTTGGTAGCAAAGTGTCCAATGCCTCCACAGTTGAAACATTTAAAAGGTAGCTTTCCTCTGTATTTTCCTTTTCCTTTTCTCAATTTTTTGACAAAATTTGCTTCCATTTCATCTGATACATCCTCTTCTTCAGACTCTTGTTTTGTGTCTTTGCCTTTTAGAGCTTTGAAAGTTGCTTCTCTATCTGTGGGATTTGACCTTCCTATTCTCATTTCAAAAGCAGTCAAAGAACCATGCATCTCATCCATACTAAAGCGATTTAGATCTTTAGCTTCTTCTATGGCTGAGACTTTCGAATCAAACCTTGGAGGGAGAGATCTTAATACCTTTTTCACAATCGTAGCATCATCCATATCTTCGTCGAGACCTCTGATTGAATTTGTGATTCCGTTGACTCTTAGCATGAAAGCCTCTATGTTCTCATCATTGTCCATCTTTAAGGATTCGAATTGAGCTCGGTGTGTTTGAAGCTTGGCCTCCTTGATCCTATCGTCTCCTTCATGAATGTTCTCTAGTTTATCCCATACATCTTTTGCGGATTCACAGTTTATGATTTTGACTAGCTCACTGTCCACTAATCCACACATGATGGCATTTTTTGCTTTCGAATCATTTTCAAATGCCTTCTTGCCGGTAGTGTCTGTTGGAGCAGTGGCGGGAGCTTTGTAACCATTAACTACTGCACCCCAGATGTCAAAACCCAAAGCACGAAGATATGTCTGCATCCTTATTTTCTAGAAAGCATAGTTAGTTCCATCAAACAATGGTGCTTTGTTTGAGGAGAAACCCTCACCACTTGCCATTGCATCACTTCCAAGATCACCCTAGCTTATTGAGCCTATTCAGGAACTTGGCTCTGATACCAATTGTTGTAATCATAGTGACACTGAGAGGGGGGTGAATCAGTGTGGTCTTTTAAATTTTGAATATATAGCTTTAAATTCAGCAGTAGTTTAAAAATAATAAAAGATATATCAAATACAACAAGAGAGCATGACACACAACACAGTAATTTAACGAGGTTCACCAATGTGGCTACTCCTCAAAATGACTACTTGGACTACCATCCAAATCCAACCAATGCAAAGCTACAACTTTACAATATCTTTTACCAGCACCAACTGGAAGGAGCACCAACCCCTTAGATTTTTCTGTACCAAATAGAATGGAGCACCAACTCCTGATTTACCAGCACCTACTGGAAAGAAGCACCAACCCCTTATGCCAAGCTGCAACTTGGAAATCAATAAAGATAATGAAAATTATAGAATAATACTTTCACCTTATTTCTCATAGTCTGTAGTTCCTATGCATTCTGCTGCTTCTACGCAAACGCTTCACACTATCCGACTGCTTCTATGAATTTCTTCGCACTCTCTACTGCAACCAGATGATCGATCACTTCTGCTATCTGCATGCTATCACTTCGCACTTAGAACTCAACCTCTACACCCCGCGCTCTTAATTCATGCAATCACGATACGCACACTTCGCTTCGACTCAAATGAACTACGACTTTGCACTCAGCTCGAATCGATATGACTCAACATCTGCACCCCACGCACTTCATTCGCACAAGTTCGATACGACTCGCTCTCTGCTCGACGCGGACTTCACTTGCGCAAACACTATACTCGCATTCACACCTTATCTTCACACTTCGTTCTTTCAAACTCGAAGTAGCCCTCCTTTTATAGATGAAATTTTAGGAACAAACCCTAAAGAACGTTGACTAAGAAACCCTAAATTTAGTCGGCTACAAACCCTAGAAGGTCGGCTTCAAAACCCTAATAAATGTCGGCTCAAAAACCCTAATGAATGTCGACCCAGATTTAACTCTGTCGGCTTCAACCGTTTCTCTGGTTCTATAGCTTTCCTCGTGAAACTCCAACATGTCACGATATCGTGACACCTTTTACATCCGTACGCCTTCTTGTCCTTGTCGTGAAATCGTGACACTTTTGGCCTTTGTTAGCTTTGCCACCTTTCTTGTCACGAAATCGTGACACTTCTATCTTTCGCTGACGTCATTCTCACTCTTGTCACGAAATCGTGACCCTTTTTGCTTCTAGGCCTTCTTCTCCATTTTTGTCATGAAATCGTGACATTTCTGGCACCGTACAGTCTCTCTCCTCCTAGAGTCGCGAAACCATGACATGTCACGAAAATGCGACATCTTCATCCTGCTAGCTACTTCACTACTGCCTATCGCGAAATCGTGACACTTTTTCCATCCGTACATTTTCCTTTCATCCTGTCGTGAAATCGTGACGCTTTCAGCTTTCGACGGCTTTTCTTGCAACCTGTCACGAAATCGTGACACTTTTGGCTTCCGTACGCTTTTCTTCTCAGCTACCAGTGAAAACGGAACATGTCACGAAATCGCGACACTTTCATTGCCTTGGCTTCTTTTCTGACTTTCGCCCGCGAAAACATAACATGTCACGAAATCGTGACATACTCGCCTTCGTACATTCTCTCTCCTCTTCGGGTCGCGAAAACCCGACATGTCACGAAATCGTGACACTTTTCTTCCTTGGAGCTTTTTCTCCGAACATGTCGCGAAATCGCGACAGTTTTCTTCCTTGGCACATTTTCTCCAAACATGTCACGAAATCGCGACAGTTTTCTTCCTTAGCACTTTTCTTCCGAACATGTCACGAAATCGCGACAGTTTTCTGCCTTAGCGCTTTTCTTCCGAACATGTCACGAAATCGCGACAGTTTTCCTTGCGTCTTCTCTCTCCTCAGCCATGTCACGAAATCATGACAATTTTGTTTGCACTTTCTCTCTCCTAGTCCATGTCGCGAAATCGCGACAATTTTCTTTGCGCCTTCTCTCTCCTCCGACATGTCACGAAATCGCGACAGAAAACATGTCGCGATATCGCGACAGTTTTCTTACTTGTCTTTTTCTTTGATTTTTTGCAAAAAGGCAACTATGGTCTTCTGGGAAACTCATTGTCCATGTTCTGAATAACCTTTGAACTTCTGTCCTCTACATCTGAATGACTTCTGAACTGCCTGTCCACTTGCATCATTGGATCTAACTGACTGTGTTGACAACAATGACAAAACTCTTGCAACACCTTGCTCAACAAGCACAATATATCGAACATAGGCGATATTGAAAGGGCATAATGTTATTAATGAGACCTACCATAGAAAATTTTATTCCTCATGCGTGGGGTGTAACTTCCCCTAAACACTTTGGAAAAAACTTTCGTCAAGATTTACGCCTAACAACAATCACGATGTGGGTATGAAATGGGAAAAAAAAACTGGTTTGCCTTATTTCTCCCCGATGATTAATAGAGAACAAGCTTAGACGTCATTGTTGTAGCTATATTAGGTGGTGAATACAGTAGTCCAAAGCACGACAACATTACCTGTAAGTATGGACCAAAGGTATCTCAAATACCGAATGCTGCTTGTGCAATAAATTGCACAAATAGGGTATAAATTTAGGGTCTTATATTTTTTGTAATTTATGATTGTTAATGCACAAAAAAAAGATATTTAAATACAAAAGAAACAATCACAAATGCCCACAAATTTGAACATCTATTACAAATTTAGCAATTATTCTACCAAATGATTTTTTTTCCCACCTTTATCTTTTAATTTTACAAAATGAAACATGTGAAGACCTGAGATCTCTCCCTTGTCAAGTTGCAAAATAGAAAAGGAGTGGGAAAAAATGGTACCTAAACACCCATTTTTTTTTTTTTTAGAGCTTTCAAGGCATCATTTTAACTGCACAAGAGTCAAAAAACCATGCCTGGGCGTCAAACGGGCATTTCGAGCGTCAAATTAGTGACCCACCATCAACAATCAAGCGATCCACTATCAAAACACTATAGGGCATAAAAAAAATGCACCCATCGTAAAAAAAAAATGCACCCACCATAAAAAAATTGCACCCGCCATCACAGTGCATGTAGAGGGAATGGAAACCATGACCTACCACTAAACAACCACCACACTTACCATGGGAGCCAGAGGGCCCGATGTGAACATAGAGGAACTAGGCCAATGTTAACAGCATCGGGGCCGAAGAAGAGGAAAAAAAATATAATCCCACATGGCCTGTGCAACCACTGTGGGGGTATTTAAAGGTGCAAAAAGTAACTGTATCTTTTGGTTGCCTTCGGGCAACCACCCCGCCCTTTTGCCTTCATAACCGTGCACTGATCCACCCTGGATTTGCCTCACTTGTCCTCGGTTTCCATTTTGTGCCTCTGTGTTTCATCCTATGTCTGCATTTGTTAACCTCTATGTACCTCATGTGTCCTGTTGGTGAGGTTAGTCTGTCTGGTTAGTATGTCGTCCATCCTCTATCTTCTGCATCCTCAGTCTGCCATTTGTCCTCTATTTATGTCTGGTCAATCTATGTCAGTCTATGTCAGTCTACCGTCTGTCCTCTGTCTGCATCTGGTCAGTCTACATTAGTCTGCCATCTATCCTCTGTCTACATCCTGTTAGGCTTGTCTACATCCAACTCACATCTGTCAGGATCTATAGTCTGTCTACGTCCATTGATCTGATGCCATAAAGAAAACATCGAAGATGTTTGATCATATTGATTGATATCCATATAAAGGTTACAATGCATGCAGTTATTAGTTGGTTTATCTAACCAACCTGGTGGCTAATCAACCAACCTAGAGAGTGCCTACAAGCACTACCATTTTGCCAAGTTGTAATACAATGACATATATGCTAACAGTCTCATATTTTGTATCACTAAGATCAGGTATCTGAATATTATATAGAGGCCTGGTTGTAACCACGGATAAAGTTGTGTCAAATGTTTCCAGATCATGAACAGGTAAATTCCCACTAATAGTTCCTACATATCATGCAGGAGGAGGGACATTATGATGTTAAATTTGATTAGCCACCTCCTTACCATGTTTTTGTAAGGGATGTTGAAATATTTCTAATGACTAATTGGCGTTCTAATTCTGGTTTTGTGCGGTGTTCTATTGAGCATTATTAGTAGGATTTTGCTTAGGTTGAAAGGCTTTCACCTCCATCTCATTGTTATCAATCAAGTCCTGTATTTTATGTTTTAAACTTTTGCAAGAGTTGGTAGCGTGTCCAGGTCCTCTATGGAAGTCACAATGTAAATCTGCTCTGTATCTAGGTGCAGTTGGATCAGGTTCCTAGATATTTGGTAATTGAATCAATCCTCATTCTAATAATGGAGATAGAATAGTTGATAAAGGTTGATTTAACCTAGTAAATTCTCGAGGAGGTCTATCAGGAGGTTTCAGTACAAACTTCTATGTTTTCTTTGCAGCATTAACATTAGCAATATTTTTGCTGTTAGTGACTCCATCACCCACAACTTGTTTATTCTTATATTGATTTTTGGATGTTTTCTCATCGTATTTCTTTTTAAGCTGGCCTCTCCTAATGAGAGCATTTTCCACTCTTCGGGCTAAATATATAGCCCGATCGAAGGTGGTCAAGGTAGCAGTTGATAATTCGTAAGATAGTTGCTCTTGCAAATTATTAATAAAGATGTCCAACATCTCCCTATAAGGTAACACAAAGTGCAATTTTCCTATCAGCTATCTCCACCTAGCTAGGAAATCAGCAAAGCATTCATCTTTGTCTTGTTTTAAGTTATACAAATATTTAATGGTCACGTCTTTCGATGTAGGCACTAAATTGATGGACAAAATACTCAACAGTTTCTTCGAAATTCCTTAAATAATTAGTAGGTAATTGATAATACCACTCTAATGCCATTCCTCCTAAGCTTTTTGGGAACATTTTTAGTAATAACAAGTCATCATGTGATATTTCATGACAAGTTATCCTAAACATACGAAGATGCTCTATGGGATCTTCGGTTCCTTTATATATGGGAAGAACAGGCATAGGAAAATTTTTAGGATACGGTTGTGCTATGACTATAGGATCTAAAGGCTGACTACACATCTCTCGATAGTTGTACGAGGGACGATAGGGATCTATCTGGTCCATGCAAGAAACTAGTTGTTTCACCATGGTTTCAAGATTACTAGTTTTTCCACCATATTGGTTCGGTGGGACATAGGTATGGGATCTATGAGTGTATGATGGTGTAACATAAGGATTAGATGATTTATTGCTATTATGCAAAGTGTTTGTAGGAATATTATTATGAAGAGGATTTGTAATAGTATTATGTTGTACCCCAAATTGTTGGTAATTGGTGTTTGGTTTTGTTTTGGGTTTTTGTTGATTTGAGGTATGTTGATCAAGAGCTTGGAGAAATAGAGTAGTAAATGAGGGTTTCTTTTGTGCGGGAATGACCCTAGGCTTGTTAACAGGCACTTTAGGTGGTTGGGTAACCTATTGTTGTTGCATGTTTCGGATTGCAGCTACTATATCCAAATTGGATGGTCCAGCCTGATCACTCTCTTGTTCAATAAAGGACAAGGGATTAGTGTGTGTGTGAAATACATCTTCTAGATTTTCTTGGGTGTTACTAATTTGATCCTTGTCCATATGGACTACTCTATTAAAAACACCAATATTTGTGTTAATGAACTTCCAAAATTGTTCCATTTTTTCAAAAGTGATAGCTCCTCCCGGAGACATTTTAGGGGATGAGGATCCTTCCTCTCTATTAGTTTCTTCTTGTTCATTTGCTACAACAAGCTCTTCTTCTTGCTGGTCTAGGATTTCTTCTTCCTGAACTTGGTCCTCAAGAGGGACATTTTGGTCAATTAATGGTCTTCCTAACCAATATTCATCTTCTTCGGTTTGTTTTCCATTCCTAAGTCTAGGCATTGTGCTAAACTTTAGGTTTTAGCGAATATATATATATATATATATATATATATATATATATATATATATATATATATATATATATATATATATATATATGCGGTAGGGTTGAGAGGTATATATTTTAACTATATACCTACTATAATACTTTTAAAAGGAAAATGTTTTGTTTTTATTTGTTTTTACTTTGTTTTTTGTTTGATTATTTTGTGTGATTATTTTATTATTGTGCGAGAATAAAATTAACAAACAACATGCTAGTTGCAAGAAATAACAATAGTAAAAAGAATGACTTAGTTTTCTATGAATAGTTTATGGATATCATTGATAGGGTCAAGTTCATCAAGAGTCATGAAATGCTCCTCTTCAAATTGGAAGTGGTTTTTCAAGAATTTGACAAAGTGTGCTATGGTAATATGATCTACTTCAGACTCTGACTTGTAAAAATAAAGTTCATGGCAATACTCTCGATAAAACACATCTCTAGGAACTCTATTCCATATTTTTCTATCTGTAAGAATGACTTCTTGATCCTCTATACGATATATAAACTTATGTACTACAACTACGTTCTCAAGGTATTCCTCAAAGGTGTACAATTCTGAAGACACAAGTGCTATTTTATTTGCTAACCACCTATGGCAAGCTCTCTAAAGTTCATGATACAAGGTTAACTGATCAGGATCCAGGATTCTATCTAGGACAAACCTCTTAATTTGCCTATGTTCTACAGATCTAGATTCGATAATACCTAATCTCCTATCAAGTTCATCCCATAGAGGTTGGGCTCTATTTTTTTGAGGTACTCTAAGTACAAAAGTAATCTTTATGGTCGTTAATTGATTTTCAACATTTATGGTGACAACTCGTCTTCTATTATAATCTACCATCTAAATATGATATGCAAATTTAATTGTTTGTCTAATGATTCTAGATGTTATTAATAATGTATTTTTTTTGTTTTTGTTTGTTTTCAAAAGGTGTTTTAGTTCATGTCGGGTTCACCAAAAATGTATCACCCAAATTTTTCACACCCTTACCTTTAGGCTAAAGGATCCATTCTCAGAAGGGGGATGTGAGAAGGATGGGACAATACCTCAGACAAAGAGGCCTTTTAAGGTCGTGCCTCTCGGGGGAGGGGTATAAGGGTGAATTTTTTACGAATGGTGGGGTTCACTAGGAAACTTTGAGTGGCAGTTTCCACACCTAGGTTGAGAATGAGTTTGATGTGTTCATTTTATGTTCAATCATTTAGATTCCTAGGTTGGCCAAAATGAATCTAAGCTATTCTATATGAAATTTTTGGTTTATATGAAGACAATAAACATAAATGAATCCTAAATACAGATAATATCTAAAGTGGAGAAGAATACACCTGATTTCTGATGTCTGATGAATATTATGAAGCTTGTAGGAGTCCAAATCATCCCATATATGACAAGATCATCTATAATTGTATAGTATCATGCAGATCACATGAGATCATTTGAGATCAGTCAAGATCATCAGCGACCAGACGAATTCATCAGAAACCTGCAATCATGAAAACATACACCAAAAACAAAAAATACAATTGCAATAATGATACAAAACGATAGAAATAAGAGTATAAATGCTTAAATAATAAATCCAGATATCTAATCGAATGGAATGCAATGTTTTAATAATTAATTTTGAATTTTATCATGCAAATATGTTAAATGGGGTGAAATCCAAGATGCAGAACAAAAGTAAATTAATATAATGCATAATTTAAATAAGAAAAGGGATAGAAAATGCAAACTCAGGGCTCTGATTTCCCCCAATATGAACTGCATTCAAAATTGGCTGTAATCATACGATATCATCGTCGATATTGTCAAGATCATCCAAAATTGTGGTTGAATCACCTACGATGATCCGAGATTCCTTCGACTGAAACATAATGAGATCCTATAATAAGATTTGAAGGCACAAATGCAAATGGTGGGGAATAGGACGTTCTAACATATCAAAAACTAATATTGTAGGGAAATGATCAGCCAGGGAGCCAGGCAGGGGGATAAACTAAGAAAATCCTAGTTTATATAGGATTAGGGGAAGGTTAAGAGGTTGGGGATCATCCCAATCTGGGAGATATCTAGTGTAGGAATCTCCAACCACGCAGACACGCTTCTACTCGAGTTGGAGAGGTTGTTGAAATAGAAGCTAATTATGAAAATTTGGTTTTGGGATGAAATCTTTTGGATGTTCTGTTCCAAACGAATTCATCTGATTTGGGATGATATCGTCATACCGGCGACGATATCATCCAATGGTCAAAACAAGTTTTAAAAATGGCATGAAAAATGAGGTGAGCAGTTAATGGGCGGTTTAAGGGTTAAAATTCAAAATTTATATTTTATTGAGGGTTTAACTGTGCCAAATTTAGGGTGCTACATTACGTATACAGTTGTAGATACTTCTTGTTTCCAAAAACCATCTAAAAACTTAGATTCATTTAACATAGCTCTAGGCATGTTTTCAACAGTCTTGTTATTCCTTTCTACTACATTTTGTTGGGGAGTTCTTGCTACTGAGTACTCTCTCTTAATTCCATGTTGTTCACAGAATTCTACAAACTCATTTGAAGCGAATTATCCTCCTCTATCATATTGTAGACGCTTAATCATTTTGCCTATTTCAATTTCAGCCAACTTCTTGAATGCTTTAAATTTTTTTAAGGCCTCTGACTTCTCTTTTAGGAAAGTTACCCAAACCATTATGGAATAATTATCTACAAAAAACATGAAGTAGCTCTCACCCTAAATAATTTATAGGACCACATAAATTAGTATGTATTAGACTCAAATGCTCAGAAGACATATAGCCTTTTGGTTTGTAATTTGTCCTATTTTGCTTTCCATGTTGGCACGGTGAACAAATTGTATTTTGTGGTCTTCTTATTTTGGGTAAATTTTTGACTGCCTGTTTATTGCTTAAGTTGACTATATTGTCAAAATTTAAATGACCCAATATTCTATGCCACAACAAACTCTCATCATCTTGTGATAGAAAACATTTTTCCCCTTTGATATCATTGAGCATGTATAAATTGTCTGGGGTTCTTCTTGCATTTGTAATAATTCTTCTTGTTTCTATTTTCCTTATCTCACATCTATCTGGATGGAAGGTGACCATGTATCCTTGATCACAAATTTGAAATATACTCATTAGATTGTGTTTTAACCCTTTGACATACATAATATTCTCTATTTTTTGTTTTTCCACTGTCTAGACTTAGAGTACCTCTCCCAACAATCCTTGCTAATCCATTATCCAAAACTTGTTGATCCTCTGTTTGTTTCCTTCAAAATAATGAACTTTTATTTATCTCCTATCATGTGACTAGATCAACCACTATCCAGATACCATTATTAATTTTTATCTCGAGCATGTAGGGTTGTTTGTACTAACATATAATTAGCCCTAACATTATTTCTTTCATCCTTCTTAGTTGTTGGAATTGTTTTTCTAGACTCAAGAAATGTCATTTTAAAAAACCTAGCCTTGTGCCCAAAGTTATTGCATTTGTAACATAAAACATCATCATCCATGAGAGATGCAAAGAAATTGAAATTTCTAGAATGATGAATACAACATGCAACTCTATGTCCATATTTATTGCAAGAAAAACAATGACCATGGAAGAAGTTATGTAACCTGTTTGGAGATCTTGGATATTGTGATAAATTCATCTTCTTTTTGTGATTAACCCTTATCTAGAGTTCTTCTTTGCTTTCTTCCTTTCTGATGTCCTTTGCTTTCTTTTCTTTGTTTGAAGTTTCTGCCTTTTGGAAGCTTGATTCCTCTTTCTACTTCTCATATTATGTTTCTTGTAGTATCTTGGTCCTTTCAAATTTATTCCTTAGGAGAACAATTTTTGCTTCCAATATTCCACATTATGTTTCCTTTGGATTTCAAAAGATCTGTCATATCTTGTTCAACCTTTTTTCCTTCTTCCACCTTGATTTTGAGTTTTGTGATATTCTATATGAATTCCACTCTTGCTTCTTCATCTTCCTGAATTTGTTCTTTCAGGTTTGAATTTTTCTCTCTAAGTATTTCTAATTTTCTAAGAGTAGCAAATAACTCTTATTTCATATCAAACATAGTATCTACTTCATTCTATGAAGTCATGTATGCTATCAAAGGATCCTCTTCCAAGTTGTTAGACTCTTCACGGAGAGATCGAATCTGATACTAACTGAAGAACATGTGCTTATACTGAGAGGGGGGTGAATAGTATAACATTAATTTTTTTCCCAAATAGTAGCATTAGCATTAATAAAATAGTAAAAATCACAAAAAATATCACACATATGAGAGACATCATTTTTTAATGTGGTTCACCTAATGTGGGCTACCTCCACAAAGAAAATATTTTTTCTAAATATTTCTCAAATAATCTCTTGGGAATCCTTCCCAATTACAATATTTATGAACCTCTATCAAAAGGATATGATGAACCCCTAATATTAAGTTCGTGTATCTCTTCCACATGAGAACTCTTTGCCCTTCTGCTCTAGCTAGTGATCTTCTAGAAGACTTTGTCTTTATGATGCATTGACTAGTGGATCTCTATCCACTTGAAGATTCGTCACTCAAAAGATTTGTCTTCAATTGTACTAGTTGTTGGATCTTTATCCACTAAGAATCTATCCTCTATACTTTGTCACATCCAAAGCTCTATCAATATGTTCACTCAGAACCTTCTCAAATATGCTCAACAGGTCCACATAGAACCTGTTCAAATATGCTCAATAGGTCCACATAGAACCTGCTCAAATATGCTTAATAGGTCCACACAGAAACTGTCTAAATATGCTCAATAGGTCCTCTCTAGGATTTTCTCAAATCTGCATTGCAAGATTCCACAAAATCTTACATAAAATCAGTCCACAAACCTTCTCAAAGACTTGCCTCAAATATGCTTAACAAGTCCACACCAAAATTATTCAATCACACAAAATCATAAAGAGAATTGTTAGAGACTCAATATGTTCTATACTCAAATCTCAATCTCTACTCAAATCAGAATATAAAATAGTTTGTTTCATGGAACTTGAACAACCACTTCACACAATCACTTGACTAGGCTCAATCAACTCTACTCAACCAAACACTTCAAAAAACAACCCTTTCTCATAAACCCTAGTCCAAGCATGTATCAACTAACTCAAAATGTTTCCAACAATGCTCAAAAACAAATCTCACATAACAATGATACTCATGTTATTTTCTAACTCAAGTTCAAGTTCTTTGCATGACCAATTGGATTCAACAACAATGCTTATAAAACAAGGTTTAATCACAACTCTCAAACCAGAAAACCTTGAAGCATTAAACCAAAAACTCCTCAAAAATGAAACCACAATAAATACTTTTCTCTCCAAAGATATTTTTAGAAATTAATCACCCAAATAAGTCAATGAAGAATATTACCCATATCTTTTTGATGCCTTATGAGTTGTCCACTAAATCTGCCACACTCAACACATTTTATTTTTCCAATCTCAACAAGGGTTAGAGATCTTGAGTAATAACACAACAATAAAATAATATCCAAATAACACCTTATTACTCCTACTTTATTTTAACATCCACCAAAGTTCTTTTAGAAGAAAACCCTTACTCACAATAACATTCACTAAAATAAGACTTTATAAAAAACCTTATTGCTCGTAAAACTTGTAATTTAAAATTCACAATTCAAAAATTAATTATCAAATCAATAACCACCATAACATTATTCCCTAAGGTTATTTAAAAAATCATTTATCAAAACACATTTACCCCTTATAACTCCAACTTAGGCAGTTTAATTAAAAATCAATTAAAAAACCTTAATACCTGCCTCGAGGGGAATCGAACCCCTGTCTTGTCCCAACGTGAATGCCATTACCATGACCAAGCTACCACACAAGCTACAGGATCATTGGTGAAGAGAGAAGCACCACATGGTTCTTGTTCTTCTCTTTCCTCTGCTAAGCAAAATGTGCACCTTGGGTGCGTCAACCATAAACGATGCTAAACAATGCTCACGGGAATCAAATGCACAACCTCCGTGTTGTCAACACCTTTGCACAATCCAAGATGCCACTCGGCCATACTACCCAATGTGAATTGGGGGGTGATCATTGTCTGTCTTAAACATTCACTGCTTTGCCAAAATAAACACACAAGCTCTTTGCCTTTGCATACACCATGCAAGATAATCAATGAGCAAGGATAATGATTTTAAAACCTTAGTGGCATATTTATATGCCTTTCCCTTCGCTTGGAAATGTCAACGCTTACTTGCATTAATATACGTCTGTGCTACTTAAGGCTTTGATAGCCTTTAATAAACCCATACCTTGGGTTTTTCACATTATTAAAATTGCTCTCGATTGTTCTAAAACCCAACCTTAGGGTTTTAAATAATTTAAACTTTTCTTCTCAAATCTAATTATATTATAATTAAAAATTATAATATTTAATTAGACTTTTACCACTTTGATAAATATTATAATAACCATTATAATATTTTTAACCTTCGATAAAGTACCTTTTAATATTTATTTATAAAATTTAAATTCCATTGAATTTAAATAATTTATAAAATAAATATTATAATTCCTTTTTAACTTTTGTCTTTTGCACTATTTCACTTGAACTTTGGCCTTCTTCTTGAATATCAAATAACCATATTTGTCCCCTTTATTTCTTGTTGAAACCTTTGGCATTAATGATGACTTCATTTGGTGGCATCAATGGTGACATCAATGACAAATTTGACTTAGGGACTCAAAATGTCCAACATATTGGATTACTAGCATTAGAGCAATTGAAACCCCTTCATAATTGAATATATTCTTACACAAAGTTTATTTATGTTAAATCTAGATACTAATATTATTGTGCTAAATTGGATTATTAGTATTGTGGATGTTGAAATAGCTTCTTGGAATATATCTCAGTTTTGTGTTTCTTGATGAAGGTTATTCTATTTTTGGGTGTTGTTATATTGAGTGTGGGACACTAGAAATAATTTTTTTAAAGGTTTTCCATGTGGATGCCTATGTTGTTAGCTCTATTTAGAAACATTTTTAGTTATAATTTCTTAACTCTAAACCCCTTTATATCCCTATCTCTTAAACAATTGCTAAACTTAATTGAGTTAACACTCTATCAGTTGACAAAGAACCAACCTACTTTGGAGGTTGGATTAGAGTAATATTTAGTCCATCCAATGTTGAGTTCTGAGATGTGACTAGTGGGTGCAATCCTGGTCCAAAAGCTATAATATAGATAGTCACAATATCAAGTTTTGCTTGATGTCAATTTGGATTCCAATAGTTTTGGCATGCTTTATAGGACTTTTTTACTAGAAACCATAGTTAACCCACCCTTGCTTTATTTCGTATATTTTTCTTGAAGGAATAAAAAATTGGTGAATTATATTGACCTTGTTAAGCAATGAGTAGTAAATTTTCCTGGTGACTCCCTAAATGTAGAAACCATAAAGTCTTACCTATAGCTTGTAGTTTTTCATGAATACTAGGTCATCTAAAAGGAATAACATTGGTTCTTTCATCTATTACGAGATCCCTTTTAGAGGATCTACCATCATAAGATATATGAAAAAATATTTCATTATGATGAAACTCCTCCTGAGTAACCTGATGTAGGGCCCGTAAGGCCACCTCCAGTAAGAATTCCCCAAGTAGAAATGCCTCAAAATGTGACCCCTAATCAATCCCTACAAAAATATCCCAGTTGGAATACAACTGGTCCCTTAAGACTAGCTCATATGCATGATATCCCTCAAGTTGTAAATAAAACCATTCCTACATATGATGGATCAGGAAAGACAACATATGAACATTATAAAGATATTCTAAATTTAGAAGCCATCCATAACATAAAGAATAAATATGTTATTGTCAAAATATTGTCCTTGTACTTTAGAGGGAAAATTATACACCGGTTTAGGACTCTAGAGGTAATAATATTACATCATGGGTAGCATTAGAAAAACCCTTTGTAGAAGAGTTAAATGAGTCTACTAATCCATTATCCCTCAATAAATTGATGTTCATACAAAAACATTATCCATAATTCATTTTATATTTTAACCCGATATTTAGTAAGTCTTGAAAAAGAATTCTACCTAAAACCAGGTCGACTGCAACCCTTGCTTTCATGTACTACATTATATCCCATGGGTCTAAATTATGTTTGCAAACTCAATAGTCAGGAATAAATACCCTCTCTCAAGTCTATAATGTAGTTGTTCAAACTAAAAATACTCTTATTAATGTGGAAAGATTACCCTATAAAATTGTCATACCCTATTGTTCATAAATTCCCAATGTTTAGAAACATACAACTACATCTTCTTGTATGGGTCCTCCTTATTTATCCTCATAATTTACTCATATGATCCCTATTCCTCATCCCAAAGTATCATCTACTGTAGTTCCTTTCCTACCACTTCCTATTCAAACATCCTATAGACACCAAAATCCAACACCTTCAAAGTCACATTTACCACCCCACCATCAAATCCTGCATAATAAAAATATATGCCTAAGTTCTAACTTAGGGATATAAAATCCTGCATATTATCCTATTTTCCAGATTTATAAAATCTAGAAAATCACCCTAGGATACCCTACCTACCCATTGGACATGTGTCCTGGACACTTCATCCAACATCCTTGCCACATCTCACCCACTCTTGTCCCCCTTGTCCTTGCACATGGGGCAGATTCCCAACACCCATGCCACATCTCATCCATTTTTGTCTCCCTTGTCCCTTCACATAAAACAACATCCCATATCCCACTCCACTTGAAGCCACATCACCCCAGTTAAGTGAGGCACACTGGGTGACTCATCATAACTACCCCTTCCACCTAGCAGCCCAGATTTACCACTTGGCAAGTTGGGCTTGCCACCTCCCATTTCCCTCCAAAACCCCAAGAGGCCTATAAAGGCACCATTATTCCACCAAGAAAAGGGAGCTAAATTTGCATACCGATAGGCTACCAAAATTAACCCAAATCTAGAGTGAGATCACGAGCACCGTCTCCGACTCGTACTGCTAGTTCAATTCTCGAGGCATATTATTTTTTAGCTAAAACTGCCTGTCTACTGTTCCATATTAAAAATATGCATCTGTAGTTTCACAACCATAGGTCCATGGTTTCTTCCAGTCCACCATCACGCTTCTATGGTTCCACAGTCCTGAGCACAAAACCACATGCATGGTAGAGATCAGTAAAAATAATTCATTTGTTAGCAAGGCTTTATTTGTTAATTGCTTCTGTCACTTGTTTTGTATGATTACTTGCTTAGGGTTTATGCATAGCATTGGTTTTTATTGCTCAAATATACAGGTGCTACTAATCCCTTTGCTGGTTTGAATGTGTGCAGGTGATAGGTACTTTGGAGAAGCTATTGAAGCTGGAGTGGTCCCTTGTCGGATACCAAAGCCCACTCACCTTGGACTGTAGTTGGAAGAACAAAGAGCATGAGCCCCTGTGAAGATTTGGGAAACCCCCATTCTATCAAATAATTATTCATTTGTATCAATACAGAGAGATAGCATTGTAACATTGTCCCAAACACATTTGGGGCAATCCAAAATCCATTTGTAACAATTGTATCAAAATCAATAAAGAAAAGCAATTTTGGCAATTTTCGTTTCTCTGTATTACATTCATTTTGTTGCTCAGTTCTTTTGGTTATAAAAATGGTGATCACGGTGGGACCCCCTAAAGGTTCCATTTTGTTTTGCCTTACTTTTTAAATTTATTTTTTGATCTTTGTTCTCTACTTACAGGTTTCAAAATTTCAAGGTGCACATAGATTCGATCTTGACTCGATAGATTTGAAAAACCCTGTGCTCGACTTGGTGACTGTAAAAATGTAGAATCATGGTTTCTGTCCTAATAAAATGTATTTGCATGGTTTCTATCTTGAGGAAACATAAAGGTGTTGTTTTGATTATGAGAAAATGCAAATGCATGGTTTTGATTCTGAGGAAACGTGAATGCGCGGTTGTTGTCTATGGAAACACGGGCCTATGGTTGACAGTTGGAAGGAGCAAGATAGGATCATAGGTCTGTACCCTTTGATTTTTATTTCTTTTCTACTTCTTTATTTTATAGGGTAAATTAGAAGGTCAGTCCTATTTGCCATTTGTTTGCATGTAGGTCTTAGGATAGAGTTCATATAAAAAAAATCTGCATTCGCATAAATAGAAAATAGATCATCTTTACATTTGTTGGGTTAGAAATAACTTAGAAATTATTTTCAGGTTTGGGTCTATAAAATCCCATTCTATTTCTATTGATATAAAGGACCCACGCATCCACGGTTGGGATATCCCAAACGTAGATGCGCGGTTGGCAAACTATGCATCCACGGTTTACCAGAACTAACCGCGCACCCATGGTTAGCCCTGTTAAATAGAATCTGATTGGATTGGAACCGAAGTTGGCACTTTTGCCCCTGATCTGCTATTTGACATTCTCTATTTTCTATTTTTCTACATCTAGGCATTGAAATAAAATTGCATGGTAATCTTGCATACCACAATAATTAAACAAAACCACCACACACTCACATAAATATTGGAAAATGGTTGGATTTCATCACCATTGGGTTTGGATTTCATCATCGAACCACCAACATTATACCCTGATTTTGGCCAAGGCTGGCTCCAAGAACCATCGTAGCTTGGAAAATTTGCATATATTTCTCTTCGGAGAGTATGACGTTGACCAAGTGAGACTGGGTGAGGACCGGTAGGACCTATGCTCCCTTCCTAGGTGTGGACTTTCACTACCACACTTTGGGGGGTTTACGTGACTTGGAGTTCATAGCCAGGTTGTCGAGCTATGAGTATACAGGTGAAATCCTAGATTCATTTAGGGCAAAACATTGAGCACACATCTTTTCATTTTTAAAACAATTCTAAAAAAAAAAAAACTGGCGAAAATCTAGGACCAAAAACTTTGTGTGTTTGTTTGCTTTGCATGTTGTATTGCATTGTATTGTCATTTTATTTACATAGACACATAGTTGCACTTGGCATTTTATCACATAGTAGCGTATGGTAGTGACTCGTAGTCAGGCTAAGAAATTAGTGTCAAGCCAAAGTCAGTGGTCTTCCCCCATGGCATCTCAGTCTGGCAACATCCCTAACACTTCGATGGTAGGGCAAGTAAGCATGCCCCTTTCTATGTCCCAAAGTCTTAATGTAGGGCCCTCTAGTAGTGCCCCTAATATGGACATAGACATTATGCATAGGGCCACTCACACAGCCATACCTGAGACACCTAGGAGTGAACCTCCTACAGTGATGGATAGTCGTGTCACCATGTTGGACATGGATACTATTAGAATGTACTTGAATGCAGCTGGAATGGTCTTCCCATCATTGCCACCACTCTCCATCCCATCCCATGTCATACCACCATTACAACAAGAATCCACATTCACTTACCCACAACATCCAAAACAAGTCTTCACAAATCCTCTCTTTGAGTTGGTTGTTGTAGCACTAGCTAACCAACCATCATCATCCAACCAACCACCCCTCACATTGCCTCAAAAAATAACCATTTCCACCAATCCCTTGTATGAAACAATTCATGTTGTTTTGCAAGCCCCAACATCCACTCCACCCACTACCCTCATAGGTTCTACATCTCATACCATACCACATTCAGTGGCAATACCCTTTGCTACTTACCCCCCACTCACTTCCACTACCATGGTTGCCTCACAACTAGCCCAACCTACCACATCACATGTGGCGGTCCCTACTTCAAATGCAATTGCTATGCAATAGGCTTTCTTACAACTATAGCAAATGATTTTAGATAACTCTAACCATAGCGTAAATCCTGACCCCAACCAATATTTGCAAGGGATTGAGCACAACTTTCCACCTACATCTCACCAAACTAATACCTTTATCCAAGATCCATCTTGGGTAATGCGCCCTCCATCTACCACTATGGTTCATAATCAACCTCCACATCCATATGCTAATACAGTAGGTCAACATACCATCATACCTCCATCACCCCATCTATATCATAACCTCCATCAACATCCTTACCATAACACATTTCAGCCAACCATACCTTATCACCCATAACCTACATACAATCCACCCCATTACCAACAACATCAAGTACACTCGAGTGTTAGTCCTATGGATGACCCTAGATACCAGTTCTTAGATATTCAGATTGATAGTCTTGCCATGCAAACTCCAGGTTTGCAATACCAAAAGCCAACTTTAAGGCAACTACTCAATCATCCTATTCATGCTTCGGTGCCTGAGCCACCATATCCAATGGATTTTTAGATACCCAAGCTTGAATTTAAGGGGGAAGAGGACCCCCATGAACATGTAACTAGATTTGTAAATGCATGCTTTAGAATCAAGAGCAATGATGCACTCATGTTACACACATTTCCTCAGACATTAGGGGGAGAAGCCCAAGACTGGTACAACCACCTGCCACATCAAAGTGTTTTTACCTTTGAACAACTAGCAGACCAGTTCTTGGAAATATTTGCCCTAAATGTCAGAAAGCAAACCACATTGACTGATTTAATTTATCTGAAACAATATGATGATGAATCGGTCCATGACTTTGGCAATCGATGGAGGGCAATCATGATCAAGCTACCATTTTCCCTCCCTATGTCAGAGATAACATGAATGTTCACAAAGAGTTGTGCTAGGCCCATCTCTTCATTACTACAGCTACAATAGTATAGAACATTCGATGAGGCACTTGCCCAAGCAAAGGTAATAGAAGAAATAAAAATTCAAGAAGGCGAGATAAAGCCTAAGAAGAAAGAGTGGCACAATAAGAATCAAAAGGGGAATAACCACGGTCCGTCCAAGACCACGCAGGTTAACCAGATAGTCTTGGGCCAACCATAGTTAAATCAACTAGCCCAAGCACAAATCCAACAACCCCAACAACAACAACAACCGCAACAATTGAATTATCAAGTGGTTCCACCCCCATAGCAGGCACAAAATCAGACACAACCTGCAGAAAGGCAACAACATCATTTTAAGCCAAAAAGAAATTACACACCAGTACAAGAGCCATATTCATCAGTTTTTCAAAAGTTGTATGCAAAAAAACTCTTTACATTGTCGGAGATGAAACCTGAGGATCCTAACAAACCAAAGACAAAAGGCTATAAAGAGCACCTATTTTGTATCTATCATAGACAAAGAGGACATGACATCGAAGGTTGTCATGGGTTCAAAGGTATTGTGCAAGATTTATTGGAAGCGGGTACGATCAAAGTTGACAACCCATTAGCCCAAAATAATCAAAACCTAGGCATCTATCAGACACCTTTGCCACATCATGAGGTAAATCAACAACCGATGGGAGCATCAACTTCTACAGTTCCTCCCAATCAGGTTAATTATGTGTCTCAACTGCCACAAGGTTTTGTAGGGGCTATCAGTATAGTTACCCATGGACAGAGACAAGCAAATCGCACAACTCAGGCTACAACAACACAACCCACAAATGTGCCCATACAACTTGGACCAACCATTCCACCACCACCTTTTCATAATCATCCAATTGTCACCTTAAATAGCCCAAAGTTTAAAAATAGCTTCAACAAAACTATCAATTTATGAGTTAATACAACAATCACCACCCCATAGGGAAGCATTGATGGAAATATTAAAGTCTATCCAAGTACAGTAAGAAGACCCCAATGCATTCAATTCCTTCATGGGAAGTGTGCAAAAATGCATGGAACCCTCGATAGCATTTTATGACTTTGAGGAAAAGCAAATTTCGGTAGATTCACCCGATCCACCATTGCACATAGTAGCTCACATTGACAGGAAGCCATTCAAGAGAGTTCTCATTGATACCGGTTCTTCCATCAACCTCATCACCACACCTGCAATGAAAAAACTCAACATCCCATCATCACACATCACAACATCCACCTTCACCCTTAGGGCTTTTAATGATGCTTTATGCTCAACTGTAGGAAATGTTGTTCTTCCTATCACCATGGGGGTGAAAACAATACATGTCCTCTTCCACATATTGGAAGGAGAAATGCAATACAATATACTTCTTGGATGCCCTTGGATTAGAGAAATGAAGTGTGTACCTTCAACATTGCATCAATGCTTAAAGTATGTACATGAAGGTAAAGTACATTGTATTCCAGCTGACACAGAACCTTTCAAGTACTGCAATTTGATTTCAAACCCGTATGAGCCCTTGCTTCCATCAACACACCTATCTATCCAACCACTCACCATCAGAACCATTCCACCTAGTAACACCTCATCAAAAGCCCCCATCCAAGAAGAATTGCCCATAGTTGACCCAACTTTTGCATTAAAAAGTGTCAGCTCAATTCAACCTTCAAACACTGCATATCATTTTCCAATCACACTTGATCATCCTGCCAACCAACCACCAACTCCATCTACCACACTACCAAATCCACAAACACCATTCATATTCATAACACAACCCACTCCATCCATCAGCAAACCATAAACATCACAACTCGTAGTCTCGCAAATAGGGCCACCTATCCGAGAAAATCCACCACCACCATTAGAGTCATAGGCTAGCTCAGAAGAACCCTCTTCATCCACCGAGCCATCAGCCTCCCAACCTTCTCGAGTTGTAGTACATCTTGCCAGTCTAGGTATTGGCGAGTACATTATTGAAAGTGTCACAGTTACACCACCTATTGAGTCAGTCAGAGATTATGGTCGCCCTCGTGACCCACCTTTAGCCATAGGTGAGATATACATAATGGGTTCCTAGTCAAATGCAATCAATTTCATATATGGGGGGTAGATTCTTCATCTGACCCATCTCCTCCGGATGAGGACCCTTTACAAGAGTTTAATGAAGACATTGATTATTTATCTAACCCAACATTCCCAATGAGATATTTTCAAAGGGTTAATTGGCAAGGATATGGACTTGGATGACATGAACAAGGTCCTCACCACATTATTGAGCTAGAATATAGAGAGCCAAATGACCACTCCGGTCTAGGCTATAGACCTTCCATCGCAAGCTCTTCTCTTAATCATGCCTTCCAAGAACTTGACATTGAGTGTGAGGAAGAAGAAGAAGGAAGCGATGAAGAGGATGAACCTAATGATGAGGATGATGATATAGATGGTGAGTACCTAGACTACAATTTTTACCCTCATGTACTTGGAGCTTTCCTAGAGCAAGCCTTACAACAAGGACCAGAATATGAAGATCCAATAGAGATGGCCTACCTTAGGCCAGATTACACGCCACTCATTCTGGGACCTCATACCAATGCTAATGGCTTTTGGATAAGCGATGATGATTATGAAGATGAGACTAAAATGATATATCTTAATCATATGCATGAAATGCAAGCTAGGGAAATACTCCAAGAAGAGGCACATCCTAAAGGGCTTAATCAGGTAGCAGAAGATCCTCAAGAGGAGGTGGTGTATGCAGAATCTATTCGAAGAGATGACTGGTACCAAAAGAAGTTCCCAATAGACCGCACTCTCTTTCGGCTAAGAAAAGAGCATGAGAGTCCTGAACTAGAACCTCCTCCATCACATTAGCATCACATGCAACACCTCCAATCACACACACTAGGTCAGTTGCAACCTAGAGAGGATGAGTCATCATCTCTCGAATCGCAGCCACCTCATTTCCATCAAGTCAATATGATTTCTATTGACTTGCTCACCCCACTCCACAATCCATATGATAAGGCAAAGCCGATCCATGTCGACACTAGCCTCATTGCCATGGATAGGATCTCATATCCACCATCCATTACTAAATTTATCCTGTCCAAAGAATTGCTACATGCTTCAAATGCATATATTCCACAACAATCTTCATCATCAAATAACTCAGTTTTTCAAACTAAAATAGAAGGGGAAGCCCCTGAGACATTTGAGAATGTGGCGGATGATATCCACCTCATCCCAACTCCACATCAGCTAGAGGAAGGTTCTCACATGCTAATTGAAGAATCTATAGATGTGAACCTTAGTCTAGACGCGGACAATCCCCAAATTGTCAAAATCACAAAATATTTATCCATAGAAGAAAAAGAATGCATGATCAATGTGCTGATGAGAAAGAAAGAAGTGTTCGCATGGTCATATAGAGACATGCCTGGATTAGACCTCGAGTTGGTAGTCCACAACCTTACTTTAGCATCAGATGCTAAACCTTTTAAGCAAAATCTTAGGAAAATTCATCCAATAGTTGCATTACTTGTGAAATAAGAGCTACAAAAGTTATTGGATGTACATTTCATAGTCCCAATTGATTACCCAGAATGGCTCTCAAATATGGTACCCATTCACAAACCAAACGGAGGGATACATGTATGCACTGATTTTTGAGATTTAAACAAAGCATGTCCAAAGGATGATTTTCCTTTGCCCAATATCGATCAACTAGTAGACTCCTGTGCTGGCCATGAAATGCTTTCCTTAATGGATGGTTTCTCGGGATACAACCAAATTCGAATTAATCTCGAAGATCAACATAAGACAACATTTACAACACCCTGGGGTACATTCTGTTATAGAGTGATGCCTTTTGGACTTAAGAATGCAGGAGCTACATATCAACATGCTATGACGTACATATTTCATGACTATATGCATAAGATCATCGAGGATTATGTAGATGACCTGATTGCTAAATCAAAAATATGTCTTGAGCACATTGAAGTCCTGGAAAAAGTGTTCGATCGATTGCTAGAGCACAAAGTAAGGTTAAATCCTAAGAAGTGTGTATTTGGTGTCACATCCAGAAAGCTTCTAGGATTCATTATCTCCAAGCGAGGCATTGAAGTGGACCCAGGTAAGGTAAAAGCTATTATAGAGATGCCACCTCCAAAGAACTTGAGAGAGTTGCGTAGTTTACAAGGAAATATCCAATCTATCTGATGATTCATTGCACAACTCTCCGATAAATGTAGGCCTTTCAACCACTTGCTACAAAAGGGGGTGACATTCTCTTGGACAACTGAATGTCAAGAGGTATTTGATGACATAAAGAAATATCTGGCTTCACCACCAGTTCTTACGCCACCTCGCACAGGAGTCCCTTTTCACCTATACATCTCTGCAATAGATTTTGCACTAGGGACAATGCTTGCATAAAAGAATGAAAATCATAAGGAGCAAGCCATTTACTATATCAGTCGAACCTTGGTAAGTTACGAAACAAGATATGCTTATGTCGAAAAGTTGTGCTTAGCAGTGGTTTTCACCACTAAGAAACTTAGACATTATATGCTAAGCAACACTACTTATGTCATAGCTAGAGAAAATCCTCTACGATACATGATGACTCACACTTACAACAACACCCGTACAACTAAATGGATAATGCTCTTAATAGAATTTGACCTTGAATTCATCAGTCAAAAATCCATAAAAGGTCAAGTGATAGCTGATCAACTAGCTGAAGCTCCTTTACATAATGATAAACCACTAATCATTGAGCTTCTAGATGATTCAATATTCTCTGTCACAGAACAAGAAGAGTTAGTTCCTCCTGAGGATGAAGCAGATATGACAATGTTCTTTGATGGATCTAAGTGCAAAAAAGGACAAGGTGTGGGAGTCATGTTTTATACACCCGAAGGAATACCAATTCCTTTATCATTCAAACTTGACTTCACATGCACTAACAATAATGCAGAGTATGAAGCCTTAATATTAGGTCTTCAATCAGCTATAGCAATGGGCATAAAAAGACTAAGCATTTTTGGTGATTCTCAACTAGTTGTTTACCAAGTAAAAGGAGAATATCAATGTAAAGAACCAGTTTTAAAGCAATATCATGAAGTAGCAACAAAGTTGCTAGAAAAGTTTGATTGGTATGAAATTAGTAACTTACCCCATTTGAAAAATAGATTTGTGGATGCAATGGCTTCTTTGGGATCCCTCATCCCTAAGAATGAACATGGAGAAGTACAACCGCTAATCATAACAACAATGTCCAAACCATCAGTTCAAAGAGCAAAATCTATAGGTGAGAAGAATGTTTGTTTGATACATGTTGAACCTTACAATTCTTACCTTGATGATATAAGAGACTTTCTCAAGTCTGGAACACTCCCAATAGAAATGTCACGAACTACAAAAAGAATATTCAAACAAAAAGTAGTTCGTTTCACTCTCTTGGGGGACATGTTGTATAAACATGGGTATGATGGAATATTATTATGATGTCTAGATCCAATTGAAGTAGAATGAGCTATAATAGAAGCCCATGATGGTACTTGTGGTGGTCATTTCAGTGGAATGGCCATTGCAAAGAGAATATTGTGCATGGGATACTATTGGCCAACAATGGAAAGTGATTGTTGTCAATATGTCAAAAAGTGCCAAAAGTGCCAACATCATGCCAATTTAACTCATGTACCATCACAAGCTTTACAATCCATTCAAATTATTTGGCCATTCTCACAATGGGGCCTCGATTTGATTGGTAAAATATCACCTGCTTCATCAAGACAACATAAATTCATCATAACTGCTACTGAATACTTCACAAAATGGGTGGAAGCAATTCCAATGACCACTACGATTGGACCTCGAATAGCGGAGTTTATACTTCAGCATATTATCTATCATTTTGGAATACCCTCTAAGATCATTTTTGATAATGGGAAGTCATTTAAGAATAAGGATGTTAGAGCCTTATGCAACAAATTCAATATCCAACATAGTTTCTCAACACCTTATTACCCACAAGCAAATGGGTAAGCTGAAGCAACAAACAAGACAATGGTATCCATTCTCAAGAAACTCGTCAAAGAAAATCATAGAGATTGGCATACTCAACTTCCTTTGGCACTATGGGCTTATAGAACAAGCATCAGAATGCCAATGGGAGCAACACCATTTTCATTAGTTTATGGTGCTGAAGCTATATTACCTTTTGAGCTCGAGATACCCTCCTTGCGAATCACATTACAAGAATTCATGGATGATGACACAGCTAGGCAAGCACGTCTTGACCAATTAACACTTATTGATGAAAAGTGCATCAACGCTTTAGAACATTTGTGAGTATATCAAGACATAATCAAACGTGCTTACAATGCAAAAGTCCATCCTCATGAATTTCAAGTAGGAGACCTTGTACTAAAAGAAAATCAACAAAATACCAATGCATTGCCACACTTGAGAGATAAATTTGTGGCTAATTGGTTAGGCCCATATATTGTAAAGCAAAATTTGGGACCAGGAACGTATAGACTTGCCAACTTAGAAGGAAAGTTGGAACCAGAGCCATTAAACATAATGCACCTAAAGGCATTTTATGCATGAATCGACTTGCAATATATGTATATATATACATGGCTTAAAAAAAAAAAATACATTGCATACATTTTACATTGTATATAAACATCTTTACATGCATTTTGCACATTGCATTCACATATCACATAGATAATATTCATATCACAAAATTTCAATACATTTGCATTGCAATAAACATATCATAAGCATGTAGCCGCATTACAAAAAAAAAATATATATACTTGCATCCATCCCATCCCACGTTCAGTGATCTTTTGTAGTGGTGATGATATGGCCAAAGAAAAACAAGTTCCAAGAATTGGGGGTACCCACCTCAGGCATTTACGCAATTCAACATACACTACACCCATATATGTTTTCCCTATGTCATAAAATCAAATTTTCAGTCACTCAACCATTTCTAGTGTAAAACCAACTTTCATAAAATGTTCAATTTTCTTTAGGACCAAAAGCACTTTTCTCACATTAATAAAGTCTTGAGTATTGTCAACTGATTCCAAAAGCAATCTTGCACCAAACACACTTCTTCACATCTTAAAAACATTTTGAGTTAGAGAGGGATAATGCCATACTTGGGTAACACCTTGAAGTGAAAAAGAGGTATTCCTCGCTTGTCCTATCATGCAACATAGTCCAAAAATAAAAAATAGTGGTTTTCACCACTATCACAGTTGCTCTCCAAATATAAAATAAAATGTAGAGTAGTAAGGATAGGATCACATTCTCATCACACTTCGGTTGAGAATCCGATTCCCCAAAGCTCTATCCAAAATTAACAAATTCCATGCACACACCACAGATCCCTAAAGCTGCAAGGATCGTACTACATTCCCCTCAGAAAGTTATGTAGTCATCCCCAAGGCCTAAATATCAGATCATTGGACTATGGAGCGAGCCTCCACCGGGGCTATAGATGCTTGACTGGTAGTGGAGTAAGCTCATGCAGGGTGACATGTCTCTCTCCCAAAAGGGAGACCTCTGACCGCACATACAGGCAAGCTAACTTCTTGGTAAATCCCATAATAGGTCACACCCAATTTACTCATAATGGGTTAATGAACTTCACATACACACACACTAGTTCTTGATTGCTTAGGGTCATTGCCATGCTCAAGATTTAGTAAATGAACTTCACTTGCACACACATTGGTCCTAAAGAAAGTTAGACAACTGTCAAGTAAGTTTGGTTGATAACACTAGTCTGTTTGAGTCTTTGAAAATCCTTCACTATTAAAAATCAAAAACCATATCATCTTCCATATCAGCATCCATATGTTCTTCCATGATCACATACATATCTCCATCATAGATCACCCGCATAAAGCCACCAAGTTGGATACCCCCAATTGCAAACAATGAACAAAGTAATGGCCAATTAAATTCTGAGCTATAAAAAGATCACATGAACATCATACATTCCATCATATAGTTTGCACAAACAAATAATTAAACTACATATTCCATATTAGTTTGCATCAATCATTGACATAAAAATGCAAAAACATAACATGAAAACCATAAATCATCGTAGAGCAAACACATAAATATTTAGATTGCATTTACATCAATAAAAAATAATAAAGCATTCCAATAAAACATGCATACATTAACATTACAAAATAAACACATGAGATAACCAAAATATAAAAGCCATGTATATATATATATAAATATGAAAAGTCTCATAGTACAAAATACCCGTAGGCTATATACATAGGAGCACTAAGGCTCATAACAAAATAGATACACCAAAAAAATACAAAAAGAGATAATAAGGCACACTAGCTGGTGCCAACAGGATCCCTCCGAGAACCCTGTGCTGAAGAAGCCCCATGAGGTATCGCTGGTTGATGAGTCCTATGACTCGTCTCGGTCCCTTGGCTAGTAGTAGCAACTGATGATGAAGGAGGAACATGCAAAGGAATCTATCACTCATGCAATATGTTCTCCAACATCTCAATATAGGTAGCCTGCTTGCATAGGCTCCTCAAATCCGCACCCTATCGAGCCACCCACTAAGAAATATCTACTCAAAGAGTAAAAATAGTAGCTACGGTGTCACCTCCATCGGAACCTGCCTATAAGTGACTAAGCTCACCCTCTAACCGAGTCACCTCACCTCCAAGCCTCGTAATATCTACATCCCTAGTAGCAATAGCATCACTACTAGGTCCACCCCGTAGTCCATCCACCTCAGCCTATAAGCGAGTCACCTCACTCTGACATAGTGCCAACTCACCCTTCAGGTGAGCCACCTCCAACTCTAGACTATCTCGCTCAGCCTATAGAATACCCCACTCCTCCTCTATCCATCGAGGAGGGGCATCCCCCTCCCCATCCCCATCCCCACCTCCATCAACTGTTGTACACCAGTTGTAGCCCTCAACCCTAGAAGAACTACCTCATCGGTGCTTCATCGACCAAGGAACCCACCCTACCATCTCCACCTCATCACCACTCCCCTCATCATCAATAACTAAACTCAGAGTCCAAGGAGGCTGAGAAGCAAACCATGCATCATACTCAGGTGTAGTACCCACATCATCCAAATCTGCTAGCTCCATGTCAGGATCATCCGAAGGGTCATCAACCCTCCAAAATTTAGGAGTAATAAGAAGCCTCAACTCATCTCCTCGGTGCCTATAAGTAACATGCACATCAGGAACACCCTGAACCAAATCGAACTGACGTTGCACTCGACTAAACTAAATGTATTCCATCTCCTTAAGATGAGCACCAATAACCCATCGACCTCACCTGATATGATGAAGCTCTACCACATCAGTGACCCAATCCAAGCCCCTCCATGGGTGCCAACTCATAAAGTCCCTAGTTAGTGAGCTAAGAATATCTCTGTACTCTGATGCCCCCACTACTGGATGATTGAGCTCCTCACTAAGAAGCCACCTGTAAGCATGAGGAGAGGTAGCATCATAAGCATAAGGAAGACCAATGGGATGTCCAATAATAATATGCTCCCATGACCAAATCTGAAGCACTAGACTATAGGCAACCCCCTTCCACCCCTGCCTCTTCACCTCATATAACTCACTATAAATATGACATAGAAGAGTGGGAGCCCAAGCCAACCGTCGAGGATCACCAATCAAACCCAACATAATAGGAACTTGATTCCATGGGATCCTCGATCCCATGGAATTGGGCAATAGGATGTTGCTCAATATATACATAAGGAAAATCATAACTGCACCAAGTCTCTCATCCTAAAATAAATCCAAATAAGAAATGCCACCCTTGTTGCAGTCCACATCCCACAACTCACCAAAAATAGGATATAATACCTCCTTCTTGTCGAAGCCAACTTGAATAGCTGGACCCTCGATAGGAACTCACAAAATCTTGTATATATCCTCAAGAGTCAAAGTAAGCTCCCTCGTAGGAAGCTGGAAAGTCCCTCTATCTGGATCCCAACGCTCAACCAATGTAGAGAGAAGATCCTCATCAGCTCGAACGGTTCCCAACCGCCCACAACCATCAAGACCAATGGTATCCATGAAGGTCCAATCATCATCAGAAAGTGCCTTCCGCACTTTTCGAATAGTCCTCGGCCATCTATGTCGAGCATCAAGGAGCTTCACCTAAAAAAAAACAAACATGAAATGCATTAAAAAAAAAAAAACTTTCACCTACCCCTAGGTGAATTAAAATAACCAGGAAAAAAAAACAAAACAAAAACAAAATAAAAAAAAAAAAATTTCACCTACCCCTAGGTGATAATAAATAACTAGGAAAAACATAAAATAAAACAAAAAAAAAAAAAAATATGTTCATTACCAGTCCCACTTAGTTAAAAATAAAAAATAAAAAAAAAAAACAAAAATAACAAACAAGCAATAAATGAAACCTAAACTAAGGGGCAAGACCACCAACCTGGGCATAGCGGACGCCACCTTCCACTCCAGCCGAGCCACCACCACCATCACCACCGCCATCGCTTCCCTCACCAATCTCCATCTCACTCATCACTCTCAACTAATCAGCTAATGACAAATGGCAAACAAATGAAAATGACTAGGCACCTAGTCTATTTATAGCCATAATTTGTAGTGAAAAATGCACATATGTGTTTTCCAAGCCACTTAAAAATGCAAACCCACAATTCATAGACTAAACTATATATGGTTAACGCGTTGAAACCGTAGATCCACGGTTTCAAAAATGCGCAACTGCACAAACACGGTTCCAAAAAAAAAATATGCTCCAAATTTTAAGACCGATGTTCAATGCAAAAAATCCAAGGTGAAAATGATGCCTACTCCATGAGGTTACAAAACATGGTAAATTACAACTCCATCAAATTGCATAATGGAATTGCTAACAGTCACTAGGACAAGCGCCTAGGGTGATTGGTTCCTTTACTTCATTACTTGCATGTCAACAAACCAAAAGGTAATCTGCAGAACAAAGTCCACCATTAACTTGGGGCAACATAAAATTACACTTTCAATTGGCTATTGGGTCTCATTCGTTACCCACTCGCCAATTGAGGGGGTAAGCACACAATTAAAATTTTATTTACAATAATCATTCATTCTGCCACACCAAAGAGAGTTGAGTCCATTCATCAAATAAAAGTCGAGTGTCATTAGTTTTTGCACCGCATTGTGTTGTACACAATGCAATACAAAAAGGGGCAACTATAGACACCAAAATCCAACACCTTCAAAGTCACATTTATCACCCCACCATCAAATCTTGCATAATAAAATTATATGCCTAAGTTCTAACTTAGGGATATAAAATCCTGCATATTATCCTATTTTCTAAATTTATAAAATCTAGAAAATCACCCTAGGATACCCTGCCTACCCATTGGACATGTGTCCTGGACACTTCATCCAACATCCTTGCCACATCTCACCCACTCTTGTCCCCCCTGTCCTTGCACATGGGATAGATTCCCAACACCCATGCCACATCTCATCCATTTTTGTCTCCCTTGTCCCTTCACATAAAACAAGATCCCATATCCCACTCCACTTGCAGCCACATCACCCCAGTTAAGTGAGGCACACTAGGTGACTCATCATAACTACCCCTTCCACCTGGCAGCCTAGATCTACCACTTGGCAAGTTGAGCTTGCCACCTCCCATTTCCCTCCAAAACCCCAAGAGGCCTATAAAGGCACCATTATTCCACCAAGAAAAGAGAGCTGAATTTGCATACCGACAGGCTATCAAAATTGACCTAGATCCAGAGCGAGATCATGAGCACCGTCTTTGACCCATATTGCTGGTTTAATTCCTAAGTCATCATGTTTTTTAGCCAAAACCTCCCATCCATGGTTCCATAATCAAAAATGTGCATCCATGGTTTCACAACCGTAGGTCCACGGTTTCTAGTCCACCACCGCGCATCCACGATTCCACAACCTCGAGCACAAAACCACACACATGAAGAGATCAGTAAAAGAATTCATTTGTTAGCAAGGCTTTATCTGTTAATTGCTTCTATCACTTGTTTCATATGATTACTTGCTTAGGTTTTATGCATAGCATTGGTTTTTATTGCTCAAATATATAGGTGCTACTAATCCCTTTGCTGGTTTGAATGTGTGCAGGTGATAGGTACTTTGGAGAAGTTGTTGAAGCTGGAGTGGTCCCTTGTCGGATACCAAAGCCCACTCACCTTGGACTGTAGTTGGAAGAACGAAGAGCATGAGTTCCTATGAAGATTTGGGAAATCCCCATTCTATCAAATCATTATTCATTTGTATCAATACAGAGAGAGAAAATTGTAACATTGCTCCCAAACACACTTGGGGCAATTCAAAATCCATTTGTAACAATTGTATCAAAATCAATAAAGAAAGGAATTTTGGTAATTTTTATTTCTCTGTATTACATTCATTTTGTTGCTCAGTTCTTTTGGTTACACATCCCAAGAATGCACTATGCTTATTGATATACAAAATACACTTAAAACTCTTAATAACAAGATGATCTCTATGGGAAAAATAGAGATAGAGAGATATTAGCAAAGGATATTTCCCTATGTCAATAGGGATCAGAAACTTGGTACAAAAAATAACACAAAAATTATTGTAAATTCAATACAATAAGACCCAGGGAACACCTCTGAAATAATCTTGGTAAATGTGTGGTGTCTTTTATGCAATGATCTCCATGATTCAGAATCATATGTCATTTACCAACACCATGTGCAACATGATATGGAAAAGGCTAAGAGGAATCAGAAGGGTAGGATCTGTATGTTGTGGCAACTAGATCAGATCATGGTTGGACAATACCTATATGAAGAAGGGATGATTTCATTTAGGAAACTATCAAAAAATAATATCTTACAGGTTGATCCACAAAATATGGATAAGTTTCAAGTACCTTCCTATTGGGGCAAAAACATTGGTTAAATTTAGTCATATTTCTATCATAGCCCTCTCATTTAATTTGTCAGACCAAGTAGCTCATAAGTTTTTGAAGTACCACATTCAAAGTTAATTACAACACCATTTCTAATATGAATCCACTAAACCTATCATTGGGAGTATTGTTCGTAAAATGACATTGATTCATCCACACCAATTAAACTATGCATAAATGAAAGTACAAGAAAGTAAATCACACCACACTACATTTAGAAAATAAAGGAAAACAATAAATCACACTTGCAAAAATAAAATATACAACACACCGAAATAAATAATCTAATCTAGAAAACAATAAAAAGTAGGGGAGGAATACTAGCTTGGAGTGGGCCCAAGCTCCAGTAGCTTTCACCCAGCTAGTTACAAAGATAGAATGCTAAAGAACTCTCGAGCACTTTATTAATATTGTAGTGTAATGCTTACATATGTCAACACTCTTAGAAAAATTACCTCTCTTTTTCTTAGAGAAGTCTATGTGTTTATATAACACACATAGAACTTCTTGTTACAATGTTGTTACAATAGAAGGCCTGGGTACAGTCTAAACTGAGACAGTTTAGTTATTGTAATAGGCACATGATAAAAATATTAAAAATGATTTTCATATTTTCCTAGAGATAATATTTTTAGGTTCAATCTATGTGTTGTTCATGTTCTTCTTTATCGAGTGGTTATGCATTTCTTCTAATATGGTTGGGATGACTCATACATTTGGTAGTCTTCCAAGGATAGCTTGTGTGATGTGGAGTCAAAGGTTTACCATGGTCAAAAGTGCTTAACATCAAGGTGCCTACCTAAAGAGTAAGGTGCCTACCTAAATAGTAGGACACCTACTTGTAGAGTAAGGTCCCTAAGAGTAATGCGTCTACCTCTAGAGTAAGACACCTACCTGTAGAGTAAGGTGTGTTCCTAAAGAGTAAGGTGCTTACTTGTAGAGTAAGACACCTAGCTAAAGAATACGATGCCTACCTCTAGATTAAGGTGCCTACATGAAGAGTAAGGTGCCTACTTGTAGAGTAAGGTGCCTTCCTAAAGATCAAGGTGCCTTCCCAAGATGCCTTAGACTAATAAAGCAGAAGCATTCCAGGTCCATGTAGGACCTCAACTGATCAAAATATGACAAAATCAACAAATATCTACACAAAAAACAATTCACACACAAATTATATAATGCACATAATTTTATTAAATAGATACATAATAATTCATAAAAATATACAATTCTTATTATACTTCTGCACAAAAACTATTAGAACTCATACAAAAATATGAGCATTTTTTATGCTTATCATCCCCCCATGCCTAATATGTACCACGATCTCATAGCACCTAAAACCGATAGTCAACCCCTTCTATTAGCCCTTATCCTTCTATTTTATTTTCTTATTGGTGATCTTGGACTTCTCTTCATTTTGGGGTTTTCATTTTCACTGAGGGGCATTGGGTTGTTGTGGGACATTTTTGGGCTGTACTAACTTCTGGCTATATTGGATTCCTTTGTGATGGGTCAGGTTTTAGCTTTCGGTTGTACTAGCTTCCTATTGTACTAGTTGCACCTTCCTATTGTACTTGGCTTGACACCTGTGCTAGGCAAAACAACAAAAAATGTTTCTCTCTTTTAGAATGCAACTTTTGCTTCCTACCAAATGTTGACATGTTGAGGTTGTATCTATCCTAATGGAATATTAGAGGCATCCCTTTATCGTCTGACCACCCTATATTTGTATAGTCGAGCCTATTTAGGGGTGAGGCTAGAATTTTCTTTAGCTATCGCCACTGCCTCTACTTTTGGACTGAATATTCGTTCTCTCCAAATACTTCTATATTCTAGAGGATCGGCCCTGGGATAAACCATATATCCACTAGAACTGATATTTTGTAGCAGGGTCAATGCAAATGCTAGGCCTCCTTTAGGCCTTCTTGGTGGATTTTTGAGCTACCTTTGCCACCTCAAATTATTCATAGAGTCTTTTGAATTTGTCATTATGCTCGACAAAACCCTGCATACATTCCACCCATTATTCATATGACTAGATTGTCAGACTTGTAAATGTAACTTTAGCCTTACTCTTGGCACTTTTCTGAGGTAACTTACTCTTGGGTATCTTTGATATTATAGCAAATCGTGTGGGGATGTCCTCCTTCCCCATGGAAAATAACTCCATGTTGTTTTTAGAGGGTTTAGGTATCTACTCCTCTAGCCTTGAATTACCCACAATTACTTCCCCTATTTTGTGCTCACCCAATGACTATTCTGTAGGCCCTTCTATTATGGGTATCAGTTTCTCCTAACAGTCCTCCTTAAGGCCAGGTTCAATGCCTTGCCTCTATATCTAAGCCATTTGGTCTTCATCATAAATAATATCTATAGCAAGGGGCTCTATTTGAAAAACTAAATTCCCTTGTTCCTCCACTATCATCTTGTCAAAAGCAAATGAACTCTCACCTACCTCCCTATATTCATTTATGGCATCTGACCTGACCACCCTAGATGAAAATACCCTCTCTGGTGAGGTTGGATATTTTATGGGCACTTCAATTGCCCAATATATTTGGGTGCATCTACTCGTTCCACCATACTGATTTGTAGTTGTTGATTTTATTATTTGAGTTGTTGAACCAGTTGTTGTAGCTAAGCTATGGTGGCCTCATACCTCTATGTTTTTCTTGCAGTCATTTCTCTAAATCCATAAAAAAGTTCCTGCATCTCAAAATAATCATTGTGCCAAGTGAGACCTTCTTCCAGCACTGAGCTACTATTGCAGACCTATAGAAGGTTATAGGTCTTGTGGACTTTGAGAAACTAAATTCTATATTTTTTTGGCTAAAAACTTGATCTATGTATCCTAAAATTCTTCCTTGCTCATTAGAATTAGTCATCGTAGGCACCTCCTACTACTTATACACTCTGTTTGACAAGCTATTAGTTTAGGGCTAGAAGAATCCAACATATCCTCTATATAATTGGGTAAGGAAATATGCCATTCTACTATAGAATCCTGGGAGGTTTGCTAACATTTATCTTCTCCCTCAACCATTCCTCGTAATTCATCTTCTTGCCATTCTTTGATAGTAGATTGCATCTACATGCAAATATTTTTGGTCCCTTCTACCGACAGGTTCTCTTTATGTTCCTTGACATAATTAATGAGGGTTGTAATTAGCCCATGATGGGCTAGGGTAGAAGTTTATCCTCTCTAATATAGGGAAGCTTCATCCTTTATAATTATTACCATATAGAATGGAACATTGATTCTCCACCCATGCACCACATGATTCAAAAATTGCATGTGGTTTGCATTCAAATGCGAGTATTTTTCTGTGCATGTAAAGAACCTCGCTACCTATTTAAAGAGCTTCCACAAGTGCTTTGGGAGTATTTTTTTTGGAAGCCCCATGATGTTGAATCGGATGTTACCTTTCCTAAGTAGTAGCTTTGTGTATTGACCTAGCACACCATCCTTGTAAGTGCACTCTTTAGTGAGGGGTAGACCGGTAACAAGGAAGATATACTATGGCGTGATTAGAATTTCTACTCTATGGAGTTGAGTGACCTATTATTTCACAGTGACAACAAACTCCTTTACTATCTTGAGGTCTAGGTTTTGTTTGACTATAAGACAATAATTTATCCACCCAACCACCTCAAATCATTCATGAACTTCACTACTAATTCCCTCAGTACTATTGGGCTCATTCTTCTTGTGTGCCTATTTCTTCAATCGACCTCCCATTATGAATTCTTGGCACCTTTTCGCCTGACTGGTTTGATGCCCTATTCTCATAAGAAGGTACATTCTTATAGATCAAGGAACCTACCCAATGAATTACTTCTACATTGGGGTTGATAGGGTGCACCATCCAAATTGATTTTTGGTACGATGTATTGGACATGGGAGCCAATGCGATTCTTGTGACAATATTATTTTTAGATAATTATTAATAATGAAATATTATGTAAATATTTAACAAAAATCATGTGCATACCTGATTGGTTGTTCATGTATTATGTAGAATACTTATTTTGTAATCTATGATAGGGATGATGGTGTATTTCCTATGTGTTGATTATGTTACCTTGGACACTACAACCCTAGTTAGCTCGAGGTCTCATGCTAAAAATATAGGGTATACGATTGGTTCAGATAGTAAGATGCATATTTCCTTTATCAGTTGGCTTTGAGATGTGTAGAGATCCTACCTAATGATATCACAATATTTTTATGTGAATTTGGATTTCCATCACGTGAAATGATGATGTTGGCTTTGGTTGCTCCCTTGTACCATCAAATTGTGTAGGTGCTTTTTATTAGATCAAGGTGCCTATATGATATCGAGGTGCCTACTTGAAGAGTAAGGTACCTTTGATCAAGGCATCTATATAAAGAGTAAATTGCCACTGATTAAGGTACCTACATGAAGAGTAAGGTTCCCTTGACCAAGGTGCCTGCCTAAAGAGTAAGGTACCTACTTGAAGAGTAAGGAGTCTACCTCTAGAGTAAGGCACCTACCTGAGGAGTAAGGTGCCTACCTATAGAGTAAGGCACCTACCTCTAGAGTAAGGTGACTACTTGAGGAGTAATATGCCTACTTGCATATTAAGACACCTATCTCAGGAGTAAGTTACCTTTGACTATGGTGCCTCATCAATTATTCATTTTTTTCTTCAATAAAGGCACCCTTTATGCATGACATCAAGGTGCCTTGTCACTTGTTTTTTTCAACTTTTCAATCGAAGTCGAGCATCTCCACTAATGGAAATTAAGGTTCTTCCTTGTAAAAAAATTACCTAAATATTAAGGCACCTACCTCTATAGTAAGGCACCTACCTAAGGAGTAAGGTGCCTACTTGAGGACTAAGGCACCTACTTGTAGAGTAAGGTGTCTACCTGAGGAGTAAGGCACCTACTTGTGAAGTAAGGTGCCTACCTAGAGAGTAAGGTGCCTACCCCTAGAATAAGGTACCATCATTAGGGTACCTACTATAAGATTAATGCACTATCTTCATGTTGAAAATTTAGTAGTAGGTGATATTTTCATTGATGCAGAGCTGATCAGGTCCTCTAAAAACTTTTTGTTTGCTGCATCAGCGTATGCTTCACCCAAGAATAGGGGTGCATATTTTTTCCTTTACACGAAATTAGTGCCCACATCTATACTTGAATTTTGATAAAAATGTACAAGTTCATGGATGCTAAGTCAATTTAGGTCTTGTCTCCCAAGATGCCTATTTTTCATACAATCCGACCATTTCACCTACAAAAGAAACAAAAAAAAATGCAATTAAACATAATTTGTGCCTGTTAGGCCTTGTATATTAGGATACCTATATTTTACATGTGGTAAATATCCCTACAAAAAACACTGTAATCTAGAAAGAAAAAAAATAAAGTTTTGTTGCAATCCGTGCCTATTAGACCCTAGATCTCAGGATGCCTACATCTTGCATGCAAGCACCGTACCTGCAACACAAAAAAGGAAAAACTAAAAACTAATTTTTTTTCAATGGACATCCTTATGTACACCATGTTACTAAGAATTTAACATATTTTCAATTGGATATGGTCTCCCCCATACTTTTTTTGGACTCTGCCATTGAATTTTTGGACGTGTGATATGGGCACAACCAATGGTCGTTAACTGTCAATATGGTGTTGTTGTTTTCAATTGTCTTGACATGCACAACACTATTTTTAATCAGCTCTACCACCACATATGGTCCCATCCGCCTCTGCATTAGCTTACCCTTACATTCTTAGAATTTTGAATCGTACAGTAATATCTAGTCTCCTTCCTTGAACTTCTTTGACTTAATGTGGTGGTCATGCCACTATTTTCTTTACCTTTGGATGATTTCCATATTTTTTAAGGCATCAATTCGATATTCATCTAGATGATTTAGCTACTGAATCCTTTCCCTCTATGCATCATCTAGGCTAAGTTTCAATTCTATTGTATTTCTAAGAATTTTAATTTCAAATTCAATGGGCATCATTGCACTCTTCTTGTATACCAGTTGGAATGAGGTAAAGCATGTGGTCAGTTTCCATGTTGTTCTATACACCCATACTACCTTCGGTAGTCTTGCAACCAAATGTTTCCTATGTTGTTGCATGGTTTTTTTTAGGATATTCTCTAACTCCTTTTTGGTCACTTCTACCTATCCATTCACCTATGGATGGTAGGGGATGGTTTTTTTATATCAAATATTGTATTGCTGCACTAGCTCCTCAATTAATTTGGAGGTGAATTGGGACCCTTCATCCATTCTATTTTCTCTAGGTACCCCAAACCTATTGAAAATTTGAGAAAATAGAAATTCTACCACTATTCCTTATTTGGAGTCCCTCAGTGCCTGCACTTTGACCCATTTGGTGACGTAGTCAGTGCAAACTAGAATATATCTCTTTTCTAATGAAGGTGTGTTGATTGTCCCTACAAAATCCATATCCCATTTGTTTAAGGGCTCTATATGCACATGCATTTGGAGAGGAATATCATCCCTAGGGGTTGGCCTAGCCATCCATTGACACTCATCACACTAGTTTATGTATTTGGCTACATATTTGAACAACATAGGCCAGTAATACCCAGTCTGTAGTACTTTGTACGTGGTCCTTATTCCTATAAAATATCCTTTGCATGGATCATTATTGCAAGCTTTGAGAACCTCTGAGAATTCATGCTCAACTATGCACCTCCTCACAATTTTGTTGGGCCCTATTTTAAATAGGTCATAAATTCATGAGAAAGATGCACTCTTTTTTATCACTGTCTACTTATTCCACAATGAAAGAGCAAGAGATGTTCTATCAGTGGCCAAGTAATTGGTTATGTATGCATACCATGATGTTTGCTCAATGGTGACAAACATATGCTCATATAAAAACTAGGATTCCATGACTGCATGATCTAATGGTATCAATTTGGATAAGAAGTTTGTTACTACGTTGTCTTTGTTGGGTTTATCCATGATGGTAATATCAAACTCCTAAAAAATTAAGATCCATCTAATGATTCTTCTGCTAATCGCAAGTTTACTAATTGAATATTGGATAGTCGTATGGTCTGTATGGACAAACACCTTGTAACCCATAATGTAGTGGCAAAACTTGTTGATGGTGTGCATGACTATGAGGAACTCCTTATACATCATCATGTAATTTATTTTAGCTCTATTTAAGTTCTTTTTGACATAGTATATGGTATAGAATTCTTTACAATATTTATGTCTGAGGACCGCTCCAATTGTATTATTGGATGCATCAAAATAAATGTGGAAAGGGATGGTCTAATTTGGGCCCCATAGGACTAGGGTAGTAATCAAATTTTCTTTCAACATTTGAAAATATTATTTACAATATTCTATCAGGATGAATTCCATGTCCTTGGAGAACAGTGTGTGTAGAGGCTTAGCAATTTTATTGAAGTTGGCAATGAATCACCTATAGTATCCGATGGAGCCAAGAAAACTCCTTACGTCCCTCTGCATATTAGGACTAGGCAGGTCCTTTATGACCTCAATTTTCTTTTTGTCCACCTTAATCCCTTCTACTAAGAGGTGATGTCCTAGCACTATTCCTTTGCACATCATCATGAATCATTTTTTATTATTGAGGGATAAATTCTTTTCTTCGCATCATTAGAGCACTTGTTCCAAATTAGTTATTTCTTTATCAAAGGTTTCATCATAAATCATCCATGTAAACTTATACTATTTCCACCATCATGTATGAGAAGATGCTCAGTAATGCCCTCTAAAATGTGGTTGGTGTGTTGTACAATCTGAAGGGTAGGACTCTATAGGTGAACATCCCCCATGGGTAGGTAAACGTTGTCTTGTCTTGATATTCCTCTCTAATATAGATTTGGTTATATCCGCTAAACCCATCCAAAAATGAGAAATAATTTCTCCCTAATAGTGTATCCAATACTTGATCGATGAGGGATAGCAAAAAATGATCTTTCTTGGTTACCTGGTTTAGCAACTTGTAGTCGACATAGATCCACCATATCCTATTTTTCTTGGGAACCACTAGTAGTGGTGACACCCATTCATTTTCAGATATGGGGTAGATAAAACATGCTAAAAAAATATTTTTTAACTCTAGTTTGATGATTTTTTTCATGGTAGGGTCCATTGTACTTTGTGGCTATCTGATTGGAGTCACCTAATCTTCGAGATAGATTTGATGGGTGCAGATTTCTGGGTTGATTTCCTTCATGTCTGAGTAATATTAGGTAAAGGTTTATTAATGCCTGGTTAAAACTTCTTTTAATTCTATCATCTATGTGGGTGTTACCCACTATTTATGTTTAATGTTCTACTAGGCCCTATTTCAATTTTCCTAGTGTGGTGATATTGGGTGCCGACCAAAGGTGATTTAGGAATAATGGAAGAGAACTCTCCATGGAGGAATATCATAATGATGTCATCTTCATAAAATTACTCAAATTTCTTCAGTGCCATAACTGACTGGAGCATTGAAAATGACCCGTACTCTTGGTTGTCCCACATGGGCTCTCCCAATATGTCTATGAATTGTGTAGGGGGAGAGATTGTCAATATTTTGATATTTTGACCATTTGAATTGGTCATTTATCCATTGTGGCAGCTAATGTAGGCATCGGATATTGCTAACCATGGTCTCCCTAGGATGAGTGGGTAACCACCCAATTCTACTTTGGACTACAGAACCAATAAATCCATTGAGTACTCCCATGCATCCACAATCATGATAATGTCTTCGAGCATCCCTTCTAGTGCTATAGTTGACCTATCAGCTAGCTACAATATCATCTTGGTGGGATTCAAATTTGTGAGCCTCAAATTCTGCATAGTTTCCTTCGACATAAAATTTATGGTTACACCCAAATCAACCAAAGTGTTAGCCAATAAATGACCACCTATTTTTACAGTTGAAATTGGGTTGCTTGGATCTACGTATTTAGGGTGGCACATATTTCCCATCATCAAATCAGCTAACTTCCCTACTATGTTGATAGTATGGGCCGTATTTCATCTTGGTCTTCTCAAATAGAGTTCATTTATTACTTTTATGTAAATAGAAACATACATGATAGTTTGAATGAGTGAGATAGTGTTTTTTAGGTTCCTCAATCTTAAAAGGATATCAATCTTAGGTTGTATTGGCTTTTTTTGCTCCTATAACCTCTTGGGAAAAGGAGCTTCTATTTTCTCAGCAACATGTTCTTCTTCAACCTCTTCTACAAGAGGTGGTTATCCTATATTTTTATCTTCTTCTACCAGGGGAGGAACTTCTACTCCTAATTGCCTACCTGATCTAAGCTAAATTGGATTACAACTAATATTATACATTGGATACATCTCTCCTTCTAGTTGGTACGTATACTGGTTTGTCTTATTATTTGGATTGATTATTGACTATGATAGTAGCTATGTAGGTCTCACTATAGGGAGGGCTAGAAAGCTTTATTGCAGTGGAGCCTATGCTATGTTTTGTGGAGTTGAATTCCATGAACCATGGTTTCTACATTGTTGCCCATATTGTTGGTATAGAATCCATGGGTTCTGGTCGAAAAATTTAGCCCCTAAAGGTATGCTCATCTATGGTGGTTTGTATTTTCTTCGTAATTAGTTCTATCATAGTTGTTGAATATATTCCATTGGGTGCTGGTAAAAATCACCTCCAAAGATAAAGTTGAGTGCTTCAAGGGATTCATTGTTAAGTCCCCTCAAGAATATGCTCCTGAGGGACTTATCGCCTAGCTTCATATGAGGGGATCTCTGTATATTAAAGTTGAATCTCTCCCAGTACTCCTCAAAGGATTTGTACTCCTTTGGCATCATTCTTAGAAACTCCTCCTGGGAATATTGCACTCTATTGAAGTCTTGGTACTACTCTAGGAAGAGCTTCTTAATTTCCTCCCAGGTGATGATATGTTTGTTCTCTAAGATGATAAAATAGTGTAGGGTTTAGTCATCCAATGTTAAAGGGAATAAATTCAACTTTTGGGCATCTGATTTATAATCTATAGACTTGCAAAAGACATCGAACTTGAATAAAAATAGATTAGGATCTTCGGTTGGGTATCCCCTAAAGGTAGGAATATGGGCAGGGGATATGTTTTTCATTTTGGTTTCACCTGCATCTTCTATCGGGAAGCTAAAAATAGTCAAAGTCTCTTCAACTATTTTTTTAGGAAATATGGTCTCTAATGCAGATTATATAGTCTTTCAACCATTTTAAACCTTTTGTATGAGAGCCTCTAAGTCAGCTGGTGTTATGGTTTGATCCTCTACGACTTTCCACAATAATTATTATTCAAAATTTGTCCTTTTGAATAGAGGATTTTGTATAATCTTCTATTTTCTTGGTCGATGGGATGAGGAAGAGCTTTGTGTAAATATAGGATGTTCACTCTATTGCACTATTGGTGGTGATCGAGGAGAGTCTAACTCAAATTTACAATTTTTGGCTGACTCAAATTTTTCTTGTAGGCTCTGCTTTATGAAATTATCATTGGGTCCTCTTTTCCTCAATGGACTCATGCAAAGTTATATGGAAGGTTTAAGGTATTGTAATCAATCTATCACTAGCGCTTCCCCGATAATGGTACCAAAATGTTGGGGCAAAAACACTGGTTAAATTTAGTCCTATTTTTGTCACAACCCTCTCATTTAATTTGTTAGACCAAGGAACTCGTAAAATTTTGAAGTACCATGTTCAAGGTTAATTACAACACCATTCCTGAGATGAGTCCACTAAACCTATTGTTGGGGACAATATTCATAAACTATGCATAAAGGAAAGTACAAGGAAGTAAATCACACAACACTGCATTTAGAAAATAAAAGAAAACAATAAATCACAATTGTAGAAATAAAAGATACAACACACCGAAATAAATGATCTAATATAGAAAACAATAAAAATTAGGGGAGGAATACTAGCTTGGAGTGGTCCCAAGATTCAATAGATTCCACTCGGCTAGTTACAAATATAGAATGCTAAATAATTCTCGAGTACTTTATTAATATTGTAGTGTAATAAATAATTTTTTGGTAACATCAATTTAAGAAAACAACAACTTAAAAAGAATATCCAATATATAGAGGAAAAATGATCAAGGAAGGTAGAAAACCAGAGTGGCATGAAAAGGAAAAACAACTCCTCTCAAATTATCATAATACCATTGCCCAAGAGGAAATTCATTGGAAATAGAAATCAAGAGTCTTGTGGCTCAAGGAAGGTGATAGAAACACTAATTTATTCCATGTTTCAACTATGAGACATAGGAACAACATTAAAATCCTCTACATTATGGGGGAATATGGAATAAAGTATGAGTATTTAAATGATATTAAAAATTTGGCCATTACTTTATTTTAGAACCTTCTTGGCAAAGAAAAAATAGAGTGCAACATGAAAATAGAAAGCATTATTAACAATGTTCCCAAAGGAGATAATGATAACATGAATGAATATCTATGCAAGGTAATCTCTAAGGAGGAAGTTAAGAGAGTTGTGTTCTATATGGGAGCATCCAAGTCTCCAGGGCCAGATGGTTTTCCACCAGGTTTTTTAAAATATCATTGGGATATTATTGAAGAAGATGTAGTCAATGCAATCTAAGAAGCCCAAGAATCTGGTAAGTTGATGAAAGAATGGAATAATACCTTTATATAATTTCCAAGAAATATGGGGTAGATAAATTGTAGACTTTAGACCAATCAACCTATGTAATACAATTTACAATTTTTTTACTAAAGTTTTGGCCAAACGATTGAAAAACATCATCCCTTCAATCATTAATGGAGATCAAGGAGGTTATGTGGTAGGTAAGAAGATTAGTTAAAGAATCATTGCCATTTATGAAACAACACACTCTCTTCAAAGGAGGAAAGGGTCTGGCATGTTCCTTAAGCTAGACATGAACAAATCCTATGCCATGGTTTCATGGTCTTTCTTAGATAAAATAATGGAGTGAATGGGTTTCAATGAAAAATGGAGGGCATGTATTGGTATGTGTATTTCTAACCCTCACTTTTCAATATTGATCAATGGAAAATCTACTAGGTTATTTCCTTCTAGTAGAGGAATCAGACAGGGAGATCCGTTGTCTCCATATCTCTTTATCATTATGGCAGATGCCCTGGGAAGAACTTTGGAAAGAAAGATAAAGGATGGTAATATCAAAGGTCTAAAACATTCATCCATTGGTGAAGATTTATCTCATCAAAATTTTGTGGATGATAAATTATTTCATGGGGAAGCTACATAGGAAGAAGCTTTGAAGTTTAAAAAAATCCTTGATTCTTATGAAAAAGCTACAAGCCATAAAAAATTATGAAAAGGTAGGATTATGTTTTTAAATATGGAGGAGAGTATAAGAGATAAAATAGTTAAAGTGTTGGGCTGTAAGGAGGAAAATTTTCCTATTACCTATCTTGGTTTACCTTTTTTTATAGGCAACATGAAAGATGAACTTTAAAATCCAATTATTGATAAATTTAATAGAAAACTTTAAGGTTGGAAGGGATATTTGTTATCCTCTATAGGGAAAATACAACTCATAAAACACACACTTCAAAGCCTACCTATTTATTTCATGTATTTCCTGAGGATGTCAAGGAAATTGGAAGAGACTTTAGAAAGACTACAAAAAAAATTCTTATGGGATGACATTGAATGTAAAAAACATATACATCTGGTGGCTTGGGATACCTATTGCCAGTATTTATAGAATGAGGGTCTTGGTTTGAGGAAGTTGATAGATCTAAATAGACCACTTCTTGCTAAACATGGTTGGAGGCTTTACACCGGAGCATCAAGAAAATTGACTAGCATTATCCAAAACAAATACTTGGAGGGCAGAAACCACTTTATCAGTTGTTCTAATCCTCCACATGGGTCTATTTTTTGGTAAAATATAATCAAAAGCAGGAAATTTCTATGGCAAGGTCTAAAATGGAAAGTAGGCAAGGGAGACAAAATTAAATTTTGGAAAGATCCTTGGATTAAAGAGGAGCCTTTAGAAAACTACAGAAAGTTCAAATATATTAAAGAATATTTAACTAGAACCTATGATAAGAAAATTAATGGTTACATTCATAATGTGGGTGATTTTCAGGAGTGGGAAATCATGCTAGAATATATTCAAGGCTCAACAGCTAAAGATCTACAAAACCTCCTAAGGAGTTATTATTTAGGTAGAGGGTTATAGGAGGATCATATAATTTGGGGAAGAAACCAACAAGTCCAGTACTTAGTGAAGGATGGATATAGAATCTTGGAAAAATTAACCTCAAAGAAACCCCATCTTAAAATAATTTGGAAGCTAAACATCATCCCTAAAGTTGCTATATTTTTTTGGACTTCCATTCTCAATAATATCCTTACAAAAGATAATATGTTCAAAATAGGGATTGTGGTTCCAACTGTTTGTGTCTTATGTAACAAAGAGGATGAGTGTGTGGACCACCTATTTGGAACTTGTGATTTTTTTCGTGATATCCTAAATATGTTATTGAGAGAAGATAATTTTGCTTGGGTCATTCTAGATTCTCTAATCAAGATTTGGGAACAATGGTACTTAGGAAGCAATATTTTTTTGTAAAAATGCATTCCACATATTTGTTGGGACATTTGGATTTAAATAAATAGAGGATTGTTCAAACATAAAATAAGAGGAATAATTGGGATTTATTCCAGGATAAAAACAACCCTATTGGAGGATTGTATTAAAAACATTGTTGTCCAAGAAAATCTTGCAATGATTCTCTATAGAGGAAAAAATATCTTAAATATGGAAAAATTCACGAAGGTGAGACTAGATACCAGATGGGAACATCCCCACAAATATTGAGTAAAAATTAACATCTATGGAGATGTAAAAGGTAACCCAGGTCATGTTGGTGGTTGGGGTCTCATTAGGAATTACAGAAGTCAGGTAGTGGTTGCATATGCCGAGGATCTAGGAATTGCCACAAATCACCAAGCTGAAGCAAGGGTAATGCTTACAGGTCTCCAAATTGCGATGAATTTGGGTTTTAGGAGAATTGTTCTTGAGGGATATTCCAAAAATATTATAACTTCCCTTCAAAAATGGGAGTTAAATAATTCTAGTATTTTCCAAATAATTACAGATGCGAGGAGTATTTTGGAAAACCTAGAAGAAAGTCAAGTTAAACATATTTATAGAGAGGGAAACAAAGCTACTGATAAAATGGTAAATATGGTAGTTAAATATGAGAATTTCAAGGTTTGGTCATATGCCCCCATGGAGTTGGAAGAGATTATAAGAATTGATAATGAAGCTAGTAGATAAAGAGGGCAGCCCAAAGCAAAATACTTATTGGGATCATGCGATGAAGGATTTGAGCACACTAAATTACATTATTGTCAGTTGTTTTTTATCAGTTATGTACAACATTGAGCACTACATCAGTTATATTAAATAGAAGGATAGTAGGAGGAATTTTATTTCAGCTTCTCCATCAATAGGTTTAGCCCAGGTTTGTTTATTTTACTAAGATGGGGCTATATTACATTTGTATGATCTTCTCTTATTTTTTCTTGTATATATTTCGAGCTTGGTGTAAAGGTTCGGGGCCCTTCAACCCCTATTTTTATCAATACCAAAAAAAATATTGTAGTGTAATACTTACGTCAACACTCTTGTTACAGTGTTGTTACAACAAAAGGCCTGGGTATAATCTAAACTAAGATAGTTTAGTTACTATAACAAGTGCATGATAAAAATAGTAAAACCGATTTTCATATTTTATTAGAGATAGAATATTTTTAGGTTTGATATTTGTGTTGTTCATGTTTAGCTTCTTCGAGTGTTTATGCATTTCTTCCAATATAGCTAAGACAACTCATACATTTGGTAGTCTTCCAAGTATAGCCTGCATGACATGGAGTCAAAGGTTTACCATGGTAAAAAAGACCTTCTTAAGTCACATGATCAAAGTGCTTAGCATCAAGGTGCCTACCTGAAGAGTAAGGTGCCTGCTTGAAGAGTAAGGCAACTACTTGTAGAGTAAGGTGCCTAAGAGTAAGGCAACTACCTCTATAGTAAGGCACCTAACTGAAGAGTAATGTACCTTCCTAAATATTAAGGTGCCTACTTGTAGAGTAAGGTGCCTACCTAAAGTTTAAGGAACCTACCTAAAGAGTAAGGCACCTACCTCAAGATTAAGGTGTCTACCTGAAGATTAAGGTGCCTACTTGTAGAGTAAGGCACCTACCTAAAGATTAAGGTGCCTACTTGTAGAGTAAGGCACCTACTTGAAGATTAATGTGTCTACTTGTAGAGTAAGGCTTCTTCCTAAATATCAAGACACATTTCCAAGATGCCTTAGACTCATAAAGCATAAGCATGCAAGGTCCACGTAGGACCTCGATTGATCAAAATATGACAAAATAAAAAAATATCTACACAAAACACACTTCACATACAAATTAGATATTACATATTATTTTATTAAATAGATACATAGTAATTCATAAAAATATACAACTCTTATTATACTGCCACACAAAAACTATTAGAACTCATACAAAAATATGAACATTTATGATGCTCATAACTTCCCAAAAGAAGAAATATGCTCCCCCTCAATGTAATGATATTTTCCCTATTCGTCAAGAAAAATAGAATAGAGATATGGTATCCAAGGACCAATAAAAGGAAGTTAGTTTCCCTAGAAGATATGATAAATAAAATGATAAAGAATGGACGATATCCAAGAGTGAAGATCAAGAAAATCTTAGATTTCCCTTCATAACCAAGAGGCAAAGGATTAAGGCCACACAAAAATACAAAAGGAAGTATGGTGACTAGATAGAAATTCTAAATGTTCCTCTTAAGTAAAATTAGAGTATAATATTGTAGAGGAGATGAAAAGAATACCCTCAAAGGCTAGCCTCTATGATACTCTCTTTATCCCTGGTCAAATAGACCTACTGAAGGCTTCATTAAGAAAATATCCTCAAGAAAAGTAGGCTACTACAATCCTCAACATGCCCTCTGGAAAAGACAAGATGTATCCTGCTACTTTGAAGAACAAACCCCCTTCCTTTTATATTTTTTAAGGATGGAGTTGTGGATTATCCGCAACTACATGATTAACTTAGGGGCTTCCACTATAGTTATGCCCAAAGCAGTCTATGAAGAGATGGGAATGGATGTTACCAGATCCTATCCTAGAGTTTTGCAATTGGATGGAACTCTAGTGAAGATACTAGGTGTGATAAAGGATGTTCTAATGAGGTTGCATAGAGCTCCAGAGGTAATCATTGTGCAAGAAATAGTTGTGGTAGACCTAGAGCATTATTTTGGCCTATGTATTTCAAGATAATTCACTACCATATTTGGAGGATGTATGTACATAGAGTGATCCCATTTAAGGAAAAGAGAATAAGAATTACTCTTGAGAAGCCTATGTCTTATCATAGTAAAAAAATTGAAGAAGAAATGTGTAATATCACTCCTCCAGATGAGTTCCAAGTGGTGGAAAGTTTTGAAGAACTAGAAGTTGAATATGAGCTAAAATTCAAAGAGGATTATAGCCATTTTGGAACATGCATGGATACATATAGCATTTCCTTAGAAATAGATAAAACAGTCCTTACCATACCCAATCAGTCATTAAGGTAAATTGAGACTTAGACCATGCAATTTGTTGGTGCAATATGCAAAAATAGGGATGGCACTGGTGTATTGTTGCAGTCTCAATCATAAGTTACAAAGAGTTTTGCATATAGAATAACTTGGTATTGCACTAATAATGTTGCAGAATATGAGGCTTTGTATCTCAAACTAATGCATTCTGAGAGTATGGGAATCAAGATATTGAATATATATGGTAATTCTGAACTAATTATTAATCAGGTAAGAGAGAGGTGCAATAGTAAGCACCATTACCTAAAGGTATATAGAAATAGGGTATGGAATTTGATAGAATCCTTTGATGTCCTAAACATTAATTTTATTCCTAGAATATATAACACTTTGGATGATTCCTTAGAAATAAAGGGAGAAAATTTCAATCCATATATATAGGATTCACAAAAGATAAAACAATCAAAATGATTTTCAGTCCTACAATACTAGATAAGCTAATCTTCTACCAGTTTTTTGAAAATGATTAACAAATCATTAATTTCCTAGTAAGGGAAGCCTACCTATCAACCATTCAAGAGGAAAATACAAAAGAGATAGACAAACAAGATGTCATCCATATAAAAAACAATCATATCCCTACGGGGTTGGCCACTCTGGAGAGTTTGATAATAAAGATAGGAAGAAGATCAAATCTATGAAAATCAATGAAAAGATCTAGAAGGAAATTGAGATCAAAAAGGACAAGAAGCTTAAAGTTGGAATCTGATTATCTACGAAATAAGAGGAGGTATCAAAGTTCTATGCCTAAAATACCAAGAAATTATGGCTTGGTCATAAAATATTAAAGTATATAATAAGAAGATGATCCAACATATAATTGAGCTAGAACCAAATGCAAAACCCTTTAGGAAGAAACAGAGGCCTGTGAATCCCATAATTAATGCCATAATGAGGAAATGCCTATTACAGTTGTTGAAGTCTAAAATCATATATCTAATCAAAGCATTCAACCTGGGTAACTAACTTGGTCATAGTAAGGAAAAATAATGGTGACATCCACTTGTTTGTGGATTTTAGGAATCAAAATCAAGCATCATTAAAATATTAATATCCCCTCCCCTAAATTGATTAGATATTGCATATTTTTGTAGGATAAAAGAGGTTCCCACTCTTAGATGGTTTCTCTGGTTACAACCAAATCTAGGTGAAAGATGATGATCAGTTCAAAATGACATTCACCATGAAATGGGGTACTTTAACCTACCATAGGATGTCTTTCGGACTATCAAATGCGGGGGCCACATTCTAGAGAGCAATGGATTACACCTTTGGATAACTGATCAACAAAGTCATTATAATATACTTAGATGATATATTTGTATTCTCACATACGAAGCAAGATCACCTAACCCATTTAGAGCAAGTGTTTAAGAAGTGTCAAGAATTTTGTATCTATCTCAACCCAAAGAAGTCATTTTTTATATTCCATGAGGGAAAGTTGTTAGGCCCTGTGGTCTCTAAAGAAGGAATGACTATTGATATAGATAGAGTCAAATTAATTCTTGCTCTTCCATTACCCACGAACAAGAAATATTTACAGTCCTTCAACTAGATCATTTTTTTTAGAAAGTTCATCTCAGATTTTGCTAAAAAGGTGAAACCTATCTCAGAACTGCTAAAGAAGAATGCAGATTTCAAATGGACTAAAGTTAAAAACAAGCTTTTGAGAGTCCATTGCCACTACTCCAGTCCTAGTGAACCCTGACTTCAACAAATATTTCATTTTGTATGCTTATGGAGTTGAAGAGAGCTATGCATTTGTGTTCACTTAGAAAAATGATGAAGGAGAAGAACACCCCATATTATTTTAGAGCCAAAATATCCATGAGTATCATGTCAAGGACAATTTTATTGAGAAAAAAGTATTTATAGTGATGAAGTCATTGAAGAAATTTAGGCAGTACTTGGTTCAGAGTAAAACACTGGTAGACGTAGTTCATCCAGATGTTAGAATTTTCATCTTACAAGGTTAACTAGGAGATAAAAGAGGTGGTTGGATTAGTAAGATCCAGGAATATGATGTGGAAATTCATCCTACAAAGCTGGTTAGAGGTAGAGAATTATGTCAATGTTTGATAAAAGCAACAATTATAACATAAGTGATAGCTTGTTAGTCAATAGCAGAAGATCAAATTGAAGAACTGCAGTTAGAAGAATATTATTGGGTGGATCAGATGACCAAATAATTTTGGAGCAGAGTTTGTACCTCTAATATTAATCCATAATAGAGGAGAAGATATAGACTTCAAGCTTTGAAATATGTCCTATTACAAGAAGGTCTATACAAGAGAAACCTTGATGGAGTCCTCTTAAGATGCTTAAGGGATGATCAGAAAAAAAAAGTCATTGAAGAATTCCATGGAGGATTATCTGGTGGACACTTCTCAGGAAGGGTCACAACTTTGAATATCATTAGGGCAGGTTATTATTGGCCTACTATTTTTGCCAATACCTTCAAATTTATAAGAGCCTATGATGAATGTCAGTGATATGTGGGGAGAACTAGAAATGCATCATTTCCCCTCAAGCCAATTTAGGTTGAAGAGCCTTTTTAGCAATGGGATCTAGACTTCATAGGGGTTATTAATACAAATTATTTAGCAGAAATATTTTTACCACTTCACAACTTCCCCAAAATTGGGAACCCACTGAAAATTTTAAGATTTTGATATTTTGGTTTTCATGATCTTGATTGTTTGATTAAAAACCAAACATTTTTTTACTTTATTTCATATTTTGTTGGGCCTCTTTTGAAAATTTTAAGACTTGATAAGCGTGATTTTAAATGTTCTAATTTTAAAAACTTTTAATATTAATGTTTAAAATAAATCATTTAAAATCATTAAATAAAATATTTTAGAGTATAATTTTAATGTTTTAAATCATTCATTTAAAATTTTAATTAAAATATTTATATTTCATTTTTACTATTTTTATTTCAAAGTGTATTATAAATGTTTATAATTAAAATATTTAAAGTACATTATTATAAAAAAAATTGTGCTGGTTTTGCAGGTTTTCAATATAAATGGTAGAATGAAATGAACAAACAAAGGAGTGGAAAGCAAAGATAATAATATGATTATAAAATCTATTTTCAATTGTAGAACGAAATGAATGAACATAATGTTAAATTATAAATAGACCATTAGAAACCAAGAAAAGAGGGATATTTTTGTAGAGAAGAGACAGAGTAAAAGGAGTAAAGAATCCATAAGGAAGCACAAAAGTAGGTTACATTGGAGCACATAGTGAAGCACAAAAATTTCTAAAAATAAATTATTGTAAGATTTTAAAAGATATATCAATACCATTTTGATTAAAATATGCATGATTATGGTATTTTAAATGATTAAATGATGTGATGTGTTTTATTTATTCAAGGATCCACAGGAGATAGCACTCAATTTATAGCTATATTGTATCAATATTGGTTAGTCTAAACAAAGTTTAAGTTCAAAATTTTTCTATTTTTTTTCAGTAACTTGTAGTCTGAATGTTCATTTTATTTTATCTAATTTAATCTTTTTCATTTTATTTTAATTTTTAAAATTTTGGAATCACAAACCCTAATTCCATATTATAAAGTTTTCATATTTATAATTAAGGTATGAGTTTATTCTCCATTTAAAATTGACATAAATTTTATATTTGGGAAAATAAAGATTATTTTAGGTTGGAATCACAAACCATAATTCCATATTATAAAATTTTCAACTTTATAATTAGGGTATGAGTTTATTCTCCATTTTAAATTTACATAGATATTATATTTGGGGAAATAAACATAATTTTAGTGTGGAATCACAAACCCTAATTCTATATTATAAAGTTTTCAACTTTATAATTAGGGTATGTGTTTATTTTCCATTTAAAATTTTATGTAAATTTTATATTTGGAAAAATAAACATTATTTTTCAATTCAATATTACAAACCCTAATTCCATATTATAAAGTTTCAAAACTTTATAATTAGGGTATTTGTTTATTTTTCATTTAAGTTTACGTAACTTTATTTTTTTGGAAAATAAACATTATTATTTTAATTATGATGTTCAAAATGATTTTATACAAGTTTTAACCCAATTTTTTTGAGCATTATTTAATTAAAATATGTTTTAAAGTTTAAATTAAATTTGCATTTCACAAATTTAAATTTAGAGCAAATTAAATTATTAATTATGGAAAGTGAATTTCAAGTATATCTTTTTTAATGTATAGAAGATCAAATACCCATAAAACTAGGCTCCTTGTTAATAGTTTCTTGTAAATCACTAAGGTATTCTAAGCACTTATTTGACACATTTTTATAACACACAAGCACATTAACTGAAAGGAACTTTGGAGAAATTTCTATTTCTTTGCAAGAGAGTTTTCATTTTAAAATATTGAGTGTGATAATGATTTTACGATTAGGAAAAATTTACACTCAACGAAATTGGTGCTAGGAGGGCCTAAAAGGTAATATTTTTTATTGTTAGCATTTGAAGTTGTTCAAATTTGTCATAAAAAAATTTAATTTTTTATTTATGTTGCACTAATGTTGTTTTGCTATAAATTCAAAATTTTGGTTATGATTCAATTTTTGTGAATTTTTCATACATAGCCTTGCATGTTGAAATTGGTTCAATGATAGAAAATTATTTGCCCCATTATAAACATGATGAAATGATTACGGTTGAGCACCATATTCATACATATAAAAACATTATGTTTCATTTTGAAATTATGCGTGAAGATGTTATATGTAGAATGTTTCCATACACATTGGATGAATTTGCTCATAATTGGTTTATTAATACTTGCAGGTTCTATCACTTCTTGGGATCAACTAGAAGCAATGTTTCTTGAACATTTTAGAAAATTGGTTGACAGGGATATGATAGTAGATCAGTTTACCTCTATTTGTAAAGAGCCTAATGAATTCATGATTTAATTTAATGATAGGTTCCATAGACTGTATATCAAAATGGAGACACATTACATTGTTTCAAAAGAAGTCATTCAAGTATAGTTGCAAGCTTTAGACCCATTTACTTCTACACTCCTAGAGAAACATCTTATAAATCCATCCTTGTTTAGAGCCTACAGTGAGGCAAAAATTGTAGAAAAATTATGGATTATGAAAGGGGTTTATGTGGGTAAATTATCATTACTTAATCCTAAGGTTTCATATCAAATACCACCTATGAGTCATGATACACAAACTATTCTTTAGGAGTTATGGATTCCAACCAATTACAACCATCTAATTTGACACCAATGTTTGTTAATGAGGATTGTGGTAATCAATATTATAAAAATATAGAAACGCATGAGTCTTCAAATATTGGAGGAGTTCTAGATATAACTAACATTGAAACATGTGATAGAACAGAACCTTCCATAGAGTTTAATGAAATGATTAAAGCTCCATAATTGAAATATTCTAGATGTGATTACATTGAAGACTACAATGGACTACAAGATAAGAGAATCTCGATGAAGGTATTTCAAATAACTGATGATAAAATTTTATTACTTGAGGAATATAATTTTTTTGAAATTGAAGATGAATTTTTTATTGAGGAAGATGAATCTAAAAATGAATTTGAATATGACATGAAAGAAGAGATGGAATTTCACCAAATGCTTCAGAAAGATAATAATTTCCATTTCACTTGATATGAAGGATACTAAAACTTCTATCTCACATTAAGATCTAACAATTCTCGTACAATCAAAAGGTGACAAGCAATTTGCATAATTAGAAAATATTCCAAATTTTTATCATTTTAAATATGAATTTGTGGAACATTTTGCTACAATAGAAAAGGAAGAAATGGTAAATGGTTCTTATGATTCATTTGTTTTATATGAGGAAGAGGTAATATCTTCTCTTGCATTCTGGAATACCAAAAATTTGGGTACAAGTTCTCATGATTATCTTGAATATTCAAATGAAGAAACTCCATGTGTGATTTAAAAAGAATTAGATTTTTCTACTCATATTCAAGAAAATATTGTTTTATTTGATCAACAAAATCTATGGTTTGAAAAGGATGAACATATTTTTGATTGGGTGTCTAATTTTGGTGCTTTTTAAAGTCCAGTAATTTATGAAGGTAAAGGTATACGAGAGGATGATGATGGTAGAGACTATGAAGAAAAAGAAAAGATTACAATGGCTCACCAAGTAGTGGTAAATGAAAGTTTACAAAGGTAGAATCTCATACTTTATGTCTAAACATCCAAGAATGAAGTAAAATTTTAAATAATTAATTATTGGATTCGATTGTTATTTATGATGAAATGCCATTGAAGTTTAATAAATAAATAGAGTGGATTTCTACTCACACCACTAATGAGATTGACTTGTTAAATGAAAGAGAAGTAGAAACGATTGAGTTATTGAATCAAGTTCATCAAAAACTAATAATTCAATCTAGGATAAAAAATTATAATGATTCTAATTTTGTAAATATCTTAGATGCTTGCAAATTGTTGCATGAGTATGATTGGACTAAAGATATAGTTGATAACTTTATTTTAAAATTTTCAAAAATAGCCTCCCATTTGAAAGAAATTATATATGCTTGTGAAAATGAGAATTCAAGTCAAAATGATAAATCAGTTTTTGAAATTCACACCTCATTGAATAAGCAAAAGGTAGTTGAAAATCATGTATTTGCTTGCAAATTTAATCAATCAAAATTTCAGCATAAAATTACCAATAAAATTGAATCAAATTGGAGTGAGAAAGGTAAAATGAAATTTGTTATTTTGTTTGGCCTGATATTCCTTTGGTTGGAGTTATGTAAAACTTGGTTGGCATATAATAATATATGTCTTTTACAACGTGCCAATCATGTTTGGGATCCAGGGAAGTGATAGAATCAATTTATCTTGTATATATTATATGTTTTTGTAAATATTATTATTATTTTTTTCATGTTTTTGTTTTTTTTTTGTACGTAATTTGTTGTTTCATGAAATTTTGTTATTTGATTTTTGTTGATGTTATTGGTTTTTGTAAAAATTTTGGATGTGTTTACGTTGTTGTTTGTCAATAATTTTGGCTTATGCCAAATTTTGGATTTTAGTTCATGTTATCATTTTGTTGTTTAAAGCTTGTTGAACTTTTTGATGTTGTTTCTTTAATTGAGGTAGTTGTGGTAGTTGTAATAAATATTTGATGAATTTATTTGGTATTTGTTTCTATGTCACTCAAGATAAATTACTGTTTTTAAAAACATATGAAACTTGAAGAAAATGAAAGTGAGATAGTTTTTATATTTACAAATTTGGATCAAGATAATAAAATTTGGAACAGTAAAATCATTTTGCAAAATCTCCAGAAATACTGCAACACATTAAAGGAATATTTCTTAAAATCTTTAAGGATGAAGTTATTCAGTTTTGTAGATTAAGGTGAAAATCTAATAAACTCAATTCCTTTAGCTTTACTTGATATCTAACCCAAGTGTTAGGTTAATTTTTCTAAAGCATATAAAGCTTAATACAAAAAAAAGCAAATACAATGGAAAGTAATGAGAAATTAGTCATCATAGTCTAGATAACATTCACCAGGGCTATAGACGCCTAACTGGTAGTGGAGCTATATCTAGAATAAGATAAGGAAAATAAATAAATGTAAACTTCATCTAATATTTAGTTGATTCAAATAACCTCTATGGTGGCTATAGATGCCTGGATGATAGTAGAATAATGTATCAAAGAAAATAGGGTTATCTGCACTGGAGTGATGGATGCTTGACTAGCAGTGGAGCAATGCAAAGGTGAACTTAATGAGAAAATTCTATAAGCCTAATTGCAAAAATTATAATAGAATATGAATAGTTTTAGGAATATAAAATGAATCGCATTGCACACATCGAGTAGAGGCAAATGATGTTGAGCAAGGTGCAGAAAAAGCATTGCAAAAGTATTGTCATTGTTGTCAACACAGGTAGATTGATGCAGTTGATGCAGTTCAGAGGTCAGTCAAATCAAGTGTAGTGAATTTCAAGGAAAACAGAGGTGACCCAGATTCAAAAATTTATAGAAAAAGACAAGTAAAAAAACTGTCGCGATATCGCGACATGTTTTCTGTCACGATTTCGTGACAAAAAGGAGGAGAGAGAAAACATAGCCAAAATTGTCGTGATTTCACGACAAAACTGATGAGAGAGAAGGCACAGCAAAAAATGTCATGATATCACGACATATCGGAGGAGAGAGAAAGTTCATGAAAAAATGTCATGATTTCGTGACATGTTGGAGGCAAAGAAGCTAAGTCGAGAAACTGTCGTGATTTTGTGACATGCTGGAAGGAAAGAAGCAAAGTTGAAAAACTATCGTGATTTCGTGACAAGGTTGGAGAAGCAGCGCCAAGGACGAAAAGTGTCACGATATCATGACACATCGAGCTTTCATGACCCAAAGAAGAGAGAGAATGTACGACAACAAAAATGTAGCGATTTTGCTACATGTCTGAGTTTCGCTGGCTGAAGCAGAAAAGAAGCATTAAGTCAAAAAGCTGTAGCGATTTCGCTACATGTAGGAGTTTCACTGGCAAAAGCAAAGAAAAAGCACTAAGTCAAGAAATTGTAGCGATTTTGCTACATGTCAGACTTTCGCGAGCCAAAGCAGAGTTCAGATGCCAAAGAGCAAAGGTGTAGCAATTTCGCTATAAGTTCAAAATGCATGGCACAAAGGGGTAGAGATTTCGCTACAAGTTCGAAATGCAAGGTGTAAAGGTGTAGCGATTTCGATACAAGTTCAAAACACAAGGCACAAAGGTGTAGCGACATCGCTACAAGTTTGAAATGCAATGCGCATAGGTGTAGCGATTTCGCTACAAGTTCAAAACACAGAACACAAAGGGGTAGCGATTTCGCTACAAGTCTAAGCTTAGCAAGTCGAAGCAAAGTTGGAAGCTCAAGGCACAAATTTGTAGTGATTTCACTACATGTCTTGATTTTGCTGGTGCATGAAGAGAAAAATGTACGGAAGCAAAAGATGTCGCGATATCGTGACATGTTGCATTTTCGTGGGTGAAAAGCAAAGAACAATGCTAAGGCAGAAAAGCGTCGTGATTTCGCGACATGTTTCGATTTTTCTGAGGCTTACGGAGAAAAGTGTATGGAAGCGCAAAGTGTCACAATTTTGCAACATGTTCCATTATCGCGGCTACAAGCGAAGCAGAGTGCAAGGAAGCGCAAAGTGTCATGATTTTGCGACATGTTCCATTTTTGTGGGTGCAAGCGAAGGATAGTGCAGAGGCAGCGAAAGCATCGTGATTTTGTGACATGTCTCATTTTTGTGGGTGCAATATAAGGATAGTGTAGAGGCAGCAAAAGTTTCATGATTTCGTGACATGTCTCATTTTTGCGGGTGTATGCCGAGTAAAGCAGAAGGAGGCAGAAAACGTTGCGATATCACGACATGTAATGTTTTTGCGGTTGCATGTAGAGAGAAAGTCTAAGAGGCAAAAAATGTCGTGATATCACGACAAGTTAGGTTTTCATGGTCAACAGTCTAGATAAAGTCAAATAGGAAGAAATGTCGCGATATCGCGACAGGTAACAGTTTGGCGGGAAAAAGGCCAAAGAAGCATGCAAAGTGACAGGTGTCAAAACTACGCATTTAAGAAAAGAACGGTTGTTGCAGGGCCGTGATGCAGCATGGCTGGCAAAGGTGGCAGTTACAAAGGGAAGCTATGGAACAAAGCATTAAAGATAGAACAACTGTTACAAGGGTGGTTATACCGAGAATCGATTACAAAGATTTTTTTTTACAGGTTGTGTATATCAAGAAGTTACAGTCGAGCGCAGAAGTAAAAGGTAGCACAAAATTCAAAAATGGAGAAAGAAGAACAGAGCACCGAGATACGTAGGAAGGCTGTCAGGATACGTAGAAAAAGGTGTTAGGATACATAGAAAAAGGCTGTCAAAAAAAGTCTGTCAGAATGTGCAGAGAAGAATGTCAGAATTAGACAGAAAGAAAGTGGCTAAAAGGCAAAACGTGTCAAAGAGGGTTTGACAGATTGATCATAACCAAGATTTCATGGAATATTGGAGGGAAAATTTGAGCCGTTTCAAAAATGAGCCATTCGATGAAATCAAGAATATAAGAATCAAACAGGCATAGTAAGAAGGTTACTGCAACCATGGTTATTCATGAAAAACAAAAAGAAAAGGTTGAGTAAGAGTGCTGCGTGAAGTACAGCAAAAGAACAAAAACCTGAAAGTAATTTTTATTGAAAAATCAGAAGAGAGGTTTTAGACTGTGTAAGAAGATATTGAGATTCTAACAATTCTCTTTATGCTTCTGTGAGATTAATTTGTATGAGCTATAGAACAGTGAGGGTCTTGCAAAAGAGAAGGCATTTTATGTCAATATTTTTATTAAAAAATTGAAATCCAAGTTGGTTCTTGGTAAGAGGAGTTGGTGCTCCTATCTATTGTAGCAAAAAAATTAGGGGTTGGTGCTCCTTCTAGTGGGTGCTGGTAAACTATTTGTAAATATGAATCCTTGTAAAGGCTGGATTTGGATTGTAGTCCAAACAATCATTATTTGAGGAGTAGCCACATCGGTGAACCTCGTTAAATCTTGTGTTGTGTGATGCTCTTGTGTTATACTTTCTTTATCTATTTTTTAGCTTGCATTTTTAAGTTTTAAGAGTTGCAGATTCAAGTTTTTAAATCATTACAATAATTCACCCCCGCCTCTCAGTGTCATTGTGAGAATATCAATTGGTATTAGAGCAAGGTACCTGAACAAGCTTAATCAGCTAAGGTGATCTTGGAAGATACACAATGGCTGGCGGTGAAGGATTCTCTTCCAACAAAGCTCCTTTGTTCGATGGAACTAATTACTCTTTCTAGAGACTCAGGATGCAAACATATCTGTGTGCATTGGGATATGACATTTGGGAATCTGCTGAAAATGGATACACTATACCCTTTGTTCCTCCAACAGATGCGACTGAGAAGAAAAAGTTTGAGAACAACTCGAAAGCCAAGAATGCTATTATGTGTGGATTAGTAGACAGTGAGTTGATACGCATCATGAACTGCAAATCTGCAAAAGACATATGGGACAAACTACAAAGCATTCATGAAGGAGATAGCAAGATCAAGGAAGCTAAACTGCAAACACATCGTACCCAGTTCAAAGCATTAAAGATGACTAATGATGAGAACATAGAAGCCTATATGCTGAGAGTAAATGAAATCATTAATGCAATAAGAGGACTCGGTGAGGAGATGGAAGATGTAGTTGTTGTGAAGAAGGTACTAAGAACTCTCCATAAAATATTTGATGCAAAAATTTTTGCCATAGAAGAAGCTAAAGATTTAAATTTTTTCAGTATGGATGAAATGAATGGTTCCTTAACAGCATATGAAATGAGAATTGGACAAACTAAGCCCTTAGATAGAGAAGCAACTTTTCAAGCACAGAAAAATATAAAATCTAAACAAGAATCTGAGGAAGAAGAATCTACAGATGAAACTAAAGCAAACTTTGTTAGGAAATTAGTAAAGGGAAAAGAAAAGTACAGAGGTAAGCTACTGTTCAAGTGCTTTAACTATGGAGGCATTGGGAAATTTGCATCAAAATGCCCAATGAATGAGAAAAATAGAAGTGATGAAGGGACACACCAAGAAAGAAATGTCTGGAAGAAGAAACCACATTTTAGAAAAAGGAACTTCAAGAAGAAAAGTTTCATTTCCAAGAATATTGACTCTTCTAAAGACAGTTCCAGTGAGGACTCAGAAGAAGAAACTGGTGAAGCCTTGTTCATGGCTTTTGAAGAACAAAGAGCAGAGGAAACCTAGGAGTGTGAAGAAAAATTAGAGGATGGGGCTGAGGTAGATCTCGAAGGTGAGTTGGTTGCTGCACTTGAAGAGTTAAGTGCAGAAAGGAAAATAAATAAAAATATTTCAAGAAAATTTGAGGATGCTAGCAAATTAATAATCAGTTTGAAAGTACAAACTGAAGAATATAAGAAAAAGTTTGAAGATTTTGAAGCATAGCTAACCATGAAAATAGATGAGTGTAATAAGCTAGAAGAAGACGTAGTTATACTAAGGATGCAGCTAGAAGAGACGAATCAAAAATTGAGCTGTCACCATAAATTTGAAGACAGTTCTGCAAAGCTGAATAAAATGTTAAATAATCAAAGGCCTACAGGCATCAAATTTGGTTTGGGCTTTGATGAAGGAGAATTATCAAAGGACTCAATGCTGTAACTATAGAACCAATAAAGAATAAAGACAAGATCAGAGTTGATCAAGAAAAATCGTATCATGCAAAAGAAAACAATAAGGCCAAGATTGAAAGGAGTACTGCAAATGATGGATTCACCAAAGTCACATATCAAAGAAGAAGAAGACCCATGGCTCCTACTTCAACATGGAAACAACCATTTCCCAGGTACACTCGTTCCTTTTCTGGTTATTGTTTTAAATGCAATGCATATGGTCATAAAATCTCAAGTTGTAGATATAATGTAGAACAAAGAAATTTTACTAGTAGAAATATTTTTTCACCTTTGATAGATTATGCTATAGAATGTTATAACTATCATAACTTCAGACATATTGCAAGAAATTGTCGTAGCTCTTTTGCAGGAAATAAATATCAGGGAAGAAAGTATCAATCAACTGGATTAAAACAAAAAAAAAAATTTCCCGAAAAACTGTCACAAGCCAATGAAAGGGAGAAAGTAAAACAAGTGACCATATCTGCTGTTAAATCTCAGTGGAAAGAAAAGGAACAACCGAAGAAAGACAAGGAATCTCTAATTATTCAAACAACTCTCAAAGCCCAGAATAAATCTGCACCTTGGATTCTGGACAGTGGATGCTCCAGTCATATGACAGGAGACAAACAGAAGTTTGATAAGCTACAGACATACGAAGGTGGTTCTGTAAAATTTGAAAACAATGATGGAGCAAAGACAGTGGGTAAAGGATTAGTTAAGTTAAGTGATGGAAAAATCAACTCTAAGGAAGTTCTTTTTGTGGTAGGCCTGAAGCATAACTTATTGAGTGTAAGTCAAATTTGTGACAGAGGTCATGAAGTAATTTTCAAGAAAGAGGGCTGTGAAGTAAGAAAGACAAAAAATGGAAAGTTAATAGCCACTGGACTGAGAACTTATGGAAATTTGTATACTCTCTCGGAGACTTCAGAAGGAGCTTGCTTGGTTGGACAGGAAGAAGAAAATTGGTTGTGGCACAAAAGACTCGGTCACATAAGCTTTGATAATCTGGTAAAAATTAGCTCAAAAAGAGTAGTAAGAGACATACCCACTATTGGTAAACCTTCAAACAACATTTGTGAGTCATGCCAAAAGGGGAAGCAAACCACATCTTATTTCAAAGCAAAAGAGTACTTTACAAGCAAGCCGTTAGAACTAATTCACACAGATTTATGTGGACCCATGAGAACGAAAAGCATAAATGGCTACAAATATTTTATGCTGTGTATAGATGACTTTTCCAAAATGACATGGGTACTCTTTCTAAAACTTAAATCAGAAGCCTTTGAGATGTTTAAAACCTTCAAAAACCTTGTTGAGAATCAATCTGGAAAAAGAATTAAATGCTTGAGATCAGATAGAGGAGGAGAGTTTATTTCAGATGAGTTTGCAGAATATTGTGAAAAACATGGGATTAGAAGATAGTTTTCGGCAGCAAGAACACCACAGCAGAATGGAGTAGTTGAAAGAAAAAATAGAACTATGCAGGAAATGGCAAGGACCATGTTAACAGGGAGCAAAATTGCTGACAGGTTCTAGAAAGAGGCAATTCATACTGCAGTCTACATTCAGAATAGGTGTATTTTGAGGCCGCATGAAAGCAAAACACCTTATGAACTATGGTTTGGCAAAAAGGCTACAACAAAATACTTCAAAGTGTTCGGTAGCAAGTGTTACATTAAAAGAACTGAAAGCAATCTTGGCAAGTTTGAAGATAGAGCTGATGAAGGTATTTTTCTTGGTTACTCAACAAAAAGCAAAGCTTACACATGCTACAACAAAAGACTAAAGAAAATTATGGAGAGTGCGGATGTTAAGGTTGATGAAGGTAGGAAACAAGAAATCAGCAATAATGAAAACTACCCGACTTATGAAGAATTTATTGAAGAAGATGAAGATCAAGAAAAAGAAGAGAGACAAAAATCAAATTTAGAGGATTTAGAAAGAGATGAAAACAAGAAATCCAAAACAGGCAGCTGGCAGAAAAATCATCCCAAAGAGTAGATTATTGGGGACCCTACAGTTGGCATTTATACAAGAAGAAGAGTAGTAAATAACTATTCTCTGTTATCCAGCATTGATCCCAAAAATATTATTGAAGCAAGCATAGATGAAAGCTGGATGGAGGCAGTAAATGAAGAACTAGATCAAATTGAGAAAAACAAAACCTGGGAATTAGTACCAAGGCCTGAAAATAAAAACATAATTGGTACTAAATGGATATTTCGAAACAAATTGAATGAAGAAGGACAGGTTGTAAGGAATAAAGCAAGATTGGTTTGCAAAGGATATGCTCAAGTTGAGGGGATTGATTTTGAAGAGACTTTTGCACTAGTGGCCAGACTTGAAGCAATAAGACTGTTTTTGGCTTTAGTAGTTCATAGAAATTTCAAAGTTTATCAGATGGATGTAAAATCAGCATTTCTGAATGGAAATATTGAAGAAGAAGTATATATTGAACAGCCTGATGGTTTTCAACTTTGTGAGAATCCTAACTTTGTTTGCAAGATGAAGAAAGCATTGTATGGCTTGAAACAAGCACCTAGAGCTTGGTATGCAAGATTGGACAACTATCTCACTAAGCAAGGATTCAAGAAAGGTATGGTGGATAGCAATTTATATATCAAAACTAAAAATGGCAATTTCATTGTACTTGTTGTTTATGTAGATGATATAATATTTGGGAGCAACAATGATGAATCATGCAAAGACATAGCAAACAAAATGCAAAAAGAATTTGAAATGTCTATGATTGGTGAAATTTCATATTTCCTTGGATTGCAAGTTAATCAAACTGAAAAAGGGATTTTTATTTCTCAAATTAAATATGTGAAAGAAATGCTGAAAAAGTTCACAATGGAGGACAATAAACCTGTTAGCACTCCCATGAAAACAATCTGCAAGTTGAGCAAGGATGATAAATCTCCAGATGTTGATCAAACAATGTACAGATCTATGATTGGGAGCCTGTTGTATTTGACAGCCACCAGACCTGATATCTTATAGGTAGTCTGCATGGTTGCAATATTTCAAGCTAGTCCCAAAGAGACTCATGTGACAGCTATGAAAAATATCTTTAGGTATCTCAAGGGTACTATGGAGTATGGGCTATGGTATCCAAAAGGAAAATATTTCACTCTTTTTGCCTATTCTGATGCAGATTGGGCAGGATGTATGGATGACAGAAAAAGTACCAATGGAGGAGCATTTTATCTTGGAGATAAACTGGTAGCATGGCACAGCAAGAAGCAAGAATCAGTCTCTCTATCCACAGTAGAGGTTGAATACATTGTAGCAACAACATGTTGTACACAGATATTATGGATGAGACAAACACTAAAAGACCTTGGTATTCACTTCAATGAGCCAATTTCAGTTAAATGTGATAACACTAGTGCAATCAACATCTCAAAGAATCTGGTCATGCATTCTCGCACCAAACATATTGCAATCCAGTATCACTTCTTGAAGGATAAGGTTGCAGAAGGAGAGGTCAAATTGGAGTTTGTTCCAACAACAGAGCAATTAGCAGACATATTCACCAAACCCTTGCCCAAGGAAGTTTTTGAGTACCTTCGAAAGAAGTTGGGGGTGGTCACACTACCCAAGAACTGACTAGCTATGGGGAACACATTCTCAGGGGGAGCATTAAAATTATTAATGCCTGAGAATGTTGTGCATAGACTCAGGGGGAGTCTGCAGCAACCCTTTGGTATTATTGGCAAAGGGGGAGAAGAAATTGAGCAAGGTTGCAGTGTGTTGCCAACAATTCCAAAGCGGGAGATTGTTGACCAAGGTGCAGCAAAAGCATTGCAAAAGTATTGTCATTGTTGTCAACATAGATAGATTGATGCAGTTGATGCAGTTCAAAGGTCAGTCAGATCAAGTGCAGTGAATTTCAAGGAAAATAGAGGTGACCCAGATTCAAAAATTTGTAGAAAAAGACAAGTAAGAAACATGTCGCGATATCACGACATGTTTTCTGTCGTGATTTCACGACAAAAATGAGGAGAGAGAAAACATAGCCGAAATTGTCACGATTTTGCGACAAAACTGAGGAGAGAGAAGGAACAACCAAAAATGTTGCAATATCACGACATATCGGAGGAGAGAGAAAGTTCATGAAAAAATGTCGCAATTTCACGACATGTTGGAGGCAAAGAAGCTAAGTCGAGAAACTATCGCGATTTCGTGACATGCTGGAAGGAAAGAAGCAAAGTTGAAAAACTATCGTGATTTCATGACAAGTTTGGAGAAGCAGCGCCAAGGACGAAAAGTGTCGCGATATCACGACACGTCGGGTTTTCGCGACCCAAAGAGGAGAGAGAATGTACGGCAACAAAAGTGTAGCGATTTCACTACATGTCTGAGTTTCGATGGCTAAAGCAGAAAAGAAGCGTTAAGTCAAAAAATTGTAGCAATTTCTCTACATGTAGGAGTTTCACTGGCAAAAGCAAAGAAAAAGCACTAAGTCAAGAAAGTGTAGCGATTTTGCTACATGTCAGACTTTCGCGAGCCGAAGCAGAGTTCAGATGCCAAAGAGCGAAGGTGTAGCGATTTCACTACAATTTCAAAATGCATGGCACAAAGGGGTAGCAATTTTGCTACAAGTTCGAAATGCAAGGCACAAAGGTGTAGCGATTTCGCTACAAGTTCGAAAAACAAGGCACAAAGGTGTAGCGACTTCGCTACAAGTTCGAAATGCAAGGCGCATAGGTGTAGCGATTTTGCTACAAGTTCAAAACACAGAACACAAAGGGGTAGCGATTTCACTACAAGTCTAAGCTTAGCAAGTCGAAGCAAAGTTGGAAGCTCAAGGCAAAAAGTTGTAGCGATTTCACTACATGTCTTGATTTCGCTGGTGCATGAAGGGAAAAATGTATGGATGCAAAAGATGTCGCGATATCGTGACATGTTGCATTTTCACGGGCGAAAAGCAAAGAACAGCGCTAAGGCAGAAAAGCATCGTGATTTTGTGACATGTTCCGATTTCGCTGAGGCTTGCGGAGAAAAGTGTACGGAAGCGCAAAGTGTCACAATTTCACGACATGTTCCATTTTCGTGGCTACAAGCGAAGCAAAGTGTAGGGAAGCGCAAAGTGTCGCGATTTCGTGACATGTTCCATTTTCGTAGGTGCAAGCAAAGGATAGTGCAAAGGCAGCGAAAGCGTCACGATTTTGTGACATGTCTCATTTTCGTGGGTGCAAGTGAAGGATAGTGTAGAGGCAGTGAAAGTGTCACAATTTCACGACATGTCTCGTTTTTGCGGGTAGGAGACAGAAATGAGCTCGATGTAGCGAAAGCGTCGCGATTTCGCAACATGTCTCATTTTTGCGGGTGTATGCCGAGTAAAGTAGGAGGCAAAAAACGTCGCGATATCGTGACATGTAATGTTTTCGTGGTTGTATGCAGAGAGAAAGTCTAGGAGGCAAAAAACGTCACGATATCACGACAAGTCAGGTTTTCATGGTCAACAGTCTAGATAAAGTCAAATAGGAAGAAATGTCGCGATATCGCGACAGGTAACAGTTTGGCGGGAAAAAGGCCAAAGAAGCATGCAAAGTGACAGGTGTCAAAACTACGCTTTTAAGAAAAGAACGACTGTTGCAGGGCCGTGATGCAGCATGGCTGGCAAAGGTGGCAGTTACAAAGGGAAGCTACGAAACAAAGCATTGAAGACAGAACAGCTGTTACAGGGGTGGTTATACCGAGAATCGATTACAGAGATATTTTTTTTTAGGTTGCATATATCAAGAAGTTATAGTCGAGCACAGAAGTAAAAGGTAGCATAGAATTCAAAAAGGGAGAAAGAAGAACAAAGCACCAAGATACGTAGGAAGGCTGTCAGGATACGTAGAAAAAGGTGTCAGGATACACAGAAAAAGGCTGTCAGAAAAAGGCTATCAGAATGTGCAGAGAAGAATATCAGAATTAGACAGAAAGAAAGTAGCTAAAAGGTAGAACGCATCATAGAGGGTTTGACAGATTGATCATAACCAAGATTGCATGGAATATTGAAGGGAAAATTTGAGCCGTTTCAAAAAGGAGTCATTCAAGGAAATCAAGAATATAAGAATCAAACAGGCGTAGTAAGAAGGTTACTGCAACCGTGGTTAATTGTAAAAATCAAAAAGAAAAGGTTGAGTAAGAGTGTTGCGTGAAGTACAGCAAAAGAACAAAAACCTAAAAGTAATTTTTATTGAAAAATCAGAAGAGAGGTTTTAGACTGTGTAAGAAGATATTGAGATTCTAACAATTCTCTTTATGCTTATGTGAGATTAAATTGTATGAGCTATAGACCAGTGAGGGTCTTGCAAAAGAGAAGGCATTTTATGTCAATATTTTTATTAAAAAATTGAAATCCAAGTTGGTGCTTGGTAAAAGGAGTTGGTGCTCCTATCTCATTGCGACAAAAAAATCAGGGGTTGGTGCTCCTTCTAGTGGGTGTTGGTAAACTATTTGTAAATATTGAATCCTTGCAAAGGCTGGATTTGGATTGTAGTCCAAACAGTCATTATTTGAGGAGTAGCCACATCGGTGAACCTCGTTAAATCTTATGTTGTGTGATGCTCTTGTGTTATACTTGCTTTATCTGTTTTTAAGCTTGTATTTTTAAGTTTTAAGAGTTGCAGATTCAAGTTTTTAAATCGTTACACTGATTCACCCCCCCTCTCAGTATCATTGTGAGAATATCAAATGATTTAGTTGTTCCATTTTAAAATTATCTATTCACATTCTTTGGATATCATTAATACTTATTTTTCTAATTTTTGGGTTTATTTGCTTTCAAAATTGCGTTCTTAAGTCCAAAATGTTCAAGAACATTTTCCAGTAGAATCACCATTTATTGTGACCACTTCACAGTTTCCCCAAAAATGGGGACCCACTAAAATTTTTGAGATTTTGATATATATTTTTTCCATGATCTTGATTGTTTGAATAAGAATTAAACCTTTCTTTACTTTATTTCATATTTTGTTGGGTCTCTTATGAAACTTTTAAGACTTGATACATGTGATTTTAAATGTTTTAATTTTAATTTTTAAAATAAATCATTTCATTAAATAAAATACTTTAGAGTATAACTTTAATTTTTTAAATCATTCATTTTAAATTATAATTAAAATATTTAAATTTCTTTTTGAATGTATTAAATCATTCATTTTAGAGTTCAATTAAAATATTTAAAGTACATAATTTTAATTTTTTTAAATAATTCATTTTAAAGTTTAATTAAAATATTTAAAGTTCATTTTGAATTTTTTTATTTCAAAGTGTATTGTAAATATTTTAATTAAATTATTTAAAGTACATTATTATAAAAAATTTAGTGTTGGTTTTGCAGGTTTTCAATATAAAATGTAGAATGAAATGAATGAACAGAATGCTCAATTATAAATGAACCATTGGAAACTAAGAAAAGAGGGGTATTTTTGCAGATAAGAGACAAAGTAAAAGGAGTAAAGAAGACATAAGGAAGTGCAAAAGTAGGTTACATTGGAGCACACAATGAAGCACAAATTTTTTTGAAAAGAAATTATTGTAAGATTTTAAAAGACATCAATACCATTTTTATTAAAATATGCATGATTATGGTATTTTAAATGATTAAATTATGTGATGCATTTTATTTATTCAAGGATCCACATGAGATAGCACTCAGTTTATCTCTAGATTGTGTCAATACTGGTAAGTTTAAAAAGAGTTTAAGTTCAAAATGTTTCTATTTTATTTTATGTAACCTGTAGTCTGAATGTTCATTTTATTTTATCTACTTTAATATTTTTCATTTTATTTTAATTTTTAAAAGTTTGGAATCACAAACCCTAATTCCATATTATAAAGTTTTCAACTTTATAATTAGGGTATGAGTTTATTTTCCATTAAAATTTACGTAAATTTTATATTTGGGGAAATAAACATTATTTTAGTTTGGAATCACAAACCCTAATTCCATATTATAAAGTTTCCAACTTTATAATTAGGGTATGAGTTTATTCTCCATTTAAAATTTACATAAATTTTATATTTGGGGAAATAAACATTATTTTAGTTTGGAATCATAAATCCTAATTCCATATTATAAAGTTTTCAACTTTATAATTAGGGTATGAGCTTATTCTCAATTTTAAATTTACGAAAATTTTATATTTGGGGAAATAATTTTATTTTTTTAGTTTGGAATCACAAACCCTAATTCCATATTATAAAGTTTTCAACTTTATAATTAGGGTATGAGTTTATTTTCCATTTAAAATTTTATGTAAATTTTACATTTGGAAAAATAAACATTATTTTTCAATTCAGGATTACAAACCCTAATTCCATATTATAAAGTTTCAAAACTTTATAATTAGGGTATTTGTTTATTTTTCATTTAAGTTTACGTAACTTTATTTTTTGGAAAATAAACATTATTATTTTAATTATGATGTTCAAAATGATTTTATAGAAGTTTTAACCCAAAGTTTTTGAGAATTATTTTATATATATATATATATATATATATATATATTTAAATTTAAATAAAATTTGCATTTCATAAAGTTAAATTTAGAGAAACCTTATTTATTAATTATGGAAAGTGAACTTCACATATATCCTTTTTAATATTTGAAAAATCAAATACCCATAAAACCAGACCCCTTGTTAATAGTTGCTTGCAAATAAATAAGGTATTCTAACCACGTATTTGACACATTTTCATAACACAAACACATTAAGCGAAAGGAACCTTGGAGAATTTTCTATTTTTTTGCAAGAGAGGGTTTTCATTTTAAAATATTTAATGTGATGGTGATATTTCAATTGGTGAAAATTTACACTCAACAAAATTGGCGCCAGAAGGAGGGCCTAAAAGTTAATATTTTTTATTGTTAGCATTTAAAGTTGTTCAAATTTATCATTTAAAAAAAAATTGAAATTCTTCGATTTATCTTACACTAATGTTATTTTGCTATAAATTTAAAATTTCGATTATGATTCAATTTTTGTCATTTTTTCATACATAGCCTTCCATGTTGAAATTCGTTCAATGGTAGAAAATTATTTTCTCCATTATAAGTATGATGGAACAATTATGACTGAGGAACATATTCAAGCATATAAAAACATTATGTTTCACTTTCAAATTATGCAAGAAGATGTTATTTATAGAATGTTTCCATACACATTGGATGAATTTTCTTATAATTGGTTTATTAATTTACCTATAGGTTCTATCACTTCTTGGGATCAACTAGAAGCAATGTTTCTTGAACATTTTGGAAAATTGGTTGACACGGATATGATAGCAGATTAGTTTACCTCTATTTGTAAAGAACATAATGAATCCGTGAGTCAATTTAATGATAAGTTCCATAGATTATATACTGAAATAGATACAAATTACATCATTTTAGAAGAAGAAATCATTTAAGTATATTTGGAAGCTTTAGACCCATTTACTTCTACACTCCTAGAGAAACGTATTAGAAATCCATCCTTGTCTAGAGCCTACAGTGAGACAAGAATTGTAAAAAAATGGTGGATTTTAAAAGGGATTGATGTGGGTAAATTATCAGTACTTAACCTTAATGCTTGAAATCAAATACTATATATGAGTCATGATACATAGTTTTATCTCATGTTAAATTGTTCTTCAACCATTATGGGTTCCAACCAATTCCAACCATCTAATTTGGCACCAATATCCATCAATGAGGATTATGGTAATCAAGCTTATCAAAATGTAAAAATGCATGACTCTTCATACATTGGAGGAGTTATAGATCTAACTAAAATAAAAACATGTGATAGAAAAATTCCTTCCATAGAGTTGAATGAAATGATTAAATATTCATAATTGAAAGATTCTATATGTGATTTCATTGAAAAATGCAATGAACTACAATAAAATAGTATCTCGATGAAGGTAGTTCAAATGACTGATCATAAAAGTTTATTGCTTGAGGAATATAAATTTTAAAAAATTGAAGATGATTTTTTATTGAGGAAAATGAATCTGAAAATGAGTTTGAATATGGCATGAAAGAAGAGAGAGAATTTCACCAAATGCTTTACAAAGAGAATGTTTTCTCATTCAAGACAATGAAGAAGAATTATTCACTTCTTTTATAATTTCTGCAAGAAACTTAAAATCTAGTTTCACTTAATGATTCTTCAATGCCCATACAACAAGAAATCAGTAGGTCTATACCTCAAGATATTTATGAATGTGAATTTGAAAAGCAATCTATAGATATCAGAAGATTACATAGAAAATATTGTTGAAATTCACCCCTTAGATGTAGAAGATAATTATTATAATGGTTGGGGTATGTATTGTGAATCATTATTTTCTCACAATCCTACAGATGAAATTTCCATTTCACTTGATATTCAGGATGCTAAAACTTTTATCTCACATGAAGATATAACAATTCCTGTACAATCAAAATATGGCAAATCATTTGTTGAAATAAAAAATGTTTCAAAATTTGATCATTTTGAATATGAGTTTGTGGAATATCTTACTACAATATAAAATGAAGAAATGGTAAATGTTTCTTATGATTTATCTATTTTATATTAGGAATAGGTAAGATCTTTCTTGCATTCTAGAATATAAAAAATTTAGGTACAAGTTCTCATGATTATCTTGAATATTCAAATGAAGAAAATCCATGTGTGATTAATGAAGAATTCGAATTTTCTACTCATCTTCAAGAAAATATTGTTTTGTTTGATCAAAAATATTTATGGTTTGAAAATGATGAACATATTCTTGTTTGGCTGTCTAATTTTGGTGTTTTTGAAAAGCAGGTCATTGATGAAGGTAAAGAGATATGAGAGGATGATGATGATAGAGACCATGAAGAAAAATGAAATATTACAATGGCTCACCATATAGTGGTAAATGAAAATTGAAAAAAGGTATAATCTCATATTTTATGTCTAAACATCTAACAATCACATAAAATTATGCATAATTATTTATTCGATTCAAATGTTATTTATGATGAAATTCGATCGAAGGTTAATAAATAACTAGATTGGATTTCTACTCACACCACTAATGGGATTACTTTGTTAAATGAAATGGAAGTAGAAATGATTGAGTTATTGAACCAAGTTCATCAATAGCTAATAATTCAATCTAGGATACAAAATTATAATGATTCTCATTTTGTAAATATCCTAGATGCTTGCTAATTGTTGCATGAGAATGAGAGGCCTAAAGAAATACTTGATAACTTTGTTTTTAAAATTTCAGAAATATTCTCCCATTTGAAAGAAATCCTATATGCTTGTGAAAATAAAAATTCAATTCAAAATGATAAATCAGGTTTTGAAATTCACACTTCATCAAATAAGCAAAAGGTAGTTGAAAATCATGTATTTGCTTGTAAATTTAATCAATACAAAATTTAGCATAAAATTACCAATAATACTGAATCACATTGGTGGAGTGAAAAAGGCAAAATGAAATTTTTAATTTTGTTTGGTCTAATCTTATTTTGGTTAGAGTTATGTAAAACTTGACTGGTATATAATAATGTATGTATTTTATAGTGTGCCAATCATGTTTGGAATCCAAGGAAGTGATAGCCTAAATATTTGCATCATCTTGTACATAGTGTATTTTTTTGTAAATAGTTTTTTTGTTTTATGTTTTTGTTTTATTTTTGTACATAATTTGTTGTTTCATGAAATTTTTTTATTTGCTTTTTGTTGGTGTTTATGTTTTTTGTGAAATTTTTGGATGTGTTTACATTGTTGTTTTCAATAATGTTGGCTTATACCAAATTTTGGGTTTTAGTTTATGTTATCATTTTGTTGTTTAAAGCTTGTTGAAATTTTTGATGTCATCTCTTTAATTGAGGTAGTTGTGGTAGTTGCAATAAAAATTTGATGAATTTGTTTGGTACTTGTTCCTGTATTACTTAGGATAAATTACCATTTTTGAAAATATCTGAAACTTGAAGAAAAGGAAAGTGAGATAGTTAGTTTTTATATTTATGAATTTGGATCAAGATAATAAAATTTGGATTACTCAAATAATCTTGCAAAATATCCACAAATAATGCAACACATTAAAGAAATATTCTTTGAAATATTGAAAAATAAAGTTATTTAGTTTTACAAATTAAGGTGAAAATATAGTAAACTTAATTCCTTTAGCCTTACTTGATATCTAATACAAGTGGCAAATGAATTTTGCTAAAGATATACAAAGATTAATACAAAAAAAACAAAGCAAATACAATGGAAAGTAAAGATAAATCAGTCACCATAGTCTAGATAACCTTCATTGGGACTATAGATGTCTGACTGGTAGTGGAGGTATGTCTAGACTGAGATCAGCAAAAGAAACAAATGCCAATTTCATCTAATATTTGGGTGATTTTTATAACATCTACTAGGGCTATAGATACTTGGATGATAGTAGGGCAATGTCACAAATAAAACACGGTTATCTTCACCAAAGCTATGGATGCTTGATTGTTAGTGGAGATTTGTAGAGATGTACTTAATGAGAAAAGTCTATAAGCCTAACTGCAAAACTTATAATGGAATTTGAATAGTTTCAAGAATATAAAATGAATCACATTGCACACACCACGTAGAGGCAAATGATTAAATTGTTCTATTTTAAAATTATATATTCACATTCTTTGGATATCATTAATACTTATTTTTTTGATGTTTTGGTTTCAGAATTGGATTTTTAAGTCCAAAATGTTCACAAATATTTTCTAGTAGAGTCGCCATTGGTTGTGACCACTTCACAACTTCCAAAAAATTGGGAACCCACTAAAATTTTTGAGATTTTTATATTTTGGTTTTCATGATCTTGATTGTCGGATAAAAAATCAAACCTTTTTTTACTTTATTTCATATTTTTTTTGGTATATTTTGAAAATTTTAAGACTTTTTTTTTTTTTTAAATAAAGGGGTAAAAATTTATTGATAAAAAGTCTGGATTACAAAGTACAGCTAAGCCCCCACCCAAGACTCAAATAAGCAACAAGACAGGCTAAATCACTAGACAAGGTCAACTCCCAAAGAAAACCAAAAAAAAAAACAAACCACATTAAGTCTGAACATCCTTATGGATCAACTCTCGTAGGTGTTGAGAATCCCCAGATGGGAGACTCTCTCAGTTATCAATACTCTGTCCTGAATAAAAACCACATCCGGAGAATGAACACGAATCAAATCACGAACAACTTTTTGTCCGGGGATGCTTTGTTCAACCCCCTTACATTCCATGAAAGTATAATCATTTTTGGGGGTTATAAAAATGGGAGTCCAATGTTCTCACCAAACCTGAATCTACCAAAGTCTCCCCCTTTAACTTAATTTTATCCTGGTATTTCTTCTGACCCATATTCATATTCTTATCTGAAGCATTTTTTTAAATTATTTTATGTTGTAATCCCAGCACCGTAGGAGTTTTCTGGTCCATGGATGACTGCATCAGTGCCTGGGTAGGAGAGGGCACATCTAAATCTATGCCATTTTCTAAGATAACTTCACTTCCAAGGCTAGGGCCAACCATATCACCTATACTCGGAACCAAAGCCCTTTGTTCTTCATTTAAACCCCCTGTATCTGGTTCTCTTGGTTCCACCTCATGAAGAGACAACTGATTTGGTCCTATTATATCTATAACAGGTAGCGATGTTTCAGGTATCTCCACACACTGATCAAGATTCTCTAGAATTTCAAAACGATTGAGCTGAGCATCTGGCTGGTTATCCTTAATGTCTCTTTTTGCCTTTCTTCCTTTGTTCCGAGGTTTTACCGTAACAAAGCCTTCCTTATCCTGATCCCCCTCCTTTATCGAGGCTTTTCCTTTTTCCATATTTTGTACAGCTTGAGAAGGCCTAGGATTTGAAGCCACAGGTAGGACAAACTTAGGGCATTTTCTTTGTAAGTGGCCATATTCATGGCAAATTCGGCAACGAAATGGAAGAGCTTCATAGTCAAGTTTTTGAACCCATGTGGTTGATCCGAACTATATTTCAATAGAATATGGAATAGGATTGTTTAAATCAATTTCAACACAGATACGAGCAACAGAGATTACCTTTTTATCCAGCGTCTGTCCTGACAGCCCAACCGACTTCCCAAGTAGAAGGACAATCATATGCAAGATGTCATTTCTCCAAAATTCCAAGGGGAGCCATCGAAGCTGAACCCACACCGAAACCCATGACGGTCGCTCCTCTGATGGGTTGAAACCCACATGCCAGGGTTTAAGAAAGAGTCCCGCTTGGTTACAGAAATATGGACCTCCTTCAAATGATTTTTTACAATCCGCAAGACAAGAAAAAACCACCAAAAAATAGTTGTTTGCACTCAACATCACCTCCACATCACCTTCAGGGTTCCAAGTCTTCCTAACCCAAGCCTCCACAAAGGGAAGAGAAATTCGAATGCCCATAAATTTACCAATAAGCACATGTTTGGTTAAATACTCTACATATTCTGCCACCGAGTCCGGTTGAACCACTAGAACCGGCCTGGCTTCACATCGTTCCAAACATCCATTGTTCTTTAACAAGCAATTCCTGGCATGCAATGGAAAATCCTGTTCCTTCTAATCATTTTTAAAAGAAATACCAGCCCTAGCATGCACACTCTATGATGGACCTGATGCCATCACTACATTCCTCCAGTTGTTCATACCTCCTCCAAAAATTGATGCCATCCCCGCAGAGCCCACCAGATAGGTCTCAAAAAAATTCCAGCAAAGCCTTGAAAATTTTAATACTTGATAAGTGTGATTTTAAATGTTTTAATTTAAAAAAAAAAAAATTTTAATATTTAAAATGTTAGTTTCACAATGACACTGAGAGGGGGGGATGAATAAGTGTGGCTCTTTAAATTCAAATCTATAACTCTTAATACTGAAAAAATGAAGATTTAAATCAGATAAAGCAAGTATAACAAGAGAGCATCACACAACACAAGATGTATGGAGGTTCACCAGTTTTGGCTACTCCTCAAAAATTGACTGTTTAGACTCCCATCCAAATCCAACCTTTACAAAATATCAATTTTACAATCAATTTACCAGCACCCACTGGAAGGAGCACCAACCCCTAATTTATTTGGACCAATAGAAAGGAGCACCAACCCCTAATTTATCTGCATAATAGAAAGGAGCACCAACCCCTAATTTATATGCACCAACAGAAAGGAGCACCAACCCCTGATTTATCTGCACCAATAGAAAGGAGAACCAACCCCTAATTCCAAGCACAAACTTGGACTGCAATTTTGAAACTATAAGATTGACATAAAAATGCCTCTGCTTATACAAGACTCTGACTGGTCTATTTCTAACCCAACCTCTCTCACTATTCACCAAAACATCACACACACTTAAGGCTCTACTTACTACACTTTTACATCCCTCTTGTTGTGCTTCTTACTGCATTATTATGGCTCTCACGGCTTTGCCTAACGCTCTCTTATGGAACTCTTACAACCCTCTTTTTGTAGCACTTTCACCCTATTTTTGTAGCTCTTTCACCCTATTTCTGTAGCTCAGTAATTCTCCACGCAGACCTCATTTTATAACAAAATTTTGATTCTATTTTTAAATTCCATATATTTGCATGCAACTTATTAATATAAACTTCTATATGTAACTCCTTTATCACACAATATTCTCTCATGCATCCTATTAATAGTTACGGGTCTTTGTTTGGTCTTCGACTAATGACTTTTAGTTTAACTGCTGCTTGATGCTTTGACTCTATAACTGGCCTTGTAACTATCGTTTTGACTTTAGTTCACTATTCTTATTTTAGCTACATGATTTTTCTCTGTAATTGCACCTGTAACTGATGTACTGACTTTAGTTAACTCTTTATTTTAGCTGCATGATTTTCTTCTACAACTGCACCTGTAACTGCCGTATAACTTCAGTTAACTATCACATATCTTATTTTGGCTGGGTTCTCTTCTTAGCTCATGAAAACACAACATGTCACGATATCGCGACACTTTCACCTCCTTGCTTCTTTTGTTTGCTTGTACCCACAAAAACACAACATGTCACGATATCACGATACTTTTGCCTCTTTGCTTCTTTTGTTTGCTTGTACCCACGAAAACATGTCGTGATATCATGACAATTTTTCCTCCTTGCTTCTTTTATTTTCTTGTACCCATGAAAAAACAACATGTCATGATATCGCGACACTTTCACCTCCTTGCTACTCTTCTTGGCTTGTACCAGTGAAAACACATGTCGCGATATCGTGACACTTTCACCTCCTTGCTACTCTTCTTGGCTTGTACCAGCAAAAACATAACATGTTGCGATATCGCGACACTTTCGCCTCCTTGCTACTCTTCTTGGCTTGTACCCATGAAAACACACCATGTCGTGATATCACGACATTTTCACCTTTATACTCTTCCTCTTTACTTTGGTCACGATATCATGACACTTCTGCCTTCTTACTTTCTTTCTCGTCCTTTAGTCACAAAAATGCGACATGTTGTGAAATCATGACACTTTCTCTCCTTTGCTCTTTATCTTGCCTTCGGTTCATGAAAACCTAACATGTCGTGATATCGTGACACTTTTTCTCCTTTGCTCTTTCTCTTGCCTTCGGGTCACGAAAACCTGACATGTCGCGATATCATGACACTTTTTCTCCTTTGCTCTTTCTCTTGCCTTCAGGTCGCAAAAACTCGACATGTCACGATATCACGACACTTTTTCTCCTGGACTCTCTCTTTTGCTTTTGGGTCGCTTAAACCCGACATGTCGCAATATCGCAACACTTTTTCTTTCGGACTCTCTCTCTTGCAATATGTCACAAAATCATGACACTTTTTCTTTCGTACAATCTCTCTTGCAATATGTCACAAAATCATGACACTTTTTCTTTTGGACTCTCTCTCCTGCAATATGTCATGAAATCATGACACTTTTTCTTCCATACAATCTCTCTTGCAACATGTCGCAAAATTGTGACACTTTTTCTACTTGCCTTTTTCTCTTCCAACATGTCACGAAATCATGACACTTTTTCTTTCGTACTCTCTCTTGCAATACGTCACGAAATCGTGACACTTTTTCTACTTGCCTTTTTCTCTTCCAACATGTCACAAAATCGTGACAATTTTGCTTTCTTGCGCTTTCTGTCCGAACATGTCACGAAATCATGACAATTTTGCTTGCTTGCGCTTTCTCTTCGAACATGTCACAAAATCATGACAGTTTTGCTTGCTTGCGCTTTCTCTTTGAACATGTCATGAAATCATGATAGTTTTGCTTGCTTGTGCTTTCTCTTCGAACATGTCACAAAATTGTGACAATTTTGCTTGCTTGTCAACATGTCACGATATTGCAATAGTTTTTCTTTCTTGCTCAACATGTTGCAATATCACGACAGTTTTCTTCCTTGTGATTTTCTTTTGATTTTTAGTGTATGAGCCACTTCGGGATTTTGGAAAATCACTGTACATACTATGAAGAACATCTTAACTCCTGTCCACTGCATCAATCAATCTGTCTGACTGTGTTGATAACAATGATAATACTATTGTTGCACCTTGCTCAAAAATCTCCCCCTTTGGAATTATTGGCAACACACGTGCAATTTCCTGTAATTCTTCTCCCCCTTTGATAATAATACCAAAGGGCTGCTGCAGACTCCCCCTGAGTCCATGCACAACATTCTTAGGCACAAATTATTATAGTTAGCAAAAATTACAAACATGAGCAAAAAGATAATCAAATATATAAATGCTCCCCTTGAGAATGTGGTCCCGATAGCTAGTCAATTCTTGGGAAGCCTGACCACTCCCAATTTATTGTGAAGGTATCCACTACTGACTGGTGGACCTCTCTCCAATTGTTATATTATAGAAGACTCTGTCTCTCTATTGCACTGACTGGTGGACCTCTCTCCACTTGAATAATCCTCACTTAGATCTATCTTCAACTGTGTTGGCTGTTGGATCTCTATCCATTGAGACTCTGTCCTCTGTACTCTATCAATAGGCTCACTAAGAACCTGCTCAATAGGCTCACATAGAATCTGCTCTAGCAAGCTCACCAAGAACTTGCCCAAATCTGGTCTAGCAAGCTCACCAAGAACTTGCCCAAATCTTCTCTAGCAATCTCACCAAGAACTTGCCCAAATATGCTCTAGAAATTTGTCCCAACACTGTCCTCAAATATTTCCCAAAGGCCTTCTCAATGGCTCAATCAATCATGCTCAAGTAGTACTCAAAATGAACTCAACAATGAGTGATGGAATAATTTATTTCATAGAAATTTAAAAATCACTTCACACATAACTTGACTAGGCTCAATCAAATCAACTCAATCAATCATCACAAGGGACAACTCTCTCTCACACAACCCTAGTCCAAGTATGTATCAACCAACTCAAATATTTCCAACAATGCTCAACCACAAATATCACATAACAATGATACTCATGTTCTTTTCTAACTTAAGTTCTTTCACAACCAATGGGATTCAACGACTATGCTTATAACTCATTCCCTACCTTCATCAACTTTAACATCGACAATCTCCATAATTTTCTTTAGCCTCTTGACTGCCACCTCCTCCGTGACCAATGACTTTGCCTCGCATCCGTTGTGCAGCTCAATGTCTCTGGTTTCTAATGGCTGCCATGAATGTTTTCATCATCTGTGCAGGTATTGATAGTGGACTATTATATCTAGCATTGGAACCTCAATCTACGTGCCATCATCAACACTCGATATTCTGCTTCTTGCTAGGGCATATGTTAGGACTACTCAATGTCTTTGCCTTGCATGTGCCAATTTGCACTCTTGACCAACTGGGTGCTAGTGCCACTATTTTCTTTGACTCTGGCATATCTTTGACACTTTCTACTTCTTTAGAGAAAATTAATGCTCTCTTATACCAAACGATGTGTTGTATTTTTGGTTAAGAAACGCACACCTTCCCATTCACAACACAAATTCTATTTTATCTGCAGATTGGGAATGTTACAGGCTTCAAAACAAGCACCTGCTAGCTTATGCTTCCATGACATGTCGACTTGTGTTGCATTTTCTATCTCAGATAGCACCTATCAGCTACTGCATCAAAAACCTAGTTGTTCACCATGTTGTTCTACTAAAGCACATCAGTTTGACACTATCTCCACAAACATCTACATGAACTGAAACACATTTTGACAACTATACGACAACTCCCTGACTACTTTCCTTTCATCCTCAGATAACCACACAAAATACATAGGAGCATTAAAATAAAACTTTAACATTGCTCCCCTTGAGGATGTGCTACCTGGAGCTACTTAGTGCAATAGAGGAGTAATCTCCTTTAGTCCAAGGAGACACGATTTCCTCTCTTCTTTCTTTCTCCAATATTTCTTGAACTTAGGTTGAAAGTTTTCAACTACATCCCTATTTTGAACCTTTTTGTGAACTTGAACATTTCTCTTGAGTGGTTGTCTCTTGTACATCCTTGATAGATGATTATTTTCCTTTCTTTGATGCACATGATTTCTTCCCTGTCTATGTTGCATTCTTTACGTCTGATGAAATCTACTGCTTGCCTTAGATTAGATACAAAATTTCTTGGACAAGACCTTGCTATGTGCCCATGACCATTACATTTAAAATATTGCACATGGTGTTCAACCGAAATAACAGATGTATTTCTACCAACATAACTCTTTGATCTATTATTCAATCCATAATAAATTGCCTTGTGACCATAATGGTTGCATCTAAAACAATAGCCATTAAAAGCATTATTATGAATAAAGTGAAAGTGATAGAACCTCTTTTGTTGTGGTTGCTTTGCTGTATATCTCCTTTGATATTTTCTTCCTTTTCAGGATTCAACTTGAAGCTTTTCTTGCTTTGATCCTTCAGCAGTGGATTTATTCTTCTCTATAGATTTAGAAGATGAAGGTTTTTTAGCTTCACATCCAAGACCAAACTTACACATGGGGCTTCTTTGTTGCCTTATCATTTTATCTAGCAGCTTTGTGCTCTTCTCAAATTTAAGATTTGTATTGGCCTATTATAGTTGTTTTCTCAATAACACAATCTCCTCTTCTTGTTTGTAGAAAAAAATCTCTTTCTCATTGATCTGTGACTTCAAGGCTTCTTCTTGTTTCTTGGATTTATGAATTTGTAAGAAGAGATCTTCAATATTACCCTTATATTCTTCCAAATTCTTGGATAGTCTTTTGTTATTTTTCATTTCTAAACCCAACTCTTCAAGTGCAACGATCAACTCACCTTCTAGATCTACTTCAACCTCTAGGTTTTCATCACATACTTTTTATTTTTCTATTTTTTCTTCTTTGAGTGCCATATAAATAACTTCACCTGTTTCCTCTTCAGAATCCTCACTACAGCTGTCTTTTGATGAACTGACATTCTTGGAGATGAAACTGTTCTTCTTGAAGTTGCCTTTTCTAAAATTTGTTTTGTTCTTCCAGTAACTTCTTTCTTGGTGCAATCCTTCATCACTTATGTTCTTTTCATTAAGTGGACATTTAGCTGCAAGATGCCCAACGCCTCCACAATTGAAACATTTAAACAGTAACTTTCATCTGTATTTTCCTTTTCCCATTTTTAGTTTTCAAACAAAGTTTGCTTCTGTTTCATCTGATGTCTCTTCTTCCTCGGATTTTTGTTTTGCTTTTATATTTTTATGTGCTTTAAAAGTAGCTTCTCTGTATGTGGGTTTAGTTTTTCCTATTCTCATCTCATATGCAGTCAAATAACCATGCATCTCATCCATATTGAAAGTATTTAGACCTTTAGCTTCTTCTATTGCTAAAACTTTAGAGTCAAATATTTGGGAAAGAGATCTTAGTACCTTTTTCATGACGACAACATCTTCCATTCCTTGTCGAGTCCTCTAATCGCATTAATGATTTCATTAACTCTCAGCATATATGCCTCTATGTTCTCATCGTCATTCATCTTTAATGCTTCGAACTGAGCTCGATGCGTTTGTAACTTGGCCTCCTTGATCTTGTCATCTCTTTCATGAATGCTCTTTCATTTGTCCCATATGTCTTTTGCCATTTTGCAACTCATAATCTTTATTAGTTTGTTGTCCATTAAACTGCACATTATAGCATTATTTGCTTTAGAGTTATTCTCAAATAGTTTCTTACTGGCAGCATCGATTGGAGGAGTGGGGGGTATTGTGTATCCACTGTCTACTGAATCCCAAATGTCGTATCTCAAAGCAAACATATATATCTACATCCTGAGTTTCCAAAATGTGTAATTATTTTCGTCCAACAATGATGCTTTGTTTGATGAGAAGCCTTCACCACCTGCCATTGCATACTAATCCAAGATCACCCTAGCTGGTTAAGCTTTGTTCAGAAACTTGGCTCTGATACCAATTGTTAGTTTCACAATGACACTGATAGGGGGGGTGAATCAATGTGGCTCTTTAAATTCAAATCTACAACTCTTAATAATGAAACAATGAAGATTTAAATCAGATAAAGCAAGTATAACAAGAGAGCATCACATAACACAAGATGTACCGAGGTTCACCAGTTTTGGCTACTCCTCAAAAATTGACTATTTGGACTCCCATCCAAATCCAACCTTTACAAAATATCAATTTTACAATCAATTTACCAGCACCCACTAGAAGGAGTACCAACCCCTAATTTATCTGCACCAACAGAAAGAAGAACCAACCCCTAATTTATCTGCACAAATATAAAAGAGCACCAACCCCTAATTTATCTACACCAATAGAAAGGAGCACCAAACCCTGATTTATCTACACTAATAGAAAGGAGTACCAACCCCTAATTCCAAGTACCAACTTGGACTGCAATTTTGAAACTATAAGATTGACATAAAAATGACTCTACTTATATAAGACCCTGACTGGTCTATTGCTAACCCAACATTTCTCACTATTCACCAAAACATCACACACACTTAAGGCTCTGCTTACTGCACTTTTATAGCCCTCTTACAACCCTCTTACTATGCTTCTTATTGCATTCTTACGGCTCTCATGGCTCTACCTAACACTCTCTTACGACACTTTTCAAACCCTCTTTTTGTAGCACTTTCACCCTATTTTCGTAGCTCTTTCACCCTATTTTCGTAGCTCAGTAATTCTCCATGCAGACCTCCTTTTATAACAAAATTTTGATTCTATTTTTAACTTCCATATATTCGCATGAAACTTATTAATAGAAACTTCTATATATAACTCTTTTATCACACAATATTCTCTTATGCATCCTATTAATAGTTATGGCTCTTTGTTTGGTCTTCGACTGATGACTTTCAGTTTAACCGCCGCTCGATGCTTTTACTCTGTAACTAGCCCTGTAACTGTCGTTCTAACTTCAGCTCACTGTTCTTATTTTAGCTACATTATTTTTCTCTATAACTGCACCTGTAATTGACGTACTGACTTCAGTTAACTCTTCTTATTTTAGCTGCATGATTTTCTTCTGCAACTGCCATATAACTTCAGTTAACTGTCACATATCTTATTTTAGCTGGTTCTCTTCTTAGCTCATGAAAACACAACATATCATGATATTGTGACACTTTCACCTCCTTGCTTCTTTTGTTTGCTTGTACCTATGAAAACACATGTCACGATATTGTGACACTTTCACCTCCTTGCTTCTTTTGTTTGCTTGTACCCGTGAAAACACAACATGTCACGATATCATGACACTTTTGCCTCCTTGCTACTCTTCTTCGCTTGTACCAGTGAAAACACATGTCACGATATCACGACACTTTTGCCTCCTTGCTACTCTTCATGGCTTGTACAACATGTCACGATATCGCAAAACTTTTGCCTCCTTGCTACTATTCTTGGCTTGTACCTGCAAAAACACACCATGTCACGATATCATGACACTTTCACCTCTTTACTATTTCTCTTTACTTTTGTCATGATATCATGACACTTCTGCCTTCTTACTTTCTCTCTCCTCCTTTAGTCATGAAAATGCGACATGTCGCAAAATCGTGACACTTTCTCTCCTTTGCTCTTTCTCTTGCCTTCGGTTCGCGAAAACTCGACATGTCATGATATCGCGACACTTTTTCTCCTTTGCTCTTTCTCTTGCCTTCGGGTCGTGAAAACCTGACATGTCGTGATACCATGACACTTTTTCTCCTTTGCTCTTTCTCTTGCCTTTAGGTCACGAAAACCTGACATGTCATAATATCATGACACTTTTTCTCCTGGACTCTCTCTTTTGCCTTCGGGTCGTGAAAACCCGACATGTCGTGATATCGTGACACTTTTTATTTCGGACTCTCTCTCTTGCAATATGTCACGAAATCGTGACACTTTTTCTTCCATACAATATCTCTTGCAAAATTTTATGAAATCATGACAGTTTTTCTTTCGGACTCTCTCTCCTGCAATATGTCTCGAAATCGCGACACTTTTTCTTCTGTACAATCTCTCTTGCAATATGTCACAAAATCACGACACTTTTTCTACTTGCCTTTTTCTCTTCCAACATGTCGCGAAATCAACCAATCTATCTGACTGTGTTGACAACAATGACAATACTGTTGCTGCATCTTGCTCAACATAAAATAAATCATTTCATTAAATAAAATACTTTAGAGTATAATTTTAATATTTTAAATCATTCATTTTAAATTTTAACTAAAATATTTAAAGTTCATTTTGAATGTTTTTATTTCAAAGTGTATTGTAATTTTTTTAATTAAAATATTTAAAGTACATAATTTTAATGTTTTAAATCATTCATTTAAAATTTTAATTAAAATATTTAAATTTCATTTGAATGTTTTTATTTCAAAGTGTATTATAAATATTTTAATTAAAATATTTAAAGTACATTATTGTAAAACATTTTGTGTTGGTGTTGCAAGTTTTCAATAGAAATTGTAGAATACAATGAATAAACAAAGGAGTGGAAAGCAAAGAGAATAATATGGTTATAAAATATGTTTTAAACTGTAGAACAAAATGAATGAACAAAATGTTAAATTATAAATAGGCCATTAGAAATCAAGAAAAGAGGGATGTTTTTGTAGAGAAGAGATAAAGTAAAAGGAGTAAATAAGCCATAAGGAACAACAAAAGTATGTTACATTGGAGCACAATTTTTTTTGAAAAGAAATTATTGTAAGATTTTAAAAGACATGAAACCATTTTGATTAAAATATATATGAATATGGTAATTTTAATTATTAAGTGGTGTGATGTGTTTTCTTTATTCAAGGATCCATTGGAGATACCACTCATTTTTTAGCTAGATTGTGTCAATATTGGTTAGTTTAAACAAAGTTTAAGTTCATAATGTTTCTGTTTTATTATATGTAAACTATAGTATGAACGTTCATTTTATTTTACATACTTTAATATTTTTCATTTTATTTTTATATTTAAAAGTTTAGAATCACAAACCCTAATTCCATATTATAAAGTTTTCAACTTTATAATTAGGTTGAGTTTATTTTCCATTAAAATTTATATAAATTTTATATTTGGGGAGATAAACATTATTTTAGTTTGGAATCACAAACCTTAATTCCATATTATAAAGTATTCAAATTTATAATTAGGATATGATTTTATTCTCCATTTAGAATTTATGTAAATTTTATATTTTGGGAAATAACCATTATTTTAGTTTAGAATCACAAACCCTAATTTTATATTATAAAATTTTCAACTTTATAATTAGGGTGAGTTTATTCTCCATTTTAAATTTATGTAAATTTTATATCTAGGGAAATAAAAATTATTTTAGTTTGGAATCACAAACCCTAATTCCATATTATAAAAATATCAACTTTATAATTAGGGTATTTGTTTATTTTCCATATAGTATTTTATGTAAGTTTTACACTTGGAAAAATAAACAATAATTTTCAATTTAGGATTACAAACCCTAATTCCATATTATAAAATTTCAAAACTTTATAATTAGGGTATTTTTTTATTTTTCATTTAAGTTTACGTAACTATATTTTTTTTGGAAAATAAACATTATTATTTTAATTATGATGTTCAAAATGATTTTATACAAGTTTTAACCCAAAGTTTTTGAGAATTATTTAATTAAAATAAGTTTTAAAGTTTTAATTAAATTTGCATTTCATAAAGTTAAATTTAGAGAAAATTTAATTATTAATTATGGAAAGTGAATTTCACGTATATCATTTTTAATGTTTTAAATATCAAATACCCATAAAACTAGGCCTTTTGTTAAGAGTTGCTTGTAAATCACTAAGGTATACTAAGCACTTATTTGGAAAATTTTCATAACACACAAGCACATTAAGTGAAAGGAACCTTGGAAAAATTTCTATGTTTTGCAAGAGAGGATTTTTCATTTTAAAATCTTGACTCTGATGGTGATTTTGCAATTGGGAAAAATTTCCACTAAGCATAATTGGTGCTAGAAGGAGGGCCTGAAAGGTAATATTTTTTATTGTTAGCATTTGAAGTTGTTCAAATTTATCATTAAAAAAAATTGATTTTTTTTTATTTATGCTACACTAATGTTGTTTTGCTATACATTCAAAATTTTGGTTAAATTCAAATTTTGTAATTTTTTTTTCATATCCTTGCATGTTGAAATTGGTTCAATGGAAAAACATTATTTACCCCATTATAAGCATGATGGAATTATTACAGCTGAGGAACATATTCAAGAATATACAAACATTATGTTTCAATTTTAAATTATATATGAAGATGTTATCTATAGAATTATTCCATACACATTGGATGAATTTGCTAATAATTGGTTTATTAATTTACCTACAAACTTTATTATGTCTTGGGATCAACTAGAAGCAATGTTTCTTGAACATTTTGCAAAATTGGTTGACATGGATATGATAGGAGACCAATTTGCCTCTATTTGTAAAGAACCTAATGAATCCATGAGTCTATTTAATGATAGGTTTTATAGGTTGTATACTGAAATGGGCACACATTACATCATTTTAGAAGAAGAAGTTATTCAAGTATATTTGGAATATTTAGACCCATTTACTTCTACACTCCTATAGAAGCATCTTAGAAATCCATCCTTGTCTAGAGCCTACAGTGAGGCAAAAATCGTAGAAAAATGGTGGATTTCAAAAGAGATTTATGCGGTAAATTATCATTACATAAACTTAAGGTTTCAAATCAGATACCACCTATTTGTGATGATACATAATTTTCTCTCATGTTAAATTGTTCTTCAAGATTTATGGGTTCCAACCAATGCTAACCATATAATATGGCACCAATATCCATTAATTAGGATTGTGGAAATCAATCTTATCAAAATGTAGAAATGCATGAGTCTTCAAATATTAGAGGATTTATAGATCTAACTAACATCGAAACTTGTGATAGAACAAAACCTTCCATAGAGTTGAATGAAATAATTTAAAGCTCCAAAATTTAAATATTCTAGATGTGATTTCATTAGAGACTGCAATTGATTAGAGAAAAAGAGCATCTCAATGAAGGTAATTCAAATGGTTGATCATAAAATTTTATTACTTGAGGAATATAATTTTTTTGAAATTGAGGATGATTTTTTTATTAAGGAAGATGAATCTGAAAATGAATATAAAGGTGGCATGAAATAAGAGATGAAATTTCACCAAATACTTCAAAAAGATAATGATTTTCTCATTCAAGACAATGAAGAAAAATCATTCACTTCTTTCACAATTTTCAAAGAAGATTCCATCTCAATTGATATGTAGGAAACTAAAAACCTGGTTTCACTTAATGATTCTTCAATGCCCATACAAGAAGAAATTAGTAGGTTTGACCTCAAGTGATTGATGAAGGTGAATTTGAAAATAAATCTATAGATATATCCAAATATTACACAAAAATATGGTTGAACTTCACCCCTTATTTGTAGAAGATAATTATTATAATGTTTTGGGTATGTATGGTGAATAATTATTTTATCACAATCCTATTGATGAAATTTCCATTTCACTTGATATGCAAGATGTTGAAACTTTTGTCTCACATGAAGATATTAAAATTATCATAGAATCATAATATGGCAAGCCATTTGCATAAATAAAAAATAAAATTTGATCATTTTGAATATGGGTTTGTGGAACATCTTGCTACAATAAAAAAGGAAGAGATGGTAAATGTTTCTTATGATTCATATATTTTAGATGAGGAACAGGTAAGATATTCTCTTGCATTCTGGAATACCAAAAATTTGGGTAAAATTTCTCATGATTATCTTGAATATTCAAATGAAGAAACTCCATGTGTGATTAACAAAGAATTAGAATTTTCTACTCATCTTCAAGAAAATATTGTTTTTTTTATCAACAAGATATATGGTTTGAAAAGGATGAACATATTCTTGATTAGGTGTCTAATTTTGGTGCTTTTGAAAAGCAGGTCATTGATGAAGGTAAAGGGATACGAGATCATGATGATAGAGACCGTGAAGAAAAAGAAAACATTACAACGGCTCACCAAGTAGTGGTAAACAAAAGTGTACAAAAGGTAGAATCTCATACTTTATGTCTAAACATCCAAGAATTAGGTATAATTTTACATAATTATTTATTGGATTTGAATGTTATTTATGATTAAATGCCATTGAAGGTTACTAAAAAACTATAGTGGATTTCTACTCACACCACTAATGGGATTGATTAGCTAAAGGAAAGAAAAGTAGAAATGATTGAGTTATTGAACCAAGTTCATCAATAGCTAATAATTCAATATAGGATACAAAATTATAATGATTCTCATTTTATAAATATCCTAGATGCTTGCCAATTGTTGCATGAGTATGATAGGCCTAAAGACATAGTTGATAACTTTGTTTTTAAATTTTTATAAATATCCATCTATTTGAAATAAATCCAATATGCTCTTGAAAATTAAAATTCAAGTCAAAATGATAAATCAGGTTTTCAAATTCACACCTCATCAAATAAGCAAAAGGTAGTTGAAAATCATGTATTTGCTTGCAAATTTAATCAATCAAAATTTCAACATAAAATTACCAATAACATTGAATTTGTTAGTTTGTTTTGTCTAATCTTCTTTTACAATGTGCAATCATGTTTGGGATCCAGGGAAGTGATAGCCTAAATTTTTGCATCATCTTTTACATAGAGTATTTTTTTGTAAATAGTTTTTTTTTTTTGTTTTCATGTTTTTGTTTTATTTTTGTACATAATTTGTTGTTTCGATAAATTTTTTTATTTTCTTTTTGTTGGTGTTTATGTTTTTTATGAAATTTTTGGATGTGTTTAAATTATTTTTTTCAATAATGCTAGCTTATACCAAATTTTGGGTTTTAGTTTATGTTATCATTTTGTTGTTTAAAGCTTGTTGAAATTTTTGATGTTGTTTCTTTAATTGAGGTAGTTGTGGTAGTTGCAATAAAAATTTGATGAATTTGTTTGGTATTTGTTCCTGTGTCACTCAGGATAAATTACTATTTTTGAAAACATCTGAAACTTGAATAAAAGGAAAGAGATAGTTTTTATATTTATGAATTTGGATCAAGATAATAAAATTTGGAACACTGAAATAATCTTGCAAAATATCCACAAATACTACAACACATTAAAGGAATATTCCTTGAAATATTCAAGGATGAACTTAATCAGTTTTGTAGATAAGGTGAAACTCCAATAAAATCAATTCATTTAGCCTTACCTAATCTCTAACCCAAGTGGATGATGAATTTTGCTAAAGCAATATAAATCTTAATATAAAAAATCATAGCAAATATGATGGAAAGTAAAGACAAATCAGTCACCATAGTCTAGATAAACTTCATTGGGTTATAGATGCCTGACTAGTAGTGGAGGTATTTCTAGACTGATATAAGGAAAAGAAACAAATAAAAAATTCATATAATATTTGGGTGATTTAGATAATCTCTCTCGGGGCTATAGACACCTGGTTGATAGTAGAGCAATGTATTGAAGAGAGCAAATTTATCTCCACCAAAGCTATTGATGTTTGAATTTTATTTATTTTAGAATTTGGTTCTTAAGTCCAAAATATTCAGGAGAATTTTCCATCTAAGTTGCCATTTGTTGTGAACACTTCACAACTTCCCCAAAATTGGGGACCCACTAAATTTTTTGAAATTTTGATATTTTGATTTCAATGATCTTTTTTTTTTTTTTTTTAAATAAAGGGGTAAAAATTTATTGATAAAAAGTCTCGATTACAAAGTACAACTGAGCTTCCAACCAACACTCAAATAAACATCCAAACGGGCTAAAACCACTAGACTATAATGACACCCAAAAAAGACAACAAGAACAAACCATATTATGTTTGTACATCCTTGTGGATCAACTACCATAGGCGTTGAGAGTACCAAAATGGGAGACTCTCCCAATTATCGATACTCCAAGGATCTAGCAGCTCAGAAGCCCTTTTGGCCAGGTAATCAGCAACCACATTCCATTCCCTTGGAATGTGCACAAAGGATATAAATTTGAACTCTTCACTCATTCTGAGAATCTGAACAACTATAGAGGCCAACTGCCAATTAATTTTCTCCACCCTTTTACTATTTAAAATATTAACCATAATTTGAGAATCAAACTCACAGATAATCCTATGCTAGCCAAGATAAAACCCCCTTCGCAAGGCCTTAATAATTGTAAGATATTCCATAAAATTATTGCAGTGGAAACATTTATAAATAGAAAAGAAAAAACTGACACCACCAGTAGAATCTCTCCCAACACCGCCAATGCTAGCATGTCTAGGATTACCCCTGGATGATCCATCAGTATTAATTTTTAAAACTCCTCTAGGGGGTGGCCTCTACCTGCCATCTCTCCTAACCTTCTTGTTGAGCTGAGGAACCTTACTAGGGTTAGAAGAGTTCACACCATCCCCAAAGAGACCAAGGGCTTGATGTACCTTCTCCTCCCTAAAATCCAAAAGAGGGTCCACATCACATTTTCTATGGATGATTTCCTGAACCATATACAAGATCCTTTGCCAGATTTGTTGAAAAACCAAATAATTGCCCTAAAATATGCACTGATTCTATTTGAAAAAAATTTGCGAGATGATGCAAGAAGGGGCAAAATTCAAAGCCACCCAAAGGAAGGGGGCCTTGGCCAGAGGTCTGCCCAGACTACTCAAAAACTCCACCAGGGACAGCAAATGAAAACATGGATGGTTCCAAGTGCTCCACCAATGGTGCCAAATGTCTCTGGTAAAGGAGCATTGGAAAAATAAATGAGAAGATTCATATTTATTCTTACTGCAAAGGACACAAAAAGAGGGACCCTGAAATACCCTCTTCCTCACATTATCCCAAGTGAGGCATTTATTACGAGCTACCAACTAGAGAAACAAGTTACATTTTGGCCAAGAAAATTTGTTCCACACCTTTTTCCACCAAGTGATAGGAAGACTCCCATACTTTTGCTTATCAAGAACTCAATAACCATAGGCTACTGAGTAGGTTCCCTTAGGATCAGGGTTCCAATCCAGAATATATTTACCCCTCAATGAAGAACAAGGCCTCCCTATAAGAATAAGAGCAAGCACATTTTTGTCCTTGGCTAGTCCCTCTTTGTGGCCATTCTTGCAGATATTTTCAACTGTACATTTCCATATTTCCAAAAGACTAGATTTTTTTTAAGTCCTCCACACAAGACCAGTCTGCTTCCAATAAAAAAATGGTTAGGGAACATAACCAAGGATATTGATTCAAGATAGGAGAGTGACCATCCCAAGAATCCTCCCAAAAAAGAGCATTTGATCCCTGATTGCAAATCCAGAACAAACCCTGCTTGATTAAATTAGCTCCTATTTTCAGAGAGTCCTAGATAGCTGAACCTTTCCCAACCAAGTTGACTCTAGGGATCTTAGCCTCAGAAATACCTCTCAAGTATTTACAAGATAATATTTTAGCCCAAATATGATCTTGAGAGGTACACCATCTCCAATAAAGTTTTGCAGCCAAAGCCTACCCAAAATGAGTTGTTTGTCACAACCCAAGGCCTCCCTCTTGCACCGTCCTACATATAGAATCCCACCTAACAAAAATCCATTTAGATTGATCAAGTTTTTCAAACCATAAAAACTGTCTTGACAAAGCATCAATGTCCTTGATGAAGTGAGAGGGAGCTATTTGTAAAAAACATCTATAAATGGGTAAATATTGAAAAAAAAAATTTAAAAGCAACACTCTACCTATAGTGGATAGCCATATGAAATTCCAGTGATTCACCTTCCTTCTAAACTTATCAAGCATAGACTTCCAAGAAGATCTAGGTAGAGGATCAGATGAAATTGGAATACCAAGATAAATGAAGGGGGGAGTCCCAACCTGGAATATTAGAATGCGAGCAATCCCAGCTTGAATAAGAGGAGGTGTATTAAATAAGGAAATAGAATAATTGTCCTCATTAATCAACTTTCTAGAAGCACCAAGATATATTTCAAGAGATTGTCTAATATTTCTAGCTTCCCTAATAGTGGCAACTCCCAACAAAGTAGTATCATCAACAAATTGAAGGTGGGAAAGAGGTGGTAAACTACTATCCCACTTCCACCCCTGAATGAGACCTTGCATGACTTGATACTTGAGTAATCTTCCCAACCCTTCCGCCATAATGATAAACAAATAAGGAGATAAAGGATCTCCTTGCCTCAATCCCCTTGAGGCCTCAAATAGCTCTGATGGCTCATTATTAACAAGAATAGAGAATGAGGAAGAAGAAACACAACTCATCACCCATATAATCCATTCCTCCTCAAATCCAAAAGTAGCAAGAAATTTTTGAAGAAAGGACCATCTGACCCGATCATAGGCTTTGGCCATGTCCAACTTAATGAACATAGTTTTCTTCGTAGAAGTTTCCATCGATTGAATAGCTTCTATAGCAATTACAACCCCATACAAGATTTTTCAGCCAAGAAAAAACCCTTCTTGCTCCTCAGAGATGATTTTTCTCAACCATATCTTCAACCTATCAAAAATAATTTTTTTGATGATCTTATACACAACATTGCAGAGAGCAATAGGCCTAAACATATTCAAGGAAATTGCTCCCTCTTTTTTGGGTATAAACACCACAAAGGTAGAATTTAGGGACCTTAGCATCTGTTTGTTCTTTTGGGACTCATGGACCACCTCCATAAGATCAAATTTGATTAAATCCCAAAAATCTTGATAAAAATCAATCGGGAATCCATCTGGGCCTGGGGATTTTCCTTTTTTCATCTTGAATACAACATTTTCTAACTCCTCAAGGGAAATTGGACCCATCAAGTGCTCATTCATATCTCTAGAAATAATCGTTGGAATACAATTTAGAATAAGCTTTTCATTCTCATCATATGATAGGGAGTCCTCCTTGAAAAGAGAGGAAAAATACCTCTTAGTCTCTTCTAAAATATCCTTGAAATAAGAGAGAAGGGCACACTGAGAATTCACAAGAGTGGTAATCAAGTTATCATTACGGTGAGCCTTAACTAAGTTATAAAAGAATGTTGTGTTCCTATCCCCTTCCTGAAGCCAATCTACTCGTGATTTTTGTTTCAAAATAATTTCTTCCCTTAGTTCCCATTTAGTAAGGTCTTTCACAACCTCATATTCCTCAACAAGAATCTCCTTCGTGAATCCTTGATCTCTAATCTTCCTTGAAGCTTCTTCCATCCTCCTAAGAGCTACCAACTTAGCCAAGGAAAGGTTCCCAAAATTCAATCTATTCCATCTCTTCAATTTATGTTTTACAAATTGTAGTTGCTTCATAAAGGAATACATAGTGGTGCCATGATGAGGTTTGCCAGTGGTCCACTAGCATCACATGAAATCATGAAGCTTAGGATCACAAAGCCATATAAGTTGAAACTTAAAGGAGAGATTATTTTTAGCCCTAAATCCAAATTTGAGAGTTTGATAGGCCAATGATCAGATCCCCTACCCTCCAGAATCATAGAACTAGCACTTCTATTATTACCCATCTAATAATTGGATATCAAAAACCTATCTAGTCTCTCTGAGATGGAAGCTTCCCCACACCTTCTATTATACCATGTAAAGATCCTATTATCTGGCTTGATATCAACCAAGTTTAGGACCTAGATATGAGCATTGAATACAGAAGAAAAATGCTCAAGATGGTCCACCCCACCATGTTTCTCCTCCATACAAGTGATAGAGTTGAAGTCTCCAGCCAAAATCCATGGGTACAGGGGAACCAAACTTCTCACAAAGTAAATGTGCTCCCACAAATTCACTTTACCATTGTAATCAACAAGAGCATACACATTTGTAAGTAGTATGGTTTCACCAGATACATTATCATGCCCAACCATCGAAATAGACCATCTGTTGGAAATCCAAGTAAGAGTGGATATCTTAACTGGATCCTATAAAAAAGCGATGCCACCAACATATCCACATACACAAATACACTAGCATTGCCATATTCTCCACAACATGGGAGCAATATTGAACATACTATCAATAGCCAATTTAGTCTCCTGAATAAAAACCACATCCAGAGAATGCACACGAACCAAATCACAAATAATTTTTTTTTTTGGGATGTTGTTCAACCCCATTACATTCCATGAGAGGATAATCATTTTTAGGGGTTATAAAAATGGGAGTCCAATGTTCTCACCAAGCCTGACTCCACCAAAGTATCCCCCATTAACTTAATTTTATCCTGGTCCTTCTTCCAACCCACCTTCATATTCTTATCTAAAAAACTTTTTTTAATTATTTTATGCTGCAATCCCAACACCATAGGAGTTTTGTAGTCCAAGGATGACTGCATTAGTGCCTGAGTAAGAGTGGGCATAAATAAATCTGTACCACTTTCCAAAATATTTTCCCTTATAGGTCTAGACCCAACCATGTCCCCTATACTTATATCCAAAGCCCTTTGTTCTTCATTTAAACCCCCTAAATTCGATTCCTTAAGTTCCCCCTCAAGAAGAGACATCTAATTCGGCCTTGTTATATTTGCATCAGGTAGTGAATTTTTAGGTATCTTCATGCACTAATCAAGATCATCTAATATTTTAAAATGATTGAGTAGAGCATCTAGTTGGCTATCTTTAAGGTCTTTGTTTGCCCTTCGTCCTCTATTTCAGGGTGTTATCAGAACAAAACCTTCCTTATACCATTCCTCTTCCTTTATCGGGGCTTTACTTTATCCAAAATTTGTCCAAACTGAGAGGGCCCATGATTTGAAGCCACAGGCAGGAAAAACTTAGGGAATTTTCTTTGTAGGTGGCCATATTCATAGAAAATTTGGCAACGAAATGGAAGAGATTCATAGTCAAGTTTTTGAACCCATGTAGTTGATCCAAATTGTATTTCAATAGAATATGGAATAGGATTATTTAAGTCAATTTCAACACAAATACAAGCAACAAAGACTACCTTTTTATCCATTTTCTGTTGTGATGGTCCAACTGGATTCCCATGCAGAAGGGTAATCTTATGCAAGATATTAGTTCTCTAGAATTCCAATGGGAGCCATGGAAGGTGCACCCATACTGGAACTCATGACGGCCACTCCTCTGATGGGTTGAAACCCACATGCCATGGTTTAATAAAGAGTCCCACTTTGTTATAGAAATAAGGACCCCCTTCAAATGCTTTGTTACGATCTACAATACAAGAGAAAACCACCATAAAATAGTTGCTCATACTCAACATCACCTCCACATCACCTTCAAGATTCCAAGTCTTCCTAACCCAAGCCTCCACAAAGGGGAGAGAAATTTGGATGCCTAAACATTTACCAATTAGGGCATGTTTGGTTAGATACTCCACATATTCTGTCACTGAGTCTGGTTTAACCACTAGAACTGGCCTAGTTTCACATCATTTCAAACATCCATTGTTCATTAACAAGCGGTTATCGACATGCACTGGAAAATCTTGTTCCTTCCAGTCATTTTCAGATGAAAAAACATCACGAGCATCCACTATCTATGCCGGATCTGATGCCATCACGACATTCCTCCAATTTTTTAGACCTCCTTCGAAAGCTACTACCATCCCCGCAAAGAATTTTTTCTTCATCAAACCCTAACAAAGTAGTTTTTCCTCATCAAACCCTAGCAAAAAAATTCTAATGAAAACACACCTTCATATACCTAATGTTTAGGTCTTGATTTCAATGATCTTGATTGTTTGATTAAAAATCAAATATTTCATTACTTTATTTCATATTTTTTTAGGCCTCTGAAAATTTTAAGACTTGATAAGTATGATTTTAAATATTTTAATTTTAATATTTAAAATAAATCATTCATTTTAAATTTTAATTAAATAGTTAAAGTTCATTTTAACTGTTTTTATTTCAAAGTGTATTGTAAATGTTTAAATTTAAGTATATAATTTTAATGTTTTAAATCATTTATTTTAAAGTTTAATTAAAATATTTAAATTTCAAAGCATATTTAAAGTTCAAATTATGGTTGACACGGATATGATAGTAGATCAATTTACCTCTATTTGGAAAGAACCTAATGAATCCATTGGTCAATTTAGTGATAGGTTCCATAGGTTGTATATTTAAATAGAGACACATTACATCATTTTAAAATAAGTCATTCAAGTAAATTTGGAAGCTTTAGATCCATTTACTTTTTACTCCTAGAGATATGTCTTAGAAATCTATCCTTGTCTAGAGCCTACAATGGGACAAAAATTGTAGAAAAATGTTGGATTTCAAAAGGGGTTGATGTGGGTATATTATAATTACTTAAACCTAAGGTTTCAAATTAGATACCACCTATAAGTCATGATACACAATTTTCTCTTATATTAAATTGTTCTTCAGGAGTCATGGGTTCCAACCAATGCCAACCATCTAATATGGCACCAATATCCATCAATGAGGATTATGGTAATCAAGCTTATCAAAATGTAGAGATGCCTGATTCTTTAGATATTGGAGAAGTTATAGATCTAACTAAAATCGAAACATGTGATAAAACAAAACCTTCCATGAATGAAACTATCAAAGCTCTAGAATTGAAATATTCTAGATGTGATTTCATTAGAGACTGCAATGGACTACAAGAAAAGAGTATCTTGATGAAGGTAGTTCAAATGATTGATGATAAACTTTTATTACTTGAGAAATAATTTTTTTTGAATATGAAGAAGATTTTTTTATTGACAAAGATGAATCTAAAAAATGAATCTAAATATGGTATGAAATAAGATATGGAATTTCACCAAATGCTTCAGAACGATAATGATTTTCTCATTCAAGATAATGAATAACAGTCATTCACTTCTTTTGCAATTTCTAAAGAATATTCTATCTCAGTTGATCTGCAGGAAATTGAAAACCTGGTTTCACTTAATGATTATTCAATGCCCATACAGTAATAAATTAGTAGGTATGTACCTCAAGAGATTGATGAAGGTGAATTTGAAAAAGAATCTATAGATATATCTGAATATTACACAGAAAATATGGTTGAACTCACCCCTTAGTTGTAGAAGATAATTATTATAATGGTTGGGGTATGTATGGTGAATCATTATTTTCTCTAAATCCTACTGAATTCTCCATTTCACTTGATATGCAGGATGTTGAAACTTCTATCTCACATGAAGATCTGACAATTCTTGTACAATCAAAATATGGTAAGCCATTTGTAGAAATAAAAAATGTTCCAAAATTTGATCATTTTGAATATAATTTTGTGGAACATATTTCTACAATAGAAAAGGAAAAAATAGTAAATGTTTCTTATGATTCATCTATTTTAGATGACGAAGAGGTAAAATCTTCTCTTTCATTCTCGAATACTAAAAATTTGGGTATAAGTTCTCATGATTATCTTGAATATTCAAATGAAGAAACTCCATGTGTGATTAACAAAGAATTAGAATTTTCTACTCATCTTCAAGAAAATATTATTTTGTTTGATTAGCAAGATCTATGGTTTAAAAATGATAAACATATTCTCGATTGGGTGTCTAATTTTTGTGCTTTTAAAAATTAGGTCATTGATGAAGGTAAAAGGATACAAGAAGATTATTATGATAGAGACCATGAAGAAAAATAAAATATTACAATGGCTCACCAAGTAGTGGTAAATGAATGTTGAAAAAAGGTAGAATCTCATCCTTTATGTCCAAACATCCAAGAATCAGGTAAAATTTTGCATAATTATTTATTGGATTAAAATGTTATTTATGATGAAATGCCATTGAAGGTTAATAAAGAACTAGAGTGTATTTCTACTCACACCACTAATGAGATTGCTTTGTTAAATGAAAGAGAAGTAGATATGATTGAGTTATTGAACCAAGTTCATCAACAACTAATAATTCAATCTAGGATACAAATTTACCATGATTATAATTTTGTAAATATCCTAGATGCTTGTAAATTGTTGCATGAGTATGATTGACCTAAAAACATAGTTGATAACTTTATTTTTTTAATTTGTAGAAATACCCTCCCATTTGAAAGAAAACCTATATGCTCATGAAAATAAGAATTCAAGTCAAAATGATAAATCAGGTTTTAAAATTCACACCTCATTGACCAAGCAAAAGGTAGTTGAAAATCATGTATTTGCTTACAAATTTAATCAATCAAAATTTCAACATAAAATTGCCAATAACATTGAATCGAATTGGTGGAGTGAGAAAGGCAAAATGGAATTTATTATTTTGTTTGGCCTAATATTATTTTGGTTGGAGTTATGTAAAACTTGGCTTACATATAATAATATATGTATTTTACAATGTGCCAATCATGTTTGGAATCTAGGGAAGTGATAGCCTAAATTTTTGCATCATCTTGTACATAGTGTATTTTTTTTGTAAATAATTTTTTTTTGTTTTCATGTTTTTGTTTTGTTTTTGTACATAAGTTTTTGTTTTGTGATTTTTTTTTTCTTTTTGTTGATGTTTATGGTTTTTGTGATTTTTTTGGATGTTTTTACATTGTTGTTTTTCAATAATGTTGGCTTATGCCAAATTTTAAGTTTTATTTTATGTTATCATTTTATTTTTTAAAGCTTGTTGAAATTTTTGATGTTGTACCTTTAATTGAGGTAGTTGTGGTAGTTGCAATAAAAATTTGATGAATTTGTTTGGTATTTGTTCTTGTGTCACTAAGGATAAATTATCATTTTTGAAAACATTTTAAACTTGAAGAAAAGGAAAGTGAGATAGTTAGTTTTTATCTTTATGAATTTGGATCAAGATAATAAAATTTTGAACACTAAAATAATATTGCAAAATCTCCACAAATACTGCAACACATTAAAGGAAAATTCCTTGAAATATTGAAGGATGAAGTTATTTAGTTTTGCAAATTAAGGTGAAACTCCAATAAAATCAATTCCTTTAGCATTACTTGGTCTCTAACCCAAGTGGATGGTGAATTTTTCTAAAGTAATATAAAGCTTAATATAAAAAAGCAAAGCAAATATGATGGAAGGTGAAAACAAACCAGTCACCATAGTCTATATAACCTTCACCAGGGCTACAAATGACTGAATGGCAGTGGAGCTATGTTTATACTGAGATAAGGAAAATAAATAAATGCAAAGTTCATATAATATTTGGGTGATTTAGATAACCTCTATCGAGGCTATTGATGTCTAGCTGATAGTCTAGCAATATCTCGAAGAGAACAAGGTTATCATTGTTAGATCTATGGATGCTTGACTAATAGTGGAGCAATGCAAAGGTGTACTTAATAAGAAAATTCTATAAGCGTAACTACAAAAATTATAATAGAATCTAAAAAGTTTTAGGAATATAAAATGAATCACATTGCACACACCGAGTAGAGGCAAATTATTCAGTTGTTCCATTTTGAAATTATCTATTCATATTCTTTGGATATTATTAATACTTATTTTTCTCATATTTAGGTTTTTTTGGTTTTAAAATTGGGTTCTTAAGTTTAAAATGTTTAGGAACATTTTCCAGTAGAGTCACCATTTGTTGTGACCACTTCACAACTTCCCCAAAATTGGGGACCCACTAAATTTTTTGAGATTTTGATATTTTGGTTTCCATGATCTTGATTGTTTGATTAAAAATCAAACATTTCTTTACTTTATTTCATATTTTGTTGGGCCTCCTTTGAAAATTTTAAGACATTTTTTGTTAGGTTCTTTGATTAAAAATGGGTTTTTATCAAGGATCCCAAAACCTGATTACGTTGAAATCTGAATACATCAAAATTAGACAACAAAGAAAACACAACAGGACAAGCTTAAGGAAATTCGAAAGGAACTAGAATAGGAAAGCACCAGAGGAACTAAATCAAGATCCTGACAAGGATGACACAAAGAAATCCAATCAGGATGTGATCCAGGAAACCTACAGAGGAAAATATGGTAGGAATATAAATCCCACTAGAAAACCAAATTTGAAACTTTAGGCGCAAAAACAAAAATTTAAAAGTTTTCAAAGGCAAAAAAAGGAGCCAAACTACCCAAAAAAGAAAAAATAAATTGAAACATCCCATAGGTAGGAAAGGGATATGGGTACAAAATTTGAAATTTGAATTAAGATTTTGTTTCCTCCCAAGGGCGGGAAAACATAAACCACCATTGGAAAACTAGAACTGGAACAAAAACTGCTTTCCACGCTAGGGAAAATACAAATCTCATCAGAACAGGGATGGGAAACACCCAGGGATGGCAAGGAATCAAGAAAATTAGAAAATATCAATCTCTAGAACATCGAAAATATGAAGTAGAATAAAGAGGCATTCCACAGGCAATGAAATCCTCATGCAATGGAACTCTAGCCTGAAAAGGTACAACAAAAAGAGGAATTCCATAGGAAATGAAATCCTCATGCATTGGAACAATAGCTTGAAATATGGTGCAGTTGTGGATAAAAAATAAGAGGAACTACCCAGGCTATGAAGTCGTCAAGTAGAAAAAAGGAAGTCTTCAAGAAACAACATCCCAAATGAGGAAACATCAGTAGTATAACAACACATCCGAAGTACAAGTTTGGAAAGTGCCATAGCAACCCAAAAGGAAGGAGTATCGAGGAAGCATGACTACAGACATTAACACACAAAACAAAAGGAATCATCTAGGAATCCTAGACAACCTTCAGCACCATATCTTCAAGGATGCAAAAAAGGAAATTTCACAAGAATTCAGTAGCAATAAAAGTAGAGGCCATCCCCAAAGACATGAAAGAAAATGAAAACCCATAGGAACCACCACCACGAACCCAAAGAGCAAAGTCACAGTATAAATCACACAGTCCTCTTCCAAAATTAAAAGGATGTTGTGAAAAAATGCTCATGAAGCTAGAATTACTTAGACCCGCTAGCAAAAAACTTTAAGGACTTAGAAGAGAAAGTCCAGAAAGGATTCAAAAACAAGAAGAACAAAGGCCCTCCTGAAACACATGAAAGGAACTGAAATCCTATTGGAACCACCACCAAAATTCCAAATATTAGAGTCATAGTAGAAAGTGCAACGACTACTCCCAAACCCAAAAGTATGTTGTGCAAAACTGCTCATGAAGCAATAATTCTCAGACCTAGCATTCCACAGTTGAATATCCTCCAAGAAAATTTTAAGACATAATAAGTGTGATTTTAAATATTTTGACTTAAAAAATTAATGATTTTAATGTTTAAAATAAATAATTTCATTAAATAAAATATTTTAGAGTATAATTTTAATGTTTTAAATCATTCATTTAAAATTTTAATTAAAATATTTTAAGTTCATTTTGAATGTTTTTATTTCGAAGTGTATTGTAAATGTTTTAATTAAAATATTTAAAGTAGATAAGTTTAATGTTTTAAATAATTAATTTTAAAGTTTAATTAAAATATTTAAAGCTCAAAGCATATTTAAATTTCAAAATTATGGTTGACACGATATGATAGTAGATTAGTTTACCTCTATTTGTAAAGAACCTAATAAATCCATGAGTCAATTTAATGATAGGTTCCATAGGTTGTATACCGAAATGGAGACACATTACATCATTTCAGAAGAAGTCATTCAAGTATACTTGGAAGCTTTAGACCCATTTACTTCTGCACTCCTAGAGAAATGTCTTAGAAATCCATACTTATCTATAGCCTATAGTGAGGCAACACTTATAGAAAAAATATGGATTTTGAAAAGGGTTGATGTGGGTAAATTATCATTACTTAACCATAAAGTTTCAAATTAGATACCACCTATGAGTCATAATACACAGTTTTCTCTCATGTTAAACTGTTCTTCAGGAGTTATGGATTCCAACTAATACCAAACATCTAATATGGCATCAATACCCATCAATGAGGATTGTGGTAATCAATATTATCAAAATGTAGAAATGCATGAGTCTTCATATATTGGAGGATTTCCATATATAACTAACATAGAAACATGTGATAGAAGATAAACTTCCACAGAGTTGAATGAAATGTTTAAATCTCCATAATTGAAATATTCTAGATGTGATTTCATTGGAGACTGCAATGGACTACAAGAAATGAGTATTTTGATGAAGGTAGTTCAAATAACTGATGATAAAAGTTTATTACTTGAGGAATATATATTTTTTGAAATTGAAGATGATTTTTTTATTGAGGAAGACAAATCCAAAAATGAAACTAAATATGGAATGAAATAAAATATGGAATTTCACCAAATGCTTCAGAAACATAATTATTTTCTCATTCAAGACAATGAAGAAGAATCACTAACTTATTTTTCAATTTCTAAAGAAGACTCTATCACAATTAATCTATAGGAAACTAAAAACCTAGTTTCACTTAATTATTCTTCAATGCCCATACAATAATAAATCAGTAGGTTTGTACCTCAAGTAATTGATGAAGATGAATTTGAAAAGGAATCTATAGATATATCCAAATATTACATAGAAAATATGGTTGAACTTTACCCCTTAGCTGTAGAAGATAATTATTATAATGGTTGGGGTATGTATGGTGAATCATTATTTTCTCATAATCCTACTGATGAAATTTCCATTTCAATTGATATGCAAGATGTTGAATCTTCTATCTTACATGAAGATCTAAAAATTCTCGTACAATCAAAAGATGACAAGCCATTTGCAGAAATAAAAAATATTCCAAAATTTGATCATTTTGAATATGATTTTGTTAAACATCTTGCTACAATAGAAAAAGGAAGAAATAGTAAATATTTCTTATGATTCATCTATTTTATATGAGGAGGAGGTAATATCTTCTCTTGCATTCTAGAATACCAAAAATTTGAATGCAAGTTCTAATGATTATCTTGAATATTCAAATGAAAAAACTCCATATGTGATTAACAAAAAATTAGAATTTTCAACTCATCTTCAATAAAATATTGTTTTGTTTGATAAACATGATCTATGGTTTGAAAAGGATGAACATATTCTTTATTGGGTGTTTAATTTTGGTGCTTTTGAAATGTAGTGTATTGATGAAGGTAAAGGGATACGAGAGGATGGTGATAATAGAGACCATGAAGAAAAAGAAAATATTACAATGGATCACCCAGTAGTGGTAAATGAAAGTGTACAAATTTACAAAAGGTAGAATCTCATCATTTATGTCTAAATATCCAAGAATCAGGTAAAATTTTGCATAATTATTTATTGGATTCGAATATTATTTATGATGTTGAAGGTTAATAAATAACTAGAGTGGATTTTTACTCACACCACTAATGAGATTACTTTGTTAAATGAAAGAGAAGTAGAAATGATTGAGTTATTGAACCAAGTTCACCAAAAACTAATAATTCAATCTAGGATACAAAACTATAATGATTCTCATTTTGTAAATATCTTAGATGCTTATAAATTGTTGCATTAGTATGATTGGCCTAAAGACATAGTTGATAATTTTGAATTAAAATTTTCAGAAATAGTCTCCCATTTGAAAGAAATCTTATATGCTCATGAAAATGAAAATTCAAGTCAAAATGATAAATTAGATTTTGAAATTCACACTTCAATTAAAAATCAAAAGATAGTTAAAAATCATGTAATTGCTTGCAAATTTAATCAATCAAAATTTCACAATAAAGTTACCAATAACATTGAATCGAATTGGTGGAGTGAGAAAGGTAAAATGAAATTTGTTATTTTGTTTGGCCTAATCTTCTTTTGGTTGGAGTTATGTAAAAATTGGCTTGCATATAATAATATATGTCTTTTATAGTGTGCCAATCATGTTTGGGATCCAAGGAAGTGATAGCCTAAATTTTTGCATCGTCTTGTACATAGTGTATTTTTTTGTAAATATATATATATATATATATATATATATATATATATATATATTTTTATATTCATGTTTTTATTTTGTTTTTGTACATAATTTTTTGTTTCATGAAATTTTGTTATTTTCTTTTTTTTATGTTTATGGTTTTTGTGAAAATTTTTGATGTGTTTACATTATTGTTTTTCAATAATGTTGGCTTATGATAAATTTTGGATTTTAGTTTATGTTATCATTTTTTTGTTTAAAGCTTGTTGAAAGTTTTTATGTTGTCTCTTTAATTGAGGTAGTTGTGGTAGTTGTGGTAAAAAATTGATGAATTTTTTTGGTATATGTTCCTGTGTCACTCAGGATAAATTATCATTTTTGAAAAAATATGGAACTTAAAGAAAAGGAAAGTGAGATAGTTTTTATATTTATGAATTTGTATCAAGAAAAATAAATTTGGAACACTTAAATCATCTTGCAAAATCTCCCAAAATACTGCAACACATTAAAGGAATATTCCTTGAAATATTGAAGGATGAAGTTATTCAATTTTATAGATTAAGGTGAAAATATAATAAAATCAATTCCTTTAGCCTTACCTGATCTCTAACCCAAGTGGATGGTGAATGTTTCTAAAGCAATATAAATCTTAATACAACAAAGCAAAGCAAATACGATGGAAAGTAAAGATAAGTCAGTCACCATAGTCTAGATAACCTTCACTAGGGCTATGGATGCCTAAATGGTAGTAGAGGTATGTCTAGACTGAGATAAGCAAAAGAAACAAATGCAAATTTCATCTAATATTTGGGTGATTTAGATAACCTCTACTGGGCTTATAGATGTATCGCTAATAGTAGAGCAATATCTCAAAGAGAACATTGTTATCTTCACCAAAGCTATGGATGCTCGACTTTTAGTGGATCAATGCAAAGGTGTTCTTAATGAGAAAATTCTATAAGGCTAATTGCAAAACTTATAATGGAATATGAATAGTTTCAGGAATATAAAATGAATCACATTGCACACACCAAGTAGAGGCAAATGATTCAGTTGTTCCATTTTGAAATTATCTATTCACATTCTTTGGATATCATTAATACTTATTTTTTTGATGTTTGGGTTTTTTTGGTTTCAAAATTGGGTTCTTAAGTCCAAAATATTTAAGAACATTTTTCAGTAGAGTCGTCATTTGTTGTGACCACTTCAAAAATTCCCCAAAATTGGGGACCCAGTGAAAATTTTGATATTTTAATATTTTGATTTCAATGATCTTAATTGTTTGATTAAAACCCAAACCTTTCTTTACTTTATTTCATATTTTGTTGGGTCTCTTTTCAAAATTTTAAGACTTGATAAGTGTGATTTTAAATGTTTTAATTTAAAAAAAAATTAATTTTAATGTTTAAAATAAATCATTTCATTAAATAAAATACTTTAAAGTATAATTTTAATATTTTAAATCATTCATTTAAAATTTTAATTAAAATATTTAAAGTTCATTTTGAATGTTTTTATTTCAAAGTGTATTGTAAATGTTTTAATTAAAATATTTAAAGTACATAATTTTAATGTTTTAAATAATTCATTTTAAAGTTCAATTAAAATAGGATTTTTTGGAGGGACATTTTTTGGAGGACTGCCTGTTGAGTGAATATTTTGTCCTATTACAAAATGAACACGCAACTAGAGTCTTTGACAGGAAAATCTTTCTTGCAAAGAAAATTTGTTATTTTAATTTCTCCAAGTTTCTTGTGAACAAACATTCATATGCATATAACCAATTAAGACCAAATGCAAATAAATGAATGTAATCTAGAATAACTTAAAACCTGCAAGTAACTATTAACAAGGGGCCTTTAATGATTCACAGTAAACTTTGTAACCCTAATCTGTTAAAATAACCAACCGCGTAAAGCAAAAGAAAGAACAAAAAATCCCTTTCTTCTTTTATGCTCTTGAAATTAATGAAACCCTCTTGAAAATAAATTAGCAACCTCTTTTATATTTTGGCTTAAAGAAAGATTTTAAATGAGAAAATGCGTGGTATAGGCCACTTCATTTTAAGCTTCGTGCCTTTAGCATGAGGTTCATTTTACAGTTAATTGGTTCATTTTATCTTTGTTTAAATGTTTTGCTATTTCTATGTTAGATTTTGGTGTTAATAAAATTTTGCAAAGTATTTTGGAATGTACCAGAATACAAAACTCAGATTTTCAAATAAGATTAAAAAAATATCAGAAGTCGAAACAGAAATGTTCTTTCTGAGAATCAGCTAGAAAACTGTAGAAGGATGTTAATCTGGTTAGCAATCTCCTCCCTGCAAAACCCCAAGTTATGAGATGAAGCTCTAAAACAACCTGACCTAACAAACCTGTAATAAAACACAGTCAAATCAGATCAGATGCTAGACTCTAAGGAAATAACTAATTTGCATCATTCTATCATTCACCTATCGCAACCCACATTATGGTGTAAACGAATAGATACAAAACAAAATAATGTAAAGGAAATATATATAGAAATAACAGTAGTCTTAGCCTTCAATATCCTTTTGGTTTCACACACAAAAGTTACTCTTGCCAAATAAACTCCTTTATTCAATAAAAATAATGCTTTCTGTTTATAATTTCTAGCCCCTGTATCTACATTTGCTTCTGCTTTTAAACTTTCTACTGCGGCTCTTGGTTTCCCTCTGTGATGCTTCGTTTCATTTCCCATAGCGCTTCATTTCATTTTCTCGCTTCTTTGATGCTTTGACCCTTCGCTCGAACCTGAAACGTTTGGTCTTCTTTGCTAAATGTAACTGTCGATCTGAAGTGTTACCATGACCCTCATGCCTTTCTGCCATGTGTTCAGTACTTTTTTGTATGTTCTGTAATGGCCCCATGTGAATCATGACATTTTTATGCATGTAGCTTTGCTTCCTTGGTTTCACTGTGAAAACACGACATGTCGCGATATCGCAACTTTTTTCTGTAAGCAGCCTTGCCAATGCAACCTACCATGAAATTGTGACATTTTTCATCTTCGTATGCTTCGGCCGCAACCTGTCATGAAATCGCTACCATTTTTTGTTTTGGGCCATCTCGCCGCAACCTGTCACGAAATCGCTACCATTTTCTGTTTCGGGCCATCTCGTCGCAACCTGTCACGAAATCGCTACCATTTTCTACCCTCTGCATGGTCTTCACTTTCTATCGTGATTTTGCGACGTCTTTGTCTGGCTAGAACGTTTTGCCAAAAGTTGCACGAAATCGCTACGCCTTTGTGCCTTAGACTCTTTTCATTCACCCGCGTCGCGAAAACGTGATGCATCACGATTTCGTGACACCTTTCGACTTATGCGCTTTGCCTCAGTTTTCATCACGATTTCGCTACACTACTGGGCCTTATTGCCTTTGGCTTGGTTTTGTCATGATTTCATGACCATTTTCTACTTTATGCCTTTTGCCTGTTTGCAAGCCATGAAAATCAAACACGTCATGATTTCACGACGGTTCCGCCCACCTACTGTCGTTGACTACGTTGACCGTGATTTTGCGACATGTCATGATTTCGCTACGCTTTTCTGCTTCGTGCCCCATTTGACTATCTTGACCGCAATTTTGCAACATGTCACGATTTCGCTACAGTTTTCCATTCTACCTTTCTCTCTCCTCTCTGGGCCGCGACGGAGCAACATGTCACAATTTCACTACTCTTTTTCGTTTTCAGTAGTGATAGAGCAACATGTCGCAATTTCGCTACACTTTTTTGTTTTCAGCAATGACGGAGCGACATGTCGCGATATTGCGACACTTTTTCATTTTGAGCAGCGATGGAGCGACATGTCGCGATATCGTGACACTTTTTCATTTTCAGCAGCGACGGAGCGACATATCCCGATATCGCGACAGCTTTCAGCCGTGACAGAGCGATATGTCGCGATATCGCGACAAATTTTTTCCTTAGTGAATTTTTTTGCCTTTTTCTTTGATTTTCTTAGCATCTATGTCACAGTTTTCTTCTTTGAAAGCATGCAAAAAGGTGGGCCCCCAATTTTGGGGTGTGTTGTGGATTAGCCACAACAAATGGCGACTCTATTTGTCAAATGCTCCAGAGCATTTTGGTGAGAACCCAACCTGAAATATACAAGCTTAGATACAAGCGTCGGCACATAAAAGATAAACAAATACCAACGAGATCATAAGTACATGAAACATCGGAATCATTAGTATTAGCTCGGTGTGTGCTATTTTTTTTCATTCCATATCGCTTGAACTTGATCAACATTCTATTGTCGGTTTTACATGCATGCATATGTGAGACTGTGAATGATTTGTGTAACCTAATAAACATGCTTAGAGATTTTGCTTTTACAAATGCATAGACCTTCTAATATCTTACACAAATATTCAAGATTATCAAACCCTCTTAGGATCAACCATGTGTATAATGAATTGTTTTATTAGATCTCAAAGTTGGTTATGAGTCACTACTATCTTGAACCCATGTGTAAGTGAAAGTGAAATCAGAGCTTTAAGAAATCAGACTCCCAACCTAATCGAGATGAGAATTTAACCCTATTCTTGCTACTCTAATTTGGTATTCATTACCTTACTTTAAGAAAAATAATTTAACCAATTATGGAAGAAATGGTCATGCTAGTCTAACCCTTTGAACAGTCAATGGTCTTGTTTTTTTAGACAAGACATGTTGTCATGCATGGGCATACCTAACCCCATAATCCATGACTTAACTTCATTTCTTTGGACCTTGGGGATGACTACCCATCCTTTGTAGAGGACAAGTAGTACGATCCTTCCAATCCAATATAAAGATGAGATGGGAAAATTTAATTTTTACTTCTTGGATCTTGGGGATGACTACCCATCCTTGCTAGGGACATGTAGTACGATCCTTCCAATCCAAGTTTTAGATGAAAATGGAGAATATTAATTTTATTACTTGGACCTTGGGGATGACTACCCATCCTTTGCAGAGGATAAGTAGTATGATCCTTCCAATCCAAGCTTTATCATGAAATGAGACACAGGAGCTTTGGGGAATCAAATTCTCAACCTAGGCGAGATGAGAATTATGCCCTATCCTTACTACTCCATGTAGGTCAAATCAAAGTTTTGGGGAGTTGGATCCTCAACCTAAGTTCGATGAGGACTTAAACCTATCCTTACTACTTTGATTTTAGGCTTTAAGCTTAATGGAAGTGGTAAAAACCACTGTTTTAAAGATCATGTTGCATAATAGGATAGACATGAAATATTTCTTTCGCTTGACCTTTTCTTCCAAGCAAAGTTTTGATCATTTTGCTCAAGATCCTTTTTATTGTGTATAAAATGTGCTTGGTTCTAGATATCTCGGGGCTCAGTTTCCAACCTTAGGATTTTTTATTTATGTTGTAGCATAACCCTAAGAGGATTTGACACACTTTAATGATTTGTATCTGAAATGCACATGCAACTAAGATGGCATGTATATGCAAAATGAGATGTAATATGAATGCATTGCCCTTTGAATTGCAGATGAAGTATTGCCATAATTTGTAAAACTGACTACTTCATGCATCACAAGCCTCAAACGATATTATTTAACTGTTTATGTTACATGTGGAGCTTTTACAACATAATTCCAATGTTTCATATTTTCCCGATCTTAGGCATGAGTTAACATTTCAAAATTTTATTCTTTTTTTTTTTTTAAGAAAATAAAAATATGTCAAATAAACACACCACCTAGACACACCAAAGAAACAAAGCACAACATTAATACAAAATATGTTTGATATTTTAAAAGCCTTGGCTCTAGACTTTTTGTCAAACCATATTTTTACTACATCCTGGTGTTTACTAAAATGAAGCATAACCTCATCCATTTTTTCATCTAGATGCATTAATTGTGTTAGTCTAGACTCAAGTTTATCATCAGTTCCGAAATAATCTTTCATGAAATGCAGTGTTTGTAACTTGAGATTTGTAGGGAAAATGGGATCTTGTCCATAAACCAGATGGTAAGGAGATGTTCCTATTGATTCTTTAACTATGATTTTGTCAGCCCAAAGAGCCAACTTAAGTTTGTTATGCCAATCTCTAGGATTTCTTTCCAACAATTTTTTTATGACGCATAACAAATTCTTGTTAGAAGATTCATCCAACCCATTGCCTTACGGATAATAATTGGAAGAGAATTTTAAACTCACACCGTTGTCAAATTCCTAATTAGAAAATTCCAAAGAGGAAAAAGTTGAACCATTATCACTTACAATGGAGTTAGGCATCTCGAACCGAGTGACAATATTATCCTCTAAGAATTTAATAACAACCTCCGAAGTAGCATTCTTTGTGGGGATAGCTTCAGTCCATCTTGTGCAATAATCAATAGCTATCAGAATGTATTTATGGGAATCGGATGAATTGGGACTGATAATCCCAACAAAATCTAGGCCCCATTGCGCAAAAGGTCTAGATTCAATTATGAATTGTAAAGGCATGGAAGCACCCCTGTCTCTATTGGCTGCAGTTTGACATGTATGACATGACCTCACATGAGTATGGGCATCTTTGAACAGTCGAGGCCAATAATAACCGGCTCTAAGGATTTTATGGGTTGTGGCATTAGCGAACCCATGTCCTGTCCCATGTTTACCATGAAATTCCTCGAGTATTTGCACTGCCTCTTTCTGATCAACACAACGAAGGTAAATACCCTCATGGTTTTTCTTGTATAACGTGCCAGATCTAATTACGAAATTAGAAGACTTCAAGCGCAAGGCTCTTCATTGAGTAGAATTCAAATGCGGTGGACATTTACCATTTAGTATAAAATACACCACATTTGCATACCACTCATCTTTGGTTATATCTGCGACTTCATAATGTTGACATGAAATTGCGAGATCCTTTTCTGCTATAGCCTTAACCAACCCTTGTCCCCACACTATCTTCATGGATTGAATCTCCAGATCAAACTCTTGCAAAGATGAAATCCACTTACCTCACCTTTCACCTAATTCATTCTGTATGAACATGGCTTTGACTGCAGGATCCGGGACTATAGAAAACACCCTACTGTGGACTATGTAATGCCTAAATTTTTTAACGATCTTAACTAGAGCATACATTTGCTTGTCCAAGATGGAGTATCTCAGCTTCACATCTTTGAGAGGACTACTCAGGAAGGCAATAGGATTTTCAATGTTGCCTTCACTCTTCTGAGTTAAAACACTCGCAAAGGATTGATCTGAAGCAAATGTGTAAATATAGAAAGGCTTTGTATAATCAGGACTCACTAAAACTGGGGCTTTAGAAATCGCGTCCTTGATATTTTTGAAAGCATATCTATTTTCATCTGTCCACTTGATCTGGACCTCTTTCTTTAACATGTCGTTCAAAGGCTTTGCTATTTCTGCAAAATCTGCAATAAATTTTCTAACAAAATTGATCTTCCCAAAAAATGATCTCAACCCCTTTTTGCTATTGGGACAAGGAATCTGTTGTATGGCCTCTATTCTTTTAGGGTCAATGGAAATTCCATCCTTAGATATCACATGTCCCAATAGTTTTCCTTTCGTTACCCTGAAAATGCACTTCTTTGGGTTGAGAGAAATGCCATGTTCCCTACATCTTTGAAAGACTTTCTTTAGATCCCTGATGTGGTTTTCCCTATTCTTAGAAAATATAGTAATGTCATATACATAGACGATGATGCACTTACCTATGAGCCCTTAAAAGCAAAGTCCATAGCTCATTGGAATGTGGCACCTGCGTTCAATAGTCCGAAAGGCATTCTCTTATATGCAAAGGTGCCCCACCTTGTGGTGAAAGTAGTTTTCATCCTATCACTAGGATGGATAAGGACCTGATTATATCTCGAATAACCATCCAGGAATGACATCATCTCTGACCCATTTACCTTTTGGATTATTTCATCAATGGCGGGTAACGGGTAGTTGTCCTTTTGTGAGGCTTTATTAAGATTTCTAAAATCGATACATAACCTTATTTCTCCACTCTTTTTCCTCACGGGGACCAGGTTAGAAACCCATGTGGAATGTCTAACAGGAAAGATGATCTTAGCTTCTAACAGTTGCTTTACCTATTTCTCTATCAAGGGTTCTAATAATGGATTGACACGCCTTTGTCTTTGCCTGAAGGGTTTGGAGTCTGGTTTCAATGGAATCGTATGCATTATGACATTCTGATCATAGGTTTTTAGCTCCTTATAACTCCAAGTTATGCAGTCTATGTATTCCTTTAATGTATTGGCAATGGAATCTTTCTCCTGCTTGGTACCTACTTTTGCTATGAATACTTCTTGAGGGTTTTCTGCACTTCCAATGTTAACCAAGTCACAGGCTTCTCTAGGAGGTGGAACCTTTTTACCTTCTCTTGGTTGGTATCCGATATCGAAAGTTTTTTCTAATGAAGCCATCTCATTTGGCATCTTATTACATTTTCCAATAATTTTTTCTTCCAAATCTGCCTCCTCTAAATCCCTCTCATCTTCATCTATAACCTATTTTTCAAATATACTAGAATTAGTGACAAAATGGAATATGTGCCTGTCACTATCAAACACTTGGAAATTTGTGACATTATCTGGTATCAAGGGACACGGGACCAGTTCTATGGAGAATTTCTTGCATTTCTTATGGTCCACTGGTTTCAACATACTCGCAGCTACGGCTAGAGAGTCTACCATACGATTGCCTTTTCTAGAGATCAAAGATATGTTAAAGGCATCAAACTCATCTATTAAATCTCTAACCCTGGTTCTGTAAAGTCTGAGCTGCTTGTTCTTACATACGTATTGTCCCTTCACTTATTTTACCACCAGCTTCGAATCACCAAGGACCTTGATACACTTAACTTTCTTTCGAAGGGCCAATTGAAGTCCGAGAATCAAGGCCTCATATTCTGCCATATTTTTGGTGGCAAGGAACTATAGTCTATATGCAGCAAACATAGGCTCTCTGTCTAAACATGATAATTCAATATCGGCTCCCGCTCCTTGTCTGGAATTGGATCCATAAAATATTAAAGTCCAAATGTCCTGATGTCCTTCAGTAATGTTGCACCCAATCCTTTCATTTTGGGAACTTTCAGGTGTTTCTATGTCCAAAAAATATGCTTCCAATTCTGCTTCAATGTATTGGATCTCATTTGGTTTATTGTATTCTGTGATCATCTCCTTGAGCCTAGGTTCACTATCAATCCGAATTTGGTTGGCCACTCCCCTCCAAGGTAACCACATATGTGAATAATTTGTCACAATGTAACCATTTAGGTTTTTACTCCAATCTCTTCCCAAAACCATACCATATTTGATAGGAATGTTGAGTACCAATATGTCTATGTGATGTTGAACCCTAGGTTCTGAATTGACTTGAATAAGAACATCACCCAATTCTCCCACTGCCTCCATGGTTGATCTATCTAGCTGCACCACCCTGCTTCTAGAAGGTTTTGGTGTAACTCCCAATTTTTTACAAATTTCTAGGGGCATAATGGTAGCCGAGGCCCCTGAATCTATTAAGCAATTGTGCAGGTTTTTACCTGCAATTCTAATGGTTATCAGAAAAGGAGGTATATCTCGTTTTTCTTTTTTCACAACCAATCGGGACTCAACACTTTTAGCTTCATGAACTTGGGCAGGTGGATCTAAACTTTTTGGTGGACTTACTTCTTGGCCTAACAATCGGGACATATCATACATTGAGATATTGGCCTTAGTTTTCTTCATGTCTTCGACCAAGTCATAAGTGGGTTTTTTTGAATTAGACATGTTTTGCACCATCTTAGACTTTTCCACCATGGATGGAGGAGAGGGATTGACATCTCCTTTGAAATCAGGAGGGAGTAATTGGTTGTTTGGAGGAGTAGAGGAAGTTTTGGGCTCCTTAGAACTCCTAGTGTAATACTTGTGATTTCATTTTCCAAAATGTTTGTTGGCATGAACTTCCAATGTTTCTTCATCTTCGTTTCCAAAAAATTCCACATCCTCCTCTTCTTCACTTTCTTGGGAATGTATAACCTTAGTCAATATAGACTCATGCTTCCCATGGCCACAGTGCATACAATCGTTGTCACAAGGTCTCGATTCTCCAAAATCTTTTGAGACATCTGCCTGATTGGCTACGGGATTGGGTACTCGCCCATTATTCGGCTGTGTGTTGTATGTTCCTTTTCCTCTATGGTTATGAGGCCGATTATGACCCATGGCTTGGTCCACATTTTTATTGACATTTCCCACTATAACCAATACTTTGGCCAAGGTTTCCTTCATGTTTTCTATGGAAGATTCAGACCCTTGTGGTTGAGGCACTATAATTCTAGGTCCAGTTGTGTTTGCTGCATTAGCCACCTCTGGAATAGGTACAATGGCTTGGGTCTGGGCAGGTGGATTCCATCTAGGATTCACACTTTGAATCAGAGTGATTTTTGGGTAAGTCATTGGTCTTGGCGTGCTAATAGGAGCAAACCCCGCCATGGTCAACAAATTACTGCCCATGCCGAACCCAGGCAAACCCATCGAGCTATTTTGAATTAATCCCTACGTTTGAACGGAGGCATTAGGATAACTTGGAAATGACGCCACTTGGATGGGTGTTTGGAAATTGTTCATCATAGGAACCTGTGGTGCCATTAACTGGTTCATCATGGAAAATTGATTGTATGGACCATATCATCCCATCCCAGTCAATTGAGACAATCCTGCTCCTGGCAGGTTCATTTGTTGTTCGAGAGTCATTGTCTCTGCATAGGCTAAAGGAAGCGTTGTAACCTAAGGATTCCTTCTAGTCAACAAAGATGTTAAATGATCTAAGGCTCTGAAATATAATTGCAAGGCAACCACAAGATCTACTACAAAGTGACGAGTCAGATTCATGTATAGTTTTTGGAACCTTTGGTTGAATGTTCATATGGGCTCATTGGGTAATCTTTTGCATGATACAAGCAAATTGTAGATTATGGAGGGATCCAATAACATTTTAAATTGGCTTATGAAGGCAGTTTATAATTGGGCCCATGAAGTGATGGACCCTGCTGGAAGATTTTAATACCATTCATTGGCCGTGGGGTCTAGACTAGTATGGAAAACTCGGCAAGAAAAATCCTCGTGAGTAACCCCTTGTCTAAACATATAATCCTTGTAGATTTGGACATGATATTCTGCTGTTGTGGGACCATCGTGCAAGAATTTGGGTAATCCCCTTTCAATGTTTCTAGGCAAGTCATGGACTGCCCCAGGAATATCTAAGGGGGAACTTTGCGCACCATACCAAAGGGCAGGTGGCTGTTGTTGTTGTTTTTGGGCCATGTTGTTCAAATGTGTTAACCCTATGGGAATAATGGAAACACTTGGAACTGTGGAGATAGATAAACCTGGTGTTACTGTCACACTTGAAATTAAGGGCTCAAGCCCACTAGACATACTTGAGTCTAAAGAAATCCCTAATTCAAGTATACTGGGTGGTATTTTGATCTCTAATGTTTTGTTTTTTGGCTTCCTAGTAGTGGGAGAAAGGCTTTGGAAAATAGTTTCCCCTGTGGTTTTGGACCTAGTAGCTATGTACTCAGGTTGGGCTAGCTTGGAAACTCTAGAACTCAAAAGACTTCTCTCAACTTACTTGCAAAATACAGTATCTGAATTGTTATACCTGCAAGCACAATAGGTGGAAACAAAACTACCAATGTTAATTTTTAGAACAAATCCTAATCACAAAGCAATAAAGAAGGCCCTCCTTCTAGCGCCAAAATGTTGAGTGAATATTTTGTCCTATTACAAAATGAACACGCAACTAGAGTCTCTGACAGGAAACTCTTTCTTGCAAAGAAAATTTGTTATTTTAATTTCTCCAAGTTTCTTGTGAACAAACATTCATATGCATATAACCAATTAAGACCTAATGCAAATAAATGAATGTAATCTAGAATAACTTAAATCCTGCAAGTAACTATTAACAAGGGGCCTTTAATGATTCATAGCAAACTTTGTAACCCTAATCTGTTAAAATAACCAACCGCGTAAAGCAAAAGAAAGAACAAAAAATCCCTTTCTTCTTTTATGCTCTTGAAATTAATGAAACCCTCCCAAAAATAAATTAGCAACCTCTTTTATCTTTTGTCTTAAAGAAATATTTTAAATGAGAAAATGCGTGGTATAAGCCACTTCATTTTAAGCTCCGTGCCTTTAGCATGAGGTTCATTTTACAGTTAATTGGTTCATTTTATCTTTGTTTAAATGTTCTGCTATTTCTACGTTAGATTTTGGTGTTAATAAAATTTTGCAAAGTATTCTAGAATGTACCAGAACTCGAAACTCAGATTTTCAAATAAGATTAAAAAAATATCAGAAGTTGAAACAAAAATGTTCTTTCTAAGAATTAGCTGGAAAACTGTAGAAGGACGTTAATCTAGTTAGCAATCTCCTCCCTGCAAAACCCCAAGTTATGAGATGAAGTTCTAAAACAACCTGACCTAACAGACTTGTAATAAAACACAGTCAAATCAAATCAGATGCTAGACTCTAAGGAAATAACTAATTTGCATCATTCTATCATTTACCTATCGCAACCCACATTATGGTGTAAACGAATAGATACAAAACAAAATAATGCAAAGGAAAGATATACAGAAATAAAAGTAGTCTTAGCCTTCAATCTCCTTTTGGTTTCACACACAAAAGTTACTCTTGCCAAATAAACTCCTTTATTCAATAAAAATAATGCTTTCTATTTACAATTTCTAGCCCTTGTATCTACATTCGCTTCTACTTTTAAACTTTCTGCTACGGTTCTTGGTTTCCCTCTGTGACTCTTTGTTTCATTTCCCATAGCGCTTCGTTTCATTTTCCCACTTCTTTGATGCTTTGAACCTTCGCTCAAACCTAAAATGTTTGGTCTTCTCTACTAAATGTAACTCTCGGTCTGAAGCGTTACCATGACCCTCATGCATTTTTTCCATGTGTTCAGTGCTTTTCTGTATGTTCTATAACAGCCCCATGTGAATCGTGATGTTTTTATGCATGTAGCTTTGCTTCCTTGCTTTCACCATGAAAATGCGACGTTTCGCGATATCGCGACATTTTTCTGTCAGCAGCCTTGCCAATGCAACCTGTCATGAAATCACGACGTTTTTCATCTCTGTACGCTTCATCCGCAACCTGTCGTGAAATCGCTACCATTTTCTATTTCGGGCCATCTCGCCTCAACCTATCACAAAATCGCTACCATTTTCTGTTTCGGGCCATCTCGCCACAACCTGTCGCGAAATCGCTACCATTTTTTGCCCTCTGCATGGTCTTCACTTTTTGTCGTGATTTCACGATGTCTTTGTCTGGCTGGAATGTTTCGCCAAAAGTTGCACGAAATCGCTATGCCTTTGTGCCTTAGACTCTTTTCATTCACCCGTGCCATGAAAACGCGACGCGTCGCGATTTCACGACACCTTTCGACTTATGCGCTTTGCCTCAGTTTTCGTTGCGATTTCGCTACACTACTGGGCCTTATTGCCTTTGGCTCGGTTTTGTCGCGATTTCGTGACCATTTTATACTTTATGCCTTCTACCTGTTTGCAAGCCGCAAAAATCAAACACGTCGCGATTTCGTGACGGTTCCGCCCACCTGCTGCCGTTGACTGCGTTGACCATGATTTTGTGACATGTCATGATTTCGCTATGCTTTTTTGCTTCGTGCCCCGTTTGACTATCTTGACCATGATTTTGCAACATGTCATGATTTCGCTACGCTTTTCCATTCTACCTTTCTCTCTCCTCTTTGGGCCGTGACGGAGCAACATGTCACGATTTTGTTACACTTTTTTGTTTTCAGCAGTGACGGAGCAACATGTCACGATTTCGCTACACTTTTTCGTTTTTAGCAGCGATAGAGCAACATGTCGCGATATCGTAACACTTTTTTATTTTTAGCAGTGACGGAGCGACATGTCGCGATATCACGACACTTTTTCATTTTCAGTAGCGACGGAGCGACATGTCGCGATATCGCAATAGCTTTCGGCCGCAACAGAATGACATGTCGCGATATCACGACAACTTTTTTCCTTAGTGAAATTTTTGCCTTTTTCTTTGATTTTCTTAGCATCTGGGTCACAGTTTTCTTCTTTGAAAGCATGCAAAAATGTGGGCCCCCAATTTTGGGGTGTGTTGTGGATTAGCCACAACACTGCCCAAACTATTGAATTTGTTTTGGCCATATTTCACTCCTTTGAACTCATATTGAGCTGAAATTGTGAGGGTATATGCTTGAAAAACCTTAGAACGTATCCACCAATTTTCAAATTATTTGGAATAACAAAGATCCTAGCGCAACCCTATGTTTGAACTATATTTTTGGCAAGCGATTGTGTGAGGGTTTCATCTGGGTTGAGTGCAAGCATATCTAGAGGTTGGTTTTTAGGGCCTTTAGGCCATACAAAACAAAATTTTTGTGGTTTATACTCAATATTTTAGTAGGATATGTTGCAAGGGATCCAATATGGGTTAGAAATCTATATTTCAACAAATCATGTTGTGAACTTGAGTGACAAGAGCTTCCAATTTTCTGTATAAAATAAAAGTGAAAACCATACCTTTCCACGACATCTAGGGCAAGGATTAAAGAGATCACAAAATAAGTTTCAAGTAGCTGATAAAAAAATGGTTTAGATCTCAAGTGAATTTGGTGCTAAGGTGCACCCACAAAATAAATCTACTATGCAAATCCCTATAAAGGGTAATAATTTTGAAGACGCAACCCAAAAAATGAATTTTAAATATACCCTCCATGGTGGAAAGCCTAACCCTAATGCTAATATTAATATTAGGGCTTCCCATAAACCTCTAAGAATGCCCAATATTGATCCTAGGAAAACAAAGTCAAGATGTCTTAAAGTTACTGATGGAATTTCTATTGTTAAGCTTGATATGGGTAACATTCATACTAGCATTGAAGATTTTGAGAAAAAGGACTAATTTGTGGGTTCATGGGTTTACGTTTGAGCCTACCTAGTCTCAAAGTTTGGGCTGCAAAAAATTGGAAAACTATAGGTGAGTTACAAATATCTATTTATCCAAATGATTATTTTCTTGTTTTATTTGAAAATAATGAATATAGAGAGAACAATTTTCAAGGGGGTCCTTGGTTTTTTGGAAGGGTAGGGCTTTTCATGAAGCCCTGACATACTAAATTTAAAGCTGAATAAGAGATGCCTTCTATAGCTCTCGTGTGGGTTAGAATCTTTGGCCTCCCTATTGAATTTTGGAATCCTACTATTTTTTCTTCAATTGGAAACTCTTTAGGAACTTTTATGATGACTACTGATTGTACTCAAAATTTTGAACATATTATTTATGCTTGGATTTGTGTTTTAATGGATTTTGATAAAACTCTACCTAAAAATATTGCATTACAATTTACGAAAGACACTTACGAGCAAGTAGTGGACTATGAGAACATTCCTTTTCATTGTAGAATTTACCATGAATTTGGTCATTTGGCTAGTGCTTGTCCAAATAAAAATCCTAATCAAAAGAAAGAAGATATAATTTTAGTAGGTTTCCAAATGCCTAAGAAGAATAACACTCTAAAAAACTAGTTATGAAGGATCAATCAAAGTCATGTGCTAATACATTTGAAATCCTTTCCACAAATGATGTCCCAAGTGAGGAAGAGAAAATAGTGGGAAAAAAATCTTAGAAACACAATATAAATATGAAGGGAAGAAATCAGAGATAAACCAACAAATCAAAGGTTTTCAATAGAAAAAAGGGAGAAAATTTACACAAGAAAAACAATCTTTTAAATGTCAAAACTTCAAATAATATAGGTCCCAATATAGAAATTGTTTAACCCTCTACTAAAATTTTGGCTATGTACGAGCATTCTTCAAGGGTAGAAGCCATATAAGATTCAATTGGAGTAAGACAAGAAATAGGGAGAAAATTTGAAGATGGATTCTAATCAAAAGATAAGTTGTAAGACCAATCAATAGCATATGGTAAAAGAAGATGAAAATTTTGTAGAGGAAGGTAAGATTAATACCTTTCCCAAAATTTTTAGCACTGGTATTAATGAATATCATCACTTGGAATATTAGAGGACTCAATGGAGTCTTTCAAAACAAAATGAAATTAGAAGAATGATTCAGATAAATCATCCACATCTTGTTTTCCTTCAAGAAACGAAGATGTCAATGGAGGATATGGACTCAATTGCTAGTAAAATTTGGCTAGCTAGAAAAGTGGTTTTCCTCAGTTCCTAGGGGACTTCTGGTGGCATTGCTTGTCTTTGGGACCCAAAATACATAGTTATTCACCATATGATTTGAATTTGGCGTATTTTGACTATAAATATTCAAAGTAGACATTCCAACCATTTTATGCTTTGCATTACTGTTTATGCTTTGACTACTTTGGAGGAAAAAAAAAGATAGTGGAAGAATATAACTCATATTATATCTCATTTTCCTGAAGCTTGGATCTTGATTGGAGGATATTTCAATAACATCATCTCTCTCAATGAGAAAATGGGAGGAAATAGAAATTTGGAAAAAAGCACTGATCTCATGAGCGAATATATTTCAAACCTCCATATTATGGACATCTAACTAGATAATGGCCTTATGACTTGGTCTATAATAAGGCAAGGCTTAGAGTGTATAATGGAAATATTGGATAGGTTTTTGCTCTCTAAAAATTTCTTAATCCATGGTCACATTCCTAAAGTGAAGACTCTTAACAATGCTATTTCGGATCACTGACCAGTCATGGTTGAAATATGTAAAACCAATATGAGTTTCTCTCATTGTTGTTTTCAATTAATGTGGCTTGTGCAACAATTATGGAAGGAAGGTAAGCCTAGGTGTGGGACTAAGATGATAATTTTTGCCAAAATATTGTAATACATTAAAACCAAAATCAAGACTTGGAACTAGAAGAATTTTTGGGATGTTCATAAAAAAAACATGAAGTTATTTCTCAACTTAAAAATTTTAATAATAAAATGCATTTAGATGGCCTCACAGAGAATAGAAGTGTATATGAAATTAAACTCACAACTCAGTTAGAGGAAAGGGAAAAAAAAAAAAAAATCTTATGGAAGCAAAAATCTAGAATTCAATGGCTCAAATAAGGAGATCGAAACACAAATTTCTTCCACAAATATTTTATTGCTCGCATATCTCACAACTTTACTTATTCCATGAAATTAGACTTTGGATATGTTGTCTATACATGGGATGGCATGATCTCTATTGTTGTCGATTAATTTTCCAATATTTTTGTTGCTACTCCTCTTGACTCAACTTCTCAACAAAATGTTCTTCTATCAATCCCTTATCTTATCACTTTTAAGGAGAACTCTATTTTGACTGCTCCTGTTACTATCAATGAGCTTCAACATGTAGTTTTTAAAATGCAAAAATGGAAAACCCTAGGTTCTGATGGTTTTCCCATTGAGTTCTACCAAGATTTCTAGGATATACTTCATGCTGATTTATTAGAGGTGGTGGAAGAATCTAGGAAATCCAAAGAAATTTTGAAGGTTATCAATAAAAATTATATTACTCTTGTTCCAAAATCTCAAGAGGTTGATCACATCTCAACTTTTAGACCTATTGCTTTATGTAATGTTCTCCTCAAAATCATTACTAAGATCATGGCAGAAAGATTAAAGCCTCTTTTGCATAATATTATTTCTCCTGAGCAAGGGTTTATGTGGAAATGCATAAAATAGTAGATGAGATAGTTCTTGCTTAGGAAGCCATTCATGGATATGCAAAAATATCCTTCCATATTCATTCGGTTAGACTTATCCAAAGCTTATGACAGAGTGTATTGGCACTTCCTTATCAAAGTTTTGAGGCAATTTGGTTTCTCTAAGGATTGGATGGATTGGATTATGGGATGTATCTCTTTAGTTTCCTACGTAGTTCTTATAAATGGTAGACCTTCTCAGTCATTCTTAGCTTCCAGAGGTATTAGGCAAGGAGACCCACTTTCCCCTTATTTATTCATCATTCTTATTGAATGCTTGGGTAGGACTATAACCAAAAAGAGGGAAAACAAAACCCTTGAGGGAGTTACCATTGCTCATGGAGCTAGACCTATCTCTCATATTTAATTTGTTTATGACTCTACTCTTTTAGGTAAATCTACAATTAAGGAAGATTCTAATATTAAGCAAATCATTAGCTATTTTTCTAAGGCTACTAGGCAGTTGATCAATGAAGACAAATCTAAAGTTATTTTCTTTCAATCCATGGTCTTGGATACATTAAGATATATGAAGTCCTCCCCTAAAATCACTTATTTAGGCATTCCCATCAATATTCAAAGGTAGAAAAAAATTATTGGAATTGGTTGTTGGATAAAGTCAAGAAGAATATTGGAAAGTGGACCAATAGGTGGCTTTATTATGGGGGTAGAATCACCTTGGTAAAATCAGTCCTTACAACTATTCCTATTTATGTTTGTTCCGTGTTGAATATCCAAAAACTGTTCTTCAAGAACTAGATCAACTTAGTCATATATTCCTCTAGAGTGGCACTAAGGAGAAAATAAAATGGGCCTTGGTAAAATGGGACACTTTATATCTTCCTAAGAATGAATATGGGTTAGGATTCTGGTCTTCTGTTAATAACAACAAATATTTAGTTGCTTAATTAAATTTGAGGATGTTGCATAACCCCAATGCTCTTTGGGCCAGTAATATTCGTGCTAAATATGTTGAGAACAAAAGTCCTGAAGACCTTATTCGCTATCATATTCCTACCAAAGGTTCTTCTATTTTAGCAGTTCTTAAGATTGGTGAGCATTTGATTAAGAAAAAATTATTTTGGATTATTCATAATGGTCAGCAGGCAAATTTTTGGATAGATTCTTGGGATGGTCAAAAACCTTTGATAAATCAGTTTCACGATTGGAGGCCTTGGATGGAGGAGCTTCACCGAGCTAACTGGATAAAGGTGGCTAATTACTATCGATACCATACTAGTAATTCAAAGGTTGGTAGTTATTGGATCCCTATTGAGGACTATCCTATTAAAATCCTAGAAAGGCAAAGACAAGATATCCAAGGTACCCTTCATATGAGTATTGTGGGATCCATGAAAAATATTGTTTTGGATGGAACAACACTACTAAGGGTGAGTATTCAGTTGCTCAAGGTTATTTGACCTTATGCCATGATAATTCCAACCAGTCTTCTCAAATTATTTTCTCAATTGTGGGATCAAAAGCTTTGGCCTAATGTGAGGTTCTTTATTTGGCTTTTATTGCATCGTAGGGTGCTTACTGGTGAGCAAATTATGAAGTGTGGTTTTCATGGCCATTTTAGATGTGAAATGTGTAGACAGAATGTAGAAACTCTCAACCATATTTTTATTGAGTGTACTTTAGCCTCTGAGCTATGGATGAGAATTGCCACTTTACTTGGCTTATAGTTGTCCAATTTTTTAATATTTGAAAAACTTTGGAGGCATTTGCCTAAACAAGAGGGTGTTGATCATTTTATTAGGCAGTTAGTTTGGATGGGTTCTACCATTCTTCTTTGGAATATATGGAATGAAATAAACAATCAAATTTTTAATCAAGATAGGAAGGATAGTCAATATATTTGGCAAAAGATCATAGCCAACATAGTTGAATCAGTCCATCATCTCCTTAATAACCCCCAAAACTTCCACCAAAGATGGGATCAAGTGATGCAAATATTGAAGATTAAATCTTCTAAGGGCAACGACCTTAAAGGGAATGTAAGTATTTGTAATATGGATAGAACTAGAAATTGGCAAACTCCTCTTAATGATTTTGGTAAAGTCAATACTGATGTAGCCTCTAGAGGGAACCCTGGAAAAACTAGTGTGGGAGGAATTGATAGACTTTTAAATGGCTCCTTGGTTTTTACTTTTGTTAAGAATTTGGGTATTCTTTTCAATAACCTTGCTAAGGGGTATGGTATCCTCAGAGGCCTTCAAGAGGCTACTAATATTGGATGGGAAAAGGTGTTAGTTGAGTCTAACTCTCAACTCATGATTAATATTTTAAGAATCCTTCCAAGAATCATAAGGTTGATTGGAGAATAAAAAGAATTGTTGAGAAGATTTGATTAATCCAGATGTGATTTTTGAAAGTTGATTACAATCATGTGGTCATAAATTAAAATAAGAGTGATGATGATTTAGCTAATTAGGCTTTGGATAAAGGTTATATTACTTGTTATGACCACCCTCCTAGATGGTGGGCTTCACAAATAAGGGAATCTCTTATTTCTATCATTTCTTTGGATGGCTCCAGTTCTAAAGGTTCTTAGTTTCTTATTGTTGTTTTTTTTGCTTCTCTTTGGTTCAGTTAGGGTATTTTAGTTCCCTAGCTCAAACTATTCTTTCTTTTGTTTCCTCTGTTGATTCTTGCCTCAAAAGTCTTTTGGTCTAGAAAGGTAGGTCATTGTTATGTTTAATTTTATTTTATTTTATTTTTTGTTTAATTTTTTGTGGTGTGTATGTTTTTTGTTTTGTGTTCTTTGTGTTGTTTTTTATTGTTCTTATTTTTTTATTTTTTTGTTCTTTGTGTTGTTCTTATGTTTTTGTTGTTTTGTATTTTTTGTTATTGATCTTGTATTTTTGTTGTTCTCGTTCTTGTTATTATGTTTATGTGTGTTTATGTTAATTTATATTTTTTTGTGTGAGTGTTTTCTATGTTTTTTGTTTTTTTACTCTCTATTGTTGGTTGTTTTTTATTTTTATTTTTATTATTATGTATTTTTTTTTAGATTATGGTTGTTTGTGTTTTTCATGTTTTTGTTGGTTGTCTTTGTAGTGTTCAGTTGTTTTTGTCATGTTTGTGTTTTGTTACGTTGTTCTTGTGTTTTTATGTGGTTCGTGTTGCATTTTTTATCTTATTGTGTATGTGCTTGGTTGTGTTTTTTCTTTTTGACACACTCACGTAGCATGTTTTTTATTTTATTTTATTATTTTGATTTTTTATTTTATTTATTTATTTTTAAAATATTATTGTGTGTTTGTTTTCTCCTTGAGTATGTCAAATGTGGTATGCCAGGATAATACCTTGAGCGATTTTTGCGGAATGGATACCCTTGCCTCCTTGGGTCTTACCCGAAAGTGGAATCCCTTTTGGGATGTTTTCCACAAATAAAAAAAAAAGTTTAATTAAAATATTTAAAGTTCAAAGCATATTTCAAAGAGTGAGAGCATGTGCACTACTCTGAGAACTATTCTGATATGTAGTACATAAGAAAGAGTTCTACTCTAGAGCTAGAATTGTTGTTGGATCCCATGCTTGTTATTGTCCCTGTGACTGCAAAGACTTATTTCCATAGGATATGTGGAGGTGATGTTGAGGATTTGGATTTTCTCCTAGATTTCATGTCACTAATTATATTCCCAATTCATAGGGATGGGATTAGTTCATCTTCAGATCCCTAATTCCCCTTTGCTCAAGTGGTGCCTAATGTGATTATTGGCAGTGCTTCTACCCCATACATGGTGCATAGCAATATTTCTAAAAGTGCTTACTTGGTAGTGAGGTCTGGAGAGTCCCCTATTCTAGTTTTGGTTGTGAACTAGTGGGTGGATGGTGGTGTTTAGTTTTTTGGTGTCTAGTTTTTGTTGAGCACTTATGGTTTGGGTTTTCTTGTTGCTCCTATTACATATTCCTACCTTTTGTAGGATGGTTGTTTCTGGACCCCCAATGGATGAGATGTTTTTTGACATTCAATGGGAAGGTTGTTGCATTTGGGGACCATCCTAGTGTATTTCAATTTTATCCCACCTCTTGCGATTGTTACTATGCTTCCTAGTGCAGCATGTATTTTCTTAGTTTTTGGTTTTCCAATTTTTGGGTGGTTTCTAGAGGAGATGCATTGGTCCACAGTTTTTCTAAAAATAGGTGGTTTTCAAAGGAGATGCTTTTGTCCATAATGTTATGGAGTGGTTTTTATTTTTGGATCCTCAATTTTGATGGTTTTTGACCTTTGTTGAGTAGGCATTTAAAATTTAAATTTTATCTTGTTCACTCATACTCCATAGCTGGTGCTATTTTCTAGTTTTGTTGGGTGGTTCAATTCAAAATTATTTTATCTTATGTTCACTCATGATAAGTAGTGTTGGTACTATTTTCTAGTTTGGCTTGGTGATCTCGATGTAGGGGCCAACATGTCCTAAGGGTATTTTCTGGTTTGATGTGGGTTTTATCATTTTTAATGCTCTAAATTCTTCACCTCCTCTTGAAGTTGTTTATTGGATGATGCCTTTTATGTTATTGATGATATCTTCTCAGGTTGTGCTCTTGGTTGGTTAACCCTTTGGTGTAGCTGGTTTGAAGTCTCCTTTTGGAGCTTGTTGGTTTGACTGTTCTTGGTATTTTCTCCTTGGTGGAGATGTTAAATATTGAGGGATTCCTTTCAAAACCCTCTTAAAAAAAACACATGTTGTGCTCTTTGGAACTGATGTTTAAGGTTGTGGAAAACCTTTCAAAACACGCATTCGTAAGGTGTTCACTGTGCTCCCTATCATAGTTATTGTATAAGGTTGTGGAAGGCCTTTAAAAAACCTATTTTTTTGTAATAGAACCAAAAAAAGACATGACAATTTCAATTAAAAAAAATTAAGTTCAATTTGAATGTTTTTATTTCAAAGTGTATTGTAAATATTTTAATTAAAAAATTTAAAGTACATTATTAAAAAAAAAATTATGTTGGTTTTGCAGGTTTTCAATATAAACTATAGAATGGAATGAATGAACAAATAAGTGGAAAGCAAAGATAATAATATGGTTATAAAATTTGTTTTAAACTGTAGAACGGAACGAATGAACAAAATTTTAAATTATAAATAAGCCATTGGAAACCAAGAAAACATGGACATTTTTACAGAAAAGAGACAAAGTAAAAAGCGTAAATAATCTATAAGAAAGCGTAAAATTAGGTTACATTAGAGCACATAATGAAGCACAATTTTTTTTGAAAAGAAACTATTGTAATATTTTAAAAGACATATTAATGCCATTTTGATTAAAATATGCATGATTATGGTATTTTAAATTATTAAATGGTGTGATGCGTTTTATTTATTCAAGGATCCATAGGAGATAGCACTCATTTTATAGCTAGATTATGTCAATATTGGTCAATTTAAACAAATTTTATGTTCATAATGTTTTTGTTTTATTTTTTGTAACCTGTAGTCTAAATGTTCATTTTATTATTATTTTTTATTGGTTGATAAAAAGGGTTTTGAAAGGTCCCAAAACCTTTTACACAAATGCAACAAAGACAACTAGCCAGAAGTGAACTAACTGAACTGAAAACAAACAACCCTAGAGGGGAACGAAACAACCAACTTTAAACTAGAAAGAAGGCACAGACAAAAACAAAAATGAACTAGGCCCTATGTCAGACAAACCATATCCAACCACTAGGCCCCAAATCAGCCACATCAGCACCAACAACCAGTTAAAGATTAAGATTTCCACAACCACATAAGGGAAAAGGGGATATGTGTTGGCATCCATGTCAAACAAACCATGTCCAACCACTAGGTCCCAAATCAGCCACATCAGCACCAACAACTCCATGTCAGACAAACCATATGTCCAACCACTAGGTCCCAAATCAGTCACATCAACACTAGTAACTCCATGTCAGACAAACCATGTCCAACCACTAGGCCCCAAATCAGCCACATCAGCATCAACAACCAGTTAAATATTAAGATTTCCACTACCACATAAGGGAAAGGGGATATGTGTTGGCATCCATGTCAAACAAACCATGTCCAACCATTAGGCCCCAAATCAGCCACATCAGCACCAACAACTCCATGTCAGACAAACCATGTCCAACCACTAGGCCCCAAATCAGCCACATCAGCACCAACAACTCCATGTCAGACAAACCATGTCCAACCACTAGGCCCCAAATCAACCACATCAGCACCAACAACTAGTTAAAGATTAAGATTTCCATAGCCACATAAGGGAAAAAGGGATATGTGTTGGCATCCATGTCAGACAAACCATGTCCAGCCACTAGGTTCCAAATCAGCCACATCAACACCAACAACTCCATGTCAGATAAACCATGTTAGACAAACCATGTCCATCCACTAGGCCCCAAATCAACCACATCAGCACCAACAACTCCATGTCAAACAAACCATGTCTAGCCACTAGGCTCCAAATCAGCCACATCAACACCAACAACCAGTTAAATATTAAGATTTCCACAACCACATAAGGGAAAAGGGGATATTTAATGGCATCCATGTTAGACAAACCATGTCCAACCACTAGGCCCCAAATCAACCACATCAACACCAACAACTCCATGTCAGATAAACCATGTCCAGCCACTAGGCCCCAAATCAGCCACATCAGCACCAATAACTCCATGTCAGACAAACCATGTCCAACCACTAGGCCCCAACCACATCAGCACCAACAACCAGTTAAAGATTAAGATTTCCACAACCACATAAGGGAAAAGAGGATATGTACTGGCATCCATGTCAGACAAACCATGTCCAGCCACTAGGCCCCAAATCAACCACATCAGCACCAACAACTCCATGTCAGACAAACCATGTCAAGAAAAAACCATGTCCAACCACTAGGCCCCAAATCAGCCACATCAACACTAACAACTCCATGTCATATAAACCATGTCCAACCACTAGGCCCCAAATCAGCCACATCAACACCAACAACCAGTTAAATATTAAGATTTCCATAGCCACATAAGGGAAAAGGAGATATGTGCTGGCATCCATGTCAAATAAACCATGTCCAACCACTAGGTCCCAAATCAACCACATCAAAACCAGCAACTCCATGTCATACAAACCATGTCCAACCACTAGGCCCCAAATCAGCCACATCAGCACCAACAACTCCATGTTAGAAAAACCATGTCCAACCACTAGGCCCCAAATCAACCACATCAACACCAACAACCAGTTAAAGATTAAAATTTCCATAACCACATAAGGGAAAATGGGATATGTGTTGGCATCCATGTCAGACAAACCATGTCCAACCACTAGGCCCCAAATCAACCACATTAGTACCAACAACTCCATGTTATACAAACCATGTCCAACCACTAGGCCCCAAATCAACCACATCAACACCAACAACTCCATGTTAGACAAACCATATCTAGCCACTAGGCCCCAAATCAGCCACATCAGCACTAGCAACCAGTTAAAGATTAAGATTTCCATTTGCATCAGTGTGGTCCATAATACATTGAGGGAAATTATCATACCAGACTTGGAGGTTATCCTGTTCAACTCCTTGATTGGCAAGGAGGTCAACAACTTTGTTTCCTTCTCGATAAACATGTTGAATTGTAACATGTCTGATACCTTCAATTATCTTCAAGCTTTCTTGGACAACGTTGAACATGCTCCAGGTAGGAAGCTAATATTTTTGGATGCATCAAACGACGTTCAGAGAATCACTCTCTATGATAAGTCTTTCAAACTGAAGCCACTTGTAAATGAGGAGGCCAAGGTATAATGCACGAGCTTCAGCAAAATTATTGGTTTGACTACCCATGGACTCAGCAAACATGCATAGGACTTTACCTTGACTATTTCTGAAGAGACCACCTCCTCCAGCCCTACCAGGGTTTCCCTTTGAGGCTCCGTCAACATTGAGCTTGACCCATCCACAAGGTGGGGGAATCCATTTCACCATTGACCTGTTAGCTTTTGGAGGACCCTGGGGGGGTGCCAATATGAAATTTGAGAGTATTGAAAATGGATAATTCCCATTGGTTCTTGGGATTTTCAGCTTGGATGAGATTAGCATTCTCAATGGCAAACGATAAAGCTCGGGAGAACACTGATTTGGCATATTTTGCAGCAGTGCCAAAAATTATGTTGTTCCTCTCCAACCATACCTACCACAAAAAATGAGGAAAACAATACGACCAAAAAGCATGGATTTTTGGATTCAAAAATGGATTTGGCCACTGATGGCAGGCATCAATAAGGGTGTTTGGGTAAAGCCAGGGTATGTTGGCCAGCTTGAGAAAGGAAGACAACACTTCATTAGAGAATGGACACTCAAGAAAGATATGGATCACAGATTCCCAACTATTTTTACAGAGGACACAACGATTAGGGAGTATTAGGCCTCTTTGGATTAGATTGTCAATGGTCAAGATTTTGTTTAAAGAAGCAAGCCAAAAAAAATGGGTAACTTTAGGGATTAGACTTTTCAACCAGACAATCTTAAATTCAGGCCAGGAGTTGACTTCTCTGGTTTGGGCATAGTAGGCAGACTTAACAGTATAAAGCCCATCCTCACAAAGGCACCAGAATGGAGAGTCTAAAGTATTTGGGTTACTAGGAATGATAGTGGTGCGCAACAGACCAACAATAATGGAAAAAGTAGAGGACTGGGCAATGCTGATATTGCCATAGGGAAAGGGCTTCCATCTGGCACCGCTATAGATTCTAGAAAAGAAATTACATACCTTAGAACCAAACAGGCGATCAGTGATTGGCTTGACACAGGATAGACTAGCATCATTGATTAGAGGGTGATCACTAAGCCATCTATCCTCCCAAAAGTCAATAGATGTTCCATTTCCTAGCTACCACCTAAGTCCAGATTTTAGAATGGGCCTTGTATTAATCATAGCATTCCAAAAATGTGATCCAACCGAAAGCAGTTCATCACTGAGAAAGGCCTGCTACTGTAGATATTTATCTTTTATGATGTCAATCCAAGTAGCTTGTTCATTTTGGATAACTCTCCAACCTTGCTTACCAATGAGGGCAGAGTTCATTATGCTAGCTTTCCTAAAACCCAACCCTCCCTGATTCTTCTTCAAGTAGATCTTGTCCCAAGAAACCAGGGGAATTCTGTTATTATTTTTGCTCCCTGACCAGAGAAATCTCATTTGAATTTGTTCAATTTTCTTGCAGATAGAAGTTGGGGCTTTAAAGACAGACAAGAAGTACACCGAAAATGCCTTGCAAACAAGCTTGAACAAGAGTCACTTTTGTTGCCTAGCTAAGGAGACAACCTTTCCACCCAACCAATTTTTTCTGAATTTTCTCCAAGATGTTATTCCACATGTTTGCAAGAGGTTTACCATGGAAAAGGGGCATGCCTAGATAGGTGGAAGGAAGGCTTGATATGTTGCATCCCAGGATTCTGGTAATATTTTGTTGTCTGTCAATAGGTGTATTCAGGAAATATAGTTTACTTTTCTAGAAATTAACTTTTTGTCCAACAACCAGCTCATAGGAGAGGAGGATATTCTTGATTACTCTTGCTTCAGGAACTGAGGCTTTGGTTTCCAGTAATGTATCATCAACAAATTGCTGATGTGTGACCAGTTGGGAGATAGAGGAGGCCTTTATCCCAGAGATAGTACCATTAGAGTAGGCATATTTGAGTGCCCTCCCAAGGGATTCTGCAAGAATGATGAATAAATAAGGGGAAAGGGGATCCCCCTATCTGATTCCCTGGTTGCTTTTGAAATACCCAGTAGCAACACCATTTACAATGATAGAAAACCAAGCAGAAGAAAGACATTCCTGGATTAAGGTAATCCACTCTGGATGAAAGCCAAATTTTATCAGCACAACACATAAAAAGCTCCAAGAGACTCTATCAAATGCCTTGGTGATATCTAACTTGAGAAACAGGCTTGGATTTTTGTTTTTGGAGACAGAATGGAGCAGTTCATGAATAGTTATTATGCCATCAGTTATGAGCCTTCCCTTGACCGAACTACCTTGACAAGAATCAATAATATCAGGGAGCAGTTTCTTCATTCTGTTGGAAATTATCTTGGTCAAAATTTTGTACACAACATTGCACAAGCTTGTCGGTCTATAATCAGAAATTGTTCGTAGTGTTGAGTCTTTGGAACAAGGGTGATAAAGGTGGAGTTGAAGTCTCTTGGGATGCACTTGGATGCTTGAGAAAACTGAATAGCTTTGATTACATCAGTGCTAACAATGTCCCAAAACTGTTGAAAGAAACGGGGAGAGAAACCATATGTTCACTTTATTTTATCTACTTTAATATTTTCATTTTATTTTAATTTTTAAAAATTTTGAATCACAAACCCTAATTCCATATTATAAAGTTTTCAAAATTATAATTAGGGTATGAGTTTATTTTCTATTAAAATAAACTCATACCCTATGTATTAGGGTATGTAAATTTTATAATATGAGTTTATTTTCTAATATGAGTTTATTCAAGTTTTCAAATTTATAATTAGGGTATGTAAATTTTATATTTGGAGAAATAAACATTATTTTAGTTTGGAATCACAAAGCATATGTAACCAAAGAACTGAGCACAATTTAATTAAATTAAACAGAGAGAGAGAGAAGTAATTTTGCCAAAATGCCCTTTTTTGTATTAATGGCGATACAGTGTGTTACAAAAAGGATTTTTGAATTGCCCCAAGCGTGTTGGGAGCAATGTTACAATGCTTCTTCCTGTCTATATGATATCCAATGCTTTCATGGAGGAGGGAAATTCTTCCAACTCCTCAGCAAGATAGGGTGCTCTTCATTCCTCTGCTACAGCTCCAAGGGGTGAGTGGGCTTTGGTATCCAATGTAGGGACCACTCCTAGCTTCAATAGCTCTTCAAATACCTATCTCCTACACACATGGAAACCAAACAAGGGTTAATAGCACTTGTATAAATGGTTGCAAACAATGCAAATAAAAAACCCTTGAAAGGAATGCTTGCAAGAAACATGGAAATACTAATTAAAAATGCCTTGCTAACAAATCGATAAGTTATTGATCTCTGTTGATAAAACCTGTTCGGGACTGTGGAACCGCGAGAACGTGATTGCGGGCTAGAAACCATGGACCTACGGTTGTGAAACCACGGATGCGCGTTTTCGACTATAGAACCACGGGCAGGCGATTTCGGTTGAGATGACAAGTCACCTCGGGATGCGTGCCAATGATCGGATTCGAGCTCGTGCTCTCAGTTTCTCGTTGGGTCTGGATGTATTTTGGCAGCCTGTCGATACGTAAATTTAGCTCCCTTTGTTTGGTGGATTGATGGTGCCTTTATAGGCTTCTTGGGGCTTTGGAGGGGAATGTGAGGTGGCAAGCCTGACTTGCCAAGTGGCAAATCTGGACTCCTAGGTGGAAGGGGGAGTTACAGTGAGTCACTCAGTGTGGCTCACTTAACTAGGGTGATGTGGCTTCAAGTGGAGTGGGATGTGGGATGTTGTTTTGTGTGAAGGGACAAGGGGACAACAACAAAGGAGTTGTGGCATGGGTGTTGGAAATCTGTCTCATGTGCAAGGACAAAGGGGACAAAAGTGGGTGAGATGTGGCAGGGATGTTGGGTGAGATGTCCAGGACACATGTCCAATGGGTAGACAGGGTATCCTAGGGTGATTTTCCTAATTAAATAAATTAGGAAAATATAATGATGTGCAGGATTTTATATCCCTAAGTTAGAACTTAGGCATATATCTTTATTATGCAGGATTTGATGGTGAGGTGGTGAATGTGAACTAAAGGGTGCTAGATTTTGGTGTCTACAGTTGCCCCTTTTTGTATTACGTTGTGTACAACACAATGCGGTGCAAAAACTAATGACATCTAACTTTATTGGACGAATGGGTTCATTTCTCTTTGACACACAAAATGAATGAATTTAATTTATTTTTATTTTTTTTTTTTTTTTGCTTACCCCCTCAATTGACGATTGGGTAAAGGTTGACACCCATAAGCCAATTGACTAAATACGGATGCTGAAAGTGGGTTGTTTATTGAATGATGTTGATTTTGTTAATGAATTTTGTCTTGATTTTCTTTGTGCCCCAAGTTTGGGATTATTTGTGTTCTTGCAATTTTGCTTTTGGTTTCATTAATGTTTAGAATACATGGTAAAATTTTTGACCACTCTTTTGAGTTTTCATCCACTATGACTTTAGCAATTCCTTCCAAATGATGGGTTTAAGGAACCAGTCATCGAGGATTTGATGCTCAAGCGGTTTTTTGATTATTACCAAATTGTTGTTTGTTGTTCCGCTTTTGACCCAACGGAAGGTTTTTGTTGGATTACCTTGGCAAATATGTTTTAGAACACATTTAAGCTCATAGATTTTAGGGACTTATCGACTTGATTCATTGTTGTTTTTTGTGATTTCTGAATGAGTTTCCTTATGGTGATTTACCCATCCAACCGGTTTGCATGGATTGCTAGTCACTGCAACCGCTAGGTGTATAGGATAATCCACTAGATACGAGTTTCACTCCAGATGATTAGGTGGATTGGAATTTTCATTTTTTTATTTTTTATTTTTGAAACCGCTGAATTGCGGTTATTTTGGCAAAAAACGTGGATTTGCGTTTTGATTTATGAAACCATGTTTTCGTGTTTTGCGCCTCCAAATGCGTGTTTTCATTTTTGCACACTGCAAAAAGCGCGGGCGCTCATTTTTCGTCGCTAAAAATGGCTATTTATAAGCTGCTGTCATTTTCAAAATCATTCTACCAGTTGTCATTGGTTGGTCGGTTGAAGTGATGAGTGAGATGGAGGTTGGCGAGGGGAGCGGTGGTGGTGGCTCGACTGGAGCGGAAGTTGGCGGTCGGTTTGCCGAGGTAGGCATGTTGCCCTTTTTTTTTTTTTGTTCTTGTTTGATAATTAAGTGGGGTTGGTAAATGATTATTGTTTGCTCATTAAGCATTTGTTTTTGCTTTTATTACCTAGGGTAGGTAAAAAAAAAATCGTTATTGCTTTATTACCTAGGGTAGGTAAAAAAAATTGTTTTTGCTTTTTATTACCTAGTGTAGGTAAAAAATTTTGTTTTTGTTTTTGTTACCATGATTAGGTAATTTTTTTTTTTTGCTTTTATTACCTAGGGTAGGTAAAAAAATTTCGTTTTTGTTTTATTACCATGCATAGGTAAAAAAATTTTTTTTTTTTTTTTTTTTTTTGAGTTTTTGTTTTTGTTACCATGATTAGGTAATTTTTTTTTTTTTGCTTTTATTACCTAGGGTAGGTAATTTTTTTCTTTTGTGTGTTTATTACCATGCATAGCTAAAAAAATTTCGTTTTTGCTTTTATTACCTAGGGTAGGTAATAAAAAAATTATTTTTTTGTTTATTACCATGCATAGTTAAATTTTTTTCATTTTTTTTGCTTTTATTTCTAGCATGTTGTGCTAATTTTTGTTTTTTTTTTTTATATGTTTTCTTTTCAGGTTAAGCTTCTTGATGCTCGGCATAGGTGGTCGAGGACCATCCGAAAAGTGTGGAAAGCACTTTCTGATGATGATTGGACTTTACTTCAGGCCATTGGTTTAGACGGTTGTGGGCGGTTAGGAACCGTCCGAGCTGATGAGGATCTCCTTTCGACACTTGTTGAGCGTTGGGATCTAGACAGGGGCACATTTCAGCTCCCAATAAGGGAGTTGACTATCACTCTCGAGGATATCTATCATATCTTCCATGTTCCTATCGAGGGTCCTACCGTTCGTGTTGGCCTTGACAAGAAGGAGGCCCTTTTACCTCTGTTTGGTGAGATGTGGGACATTGATTGCAGCAGGGGTGACATTATGTATTTGGATCTCTTTACAATTGGTAGCTTGGGTGCATTGCCTATATTTATGATGTACATATTGAGCAACATGTTGTTGCCCAATTCCATGGGATCGAGGATCCCGTGGAACTAGGTGCCTATTGTTCTTGACTTGATAGCTGATCCTCATCCATTAGCTTGGGCTCCCGCTCTTCTCTGTGAGGTTTATAGCGAGCTCTATGAGGTGAAGAGGCATGGGTGTAAGGGCTTGGGCTATAGTTTGTTGCTCCAGATTTTGTGTTGGGAGCATGTTATCATTGGTCGCCCTATTGGTTTACCTTGTGGCATGGATGCCACCTCTCCCTAGGCATACAGATGGTTACTCAGTGAGGAGGTCAGTCGATCTGTTGTGAGTGCTTTAGAGTTTAGATATATCTTGAGTTCTCTGACTAGGGACTTGATGTGTTGGTGGCCTTGGAGGGGTTTGGATTGGGTGATGGATGCAGTGGAGCTTCATCGCGTTAGGCGAGGATGATGGGTTGTTGGCACCCATTTGAGGGATATGGAGTTTATCCAATTTTCTCATGTACTATGGCAGTTTGGTCTTGTTCAGGATGTTTTGGATGTGCCTATTATGTACAGGCAATGGGGTGATGAGTTGGGGTTACTTGTTGCTCCTGATTTCTGGTGAGTCGACGATCCTGCTGATGACTCAGACTTGGAGGTGCTTGACTTGGATGATGTTGGCATGACTGTTGAGTATGATGCTTGGTTTACGAGTCAGCCTCTGTGGACTCCTAGTGTCATTGTAGATGATTATGGGAGTGGTGATGATGTTGATGTGGGTGGATGGGTTCCTTGGTCGGTGAAGCATCGACGTGGTAGCTCTTCGAGAGCTGACATGGGCATGAATGTTCAGCAGCCTAAGGAGGGTGGTGGCAATGATGATGAGGGTTTACCTCCTTGATGGTCATAGGAGGAGTGGGGGATTCTCTAGGCTGAGCGAGATAGCTTGGATTTGGAGCTGGGTCGAGTGAAGGCCGAGTTAGCATGGTATCATGGTGAGGTGACTCATCTTCAGGCTGAGGTGGATGGGTTATGGGTTGGACCTAGCAGCATTGTTTTGGTTGCTAAGGATGCAGAGATCACCAGACTTGGTGGTGAGATTACCCATTTATAGGGTGAGCTTTCTCGGTTGCAGTCAGGTGTTGGAGGTGATGATTCTGCTTTGACTATTGCTTCTCTACGGGTAGAGATTTCTTAGAGGGTCACTCGCTAGGGTGCTAATTTGAGGAGCCTGCGTAAGCAGGGTGTCTACATCGAGATGTTGGAGAACATTCTTCATGAGCATCAGATTCCTTTACTTATTCCTCCTTCATCATTCGATGCCACTACTACCCGAGGGACTGAGATGAGTCGTAGGACTCATCGTACTTCTAGCTCTCATGGGGCTTCTACAGCGTAGGGTCCATGGAGGGATCCTGCTGGCACTAGCTAGATGTTGTATTGCCTTATTTTTGTTTTTTTGTATATTTTATCTTAGTATGAGCCTCAGTGCTCCGATGTATACTACCTTCGGGCATTTTGTACTTTGTAGACTTTCATATATATATATATATATATATATACATGGCATATTATTTCGGTATTCACATGTGTTATTTGTATATGCATTCTTCTTGTTTATGCTTTGCAATGTTTATATAATGCAATCTAATATTTCTATGGTATTGCTATGATAATGAATGCAACTGAACTTGTAAAATGCATTTGATTTTTATTCATGTAACTAAATGACGGTATTCATGTTGCTCATGTAATCTTTTTTAGCTCAAAGTATTTGACCTTTACTCGTTCATATTTGCAATTGGGGGTATCCCACTTGATTATTCTTTGTGGTGATGTATGTGGTATGTATAAATGGTATGTGGATTGTGATATTGATTATGATTTGGTTTTTGATATGTAACTGAAGGTATTCTCAAATACTCAAAGAAGCTAGTAATGTTAACCATTTTTTCTTGATGTTATCTTACTTTCTTTAGGACCATATTGTGTGCAAGTGAAGTTCATTTACTAAATCTTGTGTGTCGATGACCCTAAGCAATCCAGAACTAGTGCATGTGATTGTGATGTTTATTGCCCCATCTTGAGTAATTTTGGATGGTACCTTTCTAGGTTTTCCTTTTGGCTAGCTTACCCGTATGTGCGTTCAGAGGTCTCCCTCTTGAGAGAGAGACATGTCGCCCTGCATGAGTTTACTCCACTGCCAGTCAAGCATCTATAGCCCCGGTGGAGGCTCACTCCATAGTCCAATGGTTTGATCTTTAAGCCTTTGTGATGACTACATAACTTTCTGAGGGGAACATAGTACGATCTTTTCAGCTTTAGAGATCTGTGGTGTGTGTTGTTAATTGTTTTTTGTATAGAGTTTTGGGGAATCGGATTCTCAACTGAAGTATGATGAGAATGTTACCCTATCCTTACTACTCTACATTTATTTATATTTTCTTTTTCACTGTGGTAGTGGTGATAACCACTATTTTTGTTTTTGGACTATGTTGCGTGATAGGGTAAGCGAAGAATTTGACTTTTTTTCGCTTTGAGGTTTACCCAAATTGGCGTTATCTTTCTATTATTCAAGATGTTTTAAGATTTGTAAAAGTGTATTTGGTTCCAGATTGCTTTTGGGTCAATCTACCATACTCAATATTTTCTTAATGTGATGAAAGTGCTTTGGTCCTAAAGAAAATTGGACACTTCATGAAGTTTGGTTTTTCACTAGACATGTTTGAGTGATCGAAAATTGTATGATATATCATATATGATGTGTATGATTTGTGAGTTGTAAAGAATCTTAGTTGAATACCCCTAATTCTTGGAACTTGTTTTCTTGGTCGTATCATCACCACTATTAAAGATTACTGAGCAAGGGATGGGATGGATGCAACTATATATATTTATATATATTTATATTTTGTGTATGAACATATAATTGAAATGCAAATGCAATATGAAAAATGCAATTTAAAATATGTCTATTTACAATGTGAAATGCATGCAATGTTGTAAAATGGAATCTTTTGTTTATTTTATTTTTTTATTTTTGTTTTAGCCATGTACATATATATACATATATTGCAAGTCGTTTTATGCATAAAATGCCTTTAGGTGCATAATGTTCAGTGGTTATGGCTCCAATTTCCCTTCTAAATTGGAAATTTTGTACGTTCCTTGTCCCAATTTTTGCTTTACTATATATGGGCCCAACCAATTTGCTGCAAATTTATCCCTTAAGTGCGGTAAAGCATTAGTATTTTGTTGATTTTCTTTGAGCACTAGGTCCCCCACTTGAAATTCATGAGGATGGACTTTTGCGTTGTAAGCGCGCTTGACTCTATCTTGATATACTCGTAAATGTTCTAGAGCATTGATACGTTTCTCATCAATAATTGTCAATTGGTCAAGACACGCATGTCTAGTTGTATCATCATTCATGAATTCTTGTATCTCGATTCGCAAGGATGGTATCTCGAGCTCTAATGGTAATATTGCTTCTGCACCGTAAACTAGTGAAAATGGTGTTGCTCCCGTTGGCATTCTTATGCTTGTTCTATAAGCCCATAGTGCTAAAGGGAGGTGAGTATGCCAATCTCGATGATTATCTTTTACCACTTTCTTGAGAATAGATATGACTATTTTATTTGTTGCTTCAGCTTACCCATTTTCTTGTGGGTAATAAGGTGTTGAGAAGCTATGTAGGATTTTGAATTTGTTGCACAATGCTCTAACATCCTTATTCTTAAATGACTTTCCATTATCAAAAATTATTTTTGAGGGTATTCCAAAATGACAGATAATATGTTGAAGTATAAACTCCGCTATTCGAGGTCCAGATCGTAGTTGTCATTGGAATTGCTTCCACCCATTTTGTGAAGTATTCTGTAGCAGTTATGATGAATTTATGTTGTCCTGATGAAGCAGGTGTTATTTTACCGATCAAGTCAAGGCCCCATTGTGAAAAGGGCCACAAAATTTGAATGGGTTGCAAATTTTGTGATGGCACATGGGTCAAGTTTGCATGATGTTGGCACTTTTGGCATCTTTTGACATATTTGCAATAGTCATTTTCCATTGTCGGCCAATAGTATCCCATGCACAATATTCTTTTTGCAATTGCCATTCCGTTGAAGTGACCACCACAAGTACCATCGTGGGCTTCTGATATTGCTCTTTCTACTTCAATTGGATTTAAACATCGTAGTAATATTCCATCATAACTATGTTTATATAACACATCTCCAAGTAAAGTGAAATGAATGGCTCTTTGTTTGAATGTTCTTTTTGCAGTTCATGTCATTTCTATTGGTAGTGTGCCTGACTTGAGAAAATATTTTATCTCATCAAGGTAAGAATTGTAAGGTTCGACATGTATCAAACAAACATTCTTCTCACCTATAGATTCTACTTTTTGAATTGATGGTTTAGACACTATTGTTATGATTAGCGGTTGCATTTCTCCATGTTCATTTTTAGGGATGAGAGATCCCAAGGAAGCCATTGCGTCCGCAAATCTATTTGTCGATCGTGGCAAGTTACTAATTTCATACCAGTCAAATTTTCCTAGCAACTGTAATGCTACTTCATGATATTTCTTTAATACTAGCTCTTTACATTGGTATTCTCCTTTTATTTGGTAGACAACCAATTGAGAATCACCAAAAATGCTTATTCTTTTTATTCCCATTGCTATAGTTGATTTAAGACCTAGTATTAAGGCTTCATATTATGCATTATTGTTAGTGCATGTGAAGTCGAGTTTGAATGATAAAGGAATGGGTATTCCTTCAGGTGTGTAAAACACAACTCCTGCACCTTGCCCTTTTTCGCACTTTGATCCATCAAAGAACATTGTCATATCTGCTTCATCCTCAGGTGAAACTACTTCTTGTTCTGTGACAGAAAATACTGAATCGTTGAGAAGTTCAATTATTAATGGTGTATCATTGTGCAGTGGAGCTTCCACTAATTGATCAGCTATCACTTGCCCTTTTATGGATTTTTGACTTGTGAATTCGAGGTCAAATTCTGTTAAAAGCATTATCCATTTAGCAGTGCAGGTGTTGTTGTAAGTGCGAGTCATCATGTATCACAGAGGGTTTTCTCTAGCTATAACATAGGTGGTATTGCTTAGCATGTAATGTCTAAGTTTCTTGGTGGCGAAAACCACTGCTAAGCATAACTTTTTGACATAAGCATATCTTGTTTCGTAACTTACCAATGTTCGATTGATGTAATAAACTGCTTGCTCTTTATTTTTCTCATTCTTTTGTGCAAGCATTGTTCCTAAAGCAAAATATGTTGCAAAAATGTATAGGTGAAATGGGACTCCTATTTTTGGTGGCATAAGAACTGGCGGTGAGGCCAAATATTTCTTTATATCATCAAATGCCTCCTGAAATTCAGTTTTCCAAGAAAATATCACTCCTTTTTGTAACAGGTGGTTAAAAGGCCTACATTTATCTGAGAGTTGCGCAATGAATCGTCGAATAGATTGGACTTTTCCTTGCAAACTTCACAACTCTTTCAAGTTTTTGGGAGGTGACATTTCTAATATTGCTTTTACCTTGCATGGGTCTACTTCAATGCCTCGCTTGGAAATAATGAATCCTAAAAGTTTTCCTGATGTGACACCAAATACACACTTCTTAGGATTTAACCTTACCTTATGTTCTATTAATCGATCAAATGCCTTTTCTAGCACATCTATGTGTTCAAGACACGTTTTTGATTTAGCAATAAGATCATCTACATAATATTTGATTATCTTATGCATATAATCATGAAATATGTACGTCATGGCACGTTGATATGTAGCTCCTATGTTCTTTAACCCAAAAGGCATCACTCTATAGCAGAATGTCCCCCAAGGTGTTGTAAATGTTATTTTATGCTGATCTTCGAGATTAATCCAAATTTGGTTGTATCCGGAGAAACCATCCATTAAGGAGAGCATTTCATGACCAGCACAGGAGTCTACTAATTGATCTATATTTGGCAAAGGAAAATCATCCTTGGGACATGCTTTGTTTAAATCTCAAAAATTAGTGCATACTCGTATCCCCCCATTCGGTTTGCGAATGGGTACCATGTTTGAAAGCCATTCAGGATAATCGATTGGTACTATGAAGTGTACATCCAATAACTTTTGCAACTCTTCTTTCACAATTAATGCGACTGTTGGATGAACTTTCCTAAGCTTCTGCTTGAATGGCTTGGCATCATGTGCTAGCGTAAGGTTGTGGACTACCAAGTCCGGATCTAAGCTAGGCATGTCTTTGTAGGACCATGCGAACACTTCCTTATTTTTAATAAGCATGTTTATGATGCTTTCTTTTTCTTCTATGGATAATTCTTTTGCTATTTTGACAATCTGGGGATTATCCACGTCTTCACTAAGGTTCACATCTATAGACTCTTCTATTAGCATGTGAGAACCTTCCTCTAGCTGATGTGGAGTTGGGATGAGGTGGATATCATCTGCCACATTTTCAAATGTGTCTGGGGTGTCCCCCTCTATCTCAGTTTGAAAAACTGAATTGTTTGATGATGAAGGTTGTTGCGAAATATAAGCATTTGAAGCGCGCAACAACTCTTCGAACAGGATGAAGTCAGCAGTGGATGGTGGGGATGAAATCTTGTCCATGGCTATGAGATTGGTGTCGATACAGATTGGTTTTGTCTCATTATATGGATTACAGAGTGGGGTGAGCAAATCAACAAAAATCATGTTGACTTGATGGAAATGAGGTGGTTGCGATTCAAGAATTGATGACTCGTATTCTCTAGGTTGCAACTGACCTAATGTGTGTGATTGGTTTTGTTGTATGCTTTGCCAATGTGATGGAGGAGGTTCTAGTTCAGGACCCTCACACTCTTTGTTTAGCCAAAAAAGTGTGCGGTCTATTGGAAACTTCTATTGATACCAGTTATCCCTATGCATGGTTTCTCCATATATTATCTCTTCCTGAGGTTCCTCTTCTTCTTGATTAAGCCATTCAGGATGTGCTTCATCTTGGAGCATTCTCCTGGCTTGTATCTCAAGAGCATGGTTGATAAAAATCATTTCAGTTTCATCGTCATCACTGTCACTCATCCAGAAGCCATTAGCATTTGTATGAGGTCCTAGTATTAGTGGCTCAAGGTCTTGCCTAAGGTATGCCATCTCAGTAGGATCTTCATAATATGCTTCTCATTGTAAAGCTTGCTCTCAAGGGTAAAAATTGTGGATTTGGTATCTACTTTCCATTTGTTCATCCTTATCATTAGGTTCATCCTCCTCATCGCTCTTTTCCTCCTCTTGTTCGCATTCTATGTCCAGTTCTTGGAAATCTTGATTAAGCGAAGAGCTTGTGATGGAAGGTTTATAGCCTAGACCGGAGTGGTCACTTGGCTCTCTATATTCTGGTTCAATAATGTGGTGAGGACCTTGTTCATGTCTTCCAAGTCCATATCCTTGCCAACTAACCCTTCAAAAATATCTCACTAGGAAACTTGGGTTCGATAGATAATCAATGTTTTCATTAAACTCTTGTAAAGAGTTGTCATTTTGAGGAGGTGGGTCCGATGAAGAATCCATCCCTCCATATATGAAATTGATTGCATTTGTTTGAGAACCCATTCTATATATATCACCAATAGCTAAAGGTGGGTCACGAGGGTGACCGTAATCTCTGACTGACTCGATAGGTGGTGTAACCGTGACACTTTCAATAATGTACTCACCAATACTTGGATTGGCGAGATGTACTACAACTCTAGATGGTTGTGTGGCTAATGGCTCGATGGATGAAGAGGGTTCTTGAGCCTTAGCTCTTGGCTCTACTGGTGGCGTTGGATTATCTCTAACAGGTGGCCCTATTTGTGAGACTACGGGTTCTAATGACTGCGAAGTAGTGGCTGATGATGTGGGTTGTGCTTTGAATGTGAATGGTGGCTTTGAATCTAGAAGTGTACTAGATGGAGCTAGCAATTGATTAGCAGGATGAGTGGGTGTAATTTGAAAATGAAATGCGATGTTTGAAGGATGCACTGAGCTAACACTTTTAGATGCGAAAGTTGGATCAACTATAGGCAACTCTTCTGGAATGGGTGCTTTTGATGATGTGGTGTTTGATGGAATGGTTCTAATGACTAGTGGTTGGATGGTTAGATGTGTTGATGGGAGTAAAGGCTCATAAGGATTTGAAATAAAGTTGCAGTATTTGAAAGGTTCAGTGTCAGCTGGTATGCAATGTACCTTGCCTTCATGCACATATTTTAAGCATTGATGCAATGTTGAAGGCACACATTTCATTTCCCTAATCCAAGGGCGTCCAAGAAGTATGTTATATTGCATTTCCCCTTCCAAGATGTGAAAGAGAACATGTATTGTTTTCACCCCCACAGTGATGGGAAGAACAACATTCCCTATAGTTGAGCATAAAGCGTCATTAAAGGCCCTAAGAGTGAATGTGGATGTTGTGATGTGAGATGATGGGACGTTGAGCTTCATCATGGCAGGTGTGGTAATGAGGTTGATTGAAGAACCTGTATCAATAAGCACTCTCTTGAAGGGTTTCCTGTCAATGTGAGCTACTATGTGCAATGGCGGATCAGGTGAATCTGTTGATATTTGTTTTTCCTCAAAGTCATAGAATACTATCAAGGGTTCCATGCACTTTTGCACACTACCCACAAAGGAATTGAATGCATTGGGGTCTTCTGATTGTACTTGAATAGACTTTAAAATTTCCATCAATGCTTCCTTGTGAGGTGTTGATTGTTGTATTAGTTCATAAATTGACAATTTTGCTGAAGCCATCTTCAAACTCTGTGTTAATCGGCTGTTCAATGTAACAACAGGGTGGTTGTGGAATGGTGGTGGTGGCCCACTCGAGCCAAGTTGTATGGGCACATTAGTTGGTGATGCTATCGGAGCCTGGGTTGTGCGATTAGCTTGCCTTTGTCCATGGGTAACTATACTGATAGCCCCTACAAAACCTTGTGGCAGTTGAGACACATAATTAACCTGATTGGGAGGAACTATAGAAGTTGATGCTCCCGTCGGTTGTTGATTCACCTCTCGATGTGGCAAAGGTGTCTAATATATGCCTAGGTTTTGGTTATTTTGGGCTAGTGGGTTGTCAATTTTGATTGTACCCACTTCCAATAAATCTTGCACAATTCCTTTAAATCCATGACAACCTTCAATATCATGTCCTCTTTGTCTATGATAGATGCAAAAGAGGTGTTCTTTGTAACCTTTTGTCTTTGGTTTGTTAGGATCATCAGGTTTCATTTCTAGTAAATTAAAAAGTTTTGCCGCATACAACTTCTGAAATACTAATGAATATGGCTCTTGTACTGGTGTGTAATTTCTTTTTGGCTTAAAATGATGTTGTTGCCTTTCCACAAGTTGTGTCTGATTTTGTGCCTACTGTGGGGGTGGAACCACTTGATAATTCGATTGGTGTGGTTGTTGTTGTTGTTGGGGTTGTTGGATTTGTGTTTGAGCCGGTTGATTTGACTGTGGTTGGCTCAAAACTATCTGATTAACCTATGCGGTCTTGGACTGACCATGGTTATTCCCATTTTGATTCTTATTGTGCCACTCTTTCTTCTTAGGCTTAATCTCGCCTTCTTGAATTTTGATTTCTTCAATCATTTTTTCTTGGGCGAGTGCCTCATCGAATGTTCTATACTGTTGTAGCTGTAGCAATGAAGATATGGGTCTACCAAAACTCTTCGTGAACATTCGTATTATCTCTGGCATAGGGAGTGAAAATGGTAACTTGATCATGACTGATCTCCATCTGTTGCCAAATTCATAGACTGATTCATCGTCATATTGTTTTAGGTAAATCAAATCAGTCAATGTTGTTTGTTTTCTAACATTTAGGGTGAATCTTTCCAAGAACTGGTCCGCTAGTTGTTCAAAGGTAAAAATACTTTGATGCGGGAGGTGGTTGTACTAGTCTTGGGCTTCCCCCCTAATGTTTGAGGAAATGTATGTAATAGCAATGCATCGCTGCTTTTGATTCTGAAGCATGCATTCACAAATCTTGTTACATGCTCACGGGGATCCTCTTCTCCTTTAAATTCAAGCTTTGGTATTTGGAAATCATGTGGATATGGCGGCTCTGGTACCGAAGCATGAATAGGGTGATTGAGTAGTTGCCTTAAAGTTGGCTTTTGGTATTGCAAGCCTAGGGTTTGCATGGCAAGACTATCAATCTGACTCTGTAGAAACTGGTATCTAGGATCATCTACAAGACTGACACTCGAATGTACTTGATGTTGCTGGTAATGGGGTGGATTGTATGTAGGTTGGGGATGATAAGACATGTTTGGCAGAAATGTGTTATGGTATGGATGTTGAGGGATGTTATGATATGGATGGGGTGATGAAGGTATGATATTATGTTGACCTACTGCATTAGCATATGGGTGCGGTGGTTTATTGTGAACCACAGTGGTAGAGGGAGGACGCATTACCCAAGATGGATCTTGGATAAAGGCATTAGGTTGATGAGATGTAGGTGGAAGATTTTTCTCAATCCCTTGCAAATGTTGGTTAGGGTCAGGGTTCATGCTATGGTTAGCATTATCTAAAATCATTTGTTGCAACTATAAGAAATCATGTTGCATAGCAATTGCATTTGACATAGGGACTGCTACCTATGATGTGGTGGACTGAATTGGTTGTGGAACAACCATGGTAGTGGAGGTAGATGGGGGGTAAGTAGCAAAGGGTATCGCCACTGACTATGGAATGGTATGAGATGTATGTCCTACAAGTGTGGATGGAGGAATGGATGTTGGGGCTTGCGAAACAATAGGAATTGTTTCATACAAGGGATTAGTGGTAATGGTCATTTGTTGTGATAATGTGGGGGGAATTTGGTTGGATGACAATGGTTGATTGGCTAATGCTACAATAGCCAACTCAAAGAGAGGATTGGTGAAAATCTGTTCTGATTGCTATGGATAGGCGAATATGGATTCTTGTTGTGATGAGGGTACGACACATGATGGGATGGAGAGTGGTGGTAATGATGGGAAGACCATTCCAGCTACATTCAAGTACATTCTAACAGTGTCCATATCTATCATGGTGACCTGATTGTCTACCGCTACAGGAGGTTCACTCCTAGGTGTCTCAGGTATAGCTGTGTGAGTAGCTCTATGCATAATGTCTATGTCTATGTTGGGGGCATTACTAGAAGGCCCTACATCAAGACTCTGTGACATAGAAAGGGGTATACCTACTTGTCCCACCACCGAAGTGTGAGGGACATTGCCAGACTGGGAGGCCATAGGGGAAGACCACTGACTTCGGTTTGACACTAGTTTCTTAGCTTGATTATGAGTCACTACCATACGCTACTATGGGGTAATATGCGAAGTGAGACTATCTATGCAAGTAAAGTGACAATACAATGCAATACAACACACAAAGCAAATAACCACACAAAATTTTTGATGCTAGATTTTCGTATATATATATATATTTATTTTTTATTTATTTTTTAAATTTGTTTGGAAAATGAGAAAGGTGTGTGCTCAATGTTTTGCCCTAAATGAATCTAGGATTTCACTTGTATACTCGTAGCTCGACAACCTGGCTATGAACTCCAGGTCACGTAATCCCACCTATAATATGTGGTAATGAAGTCCACACACGGCCAGGGAGCACAGGTCCTACCAATTCCTCACCCAGTTCACCCACAGTCTGCGATACACCTCTCCGAAGAGAGATGTGTGCTATCACCCACGGGTTATGATGGATCTTGGAATCGGCCTTGGCTAAGAACAAGGTATAATGTTGGTGGTTCGGTGATGAAATCCAAACCCGTTTTCCAATGTTTATGTGAGTGTGTGGTGGTTTTTTTTAACTAGGATGCTATGCAAAATTACTATGCAATTCTATTTCAATGGCCTAAATGCAGAAAAGAAGAAAACAGAGAATGAAAGATAATAGATCAGTGGTAAAAATACCAATTTTAGATCTAATTTAATCATATTTTGTTTAATAGGGCTAATCGCGGGTGCGCGATTAGTTCTGGTAAATCGCAAGTGCATGGTTTGCCAACCGCGCATCTACGTTTGGGATATCCCAACCACGGATGCGTGGGTCCTTTATTTCAATAGAAACAAAATAATCTTATAGACCCAATCCTAAAATAAACACTTGAGCTATTCCTAACCAGGTGAATGCAAGATGATCTATTTTCTACTATGCAAATGCAATTTTTTTTTTTATGAATGCAAGGTTTTTAAGTATTTTCTTCTACCTCTAAGACCTAAGTGCACACAAAGACATACAGGACTAGGACTCTTAATCTAGTTAAATGCAATCTAAACTGAAACTAAGACAAAAATTAGATAGGAAGCCCGAAGTACATACTTGTGTTCCTTCCTACTGTAAACAATCGGCCAACGTTTTTAATGTAGCAACCGCGCTTCTGTGTTTTCTCAAGAAAAAAACGCTTGTCTGCATTTTATCAGAACCACGCGCTTGCATTTTCTCAGATAGAAACCACATTTATGTGTTTCCACAGTAAATAATACGACCACAATATTTTCTAAATATATCAATTTTGGGTTGAATCTGTGCACGCTTCGAATTCCCGAAACCTGTAGGTGCAGACAGAGATTAGTAAACAAATTTAGACAGCAAGGCAAAACAAAATAGGACCTTTAGGGGGTCCCACCGTGATCACCATTTTTGTAACCAAAGAACTGAGCACAATTTAATTAAATAAAACATAGAGAGAGAGAGAAGTAATTTTGCCAAAATGCCCCTTTTTGTATTAATGGTGATACAGTGTGTTACAAAAAGGATTTTTGAATTGCCCCAAGCGTGTTGGGAGCAATGTTACAATGCTTCTTCCTGTCTATCTGATATCCAATGCTTTCATGGAGGAGGGAAATTCTTCCAACTCCTCAGCAAGATAGGGTGCTCTTCATTCCTCTACTACAACTCCAAGGGGTGAGTGGGCTTTGGTATCCAATGTAGGGACCACTCCTAGCTTCAATAGCTCTTCAAATACCTATCTCCTACACACATGGAAACCAAAAAAGGGTTAATAGCACCTGTATAAATGGCTGCAAACAATGCAAATAAAAAACCCTTGAAAGGAATGCTTGCAAGAAACATGGAAATACTAATTAAAAATGCCTTGCTAACAAATTGATAAGTTACTGATCTCTGTTGATAAAACCTGTTTGGGACTGTGGAACCACGGGAACGCGGTTGCGGGCTGGAAACTATGGACCTATGGTTGTGAAACCGTGGATGCACATTTTCAATTGTAGAACCGTGGGCGGGAGGTTTTGGCTGAGATGACAGGTCACCTCGGGATGCATGCCAATGATCGGATTTGAGCTCGCGCTCTCAGTTTCTTGTCGGGTCTGGATGTATTTTGGTAGCCTATCGGTACGCAAATTCAGCTCCCTTTGTTTGGTGGATTGATGGTGCCTTTATAGGCTTCCTGGGGCTTTGGAGGGGAATGTGAGGTGGCAAGCCTAACTTGCCAAGTGGCAAATCTGGACTACCAAGTGGAAGGGGCAGTTACAATGAGTCACTCAGTGTGGCTCACTTAACTGGGGTGATGTGGCTTCAAGTGGAGTGGGATGTGGGATGTTGTTTTGTGTGAAGGGACAAGGGGACAACAACAAAGGAGTTGTGGCATGGGTGTTGGAAATATGTCTCATGTGCAAGGACAAAGGGGACAAAAGTGGGTGAGATGTGGCAGGGATGTTGGGTGAGATGTCCAGGACACATGTCCAATGGGTAGACAGGGTATCCTAGGGTGATTTTCCTAATTAAATAAATTAGGAAAATATAATGATGTGCAGGATTTTATATCCCTAAGTTAGAACTTAGGCATATATCTTTATTATGCAGGATTTGATGGTGAGGTGGTGAATGTGAACTAAAGGGTCCTAGATTTTGGTGTCTACACCATAATTTCGTATTATAAAGTTTTCAATTTTATAATTAGGGTATGAATTTATTCTCCATTTAAAATTTACGTAAATTTTATATTTGAGAAAATAAACATTATTTTAGTTTGGAATCACACGCTAATTCCATAATATAAAGTTTTCAAATTTATATTTATGGTATGAGTTTATTCTCCATTTTAAATTTACATAAATTTTATATTTGGGGAAATAAACATTATTTTAGTTTGGAATCACAAACCCTAATTCCATATTATAAAGTTTTCAACTTTATAATTAGGGTATGAGTTTATTTTCCATTTAAAATTTTATGTAATTTTACATTTGAAAAATAAAAATTATTTTTCAATTTAGGATTACAAACCCTAATTCCATATTATAAAGCTTTAAATCTTTATAATTAGGGCATTTTTTATTTTTCATTTAAGTTAACGTAACTTTATTTTTTTGGAAAAAAATTATTATTAATTTAATTACGATGTTCAAAATGATTTTATACAAGTTTTAACCCAATTTTTTTGAGCATTATTTAACTAAAATAAGTTTTAAGGTTTTAATTAAATTTGCATTTCATAAAGTTAAATTTAGAGCAAATTTAATTATTAATTATGGAAAGTGAATTTCACGTATATCATTTTTAATGTTTTAAAGATCAAATACCCATAAAACCAGGCCCCTTGTTAACAGTTGCTTGCAAATCACTAAGGTATTCTAAGCACTTATTTGACATATTTTAATAACACACAAGCACATTAAGTGAAAAAAAACTTGGATAAATTTATTTTTCTTTGAAAGAGAGGGTTTTTATTCGAAAATCCTGACTATGATGGTGATGTTGCAATTGGATAAAATTTCCACTCAACAAGGATATAAATATATTTTGACTGCCAAATATTATCTTACCAAATGGGTAGAGTCTATCCACACAGATAAATTAGATAAAGAGGTGATAATAGACTTCATGGAAAGCTTAATCACAAGGTTTGGTGTCTCAGAAGCTATAGTAAGTGATAATGACCCAAATTTTATAGGAGCTAAATATATTGATTTTGCTATAAGGTATGGCATCACTATAAAAAATACCTCAAGTTACTATACCCAAGGGAATGAATTAGCATAATAAACTAACAAAATTCTACTGAGAATCTTGAGGATATCATTAGAAGGTAATAAGAGAATCTAGAACCTACTGTTCAAACAAGATTTATGGGTAGATAGGATCACCATCAAAAAAACCATTAAGACCTCTCTTTATGTCTTGGTATATGGTAAAGAAGCAATATTACCTATTCACTTGGAAATTATAGCCCTCAAGTTGGTAGACATAGAGGATGAGTCTGAGCAGAATCCTATTGAAACCAGGTTAACACATTTGTTGTGGCTAGAAGATAAAATAACTCAAACACATGAGGAATTCCAAGAGAAATCATTTTATATCAAGGGATGGTTTGATAAGAAATCTAGGTTTAGAGAGTTTAAAGTTGAAGATTCTATCCTAAGGTGGAAAGTGGAAAGAGTAAAGCCAAGACACCATCATAAGTTTGATTCTTTCTGGGATGGTCCTTTCAAAGTAGTAGAGGTTAAAGAGAGCAATGTTTTCTATCTTGAAGATCTAGAAGGAAACATGCACTCGATCTTGGTCAATGGTTTTCATTTGAAACTATACTTTGATTGACATATACGTTTATTATAACATATATATATTTTTGTATTATATTATTTTTTCCTTTACTAAAAGTTTTCATTTTGTCAAGTGTAAAAAAAAATAGAGAAATTTTTTCTTTAAAAAATAAGTTCAAACTCGAAAAATTAAGCTAAGTATGGCAGCAAGCTATGACATGTGCTCTACACCGATCTCCTTTAAGTGAATATGGTAGCGGATTATGACATATGATCCATGCCACTCTCCAATAAATAAAATGGTCCATGGGCTACGACATGTGCTCTATGCCACTCTAAGAAAATAAAAGCAAAGAAAAGTGGTGAAAAGCATCATAAATATAGTAAATACTTCATATCAGAACCAATTAGTGATCGATATGATGATTCCAGCCACCAAGAGGCATACCTTTGAAATAAAAAAGTATGCAATAGATAGTTTCTCACATTGATTACATTAATGGTAGAAGATATACATGTACGAACATTTATAAAGCTCAAAGTGCAAAGTTCATTCATTTTATGAGCAACATTATCTAAGCAGAAAGAGTCGAGGAAATAGTAAAGCAAAGTTCACAAATACTTGAGAAGAATAACTCTATGAGAATTTTCACAAAAATGGCCTTCAAAAATACCTAGGAACCAGAAATATTAGTGAATGAATATTTGGGTAGCTATATTGATAAATTAGAAGCAATGGTCGATACCAAGCTAGTTCTCACTAAAATAAATAGACTTAGAAGAAATAGCAATGATATTTATTGAAGGGGAGAACCTATTATAGTCCAAGGTAATTGCATTATCCACTCATTTTTATCCTTTTATATATGTGATTTGGTTCATCTCTATCCTAAGTTGTTATTGGTCATTATTAAGTTTTATGACCCTAGGGCAAAAGCAATGAAAATAGTTAATGACAAAACCCTATTTAGCATCACAACCAAAGCTTATCATGACCTTTTTGCTTTAGGATTAGAACCACCTGGAAGGCCTAAATTTTTTGTTGTAACCAAGTAAGCCAGATACTTTTTCCTACAAAAGTATACCCATGAGGAAGAACCTTTTAAGAAATTCATTTATAATCAACTCAAAACCATAAATCCCATAAAAGGATTACCCAATACCCCAATTCTAATTGACTATTTTCCTAACCCAAATATTTTCTCTATGTTAGCTTGTTTGGAGGGTTTAGATTATGACCAGTTTGTAAGGGCTTGATAAGTAATTGTTTCTTACTACATTTTAAATTAGATAATGTATAAACCTAGAGTGAAGAAGGAAGGTATCAATACAATTTATTTTTATTGGCCCACCTTCCTATTTAAGTGCATGCATGAGTGGTTGGTGAGGATGAAGAAATATTCAAAAGCTCCTTCTTTCCACCATTGCTGGAATTTGGTTTCTATGTTATATGCTACCATAAGGCATATAATGCCCTATATTATAGTTAAATAACAAAATGACAAGGGAGACCCTATCCTTGTGCATTATTGAAATGCTCGTCTAAGGAGCATAGATTCAATTTATAGGTTTAATTTAGAATTTCTAAGTCCAACCTTATAAATTATGTATGGGAAATGCCCTAGGTTACTACCTCTGATCAATGAGTTGTTACGAGTACCAGGTGCTGAAGAGGGAGGCTGGTATGTCCTCATAGAAGGTACTATCATCAAAATTTATGATTTCATTGACAATCCTTTTCTGCTACCTCATTTTGCGACTAATAGATTTTTGGTCCTAGGGCAATTGAGGCAACCAAATTTTATCAACATGAATTACAACTTTGGAAAAAAGAGGGAATATTTGTTGACTTATGCTCATAACTTTGACGATATAACAATTATCATAAGGGACCAAGGTGAACAAATCACCCAATATTTGATAGGTTAGGCCTATTGTAAATCCCATAGAGGTGGAGATATGACCCTGATGACAAATTTCTAAAGAGTAATATTGCCCTTAATGGAGAAAAAGCCTTCATGTTTGAGAAGACTTCGAGGCCTCTTTTCAAAAAGAGTCATAAATACATATTCATAGAATATTCACATACCTTTAATGTATATCACCTCTATGATCCTTAAAGACATAAGATCATCATTCAGAGATATGTGGTTTTTGATGATGTTATTTTTGGGGCTATATATAGTCTGTCATCTAATATTTTGTAAAAGATCCTATTTTTTATTTCTCCAATAGATTCTTCATAGATTATTGTGAGATCTATTTCTATTGGGGATTTTTTTTCATATTCAAGCGAAGGCCCTATATCTTTAGATTTTACCCCTCATTAGGTAGCATGACCTTTACAACCATGAGTCTTATTGACACACCAATTCCTTATTCTATAGTATTGAATGATGATGTGGATGATAATTTTAATTTGGATGCTTTAGGTTTAGCCTCTAATTTAGCTTTTCCATAGGATGTGCTTATATGTTCCATAGTTTGTTCAACTTCCAAGTGGGTTCAAGAAAATTTATAGGAAACGTAACCTAATATGAGTTACTCTTATCATGGTTTACTCTTGAATTTTTTATCATTATATATTCTCTCATATATTCTCAAGCTAATGGTTAATTAGAGTGAGAAGACAACATGATTATGGAGTACGAGTCCTTAATGATCAATTTTCTCTTCCAAGAGGAAGAATGTGGTTGGGTGTAAATGGGTATACACTAACAATTATACTTTACATGGTTAGATGGATAATCACAAGAAAACCTTATTATTAAAGAATTCTCTTAGAATGGAATTGACTACTCAAAGAAATTTTCTCTAGTTGATAGGATGAATTTTTCTAGATGATTCTCTTTATGCATAATTTACATGGTTGGAAGATACATAAAATACCTGTGTAGAGTGTATTTCTTCATGGTCATATTTAGAAGGATATTTATATGCAATAGCCACTTGGCCTTAAGCTTGAGGATCTCACTCCTCAAGTATGTTGGTTGACTAAGTCCTTCTATGGACTTAAGCATTCACCATGCTCTCGGTATGAGAATATACACTATTTATTTCTCAATTATGGGTTATAAAAATTTGAATTCAAAAATAATGTTTACATCAAGTATCAAGATGGAGAGACTTCAATGAATGTATTCTATGTAGATGATTTTCTTATTATAGGCATCTCTCTTACCTTGATTCAGCATATGAAGTCATGGATTTTTTCTTGCTTTGAGATGACATATTTGGGTCTCCTATACTATTTTTTAGGTATTTATATTGATTAGAATACTTTTGGTATCGCCATTTCACATCCCAAGTATACTTTAAATCTTATGTAGCACTTTAGGATGGAGGACCATAAGTTTGCTTGGACTCTTTTTACTCCATGTTTGAAGCTTCTAGCTGATTGTGTGATTCCTTTAGTGGATACCACTTTATTATTGGAGGTATCCTCTACTTTACTCACTTGCAACCTAATATTGATGTCACTATTAGATTTTATTCAAGGTGCATGTAGGCACCTTGAAATATTCATTGGACCATATCTAAGAGGATCCTTACATACATTAAGGGTACATATCAAAGGGGTATTCATTACTTATTTCATTGACCTTTAATTTTGACATGACTTTTAGATGTAGACTAGGTAAATAATTTGTATGAGCGATGCTCCATCGAAGGTTTTATATTGTATTTTATTTTTGGACTCATGTCTTGGTGTTCTCGACAATAGTCTATTATTTTTTAGTCTTCAATTAAATTTGACTATTATACTACCAATGAGGAAATAAGACACCTTTAATGGATACATGATTTTTAGATGTATACTAGGTCGATGATTTGTATGAGTGATCCTCCACCAAATATTCTATATTCTATTTGTATTTTGACCTCATTTGTTGGTGTTATTGACAATAGTCTACTATTTTTTAGTCTTCAATGAAAGTTAACTATTATACCACCAACGAGGAAACACAAAACTTTTAATGGATACACTATTTTTAGTTGTAGACTATGTCAATGCTGTGGATGAGTGATGTTCCACCAAATATTTGGTCTTCTATCGTGTTTTGATCTCATTTATTTTAATATACCCACTATTTGATTAAATAATTATTTAATTTTCTTGAAGAATGTGATATTCCTAAAGTCTTTTGTGAGTGCAGGTGCAGGTTTCCACTCCATAACAAGTGATCCGGATGAGAAAAGCACCCATCCCTTGATGGAGACAATGGTTTTAGGCATTAGGTAATGTGGGATATGATATTGTACTTTATGCACTATGGTTTGTGGGTACATGAAAGCTCACTGAAGGTAACTCATATAGGACATATTGCCTGCCGATTGCATTTTTGTATTGCATATGATTGCTTGTGATTTTATATGCATTTTTGTTTGCTAAATATAATTAATATTAATTATATCTATATAAACAATTGTGTGAACTTTTAATATATATATATATTTAAACAATTATAAATAAAATAATAATAGTATTAGAAAATAATTAAAATTTAATATAATGTATTAGAAATAAATAAAATTGGTGTTAGCAAATGAAAGGTTGGAAATTTTATGTAACATTTTTATTTTCTTTTAGGATGACGGACTATATCACCACCTGCCAACTAGTAGAGGTAAACCCTCTTTACATGAGAACATCTTACGTGTCTTCGTAGTAAGCCACTCACATTCTATTTTAGGGAAGGAGGAAATCAAGTCAAGGCATTGGGTGTTTTTGGTTAGAAAAATTTGTACTAGAATCAGTTAAAGTTAATTTTTCTCTCCGGTTTGTCGTACATTAAGCGACGTTTCCATCTAATACAAACAATTTGGAATACTCGTACTAACTTCATGATAGGAATGGTAATAGTTATATTTATGCATGTCTCTATAAGTTATTTATTGGGTTGGGCATGTATTTGAGAAAAGAATATTATGGTTTTCAAATTATAATTATTTTTCTTCATTAGACTTGCATTGCACCTACTCTTTGTGAAACTGGTTGTATATGTCTATTTGAGAGTGCTGATCTAAGAATAGTTATGACATAAAATTATAAATATCAATTTGTATGTATGTATAATGTGGAATTAAAATGGTTGAGTCTGCTTTTGAGAAATTAGTCTTTCTTTTAGGCATATGTTTTGCATCCTTGAGTTCACGTAGTTTTATGCATACACAAATGGGACCATGTTGATCCAAATCAAAAGTATACAACCACTTGTTTACCACAAAGGGATTTTGGAGGAGATCACTGGGTTAACCAGTCTATTCACTGTGATGGATTGAATCTAACATCGGACACCGACACTACGAAACTTACCCGAAAATTCATGGGTTTTAAGGTGTGTAGCATACCATTAAGTAATTAATAGTGAAATGTATAATAGTATATCCAAAATACAAATTAATACTTGGTTCAATATTATATTTTAACCAACTACCTACCCTCGATGGAGATGTCACCTCTACTTGTTCATGTGTTAGTCAATTAGTTTATCTTCTTTGGGTATATTTATTGTGCCTTAACTCTATGTATTGATGAACATTGTTAGAAACATTTATTATGGCAGTAAGGAAAATTATGCTCAAATGTTTATTTTTGTATATGTATCTGTATACTTGCTTGAGTTTATATCCTAGTTTGTTTGCTCTAAATTTTACCTTGTGAATCTGAAATTATATTTTGTTGGTTATGCACTTTCAGTATTTTTCTTTTTTGATTGGAAGAGGATATTATATATAAATATATATTTTTGAGTTTGGAGGATTCTTTGAAAATTATATAATCTGTATGAAAGTTTTCGATCAACTTTCTCGTCTACTTACGGGCTTGTCGTGAAATAATAGTGGGATGAAAACCTAACGAAGAGACATCAGTTTTGGGAAAACTATTATTATGGCCCAACCTTTGCGTAGTAAAAATATTTAGTAGGGTTTACTTTTTATCAAGTTATAAAAAAACTACCGTTAATGAATTTTGAGGAACAAGCAATTCCGTAGAAAGCTATGATGTGCATTTTTATATAAAAATAAATAAATAAATAAAATTCTGACCTTGTTCAAATATTAGGTGTCCATCCAATAACCTAAATCTATAGAACCTGGAACAACGCTACTTGCTAGAAAAAAAACAAAGATAGGTTTATTCTTTTGATCCAAGTTCGTCATTATGAAGTGGTAGGTTTGTTTTTGTCGGTTGCTTCAAAGTAATAAAAAGTAATAAAGGAATTCTCTTGAATATTATATATAAATTTTTATTTTCAAGGTTTATAAAAGTTTACCTTTAATTGTATCAGTAGTTTTATAATTATGGATTACCTGAATGTTGAACTTAGAATGAGGTTCTAGAAAACATGTGTAATAGTGAATATATATATAGAGAGAGAGCGCGCAAGCTTAGGGTTACTACACATAAATAAACATAGGTATTCTAAAAAAAATATTAAAGTAATGGTTGGTAAATAATGTTCTCGTATAAAATATAATATTAAATACATTAAATACATTAGGCACTTCCTTTATAAGGGTATAAATACTAATGTTTTATAAATTGTTAAATATCTTATTTATATTCTAATTTCCTTTGCTTTAAAGTTCTTTAGTAATATGTTGAATTCTGGAAATATTAAGTTTATTTACGACAAATAAAAATTCAATTAAAGATATTAAAATTTAATATTAGGTATTGGTATTAGCAAAGTAATTTTTATGAAGCCTCTGGGAAGCTTCAACTTTTAGGTATGCGTGTAACCTGATTGCTATCCGCAAGAAAGTGTCTCTAGAGAAGAAAGTGCTTCCAAAGAAGGAATAATTATTTTTGGAAATGCAAAAGTCTTACTCTAAATGGTCGTGACATGTTTTATTTTAAAGGAAATCATTTAGATAAGCTTTATATTAGGTATATTTATTTATATTTAATGATTTTCATTGAGATTATTTAAAATGACTTTATAATGTCTCTTTTGTGAGATTAATTAAAATAATTTAATAATGCTAATTTTGGATTAGAAAGTGGTGGACTATTTAATGCCTTAATTCATATATTATTATTAGTTAAAAATTGTTTTCTCTTGTATTATTAAGGTTAATTTATTTTATTTTATGTAATACTTGTTTTGTTTATATCATGCATCAATGTTAAATAAATTAAAAGTGTTAAACGTTTAATGATTTTTAGATGGGTTTTGCACATACTCTTGGATAATGAATATATAATGAATTATAATATGATTTATTCATAGAATCAACTATAATGTAAGATTCAAAGTTGTAAACCTTAAGTTAAAATCCTTTGATTTAAGAACCTACTGATATTGGCCATCGAAGGGCATGGCCAAACTTAGAAACATACGATGTAGACAATACATCAGAAAGGATATCAAATATCTAAATAAATAAGGCCTATCGAGTAGGATGACTTAACATAAATTTGATGAAATTGAGAAGGATGTCATCCACCCAACTTTGATGATTCATAGTGGTGGCTATTGTGAATCGAGGATTACTATTCTCTAGCAAAATTATAAAGGTTAGAGAACCTTATGCTAAGAGAGTAATGAACGGTGGTATGGGACATTGTTCTATGTTATCATACGAGATAGTACATGAGGATTCTCATGATTCATAATCTAGTTGTGAAATAGCCAACGGTAACTCAAGGCTATAGAAGATGGTCCTTGGGGTTGGAACGTCGAGTGACAGATAGTATGGGCAGCATTATCGTCAATTAATATTTGATCTGAGATACCCACTATAGAAGTCAAAGTATTGGCAAATCCTGATAACATCTTAGTTGAGGTTAATTATCATGCACAGGCATAACTATGCTAATTATAGCATAGGCTTAAAATCTTAATCATGAATTAAGATAGGGTCAGTGGACCATAAGGACAAGAATAAGATCATAGAAAAATTTCCTCCATGCCATGAGATGGGAAAAATATGCATACACCCTTCTAGATGTTATGGGCCTTGGAAGACTAGCCCCTTATCAATATTTAGAACTCGCAAATGAGAATGTAGGTCTCAATAAAATGGTAGCCTATTGTGGAATTTGGTCAATATTGAGCACTCATGATTCCATCTACAATAGTATTTTATCTCAAAGAGCAGAACCTAATGTCTATGTACTAATATAAAATTGAGTGTATTTATTTCAATTGTGAATTTGCTTCTTGTAAATAGATGAAATTTTAAATTTGTGATTTACTCAACTAGGAGAGTTATATCTGTGTTTTACATTTGGTATTAAAGCCTAGGTTGCAAAAATTCTAGGTTGTAAAAATGTGAATTGACATAGCTCTCTTGTCACTAGGTATAATGGTAAGAACCTTAAAAATGGTAAGTGCTACTCTACAAGAAAGGATTGCATAGGTTCTAAGAAAAGGACTGATATGACTCATGAGAAATTTGGACCAAGTATAAATAGTTGAAGTACCTTGACATGTATTAATAAAAGCAAAGGAACCAATAGCAAGGAGGTCTGCACAAAATAAATATACCATGACTAGAATGATTCAGTTAATGCAAGAACAAATGAATCAATATAGGGAGCATGTGGAAATATAAAGGGCTCATATGAGTGAGCACATGGAATAGTCTCAACAACAAGAAATTATTACTAGATAGCAGAAAATAATAGAAAGTTTGATTAAAAATAAAAAATTAGAAAGAATAAGTTAATTTCCTGAGGGATAATCCAAGATAAATGTTGGTGTAGAATTATAAAAAGATATCAAAATATTGAGCATTTTTAAATTTTATAGAAAAGTATATGGTGAAGCAAATTTCAACTGGTTAAGTGGGTCTGAAGGGTATTTTTTCCATTCAACCTCTGTGTGCGGAATAAAAAACTACATGGGATGTAGCACATCTAATAGGTTCGACTAGGGATTAGTGGACAACATACAAGAAAACTAGTCAAAAAGAGGTTGTTGATATTCTTTGGGATATCTTTGAGAAAGATTTCAGGGATAGATTTATTACACCACAATTTTAAATTGAGAAGTACACTAAATTCACCAATCTTCATCAGAACATGTCGGTGATAGAATATTATCAAAATTTTGTCCAACTATTGAAATATGCACCTAAATATGATAAACATGAGGATTTTAAAGCTCAAAATATGTGTTAGGTTTGCATCCCATAATTGGATCTCCTATTGGATGGATCAAGACAAAGAATTTGACTAAAGCCTTTGATGTCGCATGTTATGAAGAATTAAACCAGAAGAATAAAAAGTCTTATTATCAGAAGTTTAAGAAGGATGAATCTAAGAAAATAATATTCCAAGAACTTGCTAAAGGAAAGGACTAATATAATAAATATAGAGAAGGTGATTATTACAAAGGATACAGTGGGAAAAGAGGCAAATATTAGGGTAACAAAGGGCAACTAGAAGAGAGGAACTTTTTAGAAAGATCTATGACTCCAGAAATAATAAGGAATGATGCTAAGAAAAATAAGGATGGGAATAAAGGAAATAAAAAATGTCCAAATATTTGTTATGTCTGTGGATTTATAGATCATTATACTAATCAATGCTTGGAAAGAATAGATAAAAGTAAACCCATTGAATATGATCATATTAATATTTAAGCAACTATAGGTAACCACATCCTCTTATGAGAAAATGATATGATAGTTTGAGTTTTATCGATAAAAGAGCCAGTAATAATTTTATTTATTAGCAATTTGAGGGACATATTGGAAAATCCTAGGATTATGTCAAGTAGGTGGCAGATCGAGTATGGATCTGGTCCAACCTATTTGCATTTAACCAATGTTGGTTGATTTTAAATTGACACTACTAGTATTCAAGTAACTGATAAAACAAAACGAGAGGGTCAATTAGATAAAAAATTATATGTTGTGAACTCATGCCAGGTTGGGCATAACTCTATTTAAAAGCCTATATAGGCGTAAGTAATGAACACTTTATGATTTGATATAATTGGATGATCGAGCATGATCAAACTAGATACTATTAAATGGAGGTCCAACTAATGGAAATCTGCCAATGGTTCAAATAAGTCACAAACCGATAAAAAGAGTTATCTTGATATTGAACAAACATCTAGAGAATTTTCTATAGACAATAAAGTCCTTGGAGATGCAAACCTACTAAGAGCTCCATAAAATCCACTAAAATTGGCCCCATATTCATAGGCCTATTTGATATCATTGCCAGGATTAGCCCTATTGCCTACAAATTAGCTTTACCACCTAATTTGTCCAAGATCCACAATACTTTCCATGTGTCCCTCCTTCATAAATATGTGGTTGATCCTTCACATATATTGGATGTTTCTCATTTGCAGACATTGAACTTGGTGCTTATTGAGGTTCAACCCATAAATATTTTAGGATATAGAAACAAATAGTTGAGAAAAAAGAATGTAGACCAGTGTAGAGTCCAGTGGGATATCTACTTAGAAAGAAATGCTACATGAGAAGACATGGCAACAATGAAAGAATAGTTTCTATTTTTGTTTTACATAAACATATAGACATTTGAAATATATATATATATATATATATATATATATATATATATATATATATATATATATATATATATATATATATATATATATATATATATATATATATATATATATATATAATGGATATATAATGCATATTTGGATATACCATTATTAAAATGCATGTGTCTTTTGTTAAAATTCATAAAATATGGCTTGTTTTTTATATATGTATGTTCAAATATTTTAAAACTTGCTAAAATATTATTGCTAACACAAGGACTATGTTAATTTCTGATGGGTGAGAATGTAATATCTCCACTATTTGATTAAAAAATTAATTAATTTACTTGAAGAACGTGATATTGCTAAAGTATTTTGTGAGTGCAGGTGTAGGTTTCCACTCCATAGCAAGCAATCCAAACAAGAAAAGCACCCACCCCTAGTGGAGACAATGGTTGTAGGCATCGGGTAAGGTGGTATATGATGTTGTGCTTTATGCACCATGGTCTATGGGTACATGGAAGCCAATTGAAGGTAACTCATATATGACATAGTGCGTGTCAGTTGAATTTTTGCATTGCATATGATTACTTGTGATTGTATATGCATTGTTGTTTGCTAAAGATAATTAAGATTAAATATATTTGTATAAATAATTTTGTGAACTTAAAATATAAATATATATTATATAATAATAAAATAAATATAATATATAATAAAAATTATAAATAAAATAATAATATTAGAAAATAATTAAAATTTAATATCATGTATTGGAAATAAACAAAATTGTTGTTAGCAAATAAAAGGTTAGAAATTTTATGTAACATTTTTCTTTTCTTTTTGGATGATGAACTATATCACCACCTAGAAACTGGCATAGGTAAACACTTTTTGCATGAGAACATCCTACGTGTCTTCTTAGAAAGACACTTGCCTTCTATTTTAGGGAAAGAGGAAATCAAGCCAAGGTATTGGGTGTTTATGGAAGGAAACAATTGTGCTAGAATAGATGAAGGAAAGTTCATTTTCTCTCTAGTTAGTCGTGGAGCAAGCGATGTTTCCATCTACTATAAATAGGTTGGGATACTCATAATAAATTCATGATATGAATGGTAATAGTTATATTTATGCATACCTCCATAAGTTACTTGTTGGGCATCTATTTGAGAAAAGAATATTTTGGTTTTGAAATTATAATTATTTTTCTTCATTAGAATTGCATTGCACCTACACTGTGTAAAATTTATTGTATACACCTATTTGAGAGTGTTCTTTTATGAATAATTATGAAATAAAATCACCAACATCACCTTGTATGCATGTACAAAGTGGAATTGAAATGGTTGAGTTTGCTTTTGGGATACTAGTATTTCTTTTATGCATATGCTCCGCATCCTTTATTTCACATAGTTTTATGCATACATAAATGGGACCACACTGATCCAAATCAAAATTATGCAACCATTTTTTTACCACAAAGGGATTTTGAAGAAGATTCATTGGGTTAACCAGTATATTCTCTATGATGGATTGAATCTAACTTTGGGCACCATCACTACGAAACTTACCCTAGAATTCATAGGTTTTAAGATGTGTAGCATACCATTAAGTAATACATAGTAAAATGTACAATAATATATCAAAAATGCAAATTAATACTTGGTTCAATATTCTCTTTTAAACAACTACCTATCATCGATAGAGAAATCACCTCTACTTTTTCATGTGTTAATCAATTAGTTCATCTTCTTTGGGTGGATTTATTGTGCCTTAAGTCTACGTTTTGATGAAAATTGTTGGAAAGGTTTATTATGGCAGTAAGGAAAATTTAGCTCAAATGTTTTTTTTTTTTGTATATATATGCTTGCTTGAGTTTATATCCTAGTTTAAATGTCATAAATTTTACCTTGTGAATATGAAATTATATTTTGTTGGTTATGTACTTTCAGTGTTTTCCTTTGTTTGATTTCAAGAGGATTTATATATATATATATATATATATATTAAAAATATATATATTTTATTTTGGAGGATTCTTTGAAAATTATATAATTTGTATGAAAGTTTTTGGTCGGTTTTCTCAGCTACTTCTGGGCTTGTCATAAAAGAATAATGAGATGAAAATCTTATTAGAAATTTGAGGTATTTTATGTTGTCATTGATGTCACATGGATCACATTGAGTTTTGGTGGCCAAAGTATTTCATAAATAAGCATTTATGATATTTTGGAAAGCATGGATATATATAGGGTTTTTGTGAAAACCAAGGTAGGAAAAATAAAACGTTTTATTTAAAACCATGGATGGCATATTTGAAATGAGTTTTTCTTAAAACCTAGGTTTGCCTTTCATTTCATCGAAAATGTTGCCCCAGTGATGGAGACCGGTGATGGAGATATTTAGTTTTAAATATTTAAGTTCAAATTTTAATTATCTAAAATTAAAATTAAAATTAAATTATAAGCACCGACGTCAAATGAAGAAAAAGTTATAAAAAATATTAAATTATAAGCGCCAACGTCAAAGGAAAGGAGGAGGATATATATATATATATATATATATATATATATATATATATATATATATATATATGCCCAAAGTTTTGATTTATTTCCCTAAGTCCTCGATCTCATATTTGCATTCGAGTGGAAAAAGAGCCTGCGCATCGTGGTCGAAGTGTGTGTGAAAAGAGTTTTTGAGGCCTACGATTTTTGCGTTTATTGAAGTGACTATTGTGGAGTAAGGCCAAACGTATAGGCCACTTTGGCCTAGTGGTTCGTGCACTGGGTGTGAAGTAGGAAGTCCTACATTCAATTCTCGCAGGAGGTGTTTTTTTGTGTTGAAACGCATGGTGTGTTTTGTTTCAAGAGGGCGCATATATTCGCGACATAAGGTTTTGTTGGGTTCTTCTGTTGAGCACGTGAGAGCATGTAGCCCAACGGCAGGTTGGTTGTGGTTAAGGCACTGAGCAAAGAGGTCACGATATCGAATCTCATCAGGGACAGAGGCAAGTTAAAATATTTTTTAATATATTTTATTTTTCTAAAGTGCCCTAGGAGGAATAAGGATTATGATGCATGTTTAGAAAAAGAGAGATTTCTGGTGATTTATTTTTTAGAAGTATATCATATTATATATCGTTGGAAAAATTATTTCGAGGGCTATTTTATTAACTTGACTAGAGGGAGAAATAAGATGTATGTAAAGAGGTATTGCTTTTTTTGAAAAGGGGTTCAAAAGTGAAGGCTTTTTTGTTCTTTTTCAAAAGTGATTATTTCTTTCATGAGGGGACATGATGCATTTTATTGAGTAGGAGTGATAAGGTGTTATTTGGATATTATTGTTGTGATATTAATCATGATCTCTAACCCTTGTTGAAATTTGAAAAAGAAGTTTGTTGAGTGTGGCAGATTTCCAAAGAGGTTTCTTCATCTTCATAAAAGGTATGGGCACATTCTCCTATTGATTGGTTATGGTGGTTGATTTTTGAAATATCATTGGAGTGAAAAGGATTGATTGTGGTTTCCTTTTTGAAAGTGGTTGGCTGAATACTTCAAGGTTTTTTGGTTTGAGAGTTGTGTTTAAACATTATTTTATAAGCATAGTTGTTGAAACCCATTTGTTATGCAAATAACATGAAAAGAATATGAGTATCATTGTTATGTGAGATTAGTGATTGAGCATTGTTGGAAACATTTGAGTTTGTTGATACATGATTGGACTAGGTTTTTGTGAGAAAGAGTTGTCCCTTGTAATGATTGGTTGAGTTGAGTTGATTGAACCTAGTCAAGTGATTGTGTGAGGTTATTATTCAAATTCCATGAAAAAAACTATTCTATAAATCTAATTTGAGTTGAGATTTATATTAGAACATATTGAGTCTCTAAAAATTCTCTTTATGCTTCTATAATATTTGAGTTGAGTTGATTGAACCTAGTCAAGTGATGTGTGAAGTGATTTTTCAAATTCCATGAAACAAACTATTCCATAATTTTGATTTGAGTTGAGATTTAGCTTAGAACATATTTAGTCTCTAACAATTCTCTTTATGCTTCTATAATATTTGAGTTGAGTTGAGGTTCATGTAGGTTGATATCATTGTGGATCATTATTGTCATCCATTGTAGAGTGCATTGTCATTCATTGTTGAGTTTATCTTTGAGCCTTGCCTTCATATATTTGTGGATGAGATTTGAGTGCTACTTGAGCATGATTTGTTGAGCCTTTGCGAAGGCCGTTGGGATAGATTTTTGGAAAAAATTGTGGTGGTTTTTGTGTATGATTGATTGATCCTTGAGAAGTCTTTTGGATCAGATTTGAACAAGTTCTTGGTGAGCCTGTTGAGCAAATTTTGACAAGTTCTATGTGAGCTTGTTGAGAAGATTTGGACAAGTTCTGTGTGAGCTTGTTGAGAAAATTTTGACAAGTTCTATGTGAACTTGTTGAGCAGATTTGGACAAGTTATGTGTGAGCTTGTTGATCAAATTTGAACACTTGCTTATTGAGCAGATTTAGACAAGTTTGTTGTGGGCCAAACAAGGTTTAAATTTTCCTAATTTTGTCACATGCCCATGCATTTAATTTATCAACCCAGGGAGCTTCATAAACTTGCGAAGGGTCTGAATAATATTTCTTACAATACCAACTGAGATGAGTCCCCTAGTTCTACTATTGGGGGGTGTTTCAAATGGTTGCCAATCATTCACGCACTCATCAATAATTTATGTAAACAAACGATTAAATATACAGAAAGAAAATATCCACACATTCCTAGAGATGAACCTACTACAAATACTAGAAATATCGATACGATAAATAATCTTGTAAAATAGTAAACTAATATAGAAAAGAATACAAGAAAAGTAGGGGAAGAAATATTGGCTTGGAGTGGACCCAGGCTCCAGCAGCTTCCTCCCAGAAGAACACACACTTAGAACTCTTAGAACTATATTCCAATTATCAAAGTATTACAAAAATATTTTATCTCCTCTCTCTATTTATCTTATTTCTATATATTTTCTATATATATTTAGAGAGGTATACATGTGTTTATATAGCACACCCACAGAACTTCTATTACAAAAGAAGTTGTAACAGTTGATTTATCCTAGAATAAACTAAGACAGTCTGGTAGATGTAATCGATATCTACTAAAGCTGGCATTCGGTTCTATTGATGGCATGTTCGTTGATTGGGTTGTGCTTCACCTGGCATTGGTAGGACTTTCTCATACATTGGCGTAATCCCCAATTTAGCTCTACTTGACGTAGAGTTGGAACTTCACCAGTCACTTTTGTCCACATCGTGCTTGTCTGGTCAACTGGAAAAGAACAAGGGTGTCTTCCCTATGCAGAAGGTGCCTGAGTATATCGGGTGCATTCTCCATGTGGAAGGTACCTTATTATCGTGGGCACCTTCCTGGAAGAGGAAGGCACTTATATTTTGTTGGCACCTTCCTATGATAGGAAGACGCTTTGCCTTAGTGGTGCCTTCTTTTCGGTGCCTTCCTTATGGGAGGAAGGTGCTTACCTTCTAGTGGTGCCTTCCTGGAAGAGGAAGGCACCTACTCCCATTTGGTGCCTTCCTGGAAGAGGAAGGCACCTATATTTTCTGCATTGAACCTAAAAGAAACAAAGTGCTAGGTCCATAAAGAAACCTTGACTGATCCAAATCTAACTAAATCAACTGTAATTCAACAAAAACACATTGAAAACACATAAATTAGATAACACACATAATTTCATCAAATATCTATATAATCATTTATAAAATTATGCAATCCTTATTATACAGCCGCATAATTATCAATAAAATATGTAAAAAATATGAGCATTTTTGGTGCTCATCATCCCCCCATGCCTAACATATGCTATGCCCTCATGGCATCAAAACTACAGGTAGCCTTGTTGACCCCTCATATTTACCATTTCTTGGAGGATTCAGCTGTACATGCAGCTTGAGTCTGTCTCTTCTATGCACTGGCATATAAAGGTGTGGCTCACCTTTTCCTATGTGGAACTGAGGGTGTGGCTGTCGACTATCCTTTTCTCGTTCTGGCTACTACTGGTAGTGATATAGCTAGTGTTATCTCTATTGATTGGAATGTAGCTTTGATAGCTTTCCAAAGTGATATCTGAATTATCTCTCCTGGAATGTACTACTTGAGCCTTGTATAATCTGGTTGATTCAGGAGTAAGCCTTGCATTCTTCTTTGTAATGGCAGTGGCCTCCAATTGGGGGCCATATACCCCCATCATTCCAAATACCTCATCATCATGGAGGGCCATCCCTAGGATGACCCATAAATATCCTAGAACTAGCTATCCTCGGTCAGGTTGACGCAGATACCAGTGTCCCCCTACATCCTCAAGGTTGCCTTTCGTGTATCCTTGGTTGCCATCATCTCTTTGAGTAGCCATTCAAATTGTTTTCTCCTCTCCATGAATGGCTACATATCCCATTTGTCCTCTTTTAGCTCGGTTAATGTCACCTTCACCTTCTTTTGAGCTGACCTGGGCCCTTTTCCTTTGGCCTCTGCAGAGAATGCGACGACTCAAACAAGGGTTTTCCATTTCTCTTAGGTAGATGTCTCCTCACTTCGAGGGGTCTGCTATGGAGCATTCTATTCATTCTATGCTACCATATCTGGGGATGCTCCTTCATTCTCCTTTTTTTTTTGTGTCAACCCCTCAGGATATCCTCCTCCTTCCTCAGGTCTAGGGAGTTCCTCTTTATCCTCTAGTCTTGTCTACTGCTGGAGGCCCTTGTATTACTCTGTATCACTCAAGATGATGACAGGGGGTATTGTGGGACTTATCTTCCCTTCACTCTTAAAAATAGAGGAATTCTCCCCTGCCTTTGAGCTACTGTATCAGGAATTTGATCAAATTTCTCCCAAAGAAAATAGTTGTTCGACATATGTGGGAGAATTCGTCAGGACTTCTTTTTCCCAATAATTTTGGGTCCACGCATCCCTTATTTCTGTTCCCCTATCCTGAAGTAGCTGGTTTTCCACTTGAAACTATTAGACCAGCTGCTCGAGCTAGGCAATCCATCCATATCATTCCTTCAACTCCCCTGCATGCTTTTTTTGGTAGTCCTTCAAAATTTGCTAGGTCATCCAGCAATTGGTTTGCCATTCGAGCACCTGCTCCAAGGCCGCATCGACCTGATAATTGTTATCGAAAGTACCTACATCTTATGGGCTTTAGTTTGTCAATTCCTAGAGGGTTTGGGATGCAATAGCTACTTTTGGGTCACTATGTTCTTCTCATATCAAGAGGAGTCAACATAGATGTTTCCTCCTGGGGACTGGTTCTGTCGGTCGAAACTTATCCTCGCCACTAATAATCTATGTTCCTTCCTCCTCACGCTTGAGCACTGGTGACTACCCTCTTTCCTCTATGTTTTTGGGTACTGGTAATTGTTTCCTCTATGAAATAGGGCAATGCCAATTTCCTGACACTCATCATTTCTTCTATAGGGCTTCTCTCTTCTTGCCCTATTTTAGCAACAACATCTTGTCGCATTTCTTGGCCACCATCTCCCTCTATGTTAGGGTTCTACCTCTATGTTTCTACATGGCAGACCAGTGCTGATATCAGCCCATGGTGGGCTAATGCAAATGATGCCCCCTTTTTGTACCGATCCACTTCATCCTTTAGAGAATTTACTAGGTAGAAGGGCACATTCAACTTCCTTCCATGCACCAGGTGATTGAGAAACTGCACATGATTAGCATGGAGATGGGTATATTTCTCGATGCATATGAATAATTGAGTGACCTACTCGAATATCTTCCAAAGATTCATGGGGAGGCTATTTTTGGATTGCCCCTCATCTATCTGCACATTCTCCCCTGGTAGCAGCACTTCGGCGTATGACTTCAATAGTTTTCCCTTGTATACACATTCCCCTGTGAGGGAAAATCTAGTCGCTTGTGAGATGAATTTGAGGGTGACTATAATTTCTACCTCTCACACCTGGGCTACATCGCCCCTCAAGGAGGTAGCGAACTCCATGGTTACCTCTATATCCTGGCCCTGACTAACTAGGGTACAGTATTCGAGCCATCCCTTGACCTCAAACTGTGTCTTCATCACCCCTCTGATTTTGTTCGTATCACCTGGTTCATTATTCTTCACTATGTGATTCTTAAACCTTCCTCCCATGGTGCCTTCCATTACTACTGCTATTTTTTTTTCTGTCCATCCTTCCTCAGGAAGGCACCTTCTTATAGGGAAGGTGCCTAACCCTTAGTAGTTATGGAAAGCACCATATCATTGGTATGCGGTTCTGGCTATGAGGGGATATGATCTTTATGACAGTGGTATCTTTTTTGGTACTGCATATTTTATAAATAATTATATAAAAATTTGAATTAACATGTGCATACCTGATTCGGTGTTTTAGGCATCGTGAAGGCCACTGATTTGATGATTTGTGACATGGGGGAGGGGTATGGTCATCTGGTGCCGCTCATTCATGTGATGCTTCATTCCGATCGAGGCATCTAGGAGGAGTAAGTGCTGGTTGTATGCAAAAGGCATTCTTTGGTACCTTCCCCATGTGGAAGGTGCTGATGTGGTACCTTCCCAATGTTGTCGATGCTCTCTGAATGAATGCACCTTCTGGTGATGGAAGGCACCTCTGATTGGATGTGCCTTCCAGTGGTGGAAGGCACCTTCTTGATGATGGTGCCTTCCTGCTATGGAAGGTGCTCCTGATTGGGTGTGCCTTTCGATGGTGGAAGGCACCTTCTAAATGGGTGTGCCTTCCCGATGTGGAAGGTGCCTCGGTCTGCATGCACCTTCCCTATGTGGAAGGTGCCTTAGTATGTATGTGCCTTCTTAATGTGGAAGGCACCTCCATCTGCATGTGCCTTCCCGATGTGGAAGGCACCTCTAGCTGGATGCGCCTTCCTGATGTGGAAGGCACCTTGGCTTTTTTTTTTTTTTTTTTATGGTGCCTTCCAGCCACGGAAGGTGCCTATATATATCTATATACAAATATATATATATATATATATATATATATATATATATAAGATGTGCACCTTATTTATAAGGAAGGCACCTTCTTCTGGCTGGGTGCCTTATTTATAAGGAAGGCACCTTCTTCTAGTTGGGTGCCTTATTTATAAGGAAGGTGCCTTCTTCTGGTTGGGCACCTTCTTTATAAGGAAGGCGCCTTCTTCTTGCGGGGTGCCTTCTTTATAAGGAAGGCACCTTCTTCTTGCGAGGCACCTTCTTGATGTGGAAGGCGCCTTCTTCTAACTGGGTGTTGTTGAGAAGCAACACACCCCCACTAAAAAATAAAATTCCATCCTTTGAAAATGTTTAATTTTCATTTGTTTCACAGGGACCCTCTTGATGTTTTTCGGGTTTTAATTCCAAATTTTTCTTGCATCCTTTTTCAAACTTCATCTACATCAAAGTGATCAAGTAGACTTGCATATGGCATTGATTTCAATTTGGAAATAACAGTTTCTATTTTTGGCCTAGCAAAATTCTAAATGCATTTTATCTTAATCCATGATGAATTTTTAAGTTTTGTTTGCAGATTGGGATACCCTTTGGGCTTTTTTAGATACTTGTAAAGTTTCATCAAATTTTGAGCACTTTGAATTTTCATCATTTTTCTACACCATGTGAAGCTGATCATTCTCGAGCAATTTAAAATTCATTTTTCAAATGTTAAAATCATTTATGATTAAGGAAGATCCTTCACCAATATGTAAAAATGCAAAATATAGATGGGCAAAGTCATTGGAATCAACCTACAATTTTTGGAGAATTTGTAAAATGAAGGAACAACTGAGGGAAACGTCGCGATTTCGTGACATGTCGCGGTTTTGCAACATGTTCCATTTTCGTGAGGGTGGAAGCTGAAAAGAGACAAGGTGAAGGAAATGTCACGATTTCATGACATGTTCCATTTTTCTGAATGTGACAACATGAAAGAGATGAAATGATGGAAACATCACGATTTCGTGACATGTCACGATTTCGTGACATGTTCCATTTTCACAAGGATACAAGCTAGGAAGAAAATCTTGAGGGAAATGTCATGATATCGCGACATGTTTCATTTTTGGACATGTCTCATTTTCATGAAGGCAAAACCTTGGAAGCAATGACTTGTAGGAAATGTCGCGATATCGCGACATGTTCCATTTTTGGACTTGTCGGACTTTCACTCAAATTTAATCATACCCTAAAATCTTTTAAAGTCTGATGTCATGATATCGTGACATGTCGCGATTTCACGACATGTTCCATTTTCGCGAGGGCGAAAGCTGAAAAGAGACAAAGTGAGGGAAACATCACGATTTTGCTACATGTCACGATTTCGTGACATGTTCCATTTTTGTGAGGGCGAAAGCTGAAAAGAGACAAGGTGAAGGAAATTTCATGATTTTGTGACATGTTTCTTTTTCGCGAAGGCAACAGTGTGAAAGAGATGAAGTGAGGAAAACGTTGTGATTTCGTGACATGTCACGATTTTATGACATGTCGCGATTTCGTGACATGTTCCATTTTCGCAAGGATACAACCTAGGAAGAAAAGCTTGAGGCAAATGTCGCGATATCGCGACATGTTTCATTTTCGAACATGTCTCATTTTCACGAAGGCAAAACCTTCGAATCAATGACTTGTAGGAAATGTCACGATATCGCGACATGTTCCATTTTCAGACTTGTCGAACTTTCGTTCAAATTTAATTGTACCCTAAAATATTTTAAAGTACGATGTCGCGATATTGCGACATGTTCCATTTTCGCGGGGAAGAAGTGAAGGTAGAAGCCAAGTGAAGGAAACGTCGTGATTTCGTGACATGTCACGATTTTTGGAGGAAGAAGTGAAGGCAAAAGCCAAGAGAAGGAAATGTCACTATTTCACGACATGTTCCATTTTCGTGAAGGCAGAAGCTTGGGAGAGACAAGGTGAAGGAAATGTCATGATTTCGCAACATGTTCCATTTTTGCGAGGGAGAAAGCTTGCAAAAACACAAAGTGAAGGAAATGTCATGATTTTGCGACGTTCCATTTTCGCGAGGAAGAAGTGAAAGAAGAAGTAACTTGAGGAAAATGTCGCGATATCGTGACATGTTCCATTTTCGCAAGGGCGAAAGTTTAGAAGACATGAAGTGAGTCCGATGTCGTGATATCGCGACATGTTCCATTTTAGGACCATGTCTCATTTTTGTGAGGGCAAAAACTTGGAAGTAATAGCATGAGGAAATGTCGTGATATCGCGACATGTTCCATTTTCGGAAGGCATAAGCAAAGAAGAAGTAACTTGAGGAAAATGTCATGATATCGTGACATGTTCCATTTTCGCGAGGATGAAAGCTTGAGAGAGATAAAATTAAGGAAATATCACGATATCGCAACATGTTTGGAATTATATTCATTTTGCAAAATTTGGCCGTTCTTTAAAATTTTCATCACCTATCAAAAAGGAAGTGGAAGATTTTCAACACAGTCCAAATCAATTAATTAAGTAAAATGAAAAACATTAAAAATCTAACCTTTGCTTTTCTTTTTGTAGAAGCAGATCCGATAGTTGCATAATGGCGGAAGTGATGGCGAGAAAGAAAAAATTCAAGGAATTTACCGATAGATTCATTTTCTCAAAAAATTTACGGCAAGTCAGTGACTCATCCAGATTTTGCAGATCTGGCCGCGAATACAGGTTTCAAGGAATTTACCGATGGATACATTGTCGAGAAAATTTATGGCAAAATTAATGACAAGCAAAGAATCTCAACTCGAACCAAAAAAATGTAGCTGTGCGAGGATGGAAGGCCTAGAAGTCAGTAACTCATCTGAATTTTGTAGAAGAATTAATGAGATGCTCTGACGGCTTATCTAAAGAAGAACATACATTTATACTCGGTGCCCATTTGATGAGGATAAAACCAAGTCTTATCTTATCCATTTATGGCAAGATCCACACAAATATTTTTAGAGTGATTAGGGTTTATGGAAACTCTATATAAAAATACCTTATATTGTAAAGCCTCGACGGTGGGTTTTTATTAGAAGATTTAGATATTTGGAAGAAGATATTTTCAAAATATCAGGGTTTGTCCTGAGTCTATATATACTTCTTTTGAAAGTAAATTCCAGATGTGAAAACTTGGAATAAAAGACATTTTAGTAATTTCCTGCAAATCTTGTTTGAATGCTTTGTTCTAGACCTGGGGTTGGTGTGAAATCATTCTTTTGTGATATCGTGGCCAGGAGCCTAATCTCTTTCGAATTTTGATAAGTGCATCTTCTTCTATTTTTGTCTCACTAAAGTTCTATTTATTTTGGTTGTAAATCTGTGTTATCAAGATTGAATATGCTACTAGGCTTCATTCTGTTTGTTATATGCTAGGGAAATTTAGAGATTTAAGGTTCAGGTTTGTTCTAATTGCTCTATCCTCACTGTGCGAGCTAAGCTATTGGTGAGAGATACCAGTTGACACCGACTTCCCTTCTATTTATGATTTTCTTTCAGATCTATGTTATTTTCGTCTTATGCTCTTAGTAGAAGGTGATCTTAGAAAGTTGGACACCTTCCTCTTTGATTGGTTTTATTGTGAAGCTAAATAGTATAACTAAAATTGGTAGTTTTGATTTTGTAGCTAAGTTAGATAAGCTTCTCTTTTCTACCCTACCATACTCTCTCTGTTCCACTGTTAAATGATTCATTTTTATTTTTTTTCAAATTTGTATTTTATTTAATCTGCTAAAACATAAAGAGCTATATCAAAGAACTCATTGTAAACCTGATAGTCCACAAAGATAACAACCTCTAAAACATTATTGAACGAAGGTCGAACCCATTGTAAGGTAACAAATAGTCCACTTGAAACTATTCCAAAAGTAAAAAAGAGTGAATAGACATTCGACCCAACTTTGTAACTCACACCTTGGATAACCAGCAAGATCCTAAAGTGAGTGGGATTTTTCTCGTATAAGTGTTAGTAGTATTTTATGCTCATTCTTCACAGGGTGTGTATGAAAGATGAACCGACATTTAAAATTGGCACTAGAAGGAGGGCCTACTAAAATTCATTCAGTATTTGTTAAGAATTGTAAGTTGTTTGTGAAAAGCTGGATTCTACCTACAGATTAACCAGGTCCCACTCCAGAGCTAGAGAGCTTCTTGTACCTGAGTTAGAAACCCCAATGAGAAGCAGCCTCAAAAAGGCCAAGTCTTTGTCCAGCATAGTTTTATCACCACTTGTAGTTCCTCCAAATGCAACTCAAAATATCATAGTCAATCAGGTAGTGATGGCAAGCTAGTTGGATCCCATTGCTTTGAATATCCCTGGTGTAGTGTATGATTTACCCATAAATCCTGAGAAGTATATTCCTACCTACAAACATGATGTAATCAAAACAGTAGAAGAACACCTGATGGCATATAAAAATGCTCTGAAGCTACTGAATGTGTAGCATGAAGATGTGGCTTGTAGGTTATTCCCTTTAACTCTCCAGGAGGGAGCATACGACTAGTTTTTGAATCTTACTAATGATTCTATTTCTAGTTGGAATGACCTAGATAAAGTTTTTGTATCACAATTTGGGGAAGTGATTGACCCCTGTGTGTTATATCAACAATTTTCCAGCATTAAGAGAGAGTCGGATGAAGGTATCAGGTCTTTCAATATGAGGTTCCAAAGAGCTTATGGTAGAATTATTGGTCATTACATCCCAAGTGCAAATCTAGCCTTAGAAATATATAAGAATGCATTGGATTCGGTGACCTCTATTTTCCTCAAGAGAGACATCAATATCACAACCTTGGCAGGAGCTTATAAAGAAGCTTTAATTCTTGAAAGATAGTTAGGACCTCAAATTTTGAGTAGTCCTTTGATAGCCTATGTTACGTAGAAAATGCCTATTTTGAATCCTATTCCACATCATGAGTTAGTGCCAACATGTCATGCTCTACCCAAGGAAACTTCGTTAACCGTGACACACACTCAGCATGTGCAAAATATAGAGAAAGATTCTGACAAGTTCAAGGTGGAAGTGCTTGAAGTAAACATTTGTGACCTAGCATTACCCAAATTTGAAGCTTTTCCTGGTGAGTTAAATTTTCCTAAAAATCAGAGAAATATTGATAGTTCTGGTTCATCCAAAAATAGTACGACTATGGTTTCAAATTCATTCACTTTTCCCGAAGAGTCAAAAAATGTTGTAGAAATTCCTATGGATGAAGTGCAAGATTTTCAACAGTTCCAAAAGGACAGTTATAATTTGAGATGTGAGAATCCAGAACCCACTCCTAATAATGATCATCCCTCACCAAAAGGAGATGAACATAAGATTCAATATCACTATATAGAAGTAACTAGGAAGGAGTATAACATCATTGAGGATATGAAGAAAATTAAGGCTAACATCACCCTCCATGAGCTGGTTCAGATTGTTGAACAAAAAGATAACTTGATTGAAACTTAATCTAGACCACCTATTGAATTTTAAGAAAAGGAGAAGAAGATAGTAAATGTGAATGTGGTCAACCAACTCGAAATAGACAAAGAGTCTCAGTATAAGCATGCGATCACTGAACATAATATCAAAAAAGAGGTTGTAAACCATGTTGATGCAGATATTGGAGATTATAATTTGACAATTGAGAAGGTGAGACCAGTTACAACTCTAACCAATCACAACAATGGTATTTGGAAATTACACATTGATGGGGTTAAATCTAAGCAAGGCTCAAGTGAAAGAGCAAATTATGAAAATTCTACTAGAGGGATAAAAATTGAAATCTTGGATATTGGAGCAGTAGAGCAACCGCAAAATGTTCAAGTTATTAAGAACTATGACGTAAAAATAAAATATGATCTCTTTGAGTTGTTACATAAATCTGAAGATGTGATGATCTGGGTCTATAAAGGCTTTAAGGTATTTGATCCTGGGGGGTTTTTACATTCCATCCCTTTGAAAGAATTCTGCAAACCCTTGAAGTAGAAGCATAAACATGTTAATGCCTTGATTTTGAAGGAGGCATAAAAATTGTATGCACATGGGCTGATAGAATAAGACATAAGCAGGGGTTGAAAACTTCACCATTCATATTATTATATGATTTGACTAATTTTAGGGTGAAGGACTTGCAGATTTGGTGTTTCTATGGGACAAGATCTATAAATTAAAAAAAAAAAAGGGAAGACGGTAAACACAAGTCTTTCCCAGGTAGCAAAAAATTTGGGAAGCATAATCTGGAGTGCATTTCGTCAACAGGACCTGAAAGGTATTTTTCTAAATTTACCTGCAAATGGTCAATTTTTTTTAAGGCACTATTTCTTTGCTTTTCCATCTGCTACATTTTTTGAGTGATTCAGGGGACTTTGTGCATATGTATATATTGTAAATAAAGTTTGAAGTAGTGTGTTTTTATTTGGTTTTATTTAAAGTTTGAAGTATTGTGTTTTATCTTTTGAGGTCTATGCAATTTTGTCTTTAACTTTTGGCCTTTTTCTCTCCTCTTTAGTTTTTTTTTAAATCCTGTTTGTTTGAGTTTTTGCCTAAACAAAGAAAACACAAATCAACATTTAAAATTGGCCTAGTGTGTTTTCATTCTATTTTATTTTTGTTAAGATATAGTCTGCTAGAGCTAAAAAGTGGAACTGATTATTATTTAGAACAACAGTAGAAAGATAATTAGATTTTGTATCTTGCTTGCCACAATTATTTTGATTATAAAGAAAGTACTACACTACTTGGTTGAAGAACTCCTAGGAAATCCAAGAAAATTTGGTCAGGAGAGGGGACTCCAATTCATAGAATTACATCAAATCGTCCAAGGAATCTATTGGTACCCAAGTTGAAACAGTTAGTCGATCAATTTCTCGATGAATAATAATAATAAAAAAAAAGTAAGGCATTCTAGCTATCGGTATCTTTCAAAAGAAAAAAATATAGAAGGTGAAAGTTGGGCAAGCCAACATAAAACTGACACTCTTTTTTCAACATAACCAAGGCTCCAGAAGGATACATCTCAAACGTGTTCACCAGGCTATAAATGCCACCTCATAGTTGTGAATCAGGGTCATGATAATCTAAAGAGTAACTCTGTCGGGGTTGTAAAAGGCTAAACTAGTAAACAAAGCTCTACGCGGTTTCCCCTGCATAATCTAAATAGCTGATCAATCCACAGTGAGCATTCGAAGACCTGGTCATCCTTTAAGAAATTTTTATGCGCTTATAATCGCACATCAGAATCTTCCTTAAGTGATTCAACCTAGTATGTCCTTGGGAAACTTTAATAGCTAACAAATAGTAGTTAAATCATTTTAAAAAATATTTGTGGCAAAGCATAGTACATAGTCTAAATTTTTTTGAAACTAGAGCTCTAGATTCTAAATAGTGCTACTATTTTCCCTGTAGATATCGCAATTTGTTGAGAAGCAACACACCCCCACTAAAAAATGAAATTCCATTCTTTGAAAATGTTTAATTTTCATTTGTTCCGCAGGGACCCTCTTGATTTTTTTCGGGTTTTAATTCCAAATTTTTCTTGCATCCTTTTTCAAACTTCGCCTACATCAAAGTGACCAAGTAGACTTACATATGACATTGATTTCAATTTAGAAATAGCAGTTTCTATTTCTGGCCTAGCAAACTTCTAAATGCATTTTCTCTTAATCCATGAAGAATTTTTAAGTTCTGTTTGTAGATTGGGATACCCTTTGGGCTTTTTAGATACTTGTAAAGTTTCATCAAATTCTGAGCACTTTGAATTTTCATCATTTTTCTACACCATGTGAAGCTGATCATTCTTGAGCAATTTAAAATTCATTTTTCAAATGTTAAAATCATTTTTGAGTAAGGAAGATCCTTCACCAATATGTAAAAATGAAAAATATAGATGGACAAAGTCATTGGAATCAACCCACAATTTTTGGAGAATTTGCAAAGTTAAGGAAAAAGTGATGGAAACGTCGCGATTTTGCGACATGTTGCGATTTCACAACATGTCACGATTTCATGAAGGTGAAAGCTGAAAAGAGACAAGGTGAAGGAAATGTCACGATTTTGCGACATGTCATGAAAGAGATGAAGTGAGGGAAATGTCACAATTTTGCGACATGTCACGATTTCGTGACATGTTCCATTTTCGCGAGGATACAAGCTAGGAAGAAAATCTTGAGGCAAAGGTCACGATATCGTGACATGTTTAATTTTTGGACATGTCTCATTTTCGCGAAGGCAAAACCTTGGAAGCAATGACTTGTAGGAAATGTCCCGATATCACGACATGTTCCATTTTCGGACTTGTCGGACTTTCGCTCAAATTTAATTATACCCTAAAATATTTTAAAGTCCGATGTTGTGATATCATGACATGTTCCATTTTTGTGGGGAAGAAGTGAAGGCAGAAGCCAAGTGAAGGAAACGTTATGATTTCGTGACATGTCGCAATTTCAGGAGGAAGAAGTGAAGGCAGAAGCCAAGTGAAGGAAACATCATGATTTCATGACATGTTCCATTTTCGCGAAGGCAGAAGCTTGGGAGAGACAAGGTGAAGGAAATGTCACGATTTCATGACATGTTCCATTTTTTCTAGGGAGAAAGCTTGCAAAAAAACAAAGTGAAGGAAATGTCATGATATCGTGACATGTTCCATTTTCACGAAGGTGACAGCGTGAAAGAGATGAAGTGAGGGAAACGTCGCGATTTCGTGACATGTCGCAATTTCGTGACATGTTCCATTTTCACAAGGAAGAAGTGAAAGAAGAAGTAACTTGAGGAAAATTTCATGATATCGCGACATGTTCCATTTTCACGAGGGCAAAAGCTTAGAAGACATGAAGTGAGTCCAATGTCACGATACCGCGACATGTTCCATTTTTGGACCATGTCTCATTTTCATGAGGGCAAAATCTTGGAAGTAATAGCTTGAGGAAATGTCACGATATTGCAACATGTTCCATTTTTGGAAGGCATAAGCAAAGAAGAAGTAACTTGAGGAAAATGTCGCGAGATGTTCCATTTTCATGAGGACGAAAGCTTGAGAGAGATAAAATGAAGGAAATGTCACAATATCGCAACATGTTTGGACTTATATTCATTTTGCAAAATTTGGCCGTTATTTAAATTTTTCAACACCTATCCAAAAGGAAGTGGAAGCTTTTCAACATAGTCCAAATGAATTAATTAAGTAAAATTAAAAAAATTAAAAGTCTAACCTTTGCTTTTCTTTTTGCAGAAGTAGATCCGATAGTTGCATAATGGCGGAAGTGATGGCGAGAAAGACAGACTTCAAGGAATTTGTCGATAGATTCATTTGCTCAAAAAATTTATGGCAAGTCAGTGACTCATCCAAATTTTGCAGATCTGGCCATGAATACAGGTTTCAAAGAATTTAACGATGGATACATTGCCAATAAAATTTATGGAAAAAGTAATGACAGGCAGAGAATCTCAACTCGAACTAAACAAAGACAATTGTGCGAGGATGGAAGGCCTAGAAGTCAATAACTCATCCAAATTTTGCAGAAGAATTAATGAGATGCTCTGATGGCTTATCGAAAGAAGAACATACATTTACACTCGGTGCCCATTTGATGAGGATAAAACCATGTCTTATCTTCTCCATTTATGGCAAAATCCACACGAAGATTTTTAGAGTGATTAGGGTTTATCAAAACTCTATATAGAAATACCTTATATTGTAAAGCCTTGACGATGGGTTTTTTTTTATAATATTTAGATATTAGGAAGAAGATATTTTTAAAATATTAGGGTCTGTCCTGAGTCTATATATACTTCTTTTGATTGTAAAGTTCGGATGCAAAAACTTGGAATAAAAGACATTTTATCAATTTCCTACAAATCTTGTTTGAATGCTTTGTTCTGAACCTGGGGTTGGTGTGAAATCATTCTTCTATGATAGCATGGCCAGAAGACTAATCTCTTTCAAATTTCGATAAGTGCATCTTATTCTATTTTTGTCTCACTAAAGTTCTATTTATTTTGGTTGTAAATCTATGTTATCAAGATTGAATATGTTTCTAGGCTTCATTCTGTTTGTTATATTCTAGGGAAAGTTAGAGATTTAAGGTTCAGGTTTGTTCTAATTTCTCTATCCTCACTGTGCGAGCTAAGCTGCTGGTGAGATATACCAGTTGACACTGAATTTCGTTCTATTTATGATTTTCTTTTAGATCTATGTTATTTCCATCTTATGCTCTTAGTAGAAGGTGATCTTAAAAAGCTGGACACCTTCCTCTTTGATTGGTTTTATTGTGAAGCTAAATAGTATAACTAAAATTGGTAGTTTTGATTTTGCAGCTAAGTTAGATAAGCTTCTCTTTTTTGCCCTACCCTACTCTCTCTGTTCCACCGTTAAATGATTCATTTTTATTTTCTTTCAAATTTGTATTTTATTTAATATGCTAAAACATAAAGAACTATATCAAAGAACTCATTGTAAATGTGATAGTCCACAAAGATAAAAACCGCTAAAACATTATTGAACAAAGGTTGATCCCATTGTAAGGTAATAGACAGTCCACTTGAAACTATTTCAGAAGCGAAAAAGAGTGAATAGACATTCGACCCAACTCTGTAACTCACACCTTGGATAACTAGAAAGATCCTAAAGTGAGTGGGATTTTTCTCGTATAAGTGTTATCGGTATTTTATGCTCATTCTTCACAAGGTGTGTATGAAATACAAACCAACAGGTGCCTTCTTTATAAGGAAGGTGCCTTATTCTCGGCAATCATGTTGCGATTGACTAGGAAAGGGTGATCAAGCCTTCTTAGTATTTCTTCACGTTGCGTCAACTTCTACCTATGAGTGTTGGTGTCAGAATGCTGAGCCGAATTAGGCTTAGTTTCCCAGATACCTATTCCTCATGCTATCAGGTCCTCCACCTAAAAAAAAGCAAATGAAAATAAAGAAAAATAAATGTAGTTAGACGCATTCCATGCCTGTTAGGCCCTGGGTTAGGATGCCTACAACTTGCATGCGGGCGTCGTCCCTACAAAACACATTGTAAGAAAAAAAACTAAGTTAACTGATTTTGGTGAGCATCTCCATGCCCATCGTTTTTCTTGTTGAGTGTTCGGTCTAACAAGATGGGGTGTCCCCCATGTCTATCCTAGATTCCACCTGTAAGGTTTTGGATGTGCTATAGGGGCATAGTCGGTGGCCATTAACCATTAACACGGTGTTGTTGTCATCAATTATTCTAATGTGCACTACCCCATTCTTGATGAGCTCTACCACCTCATATGGTCCCATCCATATTTGCATTAATTTACCTTTTCTTTCTTGGAACCAATAATCATACAACAACACATTCTCCTTATTGGAACTACTTCAGTTTAATGTGGTGATCATGCCATCGCTTTCTTTGCTTCTGTATGATTTCCATTCCCTGCAAAGCATCCATTTGGATTTCATCCAGCTGATCGAGCTTCTGAATCCTTTCTTCTTGAGAGTCATCCAAGCTCAATTTCAACTCTAAAGCCATTCTTAGCATCTTGATTTCGAATTCAATGGGAATCATTGCACTCTTCCCATAGACCAGTTGGAAGGGTGTGAGGCCTGTGGTGGATTTCCACATGGTATTATATGCCCAGACTACCTTCGACAATCATGTAGCCCAATATTTTTTGTGTTGTTGCATGGTCTTCGTTAGGATGTTCTCTATTTCCCTGTTCGTCACTTCCACTTGCCCATTTGCCTATGAATGGTAGGGTGTAGTTTTATTGTGCCAAACTCTGTATTGCTCCATCAGCTCCTTGATCAATATGGAGGTAAATTGAGGCCCCTAGTATTTTTTTATCTCTCTAGGGACCCCAAATCATGTAAAAATGTGAGAAAATAGGAAATTGGTGACCGTTATTTCTTTTGAGTCTCTCAACGCTTGAAATTCAACCCATTTGGTGACATAATTTGTAAATACCAAAATAAACCTCCTCCCTATTGAATGTGGGTTAATTGGTTCCACGAAGTCCATGCCCCACTTATCAAAAGGTTTGATGTGTACCTTAGTTTGGAGGGTCATTTTGTCTTGATGGATTGGTCTACCCATTCTTTGGCATTCATCGCACTTGCTAGTGTATGCAGCCGCATCCTTGAACAAAGTGGGCCAAAAATACCTAGCCTATAGAATTTTGTAGGCAGTTCATTTCCCTACAAAGTATCCTCTACGTGGTTTGTCATGACATGCCTTGAATAATTCTGAGAACTCCTGCTCTGCTATGCATATCCTTATAATTTGGTCACGTCCTCTTTTGAACAGGAGGCCATCAACCCATATGAACGATGCACTTTTCTCTATGATCGCCTACTTTTCTTAAAAAGAGAGAGTAGGTGAGGTTCTTCCGATGGCCAAGTAATTGGCTATATCTGCATACCACGAGACTTGCTCACTAATGGTGAAAAATGCTTATCCAAAAACTGGTCTTCCATTGTTGCATGGTCTACTGGTATCAATCTGGATAGAAAATTTGCTATGACATTTTCCTTGCCTAGTTTATCGATTATTATGATGTCAAATTCTTGTAGTATCTGATAGTTGCATGGTCCGTGTGGACAATTACCTTATACCCGATGATATAATGGTAGAATTTGTTTATGGCATGCACCACTGCAAGGAACTCCTTCTATGTCACCGTTTAGTTGAGCTCGGCTTCTACCATGTTTTTGCTGACATAATAGATGGCATAAAATTATTCGCCATCCTTCTATCTGAGGACTGCTCCAATCGCATTGTTGGATGCATCACAGTAGATATGAAATGATATGGCCCAATTCGGTCCTCTTATAATCAGTGCGGATATCAATTTATCTTTGAGCAACTAAAATGCTTCCTCACAGTATTCCATCTAGTTGAACTCCACATCCTTAGATAATAGTGTGCAGTGGTTTCACAATTTTGTTGAATTCGATGATAAATCGTCGGTAGTACCCGATTTATCCCAGAAAACTCCTTACCTCTCTCTAATTTTTGGGGTTGGGTAGGTCTCTGATGACCTCAATTTTTCTTTTATCAACCTTTATTCCTTCTGTGGAGAGGTGGTGTCCCAGTATGATGCCTTATTGCATCATCATGAAGCATTTCTCGTTACTTAGGGACAAATTGTTTTCCTTACTTCATTCGAGCACTCTTTCAAAATTTGTCATTACTTCATCAAAGGTTTCTCCATAGACGGTGAAGTCATCCATGTATACTTCAACCATGTCTCCCATCATGTCTAAGAATATGCTAAGCACCACCCTTTAAAATGTGGCAGGTGCATTGCACAATCCGAAAGGTAATACCTGATAGGCAAATGTTCCCCATGGGTAGTTGAACGTTGTCTTATCCTGATCCTCTTCTCCTATCTAGATCTGGTTGTATCCATAGAATCCATCTAGAAAGGAGAAATACTTCTTCCCCGAGAGTGTATCCAAGACTTGATCAATGAACGGGAGCAAAAAGTGGTCCTTCTTGGTCGCCTTGTTCAATGCTCTATAATCCACATAGATTTTCCATTTTCCATTCTTTTTGGGGACTACCACTAATGATGATACCCACTCACTGTCAGAAATCAAAAAGATGAATTCAGCGATCAATAGATTTTGGAGTTCTTCCTTGACAATGTCCTTCATTGCTAGATTCATTCTTCTCTGTGGCTTCCTGCTTGGAGTTGTTTGATCATCAAGGTATATCTAATGGGTACAAATTTTTGGGCTAATGCCCTGCATATCTATGTAATCCCAAGCAAATTCCTATTTGTGTCTAACCAAGAGCTCTTCTATTTTCATCAATTGGGTGGGAGTCAACCCACTGTTGACATTCAATGTTCTTCCTCGCCTGATGTGTATCTGCTGAGTGTGGTGGTCTTGGATTCCCACAAATAGCAATCCAGGTATGGGGATGGAGGACTTCTCATGGAGGAACTCCATAATAGTGCCATCCTCATCTTCTTTCACCAACTCATCCAACATCATCACCGGTTGGAGCATGGGCAACTCAAGATTTTCATGATCGATCAACATGGGTTCTCCTACTAAGTCGATGGACTGAGTTGGGGTAAAATGGTCAATATTTTAATGTTCTTCCCATCATATATGGTCATCAAACCATCATGAAAACTAATGTAGGCATCAGCTGTTGCCAACCATGGCCTTCCAAGGATGAGCAGGTAATCGCCCAGCCTAGTCTTAGATTACAGGACTAAAAATTTGGCTGGGTATTCCCATGCACTGACTGTTACTATTACATCTTCTAACATTCCTTTTGGTGCCATGGTCGATTTATCAGCCAGTTGCAGCACTACCATAGTGGGTTTTAGGTTTGTGATTTTTAGCCTCTACATGGTCTCCTGAGACATTACGTTGATGGTTTCTTTGAGATTGACCAACATATTGGATAGGGAATGTCCTTTTATTTTTACAGTTAGCATCGGGCTACTTGGATTTGCATACTTCATATGGCACGTTTTGCCCATCATCAAATCTACCAATTGACCCATGACATTGATAGTCTAGGTTGCTCTTCATCCGGGCTTCCTTAGACACATCTCTCTTATCACTTTGGTATATATCGATACATCTCGGATGGCTTGAAATAATGGAATTGTCATGATGAGGTTCTTCAAGCTAGATAGGATATCAAACTTCGGCTGTGTTACTTTCCTCTATTCTTACAATAGATTGGGAAATGGAGCCTTTAATCTCTCATGTTTTTTTTCTATCACCTCTTCTACAAGAGGTGTTTCTACTTCTTCCTCCTCTTATAACAGTGGAGGCGTTCCTACTCCTATATATATACCAGACCTAAGCTGAATATGGTACATCGGATACATGTCACCCTCCATGTTGTATACTAGTTGATTTACCTTGTTATTCAGATTTTCCATCAGTTGTGTGGGTAGTTGCACAGGTCTTACTTTTGGAAATGCTGGTAATTTCTATTGGGGGTGTGTTGGTTTTACGTTATGTGGGGCTTGGTTCCATGATGTGTGGCCTCTCCACTATTGCCTAGGATATGGATATGGCATCCATGGCTGCTGGTTTAGGAATGTTGTTGGGGGTGCATTAGACTAGGGTGATGGCCCCCACCACCCCATGTTAGGTGGTTGAGGCGGACCTTGGTGCATGTATGGTCCTCTTCCATATGACGACATTCTGGTTGGCATATTCCCCATATGGGGTTGTGGCCAACTCTTTCGATTTCCTATAAAATAGGCATCCATGCTTTCAACTTCCTCCTGATTACTGGGTAGTTGTGGGCACAATCAAGTTTTATGGTTCAGCCTACACACAGTGCATACTCTGACTTTGTTCTCTAGGCATGCATTCTTTGCATGCTTCCCTCTACATTTTGGATAGAAATAGGCCAATGCTGCTTCATTTTATTAATTATTTTCTAACAACAATGTATCCATCTACAATGCTAGAGATGAGATCATTTCACTCTTTAAATCTTCCAAAGATGTTACCTATTTCTATCTTCATGACTAAATTAGTCACCTTCATGGCTCTAAAAGTGGTCTTGCCTCTACTCCTTGAGTAGTTCTGACATAGTTTTCATATGTCTTCCATCGTGTGCTGGTAGACATCACCTACAAAAATCATGTTAAGAGCCTCGAGTGATTCATTGGTAAGTCCTCTGAAAAAGATGCTTTTGAGGGACTTATCAGATAGTCTCGTGTGAGGATATCATTGAATATTGAAGTTGAATCTCTCCCAGTATTCCTTGAGAGACTCATATTATTTTTGCATCATGCTCAGGACCTCTTCTATGGAGTCTCTTGCTCTCCCAAAATCTTGGTATTGCTCTAAAAAGAGCCTCTTCATTTGATCCCAAGTGGCAATGTGTTTTTCTCCCAGACCGATGAACCACCACATAGTTGCATTGTCCAACGTGGAAGGAGCTAGTTTTAGCTTATGTGTATCAAATTTGTAGTCCATAGACCTGCATAAGACATCAAACTTGAATAAAAATAGGTTAGAGTCCTTAGTTGGTTATCCTATGAAGGTCAAAATGTGAGCAAGAGATATGTTATTCATTTTGGTATCTCCTACTCCTTCCTCAATCGGGAAACTAAAGCTAGATGAGACTTCTTCATTGTCAGCCATTTTTTTAGGAAATGTGGTCTCAAATGTAGTGTTTATGGCCTTATGATCGTTTAACAATTTTTGAGTCAAGTCTCTAAGGTTGTTCGATGCTATCATCTAATATTCTATAGCTTTCCAGAATAGGGCTTCCTCTAAGGGTGTCCTATTAAACAAGGGATTTATGATGATTCATTCTTCCCCACATTGATGGGATGAGGAGGAACTTTCGATAAAGTGTGGCTCTTCACTCCAATGGATTGCTGGTGGGTTGGGCGAGTCTAATTCAAATTTAGAATGCTCGACTGACTTAGGTTTTGATGGATTGGTTTTTATAAACCGATTGTTAGGTCCTCTTCTTCTCGAAGAACTCATACAAGGTCAGATGGAAGGTTTCCAGGTATTGTAAATAATCTGGTTGAGATGCTTTCCTGGAAATGATGCCAAAATGTTGCAGGCTAAACAAGTTTAAATTTTTCCTACTTTTGTCACATGCCCATGCATTTAATATATCAACCCAAGGAGCTTCATAAACTTGTGACGAGTCTGAATAAGATTTCTTACAATACCACTTGAGATGAGTCCACTATTTCTACTATTGGAGGGTGTTTCAAACGGTTGTCAATCATTCATGCACTCCTCAATAATTTATGTAAACGAATTATTAAATATACAAAAATAAAATATCCACACATTCCTGGAAATGAACCTACTGCAAATACTGGAAATATCGATACGATAAACAATCTTGTAAAATAGTAAACTAATCTAGAAAAGAATACAAGAAAAGTAGGGGAAGAAATACTGGCTTTTACTAGGCCCAGGCTCCAGTAGCTTCCTCCTAGATGGACACGCACTTAGAACTCTTAGAAATATATTCCAATTATCAAAGTATTACAAAAATATTCTATATCCTCTCTTTGTGTATCTTATTTCTATCTCTTTATTTCTATATATTTTCTATATATCTTTAGAGAGGTTTGTGTGTGTTTATACAACACACCCACAAAACTTCTATTACAAAAGAAGTTGTAACAATTGATTCATCCCAGACTAAACTAGGACATTCTAGTATATGTAATCGACATCTACTAAAGCTAGCATTTGGTTCTATCAGTGGCATGTTCACTGATTAGGTTGTGCTTCACCTGGAATTGGTAGGACATTCTCATACATTGGTGCGATCCCAAATTTAGCTCTACTTGACATAGAGTTGGAACTGCACCAGTCGCTTTTGTCCATGTCATGCTTTTCTGGTCAATAGGTGAAGAACAGGGGCGCCTTCCCTATGCGGAAGGTGCCTGAGTATATCGGGTGCCTTCTCCATGCGAAAGGTACCTTATTGCCGTGGGTGCCTTCCTAGAAGAGGAAGGCAATTATCTTCTATTGGTGCCTTCTTGTGATAGGAAGGTGCTTTGCCTTAGTGGTGCCTTCTTGTTAATGCCTTCCTTATGGGAGGAAGGCACTTAACTTCTAGTGGCGCCTTCCCATCGGTGCCTTCCTTATGGGAGGAAGGCACTTGCCTTCTTGGCACCTTCCTGGAAGAGGAAGGTGCCTACTTCTGCTTGGTGCCTTCCTAGAAGAGGAAGGCACCTACTTACATTTGGCACCTTCCTGGAAGAGGAAGGCGCCTATATTTTTTGCATTGAACCTGAAAGAAACAAAGTGCCAGGTCCATAAAGAGACCTTGACTGATCCAAATATAACTAAATCAATTGTAATTCCACAAAAACACACTGAAAATACATAAATTAGATAACACGCATAATTTCATCAAATATGTATATAATCAATTATAAAATTACACAATCCTTATTATATAGCCGCATAATGATCAAGAAAATATGTACAAAATATGAGCATTTTTGGTACTCATCAAAGTTTTGTGTGACCTTGTTGAGTAGATTTGGACAAGTTCTATGTGAGCTTGTTGAACAGTTTTTATGAGGTTCTGAGTGAGCCTATTGAGCAGAGTTGAGAAAGTTCTTAGTGAGATTGCTAAAGCATATTTGGGTAAGTTCTTGGTGAGCTTGTTGAAGAATATTTGTGCAATTTCTTGGTGAGCTTGTTGAAACAGATCAGTGGATTGCCTACCTGAGCAGATCAGGATTGCCTACCTGATTAGATCAATGGATTGCCTACCTAATCATATCAGTGTGTTGCCTAGCTGAGCAGATAAATGGATTGCCTACCTGAGCATATCAATGTGTTTCCTAGCTGAGGAGATCAGTCGATTACCTACCTAAGCAGATCAATGTATTGCCTAGATTTGATAAGATAAAATTAATCATTGTATTGGATAAATATCCTTATTTTTGTGTGAAATATTATAAGGATATTATCTTATGGACTACCCCACATTGGGGGAACTACGTTAAATCTTGTGTCTCAATTGTGTATGGTGACTTGTGCTCTTGCAAACTATTGATATATGAGTTATTAATGCACACTTCTATATTTTGTTATTGCAATTTAGGATATTAATTGATATTGGTTTGGAAAGAAATTAAAAATTGGGCACTATACTATTCACCCCCCTCTTAGTATAAGATTGTGTTCTTCAAACCTAATAGAGAGACTTCAGTTTTGAGAAAACTAGTATTATGGCCCAAGCTTTGCATAAGGAAAATATTAAGTAGTGTTTATTTTTTATCAAGTTATAAAAAAAACTACCATTAATGAAATGTGAGGAATGAGTGATTTTATAAAAAGTTACGATGTGCAATTTAATATAATAAAAAAAATCTAACTTGTTCAAATATTAGGTGTCTATCCAATAACATAAATCTAAAGAACTTGAAATGACGCTACTTGCTACAAAAAAAAAAAATCAAATATACGGTTATCCTTTTGATCCAACTTCATCATCCTAAATTGGTAGGTTTGGATTTGCCAATCGCTTCAAAGTAATAAAGGAATTCTCTTTAATATTATATTATTTTTGTATTTTCAAGGTTAAACATTATAAAATTTTATCCTTAATTGTATCGGTAGTTCTAAAATTATGTATTCACTTAATTTTGAACTTAGAATGAGGTTTTAGAGAACACATATAATAGTGAAATTTTTAAAATATATATATACCTTAAGTTTATTTTAAGACCACATATAAATAAAGGTTAGGTTACTACACATAAATAAACCTAGGGATTGAAAAAAATGTTAAAGTAATGGTTGGTAAATAATGCTCTCATATAGAAGATAATATTAAATACATTAGGTACTTATTTTATAAGGGTATCAATATTGATGTTTTATAAATTGTTAAATTCTCTTATTTATATTCTAATTTCTTTTTCTTTAATTTTCTTTGGTAATATGTTAAATTCTTGGAATATTAATTTTATTTATAAGAAATAAAAATTCAATTAAAGATATTAAAATTTAATCTTAGGTGTTGGTATTAGAAATGTAATTTTTAGGAAGCCTTGGGAAGCTTCAATTTCTAGGTATGTGTGTAAAACTGATTGCTTTCGACAAGAAAGTGTCTCAAGAGAAGAAAGTGTTTCCAGAGAAAGAATAATTATTTTTGGAAATGCAAATGTCTTACTCTAAATTGTCATGACATATTTTATTTTAAATGAAATAATTTAGATAAGCTTTATATTAGGTATATTTATTTATATTTAATGATTTTAAAAAAGTTTAAGTCTTGGAACTTTGATGAGATTATTTAAAATGACTCAATAATGTCTCTTTTGTGAGATTACTTAAAATGACTTAATAATATCACTTTTGGATTAGAAATTTGGTGGAATATTTAATGCCTTAATTCATATACTATTAGTTAAAATTTATTTTACTCTTGAAGATAGTATTAAGGTTAATTTATTTTATTTTAGGTAATACTTTATTTTGTTTATACCATGCATCAATGTTAAAAAAATTAAAAGTATTAAACTTTAAATTATTTTTAGATCAGTTTTACATTTACTCTTGCATAATGCATTTATAATAAATAATAATATGATTTATTCATAGAATAAACTATAATGTAAGATTCAAAGTTGTAAACCTTGAAAAAACTTGAAAATACTTCGACTTAAGAACCTACTAATATTGGCCATTGAAGGGAATTGTTAAACATAGAAACATACGATGCAAAAAATACATTGATAAGGATATCAACTATCTAAATAAATAAGGCCTATCGAGTAGGATGGCTTAACATAAATTTAATGATATTGAGAAGGATGTCATCCACCTAACTTCGATGGTTCGTAGTGTCAGCTATTGTGAATTGGAGATAATTGTTCTCTAGCAAAATTATAAAGGTTATAGGACCTTATGCTAAGAGAGTAACCAACGATGGTATGATATATCATTCTAGGTTATCGTACAAGGTAGTACGTGAGGGTTATCATAATTCATAATCCATTTGTAGAATAGCCAATGATAACTCAAGACTAAGAGAGTTGGTCCTTGGAGTTGGAAGGTCCAATGATAGAGTATGGGCAGCATTATCATCAATTAATACTTTATCTAAGATACTTGGTCTAGAATCTAGAGTATCGGTGGACCTTGATAATACCTTACTTGAAGGTTAATTATCAGGCATATGCATAACTATGCTAACTCTAGGATGGGATTAAAAGCTTAATAATGAATTGAGATAGGGTCAGTGGATCATTATGACAAGAATAAGGTCATAGAACAATGTCCTCCATGCTCTGATATAGGGAAAATATCCGTCCATCCTTCTAGGTGTTATGGGACCTAGAAGGATAACCGCTTACCGATACTTAGAACTTGAGAATGAGAAGGTAAGTCTCAAGAAAATTACAACATATTGTAGGTTTTGGCCAATACCGAGCACTCATGATTTTGTCTGCAGTGGTATTTTATATCAGGGTGCAGAACCTTATGCCTGTGAAATAATATAAAGTTGGGTGCATTTATGTAAATAATGAATTTGCTTCTTGTAAATAGATAAAATTTTAAATTTGTAATTTTCTCAACTAGAAGAGTTAGACTTGAGTTGTTATATTTCTTGTTGTTCTAGAAAATAGTATACTATTTTTAGTCTTCCATTAAATTTGACTACTATACAAAAAATAAGGAAACAAAACACATTCAATGGATGCTTATGATTATAAATCGGGTGAACATTTCATAGTACTACCTAGGACCGATGTGATAATCTATCTACCATCCATATTATCCGTAATCTAGTGATTTATTAGTAAACTAAGCATTTTGAGATTTGTATGCAACATGTTTAATGGATTGATACCCATGGGATGCTTTATTCAATTTTTATATTATCAATAGAGTATGCAATTTAGATTCTAACCAAGGTCATGCAAAAGTTACTTTTATGTGTGTGTGTGAGCTACTTGGTATGGGAAAGTGTCCCTTAAGGTAGGATGACTAGTATGTGTATCTCTGAAGAACACATTTTTATATTGAGAGGGGGGGTGAACAGTATAATACAAACTTTTAATTTTCTTCCAAATGATAACAAAAATAATATCAATACAGTAAAATAAATAATGCACAAATCATCACACACATGAGAGACACAGATTTAGTGTGGTTCATCCAATGTGGGCTACATCCATGAAGAAAATATGTCTTCCAAATTTTCTCAAAAATATCTTGGAAATCAATTCCTTATTATAATTTTTATGGACTTCTATCCAAAGGAGATCTTAATGCCTAATTATTAGATATATGTATCTCTATCCACAAGAGAATTATATCCCCTTTGTTCTAGTTCGTGGATATCTATCCACAGTAGAACTATATCCCCTCTATCTGGTTCATGGATCTCTCTCTATAGGATAACTCTATCTCATATAATCTGGTTTGTGGATATCTCTCCATAGGATAACTCTATCCCCTCTACTATGGTTCATGGATATCTCTCCATAGGAGAACTTTATCCCCTCTGCTCTAGTTTTTAGATATCTCTCCATAAGATAAATCTATCCCATTTGCTATAGTTTGTGGATCTCTCTCCACATGAAAAATCTATCCCCTCTACTCTAGTTCATAGATATCTCTCAAGAGGAGAACTCTATCTACTCTGCTCTAGTTTTTAGATCTTTCTCCATAAGATAAATCTATCCCATTTGCTCTAGTTCATGGATCTCTCTCCATAGGAAAACTCTATCCCCTATGCTCTAGTTCATAGATCTCTCTACATAGGATAAATCTATCTCCTCTGCTCTGGTTTATGGATATCTCTCCACAAGATTACTCTATCCCTTTTGCTCTAGATCATGGACCTCTCTCCATAGGATAACTCTATCGCTCTAGTTTGATTCTTTTCAATCTACCCTATAAGCAACCAAATATGCTCTCAAATCTATCTCAAATGTAACCCAAGCCTTAAAATAAAGCTTGATCAAATTAGCAACCAAACATACTCTCAAATATGTCTTAAATTAGACCCAATATTTAAAACAAATCTTGATCAAATCAAAAACCAAAACTACTTTCAAATATATCTTAAATCTACCCCAAGCCTTAAAACAAAGCTTTATCAAATCAAAAACCAAAGATGATTTCAACTCTATCTTAAATCTACATGATACCTTATTAAGGCTAGCATAAATTTACCTCAAATATACCCAAATATATCTCAATGCTATTTCAAGTCTTCACAAGACTTGCTCAAATCTAGCTCAAATTTTCTCCAAGTCTTCTCATAATACTTGCTCAAATCTGCCTCGAATCTATTCCAAGTCTTCTCACAAGACTTGCTCAAATCTGCGTCAAAGATATTTACAGAACCTCCTCAAATATTTCCAAATATTGCATACAAACAAATGTTTATATCTCTTAAAAAGATACTTTCTTCAACTAGGTAATTCAGACATATTCTACCTAGAATTCGTTTAACCTCTAGAACATATAGAGAATTATATGCATGATCAAAATCCCAATATGTTCTTCACATTCAAAAATATTTCATTCAACTAGTCCAATCTCTATCTCTTGTAAAATCCCTTTCAAATCAAATTAAAACAATGTATAATTTGCTTCACAAATCTAATCTATATTTCTTGCAAATTTTATATTAAATATCAACTTCAATAATGCACAAATTTCCTTCACAAGATTGATCTCAAACACTTTTACAATTGCTTTCAATATCTCTCAAACCAATGTTCAAAAGATTTCAAAATGATGCACAAACTTATCTTTAAACCTAGCACAAGTAGTTCACAATTTCTAGCACAAATGTCTCACTCTCTTTCAACAATGGAAGTGCACTTGTTCTCAAATTATAACTCAAATATTTTCAACAATGCTTACAAAACAACCCTTTTATATCCACCTTATGTTCAAGAAATATTTACTAAACCAAACATATTAAACAAGGAATGATATACCCATACCTTTTATTTTACTCTGATGAAGATATATCCTAAAATCTTATCTTACAAAAAACTTATCCTCCTTATGCCACTACAAGGTTTAGTTGTAGAACTCTAAAGGTTCTAGCATAATTTTAATAAATAAATAATTAAAATAGCATCTAAATTAAAATAATCACTTTTATAAAGAATCAATGTTTCACTGGTAGGAAGGCCCCTCCAATGCATTAAATAAACAATTATATATTCTTCTTCATGGATGATTTGATATGAATTCTTCTCATAGCATATATATAAACTTTTTCAATAATGACTTTTCAACCACTATAATAATGAAATATATAATTAAAGTAATAAATAATAATTAATAAGTAATGTCAGGATGTGGGATCCTAACATGCCACCCTACTTAAAAAGATATTTATCCTCAAAGCTCAAAGTAAGTATCTTGTTTCTTGTTTTCCTAGTTGAATTTGTGCAAGTTCTTGTACTATCTTAATGTCACTTTTTCAAAGGCAGTGATATCTTGAAGGTTGAAGTGTTAGTGATGGGTTTTCAAGAAAAATAGTAGAATTTTCCCTAGGAGAATTGTGATGATGATGGGAGGGAAACCATTGAGGTTCCTCAAACACTTTAGAATGTTGCATCAAAATTTATAGTAATGCTTTCATATCCTTTTGTGGATCCTTGGTAGAGCCAACGGAGAAGGAGTGTGTAGTCACTCTATGTTGGTCCATATGGATTTTTTTATTTGCAATATCCATCAGTGTTATGCCCTCCTTGTTAGTTGCATATTTATTCACACCAGGTATATCTTTAATTGAAGCTTATCAGGATGAATTATCATCTATTTTCAAGACTTCTTGGGAGGTTTTATCATTTCTTAAAAATTGGGTTTCTCCACTTGCATCTGCTTCTGCCTGGATTTTTATTAGATACTCCAACTTATTACAAATGCTGCCAAAAAGAATTTCAATGCTTTTTCTTTTATAATCTCATTCATTCCTTATTATTCCATTTTGAGCATTTAATTTGTCTTCCACTATTTTGGCTAATCAAATGGTATGCATCATGGTATAGGGTTTGAACTTCATCACTTCCATTTTAATTTTTTTCTTCAATCAATTGATGAAGCAAAATATGAGAAATGCTTCATCCAACCCTATGTTTCATTTGGTTATATCCTTAAATCAAATTTCATACTCATGCACGATAGTTTTTTGATGAAGAACCTTAATCAATTCCCACATGGTTGGGTCCCACGTGGATCTGATACCAAGTGGTATAACCCTGAAGGTTTTAGCATAATTTTAATAAATAATTAATTAAATTAGCATCTAGATTAAAAGAATCACTTTTATAAAGAATCAATGTTTCACTAGTAGGAAGGTCCCTCCAATGCATTCAATAAACAATTATATATTCTTCTTCATGGATGATTTGATATGAATTCTTCCCATATCATATATATATAATTTTTCAATAATGACCTTTCAATCATGACTTTTCAATCATGACTCTTCAATCATGACTTTTCAACCATGAGTTTTCAATAATAATGAAATATATAGTTAAAGTAATAAATAATAATTAATAAGTAATGTTAGGATGTGGGATCCTAACATTTAGATACCAAAATACTTTCTCAAACCATGCACATGAACTTCCTTCTCAAAAATATATGTTCAACGAAATTTGAAATTGATGTTCAATAACTCTTCTCTTGTTCTCAAAAATAGGGCATTAATAATTATCAAATACCTTCAAACTCACTTTCATCATACATAAGTTACAATAAAATTATAAACCACTATAACACATTATTACTCCTATTCTTACATACAAAGCATATCCCCTTTGTTTTTCTTTACACTTTTTGCAAAAATAAAAAATATATAAGACACTCTTTTTAATTTATGTTTGCAAAATAAAGAATCTTAAAATAAATCCTTTTACACACAACTTTATTACCTGACAACCTTATGACTCCCTAATTATATAAAAATAATAATTAATAACTCGACCTTTATAACTCCCTAATAGCAACTGAACACTTCTATTCCACTTAACCCTTATAATATTTTTATTTAAACTCATGCCCTTATGACTCCCTAAGCACCAAGAAAAATTTATAACAAAAATATCTCCCTTGCTAAATGCTACCGCGTGGATTAGAACGCATGACCTCATGGAGCCCATGCTCTAGTGTGTGCTAGAGCACCGTGTGGGCTAATTGCCCACACAATAACCAATGTGCACTTTGTTCCCTTTAAACTTGTATCACTCCTTTGATAAAAAAAACAAGCAAAACTATAACAGTGCATCTTGTCTTGAGACCTCCACTTCCTTGTGCAGGGTCTACCTGCCACCTGAGCTACCTACTCGGATAAAAGCCAAACTATGCTTGCTCTCCCTTTAAATTTTTGCACTATTCATATATCTTTGAAGCACGTGTGTCACCCTTGCTATCCCTCGCACTAGATATCATGTATGGTTCTCATTGCCTCCACATTGGGTATCATGCATAGTTATCATGAATCGATCGAGTATATTTTCCCTTCATCACACACATTAATTAAATTTTCAAAGTTTTTTAATTTCCTCCTTAAATACTATGCTTCCCTCTTAAAATTTGGACATTGATGCATAGAGGGAGTTGTATATAAACTTTTACCGCTCCTTTGTTTAAAAATATTTTATTATAATATTTTAAATCTTGAAAATATTTAAATATATTATAATTTAATCTTTTCCCTTTGGGCCATTTCATAAACCTTTTTATTATAATATTTTAAATCTTGAAAGATTTAAATATATTATAATTTAACCTTTTCACTTTGGGCCATTTCATTAGGTCTTGTATTTTTGCCAATGCCATCATGGAGAACTTAAATAAATTTTGTTTTTATTTGCAAATACCACCAAGGAAAAATAATTAAACCTTTCCATTTTGTTTGCAAAAACCACCATGGAGAAATGCCTTGTATTTTTCTTGCTCACACAACCATGAAGAGTGCATTGTGAACCAATACTTCCTTTGACATCAATGACAACCAATGTACTCAAAATTTCCAACAATCTCCCCCTTTGTCATTGATGGCAACCCTTTCTAAAATTTTCTTTTCCTATCACTATAATCCAAATCTGCTCCCCCTGAGAAACTACTATCCTTGACTGAATGCTCTCCCCTTACTTAAATATCTTCCCCTTTGACATCAATGGCAAAGGGACTCTTATGAGGCTAAATATAAGACTCTTAGCTCAACCCCATACCCACATCCTCTCATTTAGCTGATTAATTTTGGGGTGGGAGTATCTCTACTCCTAGCATACAATGTTCTTTTTCTTTGTCAACCTTATTTTTCAATATTTTTTTAGCCATACCTTTTTTATCCTTTTGAGTGTCCATGTTCTTGCTTGTCTTTGGAAGTTCTAAAAACTTGGTTCTACACCACTTGGCCTTATGCACAATATTATTGCACTTGTAACACTTAATGTTATAATTCTTGGAAGGTATAAATATCTTGAAGCTCCTCTTGGTGAAGCCACAATCAATTATGTCATGAACCCTATAGTGGATTGCTTTATGACCAATGTGATTACAAGAGTAGCAATACCCTTGAAAGAAATATCCATATTTTAATGAGTTGAAATTCCTTTTAGTGAGACCATACTCCCTCTTTCCATGAACTTTACAATGCATAGCCTTGTGACCAAACCTATTATATGAAAACAACATCCTTTGAAGAAATCCTATTTTGAAACCTCTACCCTCTTAGTCCTTTATTTGCATTCTCTATGATGATCCATGTTTCTTGTCTATGCATTATTTTATTTCTTAGTGAAGCTTCTATTCTTAATATTATCCTCATAAGTCTTAATTTATTCTTCACTCTCTTCCTCTAAAAACTCTTCTTTTAAGCTTTATCTCGATCCTTATTCTTGTTTCTCTTGTCCTTCTTCAAAACCAAGTCTTGTTTTGATATATGAAGATATTTGTGCGATGATGATTTTATCCAAACTTTTAGAAATTTTCCCAAACCTATGTAGCTTGTCCTTAGAATATTTCACTTCCATACTTAGAGAAACTACCTCATGTTCTAGTATTTCACATTCTAAGTCTTTTACCTCTACGTTTTCAACCATGACCTCTTTAACTCTCCTTGCCTTATATTTTGAGTTTGTTAGGTATTTTAGAAGGTTTTCCTTTTCTTCCTCATGTTCTTGAACTTGAGCATTTAGTCTTGAATTCTACTTTCTAACCTTTTCTAATTATTTGAGAGCAACAATAAGTTCTACTTCTAGATCAATTGTGCCTTCCTATTAATTTTTATGAATATTTATCTACTTCTTGGTCTCCAAGAGCATCTTCATACTTTTCAAATTTATCTTCAATACGAGCATATTCTTCCTCTTCTATTTCCAAAAATAGAATCTCTTCTTCTTCACTATTTGAGAGTCTTTCATCACTGTCATTTGAAGTCTTGCTTGCCTTTTTAACATGGAAACTCCTTTTGTGCCTTTGAAATAACTTGTTTTCATGCTTACTTTGACCATACTTGTTTTTCTTTTCAAACCTGGATTTTCCTTCCTCCTTTCTCTTATGATCATGTTTCTCTTTACTGCAACCACTTCTAGCTTGTGGACAATTTGATGCATAGTTACCACAATTACCACAATTAAAATATTTCATAGTCTTCATATCTTTGTGCTTTTTTGAGTCCTTGTTTATTTTCACATAGTTATGATGCACCTTGCTAGAGCCATAACTTGTGAACTATACATCCGTTGGCCTTGAAATATAATAGGTGCTTCTGCATGTGTGTTCTACATCAAGCAAATCTTCTATTATCTTGACTATCAAAAAAACATGTTTTCTGGACCTAACTCCTCCATCTAGTGTTCCAAAATTAGCTTTTAGAATATGTTCTTGAGTTTTTGGGCTTTTTTGAATGTTAGAAGTTTATTATCTTTTGTTATACCTTAATTTGAGACCTAATATTTTAAATTAAGGTTTGTTATTGTAAGATAGATGTGTACACCGAATTTGGGTGCAATCCGACTCATTTCTATTTTTAGCAGTTTTTAGAAAAAGACATTTTTAGGGTTTCTTTGCTTTTCGATTGCTATATGATGATTGTAATATGTTGGGGAAGAGAAGTGAATCCAAAAATGAGAAAAAAAATTATGTATTGGTTTATTTCCATGTATTGTATTTTTTATGTGAATGGAGGGTTTTACATATTATTTTCATTTATCATAGTTTTTGGTATTATGTTTGGTATCAGAGTGGGTGTGATCTCATTAGTGAAGAGAAGATTCTACCTAGAAGATATGCCTATATGAATAGGTAGATCGAGGATCTAAATGCAAAAATAGCATTACTGACTGGTGTGATTGATCGCATGGGAGAGAGACGTTCCAGGGCATGTGCAAATAAAGGATCTAATGATGAAAATGTACCTGAGGAACATGGATTTGAGGTCCACATAGAAGCATAACCAGAGGATCTAGAGGAAGAAGGGTATAATTTTGAAAATCAACTAATACAAGATCTAAAGGGGCTTAAGGGGAATCGATTTGGGATCAAGATTTATGTTCCCGAGTATGTTGGTGGGTTGAAATCATAGGAGTTGATCGATTGGATCAATAGCCTAGAAAAATATTTTGAATGGAGTAACCTTGCTAAAGAGAAGAAGGTTAAGCTCGCATGCACAAATATGAAGGTACATGCATTGATTTGGTGGGATCATTTATAGACTACACGATAGAGTAATGGAAAGAAAAAAAATAGGGATTGGACAAAGAAGAACAAGAAGTTATAGGAAAAAATTATACATGTAGACTACTCCCAAACCCTATTTTATAGATTTTATAGAAGGATAAAAGCATCAAGGACTATACTAATGAATTCTACAAGCTATCGATTCAAGTGGAGCACAATGATACGAAGGACCAAAAGGCTTCCAAGTATGTAAATGGCCTAAGTTTTGCTATCCAAGATGAGATGAGCATGCATCACACTATTACAGTGGAGGATTCATATCAAATGGACCTCAAGGTAGAGGAGAAATTAAAAAGGGTTAATAGAATAGATAAGAAGGGATTCACACCCTCTTCATATCAAGGTCGAACTGGATCTAATTTTCTCAAGGAAGAATCCTCAATACCTGCTAAACAAGAAGAAGATGGGCAAAATTTGAGAGGAAGAGGATACCAATGAGATAGAGGTTACAGTGGTGGATGAAATGAGAATGATCCAATAAGGTCATATACCTATTATGGATGTGGTGAGGAGGGGAACAAAGCATTGAATTTTTCCCAACATGATGTCCAAGAAAGGGATCAAGGAGGATAAGGAGGGGTCAATATTCTTGAGATGGAAGAGCAAGATGAATATGAAGTTGTTGTTGACATGGGGGAAGCACTTATGATAAGGAGGACACTGATTATTCCTAATAAATAGAAGATGCAAAGCAAAGAAAAGGGGTAGAACATAGATGGTGATTATTCTAGGCTATGAACAAACATCTTTCAAACAATGTGTACATCAGGAGGAAATGCATGTAACATTTTCATTGATGGTGGTAGCTATGAGAATATTGTGTCAAATATCATGGTTGATAAAATGAACCTGGAATGCAAAAAGCATTCTTATATATATCGTATCTCATGGGTTAAGAATGGGAATGAGGTAACAGTAGATCAGAGGTGTTTAATTAATTTTTCAATTGGGAGCACTTACAATGATCACGTGTGGTGTAATGTGATCCCGATGGATGCATGTCACATTATTTTGGGAAGACTTTGGCAGTACGACAGGGCTACTAACCATAATGAGATAAAGAATAATTACACATTCTTGAAGGATGGTGTAGAGGTAGTTCTTGTACCTCTGAAGGAGGATGGGTCTAGTGAGAGCTTGTTGATGATGAAGAAGTTTCTTGCAAAGATCAAGGATGTTAGCTTCTATTATGCCTTAATAGTTAGGAAACTAGAAATGAAGGAAGTGGTTATGCCTATAGTAGCAACTAAGTTCCTAAGTGAATATAAATATGTCACACAAAAGGAGTTACTAGATGGACTACCACCAAAGAGGGATATCCAACATCACATGGATTTGATTATAGGATCATTGCTCCCAAATCAGACAGCTTATCGGTTGAACCCAACATAGAATGTAGAGTTGAGTAGGCAAGTGATATAATTGATAAACATAATTTGGTATCAGAGCAAGTTGGATCTTGTTGGGAGGATAAAAGAGAAAAGAAGAGGAGAGCAAAGAGGCTCCAAGAAAATTAGCACTCTGTGCAGTGATTGTAGAAGGTTTTTAAAAATGTAGAGAAAGAAATTGGCACTCTGTGTAGTACTTGCAAGAGGTTTTTTTAATGTAAATCCTCAAAGAAAGAGATTGACACTTTGTTAGTGCTTGTAGAAAGTTTGTAGCACTTTGAAGAAATAAATTAGCACTCTATTAAGGCTTGCGGGAGGTTTTTTATGTAAAACCTCAAAATAAGAAATTGGCACTTTGTGTAGTGCTTACAGAAGGTTTGTAAAACCTTAGAGAAAGAAATTGACATTTTGTGTAGTGCTTGTAGGAGTTTTTTTTTTATGTAAAACCTCGAAGGAAGAAATTGGCACTATGTGTAGTGCTTGCAGGAGGTTTGAGATATAGAACCTTAGAAATATATTGGTACTTTGAGGATCACTTATAGATGTGTTGTCCTATATGGAGAGCAATTATGAGTTTGATCAAAGAAACTCGTAGGAGCAGAGTTCTTTTCAACCAGAGGAGAATGATGTAGGAGCCTATCTTTAGAGGGTTTTTTTAAATGCAGGAGCCTATCTTTAGAGGATTTTTTTAAAAGGAGTTTTAAAGTAATTTTTTATTACTCAAAATGGAATTCTTTGATGCAAAATATAATTTGCTAAGAATGGTAATTAGTAAAAAAAGCAATTTCTTTTGAAAAATAATTTTCCAAAAATAATAATTACTTAAAAAGGTATTTTTGGTAGAAAAATCAAATTTTCAAAAATAGTATTTTTTTAATTTTTAGGGCTTTAAACTTTAGGGTTTTCTTTTAGGGTTTATTTTAGGGCTTCAATCTTTAGGGTTTTATTTTAGGGTTTCTTTGGGGATATATATTCCTTTGGTATTGCATTGTAAAAGGGGGAAGTGAATCCAAGAATGAGAAAATAAATTATTTATTGGTTTATTTCCATGTATTGTAGTTTTTATGTGAATAGAGGTTTTTTTTTATTATTTCCATTTATTGTAGTTTTTATATAAATGGAGGGTTTTACATATTATTTTCATTTATCACAGTTTTTATGTAATGGATACAACTCTACTCAATCTCTTGCACTAAACATAATATATTCAGTCTAGCACAAATCTGCTCAATCTCTGTCCTTAAATATGTACTAAATATAGTCCTTGGGTCTAGTACAAATCTACTCAATATATCCTCAAATCTGCACCAAAAACAATCCTTTGATCTATCATAAATCTACTCAATATTTGTCCTTAAATTTGCACTAAACACAGTCCTTAAGTCTAGCACAAATCTGCTCAATAGGTTCACTCAAAACCTACTCAAATTTTCTCAAAATGCTCACATAGAACTTGTTCAAATATGCTCAATAAGTCCTCTCTAGGACTTTATTAAATCTACATTGCAAGATTCCACAAAATCTTGCACAAAATCAGTCCACAAATCCTCTCAAATATTTGCCTCAATTCAACTTAACAAGTCCACACATAACTCAATAGAAGCATAAAGAGAATTGTTAGAGACTTAATATATTCTATACTCAATACTCAATCACTAGACATGCAGGAGGTTATTCATGTGTACCATGATTGTATGCTGGAAGAAGTTACCATTGGACTTGAATCTTGAAAAATCATGGTCCTTGACCCACAAGGTTGGTTGCTCTTGTGCTTGGTGTGTACTTTGTTTAGTGTAGCTTTTGCGTTTTGGCTAGATAGAGTAAGCAAGGAAAGAGAGCAGCAGGCCAAACTTAGATGTATTCTACTCTTGGGTGTATGGGCACCTGGATAGGGTGGTTGGCATGGAATTATTCTTTTGTGTGAGTTGTGCATGCAGAGAGCAATTTGAGTTGTGTTTGTTTTGGTGTACAGGGGTGTGCATGGATAGGGTAAGCAAGCTAGGTTGGAATACTTTTTGTGCAGTTGGTGTAGAGAGTGTTGAGGATCCCTTGGTCTAATTTTGGATCAAAAGGGATGTTCCCCAGTGTTGATATGATGGTGGAGTTTTCCACGACATCGAGAGCATCACCGATTTAAGTGGGGGAGAATATGGGCAAATATGAGAAAACCCAGTTTTTCACAACCTATGTCTACAAAGGAGAGTTTATTGCGAGGATCTAGTGCTACGAGTAGACATGTAGAAAAAATAGCCAGATAGTGTACTAGGTTCAATGAGGGTGAATGAATGGTCTCACATTCATCCCACACCTTGAGAGCCTTAGGCGACCATTGTCATGAGTGGGTGCATGGCAAGAATGGCAAGGTAACATGATATAGATAGCTTTATTGATCTTGTAAAGTGTGAGTGTTAAGGTGGATGCACACCTTGACTTGCTCTTTGAAGCTCTTGAGCTACAAGATGATGCATAAGATGCATGGGAATGCTAGAAGCCCTTTGGTTGTTGTATTGTGCCAAGTGATAGGTGTTTGCCCATGTGCCAAGCTAGAGGGACTGTGCAGTAGGAATACCAAGTCCTTGTGAGGTGCAAGTTTGGGTGTGTCCAAGTGCAAAGTCGAAAGAGATCATGTGCACAGATGTACCATGATCTTGGCTTAGTGGAAGCATGTATGGACTAGGGCATGTTGATGGATTGGTCAATACTGGTGGTTTGCAAAAGGGCATGATGGCAGGATGGTAGTTGGATGTTGTTGGCTCAAGGATTCATGAGTTGCTTTGGTATGGCAAGGGGCCATGAAGTGACTAACATGATATCAGTGTTGTCTAGATGTCGTGTGGATGACCTGAATGTTGATGACTCTTGTATAGAGGATGAGCTATGCTAGAAGGAGACCATGAGTAACTCATGTGTGGCTGGAAGTCATGTTGGAGGGAGTTGCTAGAATTATGAAAGGTTGTTCATGCTTGAGTCCTAAGTGTTACGAGGGAGCTCAACGATGTTCTTGCTCTAGTGTGGTGGTAGGTTATGTCATTAGGGCAGTGAACATGATGGTGCATTTTACTTGTATTGTGTAAGGACCAAATGCAGTTGAATCGTGAGTCCTGGAGGTTCTTGGATGGCGGGGAGAAGTACCAATTTGCATTGTGAGAGACCCACGCATGAGTCCATAGTGTTGGGTAGTGATGGAGATTTGCATTTGAGATTGTGAATGACACCATGGTGGGAATGGCCATTGTTCTTGTGTGGTAGGTTGGCCATGCTAAAATGGGACAATGGACATAAGGGAAATTTCTATGTGTAGAGATGTACAAGGAGTTATGTGGGTTAAAATCAAATGTACGAAGCTTATCAGTATCGATATGAGTCAGGCCAAGTAGTTGGTATTGTGGTTTCACCTTATGTGTGGGAGCTTGAGTTGTGTTACTTTGAAATTCAGGCAGGATGCTTGGGGAAAAGGTAGTAAGCTTGTGGTTGGATCATTTGTTGAGCAAGGTGTAGCAAAAGCAGTGCAAAAGGATTGTAATTATTGTCAACACAGACAGATTGATGCAGTTGAAGCAGTTCAGAGGTCAGTCAGATCAAGTGCAGAAAATCTCAAGAAAAACAGAGGGGACCCAGATCCAAAAATTTGCGAGAAAAAGACAAGGAAGAAAACTGTCGCGATATCGCGACATGTTTTCTGTCGCGATATCGCGACATGGTTCCTGTCGCGATTTCGTGACATACCGGAGGAGAGAGAAAGTTCATAAGAAAATGTCGCGATTTCGTGACATACCGGAGGAGAGAGAAAGTTCATAAGAAAATGTCGCGATATCGCGACATACCGGAGGAGAGAGAAAGTCCATAAGAAAATGTCACGATTTCACGACATATCCGAGGAGAGAGAAAAAGCACGCCAAAATGTCACGATTTCGCGACATGTCTGAGGAGAGAGAAGATGCAAGTAAGATTGTCACGATTTCGCGACATGGCTGAGGAGAGAGAAGGCGCAAGCAAAATTGTCACGATTTCACGACAAAAAGGATGAGAGAGAAAGTGCATGAGAAAGTGTCGCGATTTCGCGACATGTTGGAGGCAAAGCAGCAAAGTGAAGAAAGCGTAGCGATTTCGCTACATGTTGCAATTTCACTGGTGAAAGCGAAGAAAAGGCACTAAGTAAGGAAAGTGTAGCGATTTTGCTACAGGCTCTAAATGCAAAGGATGAAAGATGTAGCGATTTCGCTACAAGCTTGAAACACTAAGAACAAAAGTGCAGCATTTTTCTAACTGTTTCAAAAGGCAAGGTAAAAAGGTGTAGCGATATCGCTACAGGTTGAAAGTGCATAGTGCGGAGGTGTAGCGATATCGCTATAGGTTGAAAGTGCAAGGTAAAAAGGTGTAGCGATTTCGCTACAGGTTGAAAGTGCATAGTGCGGAGGTGTAGCGATATCGCTACAGGTTGAAAGTGCAAGGTAAAAAGGTGTAGCGATTTCGCTACAGGTTGAAAGTGCATAATGCGAAGGTGTAGCGATTTCGCTACAGGTTAGAAACACATGTTGGGAAGGTGCAACGATCTTGCTACGAGTTCAAAGTGCAAAGTGGAAAGGTGTAGCGATATCGCTACACGTCGGAGTTTCACTAGCTAGCAGCAAAGAAAAATGCTAAGGCAACAATGGTGTAGCGATTTCGCTACATGTAAGGTCTTCGCGGCTGCATGGAGTAAAAATTGTACGAAGGCCAGAAGCGTCGCGATTTCATGACATCTTAGAAGATGACGTCAGCAAAACCAAAATGTGTCGCGATTTCACGATAGGGTGAACGAAAAGCCATTGCAAGCCGAAAACGTCGTGATTTCGTGACATCTTTGAAGATGACGTCAGCAAGTTTAAAAATGTCGCGATATCGCGACAAGTTGCCAGAGAAGCCTCAGGAAGCCGAAAGTGTCGCGATATCGCGACTAAGTTGAGGATGACGTCAGCAAAGCGAAAAATGTCGCGATATCGCGACAGGTAATGTTTTGGCGAGAAAAAGGTCTAAGAGGCATTCAAAGTGACAGGTGTCAAAAAGGCGCCAGTTACGATAAACCTAACTGGAGTCAGATCTGCAGTTCCAAGTGACAGGTGGTGAGAATGCATAGGAGAAATTCATGCTGCAGTTAACTGTAGTTACAAGTGAAAGTGACTAGACAACGAATTTAAGAAGAGAACGGTCTTGCAGGGCCGTGTTGCAATGGTGCAAAGGTGGCGATTACAAAGAGTAGCTATGAACTAAGCATTGAATGTAGAAGTTGAGGTGATAAGATGGGTAAAGAGAAGTTACGTAGATTGGAAGAACAAGATAATAGAGCATCGAAAGCATAAGGGTTATCGATACGAGAAAAAGAATGTGCAGAAGAAGGTCATCGAATATGCAGAATGTGCGAGAGAAAAAGTATGGTCGAATGTCGTAAGAAAGCGGCTAAAAGGCGGATCAGGTCGGAGAAGGATTAATGACACTTTGATCGTAGCCGAAGGTACATGAAAATGTTGGAGGGAAAGTTAAACCGTTTGAAATTGAGCCGTTCGAAGAAATCAAGTATATAAGGATCGAACTGGCATAGTGAGAAGGTTACTGTGACTGTGTTTTCATTGTGCATTTAAAAGGTCTCAGTGAGTAAGGGTGTTGTAAGAAAACAACCTTAGATCAAAACCTGTAATTCTATTGAATATTCAAGAGAAAGGTTTTAGATTAGATCAGAAGATATTGAGTCTCTAACAATTCTCTCTATGCTTCCGTGAGATTTTTGTATGTGCTGTAGACCAGTGAGGGTCTTGTATAAGAGAAGGCATCTTTATGTCCATTTATCTTGCAAAATAGAAATCCAAGTTGGTGCTTGGATAAAGGGGTTGGTGCTCCTATCTATTGCAGCAGATAAATCAGGGGTTGGTGCTCCTTCCAGTGGGTGCTGGTAAACAATTGTAAATATTGAATCCTTGCAAAGACTGGATTTGGATTGAAGTCCAAACAGTCATTATTTGAGGAGTAGCCACATCGGTGAACCTCGTAAAATCCTGTGTTGTGTGATGCTCTTGTGTGATACTTGCATTATCTAGTTTCAAGCTTGCATTATTAGTTTTAAAAGTTGCAGATTTAAGTTTTTAAGTAGTTACACTCGATTCACCCCCCCTCTCGAGTGTCATTGTGAGAATATCAATTGGTATCGAGCCGGGCACTTGCACAAGCTTAATCGGCTAAGGTGTTCTTGGGAGATATACAATGGCCGGTGGTGAAGGTTTTTCTTCTAACAAAGCTCCTCTGTTCGATGGAACAAACTATTCTTTCTGGAGGCTCAGAATGCAGACCTATCTCTGTGCATTGGGTTATGACATTTGGGAATCTGTTGAAAATGGATACACCACTCCCACTGTTCCTCCAACAGATGCTGCTGAAAAGAAAAAGTTTGAGAACAACTCGAAAGCCAAGAATGCTATTATGTGTGGATTGGTCGACAGTGAGTTGATACGCATCATGAACTGCAAATCTGCTAAAGACATATGGGACAAACTGCAAAGCATTCATGAAGGAGATAGCAAAATCAAGGAAGCTAAGCTACAAACACATCGTGCCCAGTTCGAAGCATTAAAGATGACCGATGATGAGAACATAGAAGCTTACATGCTGAGAGTAAACGAAATCATCAATGCAATAAGAGGACTGGGGGAAGAAATGGAAGATGCAGTTGTTGTGAAGAAGGTACTGAGAACTCTCAACAAAAGGTTTGATGCAAAGGTTTCTGCTATAGAGGAAGCAAAGGATTTAAATATTTTTAGTTTGGATGAAATGCATGGATCTCTAACTGCATATGAAATGAGGATTGGTCAAACTAAGCCCTCAGACAGAGAAGCAGCCTTCCAAGCTCAGAAAAATATAAAATCTAAACTAGAATCTGAGGAAGAAGAATCTGCAGATGAAACTGAAGCAAACTTTGTTAGGAAACTAGTAAAGGGAAAAGGGAAATACAGAGGGAAGCTACCGTTCAAGTGCTTTAACTGTGGAGGCATCGGGCACTTTGCAGCAAAATGCCCAATGAAGGAGAAAAATAAAAATGATGAAGGAACACATCCAGAAAGAAATGTCTGGAAAAAGAAACCACATTTTAGAAAAAGGAACTTCAAGAAGAAAAGTTTCCTTTCTCGGAACATCGATTCTTCTGAAGACAGTTCTAGTGAGGAATCAGAAGAAGAAACTGGTGAAGCCCTATTCATGGCTTTTGAAGAACAAAGAACTGAAGAAACCCAGGAGTGTGAAGAAAAATTAGACGATGAGGCCGAGGTAGATCTGGAAGGTGAGTTGGTGGCTGCTCTTGAAGAGTTAAGTGCAGAAAGGAAAAGAAATAAAAAGATTACAAGAAAATTTGAGGAGGCCAGTAATGTAATAATCAGTTTGAAAGTACAAACTGAAGAGCATAAGAAAAAGTCTCGAAGATTTTGAAGCACAGCTAATCATGAAAATAAATGAGTGCAACAAGCTAGAAGAAGACATAGTCGGATTAAGGCTGCAACTAGAAGAAATGAATCAGAAACCGAGTTGTCATCAAAAATTTGAAGACAGGTTCGAAAAACTGAATAAAATGTTGAATAATCAAAGGCCCATGGGCATCAAGTTTGGTTTGGGCTTTGATGAAGGAGAATCCTCAAAGGACTCAAAGGCTATAACTATAGAACCAATAAAGAATAAAGACAAGATCAAGGTTGATAAAGATAAACCGTATCAGGCAAAAGAAAACAACAAGTCCAAGCTCGAAAGGAGTGCTACAAATGATGGATTCACCAAAGTCTCTCATCAAAGAAGGAGAAGACCCATGGCTCCTACCTCCACATGGCAACAACCATTTCCCAGGTACACTCGTTCCTTTTCTGGTTATTGTTTTAAGTGCAATGCATATGGTCATAAAATTTCAAGTTGTAGATATAATGTAGAACAAAGAAACTTTACTAGTAGAAATACTTTTTCTCCTTTGATAGATTATGCTGTAGAATGTTATAACTGCCATAACTTCGGCCATATTGCAAGAAATTGTCGTAGCTCTTTTGCAGGAAATAAATATCAGGAAAGAAAATATCACTCGGTTGGATCAAAATAGTACAGAAAATTTCTCAATAAACTATCACAAGCAAATGAAAGGGAGAAGGTGAAGAAAGTAACCAGATCTGCTGTCAAAACTCAGTGGAAAGAAAAGGGACAACCGAAGAAAGACAAAGAATCCCCGATCGTTCAAACAGCTCTCAAAGCACAGAATAAATCTGCTCCTTGGATTCTAGACAGTGGATGCTCCAGTCATATGACAGGAGACAAACAGAAGTTTGACAACCTACAGACATACGAAGGTGGTTCTGTAAAATTTGAAAACAATGATGGAGCAAAGATAGTGGGTAAAGGATCAGTTAAGTTAAGTGACGGTAAAATCAACTCTAAGGAAGTTCTTTTTGTGGTAGGACTAAAGCATAACTTGTTGAGTGTAAGTCAGATTTGTGACAGAGGTCATGAAGTAATTTTCAAGAAGGAGGGCTGTGAAGTAAGGAAGACAAGAAATGGAAAGTTAATAGCCACTGGACTGAGAACTTCTGGAAATTTGTATACTCTCTCGGAGACTTCAGAAGGAGCCTGCTTGGTTGGTCAAGAAGAAGAAAACTGGCTGTGGCATAAAAGACTCGGTCACATAAGCTTTGATAATCTGATAAAAATCAGCTCGAAAAGAGCGAGTAAGAGACATACCCACTATTGGTAAACCATCAAACAGTATATGTGAGTCATGCCAAAAGGGGAAGCAAACCAGATCTACCTTCAAAGCAAAAGAATATTTCACTAGCAAGCCATTAGAACTGATTCACACTGATTTGTGTGGACCCATGAGGACAGAAAGCATAAATGGATACAAATATTTTATGCTGTGTATTGATGATTTTTCCAGAATGACATGGGTACTCTTTCTGAAATAGAAGTCAGAAGCTTTTGAGATGTTTAAAACCTTCAAAAATCTTGTTGAGAACCAATCTGGAAAAAGAATAAAGTGTTTGAGATCTGATAGAGGAGGAGAGTTTATCTCAGATGAGTTTGCAGAATTCTGTGAAAAATATGGAATAAGAAGACAGTTTTCAGCAGCAAGAACACCTCAGCAGAATGGAGTAGTTGAAAGAAAGAACAGAACTGTACAAGAAATGGCAAGAACCATGTTAACAGAGAGCAAAATTGCTGACAGATTCTGGAAAGAGGCAGTTCACACTGCAGTCTACATTCAGAATAGATGTATGTTGAGGCCGCATGAAAGCAAAACACCATATGAACTGTGGTTTGGCAAAAAGGCTACAGCAAAATACTTCAAAGTGTTTGGCAACAAGTGTTACATTAAGAGAACTGAAAGCAATCTTGGCAAGTTTGAAGACAGAGCTGATGAAGGAATATTCCTTGGGTACTCAACTAAAAGCAAAGCCTATACATGCTACAACAAAAGACTTAAGAAAATAGTGGAGAGTGCGGATGTGAAGGTTGATGAAGGCAGGAAACAAGAAATCAGCAATAATGAAAACTACCCAACCTATGAAGAATTTATTGAAGAAGATGAAGATCAAGAAAAAGAAGAGAGACAGAAATCAGATTCGAGAGGACTTAGAAAGAGATGAAAATAGAAAATACAGAGCAATGACAGTTGGCAGAAAAATCATCCCAAAGAGCAGATTATTGGGGACCCTACGGTTGGCATTCGGACAAGAAGAAGAGTAGTAAATAACTATTCTCTCGTTATCCGAGTATTGAGCCCAAGAATATTATTGAAGCAAGCACGGATGAAAGCTGGATGGAAGCGATGAAATGAAGAACTAGATCAAATTGAGAAAAACAAAACCCGGGAATTAGTACCAAGGCCTCGAAAATAAAAACATAATTGGTACTAAATGGATATTTAGAAACAAACTGAATGAAGATGGACGAGGTTGTAAGGAATAAAGCAAGATTAGTCTGTAAGGGATATGCCCAAGTTGAGGGGATTGATTTTGAAGAGACTTTTGCACCCGTGGCCAGACTTGAAGCAATAAGACTATTTTTGGCTTTAGCTGTTCATAAGAACTTCAAGGTTTATCAGATGGATGTAAAATCAGCATTTCTGAATGGAAATCTTGAAGAAGAAGTATATATTGAACAGCTTGATGGTTTTCAACTTTGTGATAATCCTGACTTTGTTTGCAAGCTGAAGAAAGCATTGTATGGCTTGAAACAAGCACCTAGAGCTTGGTATGCAAGGTTGGACAACTATCTCACTAAGCAAGGATTCAAGAAAGGTATGGTGGATAGCAATTTATATGTGAAAACTGAAAATGGCAATTTCATTGTCCTTGTTGTTTATGTAGATGATATAATTTTTGGAAGTAGCAATGATGAATCATGCAAAGACATAGCAAAAAAAATGCAGAAAGAGTTTGAAATGTCTATGATAGGTGAACTTTCATATTTCCTTGGATTACAAGTTAATCAAACAGAAAAGGGAATTTTTATCTCTCAAATTAAATATGTGAAAGAAATGCTGAAAAAGTTCACTATGGAAGATAGTAAACCAGTGAGCACCCCCATGACAACAAGCTGCAAGTTGAGCAAGGATGATAACTCTCCAGATGTTGATCAAACAATGTACAGATCAATGATAGGGAGCCTGCTGTATTTGACAGCCACTAGACCGGATATCTTGCAGGTTGTCTGCATGGTTGCAAGATTTCAGGCTAGCCCAAAAGAGACTCATGTAACAGCTGTGAAAAGGATCTTTAGGTACCTCAAGGGTACTATGGAGTATGGGCTGTGGTATCCAAAAGGAAAAGACTTCACTCTCTTTGCATATTCTGATGCAGATTGGGCAGGATGCATTGATGACAGAAAAAGTACAAGTGGAGGAGCATTCTTCCTTGGAGATAAATTGGTAGCATGGCACAGTAAGAAGCAAGAATCAGTCTCTTTATCCACAGCCGAGGCCGAATACATTGCAGCTACTACATGCTGTACACAAATACTATGGATGAGACAAACATTGAAAGATCTAGGAATTCACTTCAATGAGCCCATTTCAGTCAAATGTGACAACACTAGTGCAATCAACATTTCAAAGAATCCGGTAATGCATTCCCGCACCAAACATATTGCAATCCGGTATCACTTCTTGAAGGATAAGGTTGCAGAAGGAGAAGTCAGATTGGAGTTTGTTCCCACTACAGAGCAAGTAGCAGACATATTCACCAAACCTTTACCAAAGGAAGTATTTGAATACCTTCGGAAGAAGTTGGGAGTAGTCACACTTCCCAAGCACCGACTAGCTATGGGAAATACATTCTCAGGGGGAGCATTCAAGTTATTTATGCTCGAGAATGTTGTGCATAGACTCAGGGGGAGTCTGTAGCAGCCCTTTGGCATTATTGGCAAAGGGGGAGAAGAATTTGAGCAAGGCTACAAAGTGTTGCCAACAATTCCAAAGGGGGAGATTGTTGAGCAAGGTGCAGCAAAAGTAGTGCAAAAGGATTGTAATTGTTGTCAACACAGACAGAGTGATGCAGTTGAAGCAGTTCAGAGGTCAGTCAGATCAAGTGCAAAAAATCTCAAGAAAAACAGAGGGGACCCAAATCCAGAATTTTGCAAAAAAGACAAGGAAGAAAACTGTCGCGATATCGCGACATGTTTTCTGTCGCGATATCGCGACATACCGAGGAGAGAGAAAGTTCATAAGAAAATGTCACGATTTCGCGACATACCGGAGGAGAGAGAAAGTTCATAAGAAAATGTCGCGATTTCGCGACATACCGGAGGAGAGAGAAAGTCCATAAGAAAATGTCGCGATTTCGCGACATATCCGAGGAGAGAGAAAAAGCACGCCAAAATGTCACGATTTCGCGACATGTCTGAGGAGAGAGAAGATGCAAGTAAGATTGTCACGATTTCGCGACATGGCTGAGGAGAGAGAAGGCGCAAGCAAAATTGTCGCGATTTCGCGACAAAAAGGATGAGAGAGAAAGTGCATGAGAAAGTGTCACGATTTCGCGACATGTTGGAGGCAAAGCAGCAAAGTGAAGAAAGCGTAGCGATTTCGCTACATGTTGCAATTTCGCTGGTGAAAGCGAAGAAAAGGCACTAAGTAAGGAAAGTGTAGCGATTTTGCTACAGGCTCTAAATGCAAAGGATGAAAGATGTAGCGATTTCGCTACAAGCTTGAAACACTAAGAACAAAAGTGCAGCGTTTTTCTAACTGTTTCAAAAGGCAAGGTAAAAAGGTGTAGCGATATCGCTACAGGTTGAAAGTGCATAGTGCGGAGGTGTAGCGATATCGCTACAGGTTGAAAGTGCAAGGTAAAAAGGTGTAGCGATTTCGCTACAGGTTGAAAGTGCATAGTGCGGAGGTGTAGCGATATCGCTACAGGTTGAAAGTGCAAGGTAAAAAGGTGTAGCGATTTCGCTACAGGTTGAAAGTGCATAATGCGAAGGTGTAGCGATTTCGCTACAGGTTAGAAACACATGTTGGGAAGGTGCAGCGATCTTGCTACGAGTTCAAAGTGCAAAGTGGAAAGGTGTAGCGATATCGCTACACGTCGGAGTTTCACTAGCTAGCAACAAAGAAAAATGCTAAGGCAACAATGGTGTAGCGATTTCGCTACATGTAAGGTCTTCTGGGCTGCATGGAGTAAAAATTGTACGGAGGCCAGAAGCGTCGCGATTTCACGACATCTTAGAAGATGACGTCAGAAAAACCAAAATGTGTCACGATTTCGCGACAGGGTGAACGAAAAGCCATTGCAAGCCGAAAACGTCACGATTTCGTGACATCTTTGAAGATGACGTCAGCAAGTTTAAAAATGTCGCGATATCGCGACAAGTTGCCAGAGAAGCCTCAGGAAGCCGAAAGTGTCGCGATATCGCGACAAAGTTGAGGATGACGTCAGCAAAGCGGAAAATGTCGCGATATCGCGACAGGTAATGTTTTGGCGAGAAAAAGGTCTAAGAGGCATTCAAAGTGACAGGTGTCAAAAAGGCGCCAGTTACGATAAACCTAACTGGAGTCAGATCTGCAGTTCCAAGTGACAGGTGGTGAGAATGCATAGGAGAAATTCATGCTGCAGTTAACTGTAGTTACAAGTGAAAGTGACTAGACAACGAATTTAAGAAGAGAATGGCTATTGCGAGGGCTGTGTTGCAGCATGGCTGGCAAAGGTGGCGATTACAAAGGGAAGCTACGGAACAAAGCATTGAATGCAGAACGGTGTTGCGAGGCGTGATGTCATGAAGTCAGAGTAAAGAGAGATTACGTAGATTTTGGAAGAACAAGATAATAGAGCATCAAAACGCGCAAAAGGGTTATCAGTATATGCAGAGAAAAATACTATCAATATGTGCAGAATGTGTAGAGAAGAAGTACTGTTAGTATATGCAGAATATGCAGAGAAAAATATGGTCATAATGTCAGTAAGAAAGCGGCTGAAAGGCAGATCAAGTCGGAGAAGGATTAATGCTTTGATCGTAGCCGAAGGATACATGAAAATGTTGGAGGGAAAGTTAAACCGTTTGAAATTGAGCCGTTCGAAGAAATCAAGTATATAAGGATCGAACTGGCATAGTGAGAAGGTTACTGTGACTGTGTTTTCATTGTGCATTTAAAAGGTCTCAGTGAGTAAGGGTGCTGTAAGAAAACAACCTTAGATCAAAACCTGCAATTCTATTGAATATTCAAGAGAAAGGTTTTAGATTAGATCAGAAGATATTGAGTCTCTAACAATTCTCTCTATGCTTCTGTGAGATTTTTGTATGTGCTGTAGACCAGTGAGGGTCTTGTATAAGAGAAGGCATCTTTATGTCCATTTATCTTGCAAAATAGAAATCCAAGTTGGTGCTTGGATAAAGGGGTTGGTGCTCCTATCTGTTGCAGCAGATAAATCAGGGGTTGGTGCTCCTTCCAGTGGGTGCTTGGTAAACAATTGTAAATATTGAATCCTTGCAAAGACTGGATTTGGATTGAAGTCCAAACAGTCATTATTTGAGGAGTAGCCACATCGGTGAACCTCGTAAAATCCTGTGTTGTGTGATGCTCTTGTGTGATACTTGCATTATCTAGTTTCAAGCTTGCATTATTAGTTTTAAAAGTTGCAGATTTAAGTTTTTAAGTAGTTACACTGATTCACCCCCCCTCTCAGTGTCATTGTGAGAATATCATCATTTGTGGGCTATGCTTCTAGAGGTATGTCATGGAAATGATAGTTATCCTGGAGAAGAGCAGAGGGTCGATTGTAGATGGACAGTTTATCAGGGCTTGGGATCAATGTGCCTAACAGAAGACCGAGTTGATTGGAAATTTGAGTCCTTGGGGAGGATTTTTCATGTTATCATCACGTACTCATCGATCATGGTCAGAAAATCACATCTGTATTTGGATGTGTTGTGGACATGGGGATTGGCATAGTTGTAATACATTGTACTTGATGGTTGTAAAGTATATTTGGTGGCCTAGTGCTTGCTGGTTGTAATGTAGGACCGTTGGTCCCAATGAAATAAATAAATATACTGGTTCCCCAAAATGTATGTGTGCCTTGTGATGTCTTGTGGATGTGCTCTCTTGGTTAGAGTAGGTTTCCTTTCATTGCAAGTGAATGTATGCTTTCGTTGATAAAAAGAAACCGCCTGTAAAATGCAAAACCATGTTAAGTGTGTTGACATGTGCAGGAGAACATTGTAAGGCATAGTCCGTGGCTCTTGGTGAGACTAGTCCGAAGAGGTAGAATCAAAGGGAGAAAGCAGTGTCATGTGTTTTTAGGGTCGAGCCACCTTAGGCATACAACAATTGGTAATTTTGGCTACTCAAAAATGACCAACCAAACCCCCACTATGTAATTACTTCAAGATGTTCTATCTCATAGAGCCTTTGGGAATGCATAATCGATTCCCATCAAACAAGAAACCATTATATAAAAAATACTCTTTAAAAATAGTATGGGACTCACCCTCTACCACACTTTTACACTGTTGCACAATATTCCCAAAATCTGCATCATATTCATATAGATCTTTAATCCCCTCAAATCCTACCACTTCATTCTCCATAGTGGTCAACAACAAGACTCTCCTGCTAAATGCATCAGGACCATGGTAATTTTGTGGTTGTGTATTTTGAGAATATCTACAGGACCATGGACCGATATGAGTATGGATTTCATGTTAGGGCTGCCCAAGACATAGAGGGGTAAGGATTTAGTTTTTTTTGTGGTAGATAGATTTTCAAAAATGGTGCATTTCATTTCTTGCTACAAAACTAATGATGCAAATAGGATTGCAATCTTATTCTTTGATGAGATTGTGTGGTTGCATGGTGTTCCAAAGACTATTACTTCTCATCGAGATACTAATTTCTTGAGTCACTTTTGGAGGACATTGTGGAAGAAGTTGAACACCAGGTTGTAGTTCAATAGTGCTTACAACCCATAGACCAATGGGAAAATAGAGGTAGTGAACACAATATTGGTAAACCTCTTACGATGCATAGTTGGAGAAAAACCAAAACAATGGGATTTAGCCTTGTCACAATCTAAATTTGCATACTACAGTTCAGTGAACATGTCGACAAGTAAATCTCCTTTTCAAATTATTTATGGTCAAAATCCTAGAGGTGTATTAGATTTTATTGAGTTACCAATTGGGGAACAATTTAGTGATAATGCATAAGCATTTGCTGAGCATATCCAAAAAGTGCAAGAGTTAGTGAGGGAAAAATTGCAGGGTAGTAATGCTCACTACAAAGAGTCTGTTGATGCACACAGAAGGGTGAAATTATTTGAAGAGGGTGATATGGTCATGGTTCATCTTAGGAAATAAATATTTCCTAAGGGGATGTATAAAAAACTAAAACTTAAGAAAATTGAGCCATGCAAGATTTTGAAGAAGATCAACGATAATGCCTATAAAGTGGAGTTTCTCGATGAATTTTATATTTCACCCATTTTTAATATTTTTAATTTATTTTAGATTCTTGGTACTAACAAGGATGGAAAATTACAAGAGACAGTAAATTGGGAATGACATATACCTAAGAAGAAAAAAGACAGAGTTGCATAGGTGCTCGATAAGAAGGTGATCACCACTAGACATGGGAGCTACAATAGATACTTGGTTCAGTGGGAAGGATTACCACAATCAGATAACACTTGGGTTTTGGAGTCAGAGCTAAATAAAATTGATAACCAAAAGCTACAATATTTTAATTCAGATGAACTCGTAAGAATTGAGTTCTTTTTCACTAGAGGAGAATGATGCACCTTGCCAAAGCAATAACTTGTGAACTATACGCCTATTGGCCTTGAAATTTAACAGGTGGTTCTACATGTGTTTTCTACATTAGGAGAGTCTCTGATTTACCTTAATATCCAAAAAACATGCTTATGGGACCTAACTCCTCCATCTAGTGTCCCAAAATTAGCTTTTAGAATAGGTTCCCAAGTTTTTTGGGCTTTTTTGAATGTTAGAAGATTATTATATTTTTTTATACCTTAATTTGAGACCTAATATTTTAAAATAATGTTCATTATTTTAATATGGATGTGTGCACCGAATTTAGGTGCAATCTGACTCATTTTTATTTTTAGCAATTTTTAGAAAAATACGTTTTTTGGGTTTCTTTGGTTTTTGGTTGCTATATAATGATTGTAATATTTTTGATAAGGGGTTTGAATTTAGGAATGATAAGAATATCAATTTGCATGTTTATTCCATTTATATTGCATTTGTGTTATGTGATTGGAGTCCATTTTGTTGCTCTCTTGTAGCTGAGTTCACATCAAGATAACTTCTTCATCACTACTTGACTCACCACTTGATTCTGGTTTCTTATATTTTATATTATTTGAAGATTTGAAAGTTGCCTATCCCTTGGAGTTGGTATTATTTACTATATCATCTCATAAGCTATTATAATTTTATGCAACTCATCCATAGTCAACTGATCAATATCTCTCATCTCTTCTATAGTTGAAAACATTTCTTCATACCTCATAGGGAGTGACATTAATACCTTCTGAGATTCAATTTCAAATCCAAGTCCATGCATGGTATTAAAAACCTCATCCACATGAAATATGAGGTAATATATTCCTCATATTCCATCTTCAAATCTTCAAATATTTTCTGTTGGTTTTGCAGTTTTGCCATTTTGACATTTTTATCTCCTTCATATGTTTGCTTCAATTTGTCCCATATCTCTTTTGCTGATTTGTAGTGCATAACTTTCACAATTTTTTCTTCACATAATCCACTTAATATTCCATTCATATACTTGGCATTACTCACATATAACAACTTACTATATTTATTTTTGGGAGTAACAACTATGGGTGTGAATCCATCCTCAACTGATTACCATGTCTCATATCCTTGTGCCATCAAATAAGTCTCCATTATTATACTCTAGAATGCATAATTGTTCTCATAAAAAATTGATGTCTTATTTGATGAAGATCCATTCTGAAATGTCATTTGTGTTCTTGTAATATCTTCCTTCAAGTTGTTATAATTTTTCAAAGAAACCCACATCGATACCAATTAAAGAAAACAATATTATATTGAGAGGGGGGATGAATAGTATACGATCAAATTTTAATTTTCTTTCCAAATGATAACAACAATAATATTGATGAAATAAAATAAACAATACACAAATCATCACACACATGAGAGACATAGATTTAACATGGTTCACCCAATGTGGGTTACATCCACGAAGAAAATATTTCTTCTAAAGTTTCCAAATAAATATTTTGGGAATCAATTCCCTATTAATGCTCTGATTTATAAATCTCTCTCCATAGAAGAATTATATCCCCTCTATTCTAGTTTGTGGATCTCTCTCCACAAGAGAACTCTATCCCCTCTACTCTATTTTATGGATCTCTCTCTATAGAAGAACTCTATTCCCCCTTATTTGGTTTATGGATCTCTCTCTACAGGAGAACATTATCCCCTCTACTTTGGTTTATGAATCTCTCTCCATAAAATAACTCTATCCCCTCTGATTTGGTTTGTGGATCCCTCTCCATAGAAGAACTGTATCCCCTTTTCTCTGGTTTGTGGATATCTCTCCATAAGAGAACTATATCCCCTCTACTCTGGTTCATGGATCTCTCCCTATAACAAAAATCTATCTCCTTTTCTCTGGTTTGTGGATCTCTCTCCATAGGATAACTCTATCCTCTATGCCTTGGTTTGATTATTTTCAATATTTCCCAAGAATTAACACAAAGCTTGATCAAATCAACAACCAAACCTACTATTAAATCTATCTTAAATATTTACCAAGCCTTAACATAACTCTTGGTCAAATCAAAAACCAAACCTGCTCTCAACTCTCTCTCAAATATGGCCCAAGTATTAATACAAAGCTTGATCAAATCAACAACCAAACCTACTCTCAACTCTATCTCAAATCTTCCCCAAGCCTTAACACAAATCTTGATCAAATCAGCAACCAAACCTGCTCTCAAATATATCTTAAATACAGCCAAATCTATCTCAATGTTATTTTAGGTCTTCACAAGACTTGCTCAAATCTACCTCAAAGCTACTCCAAGTCTTCTCAAAAGACTTGCTCAAATCTACCTCAAATTTATTCCAAGTCTTCTCACTAGACTTGCTTAAATCTGCCTCAAATATATTTACTAAACCTGCTCAGATATTTCTAAATATTGCATACAAATAAATGCTTATATCTCTTTTAGAAATATTTTTTTCAACTAGGTAATTCATACATATTCTACCTATATTTTTTTTAATCTTTGGAACATATAGAAAATGATATGCACTATCAAAATTCCAATATGTTCTTCACATTCACAAATCATGTATTCAACTAGTCCAAAGTCTATTTCTTGCAAAATCCCTTTCAAATCAAATAAAAAAAATGTATAATTTTCTTCACATATCTGATCTATATTTCTTGCAATTTTACTCTTAAACATCGACTTCAATAATGCACAAATTTCCTTTACAAGATTGATCTCAAACAATTTCACAATTGCTTTCAATATCTCTCAAGACAATGTTCAAAATATTTCACAATGATGCACAAACTTGTCTTCAAACCTAGCATAAGTAGTTCATAATCTCTAGTACAACTATCTCACTCTCTTTCAACAATGGAAGCATACTTTTTCTCAAATTATAACTAAAATATTTTCAACAATTCTTAAAAAACATCCATTTTATCTTCACCTTATGTTCCAGAAATATTTACTTTACAAAACATCTTAAACAAGAAATGATATGCCCATACCTCTTATTTTTATATGATGAAGATATGTTCTCAAATCTTGTCTTACAAATAACTTATCCTCCTTATTCCACTGCAAGGGTTAGATAGAAAAATACTTTCTCAACCATCCACATGAACCTCCTTCTCAAAAATATTTGTTCAATGAAATCTAAAATTGATGTTCAATAACTCTTCTCTTGTTCTCAAAAATAGGGTATTAATAATTATTAAAGACCTTCAAACTCACTTTCATCATATAAAAGTTACAATAAAATATTAAACCACTCTAACACCTTGTTACTCCTATTTTTACATGTAAAACATATCCCAATTGTTCTTATTTATGCTTTTTGCAAAAATAAAATATATATAAGACACTCTTTGTAATTTATGTTTGCAAAATAAAGACTCTTAAAAAAAATCCTTTTACACAAAAATTTATTAATTCACACCTTTATGACTCCCTAATTATAAATAAAAACTTAATCACTCAACCCTTATAACTCCCTAATAGCAAGAGAACACTTTTATTTCACTTAACCCTTATAAAAAATTTATTTAAACTCATGCCCTTATGACTCCCTAAGCACCAAGTAAAATTTATAATAAAAATATTACCCTTACCAACTACTACTGTGGGTTTTGAAATGGGTAATCTCAGAGAGCCCACACTCTAGCGCATTCTAGAGCATCGCATGGTCTAACTGCCAACACAATGATCAATGTGCACTTTGTTCCCTTTAAACCTACATCGCTCATATAATCAATAAAAACCAAGAAAAACCATCACCGTCGCATCTCAATCTTGTAACCTCGACCATGCTATTTCTTGTAAAGGGTCCGCCCACCACCTGAGCTACCCGCTTGGATGGAAACAAAGTTGTGCTTGCTTTCCCTTAAAATGTATGCATTGTTTATCTGTATTTGAAGCACGTGCATCACCCTTCCTGCCCCTTGCACTATATATCATGTACCATTCTCAATACCTCCACATTGGGTATCATGCATATTTCTCACAAATTGATTGAGTGTCTTTTGTCTTCATCGCACACATTAATTAAATTATCAAATGTTTTTAATTTTCTCCTTAAATACTATGTTGCCTTCTTAAAATTTGGACATCAACGCATGGAAGGAGTTGTATATAAACTTTTGTTGCTCCTTTGTTTAAAAATATTTTATTATAATATTTTAAATCTTGAAAATATTTAATTATATCATAATTTAATCTTTTCGCTTTAGGCCATTTCATAAACCTTTTATTATACTATTTTATATCTTGAAAGATTTAAATATATTATAATTTAACCTTTTCACTTTGGGACATTTCATTAGGTCTTGTCTTTTTGCCAATGCCATCATGGAGAACATAAATAAACTTTTCTTTTTATTTACAAATACCACCATGGAAAAATAAATAGACCTTTCCATTTTATTTGTAAAAATCACAATGGAGAATGCCTTGTCATTTTCTTGCTTACACAACCATGAAGAGTGCATTGTGAACCAATACTGTCGTTAACATCAATGAAAACCAATGTACTCAAAATTTCCAACAATCTCTCTCCCTTATTAATCTTAAGGAGGGATGCTAAAATAGTCAGTGGTTAAGATTCACTTGATACCATGACAAAAAATTTATTGTATTGTATGTATAAGCTCCTTGGGGGCTTATAAACATTGTAAAGGTATTTTATATTGTTTTATTATTTAACCTTATGGTTGGTTCCTTAACATTAATATAAAGGTAAATTGCAATTAGATATATATACCCCATCATACCCTAAAGGTTGGAGTGCAAAGGATTCTTTCTTCATAGCCTTTATATATTTTTTTTACTACAAGGAAAAACTATCTTTTGAATCTTAATAATTAAGTTGTAGTGTAAGGAACATGTTGAAATATGTGGTGGTTAAGCTTCACTTGAGGCCATGACCAAATTTTTATTATATTGTATATATAATCCCTCCAGGACCTTGTAAATCCTACTAAGGTATTTTTTTAATATTTTATTATTTAACCTAAAGATCAATTGCTTAACCTTAACCTAAAGTAACTTGTAATAAGGTATCAATACCCCATAATACAAACCATTTGCTCATTAGTTAGAGTGAATTCTAATTTCTTTTAGCAATACTATTTGAAATACATGGATGCCCTCTTATATTATTTGTATTGATTTTGGTGTGTTTGCTTTTTAGTAATATTGGGTAATGTGTTGATCTCATTCATATATGGAAACTAATTTGAAATTTGATAAAATAGATGAGAAATATTTTATGACCCATCAATATTAAAACCAAGTATTGCAAATAAAATAGAGGAATTCTTTATAATATTTATAAATTTAATTTCCATAATGTTGTATTATTACAATGGTCTTTCCTTTACTAGACTGAAAGAATTATTCCCTTAAAGAGATTCGGCAAGGCCAACCCATCCATGCTCTTATCATAGAATTCTAGTCTCAAGATATTAGTGCTTAAATTAAGTTCTTTTTGTTACATATAATGTGAGATAAAATAAAATTCTTTATAGTTGTTTTTCCCATCAAATTTCATGTGCAAGGATTAAATTAAACATATTTAAGAACCACCAAGATCTCTTTTCTAGCTTAGGATCATAATGCCATGGTTATTGTAGCTTTTGTAAGGTAGTAGGAAGTTGATCATGAGTTTGATTCTCTCTCTATTCCTTTGGATAATCATCAATTCTATTAATTTTGCATAGCATGGTGGAGCCCTTATCATTAAGAGACTAGGGAACCATTTATCTTCACAATGTGGGCTAGCCATCTAGCTAGATTATGGTGGGTTTAATATTATGTTGTTAAGTATTAGGATTTCAAATATCCACCAATATTTTAGGACTATATCTCCATTGGTATCTTGTTAGAACAAGTGGATTTATATATTTTTTCTAAGGATAAAGACATCCTCTCTATGTGGTGGTTTGGCATGATGTGTTGTCTAGCAAAGGTATGTATTGGGACTTCGGAGGAAGGGATTACATGATCGACTCTCATGTTCTCCACTTTAGACTATTACTAATCTTTAATCAAGGAAAATCATTGTATTCATATTATGGTGTTTCTCTTTGGATTTTGAGGAGCAATGTGTGATCTTGGTTAACTTTGATAACCATGGGGACAAACTGCCTAAGAGGGATTTGTTTAATTCTCATTAACCACTTTCATGCTTACCTTATATTTATTGGTAAGATTATGTCTAACATGGTGATTGATGTGGATCCCACTTGGAATTAAAATAAATTATATATATGTAGTGAAACGTATATGAATAAAACCAAACGAAGTGGTATACCCTAATATTATATAGTGCATATTGGTATACAAGTAGTGAAATATTAGTAGTAGATTTTACTAATCCATGCATGACAAATGATAAATTATGGTTTGTTAAAATTGTTACAAGATTTGAGGTACTAATAATATTTTTTGCTTTGGGGGTTGATAGGGAAACATTTTTGAAGATCACAACTTTCTTATATAGATTTTATTTTCTGGATTACATTATTTTAGATATCTTCATATTGGTGGCTTTGGTTCAAGCACTTGTTGAAATGTAACGAGTAAATTTAGGCAAGATAGATTATCAAGCTTATATTACTCACCTAAATAGATGAAATCACATTGTTAGTTATCTCAAATGACCAGTCAATTGAGAGGTATGAACCATGAGTGCATCTTAAAAAAAAAGGCTACAAAAGTTCTTTATGGATCAACTTGTATCAATAGGCATGATAAGGTTCCTAGTTTATTTTTTAATTTTAATAAATGTAAGATTTATTTTTCCATTTCAATAATGAAAGCTATCCCACCCAAATTTTGGATAAAATTGCAATACTTTTTTGGGAGGTAAATGCTATGAAAGTTAGCCAATTTGATATTAGAATTTACCTCTTAAATTGTATAGTTTGATAACATTTTGGACGACATTGTGAGATTTAATACTTCAAGTGCACATATTGCATCCTTAAGAGGTGATAAGAAGGATGATTTAAGATGTCAAAAGTATCCCTTTTAATCTCTCTTCCTTTATTTGCATCATTCTATTGATAATTCATGTAGTTCTTATGTTCTTAGAGGAGTATGAATAGTTAACCATTGATTCTCTATTTTCTCTTGTTCAATTTTAGGTACCTAAGTGAAACTTATAATTAATTTTTAGATATAGGAACATGCAAACAAATTCAAATGTAAGGAGGTAAAGATCAAGCATCCCAAGGGTAAGTCAAATTCTACAAAGAATTTGAAACCAACTTGAGAATATAATAAATGGAAAGGTCATCCTAACCTAAATTGCCTTATCAAGTTATAGAAGATTGAAGCAATGAAAAAACCTTCCAAATGATGAGGGAGATCTAGATGGATCATCCTCTTAATTAAGGGAACCGACCCACTAGATATTCCACTAAGGGAAAAAGATGTTATAAGTCATGTCTATAAAGTTTTTTTTAAACAAGACAGTTATAGAGTTTCTCAATATCTATGACAAATACAAAGAAAAACTTGGAAACGGGTCTATGGCAGAGTTATTTGAAAATAGTAAAATAAAAAAAGTTGGGGAATTTCTAGCCCAAATCAATAGGAGAAGGAACGACCTTCTTAAAGATATTAAAGATCATATGATATGATTTGAGTAGTTGTACTTCCATATTTAAGATTTCATAAACCATATATTGGGTCTAGTGGAGGTAATTAAAATATTTCATTCTTTTAGGCTTCTAATGCTTTGTAATAAATCCAATTGTTCCATTGATCCACTCCATTTTTATTACTCATGCCAGACATCATCAATTATATCACTTATGGCCTTTAATAATTGTGAGACTTTGTTTATTAGCCATGGGTCTTATAAGGTGCGACAATTGTAACTTACCTCTTCTTATATGAATAGGATTTAAACTTCATGAACATTTTTTTTCTCGTATCTTCAGCCAGAAAGTTATAAAATCTTATCATAGCCTAAAGCCTTATCTCACTAGTTCACAGTTTCAGGTTCCAGGAATTTAAAAAAAATAAAATAAAATAAAATAATTATTGATTAGTTTATATTCTGGACTCAATAAAATTATTATTGATTAGTTTATATTCTGGACTCGACACAATTCAACTCAAGTTCCACACAAGTTTTAGCGTATGCATGGGAAAAAAAATGATCTCCCAAAATTCATAGATATAAATACAATCTAGCATGCTGAGTAATTTATGTGCCCCTTTTCACAACGTCAGCCGAAAATACAAAAAAATATAATGGGGCAAATTTCGATAATTCCTACAGCCATTTCCACATCCTTTGCTCAAGCTGAAGGAAATCGCTTATACACATACCCCTCTCTCTCATGCCCCCTATCCTTCCTGAACGCACAGCACCCAATCGAATACACCACAATCACAGCCACCAGCACCACAACGTTCACAATCGCAATCTTCCGCCAGTCGTGCTTCACGTTCGCCAGCACACCCGCCTTGCACGAATTACAGTCATAGCACAGCTGGTCCTGCTTGTTGTTCCACGTCGCACAGTCGCTATCCGACGTGTTCTTTGACGTAGCCGAGGCAGTGCAATACGTGGCGTTGACGCAGGTGAAGCCGCACGAGGTCGGCGGCATGCAGCAACCTGACTGCACAAATCAAAGAATCGAACAACATGGTCGGCGTTGAAGTAAGTTAGAATAGAATAATATGATAAAAAAAAAAAAAAAATGATTACAAGTAAGTTACAAAACAACATTGTAAAAAAAGGATGTTAGGCGACTACTAGAATTGGGGAGAAATTATTTTTATAGATTGCCAATTCATTGATGTCATCGCCGGCGAGGCTCTTGCAGAGTTTGGCGTCTTGAATGCAGCTCTTGATCTTGTGCCAGTTGCTAGCCTTCTCCACGCGCTTCTGCAACCAGTTAGAAAAGATAGATCCCCTCTCGGAATCACCTTCTCCCGCTCCCTTGTCTCTCACAACGAAGATGAAGACGGTGAAGCAGAAAAGGATAATTATGAAGATAAACATGACGAACAGGTAGTTCCAAAGCCGCCATGTGACGCTGCAGCAGTCACCGCATAATTGATGCAGGAGCATCCGAGGGCAGCAAAGCAATCGAGCATCAACCAAACTTTTGTGTTTTTTTCTTTCTAAGTGTTGTAAATGTATATATATATATTTTTTCTAAGTGCTGCAAATGTCGCGAAATATCGCAGAAGAAACAAAGGTGCAAAGGATCAAAGGCCGTGAAATCGCGGCCTAAGCAGCGAAACCAAAGGCGCAGGGCAACAAAGGTCGCGAAATTGCGACATGTCGCGATTTCACGACATGTCGCGAAATCGCGACCTAAGCAGCGGAACCAAGGCGCGGGGCAACAAAGGTTGCGAAATCGCGACATGTCGCGAAATCACAACCTAAGCAGCGGAACCAAGGCGCGGAGCAATAAAGGTCGCAAAATCGCAACATGTCGCGATTTCGCGACATGTCGCGAAATTGTGGCCTAAGCAGTGGAACAAAGGCACAGGGGAGCAATGGTCGCGAAATCATGACCGAAACGGGAGAACTGAGGCCGATAGGAAAAACGGCGCGATATGGCGACAAGTCGCGATATCGCGGCCAAAACGAAGAGAGAAGGTGCAGAAATAAAATGGTCACGATATCGTGACCAAACAGAAAGACACGCACTTCCAGCTTTCATAAAGATGTCCCTTCGTGCGCGACAAGTTAGAGGTAGTGAAGCAGCAATTCCAAAGGAGGATTTCAACGGGCATGTTGGCCACTCGCGTAGGATATCTGGAAGATGCATTTAAAGCATCTAACAACAAGCAGCAAATCGAGAAGTAGATTTCGTTGGATATGGTAGCCAATCGTGCACCTCACCAAGAGTCTCATCAATGCAACTTTCCAGAATTTTTCCAAGTGGCAATTGTAGATTGTGGGAAGTGGGAAAGCACAGAGGATCGGGACCTCAATAAAAACCCATGGATTGTAATGAGAGGCGGTTGGAAAATGGTAGTTTGGCTGTATATTGTAAAATTTCTTCCTTGATATTGAATACAAAATCTTGGGCTCTTATTTTTTTGGTTTTTCTGTGTTACGTATGAACTATTCTCCACCAAGTGGTATCAGAGCTAGTAGTTCCTGAGCATGTAGCAGATCGTCGAAGGAGAGGCAGTTGCACCAGGACCTGTGGAAGGGCTTGAAATTGGGTGAACAGAATGCCTCCAAGGAGAAATCCTGTTGGTGGGAGAGGCATGGCAGCAACAGAAGATGTTCGAGCTTTGTAGCGGCAAATGCAAGCTCTGCAAGAAGAAATGCGCAGAAGATTGGAGCCAAGAAGAGATTAAGGTAGTGAAGAGGAAGATGATGAAGAAGAAGACCAACCTAAGGAAGAAGAAGCAGTAGATCCTGCTCAGGCCAGACTATACAAGGCCATATCCCAGATTGGGAAGAGGCCGAAGATGGAGGTTTCCACATATTCCGGGAACCTTGAGCTAGAGGAATTGATTAACTGGATCAACGATCTAGAGGAGTACTTTGAGTACGAAGAGGTTGAGGACCCTGATAGGGTCAGATTCGCAAAGACCAAACTGAAAGGTCATGCTAGCATTTTGTGGAAGGGAGTGCAGCTGGAGCAAAATAAAAGAGGGAAAGAGAGAATAACTAAGTGGGAACGGATGACAAAAAAGCTAAAAAGGTAGTTCATCCCTAGTGATTATGAGTTAGACCTACTGAAGAAAATGCAAGGATTGAGGCAATCAAGCAAGTCTGTGAAAGAATACATAGAAGAGTTTCATAAAATAATGATTAGAATAGGCCACTCAGAGGCCAACAAGGAGAAGGTAGCCCATTACATTAATGGGTTACGAGCCAACATTCAGGAGGAACTAAGTCTAGTTTGGATGACCACCATAGAGGATGCCTACCAATTTGCTTTAAAGGTTGAAGAGAAGCTCAATAGGAGGTTTGAAAACAAGCAAAGAGGAAGAGGTCATGGCGGAAGGACCGGTGGAAGGAACAGTGGAAGAAGAAATGAAGAATCTTAGAAAAATGGAGAAAGTAGCAGCAATCAAGAACAAAGGAGGGAAAATGCAGACCGCCCCCGTAATCAGAATAATGGTTATTGAGGGGGAAGAGGCCGAGCTGGATGAGGTCAAGGAAGAGGAAGATTCCGAGGGACTTGCTTCCAGTGTGGTGAAGAGGGACATCACCAATATGAGTGCCCACAGCAGTGAGAAAGAAATAATCATAGGCCAAAAGGAAATGCCAAAGTAGCAGTTGTGGATGAAGATGCTGGGTTTGAGCATTCTAAAGAAGCTGAGAGAGGAGAAGTAATGATTGCAAAGAGAGTCTTGTTGAATGAAGAGGGAGATGCAGATCAGAGGAAAATCTTATTTCGCACAAGGTGTAAATGCGCGGGTAAGGTTTGCAACATCATCATTGACAACGGTAGCATAGATAACCTGGTTTCAGAGGGAATGGTTACAAAGCTACAACTAGAGAGAAAGAAACACCCGCATCCATATCGGATCACGTGGTTGAAGAAAGACCATAAGGTTTTGGTCAATGAACAATGCCTGGTAAAATTTAGCATTGGAAATTACCGTGATGAGGTTCTGTGTGACATTTTGCCCATGGATGCGTGCCATTTGCTATTGGGAAGACCATGGCAGTTTGACAGGTGTGTGGTTCATGATGGCCGAGCCAACACTTATTTCGTGACCAAGAATGGAATGCGCCACAAGTTGAAGCCCCTGAAGGAGGTGGAAGAAAAGGTATGTGGCAGTGCAAGAATTTGCTTGGTTGACGAAAGAAAATTTTTAGATGATTTGAAGCATGAGCATATGTGTTATGCATTAGTTCCTAGAGTCAGGGAAACATAATGCAAAGATGCTCCAGCAGAAGTCCAAGAGCTGTTGAAGGAATTTCCAGATATCATATCTGACAATGTGCCTGAGGGTTTACCCCCAGTAAGAAAAATCAGTCACCATATTGATTTGGTGCCAGGGTCAAGCTTGCCAAATAAGGCTGCACATAGAATGACACCTGTAGAAATTGAAGAACTAAACAGGCAGGTCTAGGAGTTGCTGGAGAAGGGATTGATCAGGGAGAGTCTTAGCTCATGTACGGTACCTACAGTACTAGCACCCAAGAAGGATGGAAAGTGGAGAATGTGCACAGACTCTTGAGCCATCAATAAGATCACAATAAAGTATAGATTTCCACTGCCAAGGATGGATGACATAATGGACTATTTGAGTGGAGCCAAATACTTCACCAAAATTGACCTCAAGAGTGGTTACCACCAGATCCGTGTCAGGGAAGGAGATGAGTGGAAGACAGCCTTCAAGACAAGAGAGGGCTTGTATGAGTGGTTGGTCATGCCATTTGGGCTGTCCAATGCACCAAGTACCTTCATGCGGCTGATGAATGAGGTACTAAAGGAGTTTCTGGGAAATTTTGTCATTGTTTATTTAGATGATATATTAATATTCAGCAGAACCCTGGAGGAACACCTGATGCACATCAGGAGGGTTTTTGAAAAGCTGCGGGAGGAGCAGTTATTGATAAATCTAAAAAAGTGTAATTTTGTTAAGAAAGAGATAGTATACTTGGGATTTGTAATCTCAGCAGAAGGTCTGAAAATGGACCCAGAGCAGGTGAGAGCTATCATTGAATGGCCTACCCAAAGAAGCACAATAGAGGTAAGATCATTTCATGGTCTAGCTAGCTTTTACAGGAAGTTTATAAGAAACTTCAGCAGCATTTGTGCACCCCTCATAGAAACAATGAGAGGGGATAAGAAAGAGTTCAAGTGGACCTTAGGGGCTGAAAGGAGCTTTGATGCATTGAAGAAAAGGGTCACAGAATAGCCTTTTTTGGCACTTCTAGACTTTAACAAGGTATTTCAGGTCGACTGTGATGCCAGTGGCAGTGCAATAGGGGCTGTACTGAGCCAAGAAGGCAGACCTATAGCTTATTTCAGTGAAAAGCTCAATGATGCTCGAAAAAAGTATTTAGTTTATGACCAGGAATTTTATGCTATAGTTCAGGCTCTAAAGAAGTGGAGGCATTATTTGTTGCCAAAAGAGTTTGTTCTATTTACTGATCATCAGGCATTGCAGTACATCAATAGCCAGACAAAACTGAATCAGCGGCACATGAAGTGGGTAGAGTTTCTCCAAAGCTATACCTTTGTGTTAAAGCATAGGAGCGAGAAATCAAACAGAGTTGTAGATGCTTTGAGTAGAAGGTAGAATCTTCTGACTGAAATGATAGTGGAGGTGGTTGGATTCAAAGAACTAAAGGGTCTTTACCCTGAAGATCCTGATTTTGTAGCAGCCTGGACGGCTTGCTTGGCACCTATTACTGTGGACAGGACAAAATGGTTAGATTTCCTAATCCAAGATGGAATGCTATTCAAGGGAAGTAAATTATGCATTCCAAGGAGTTCCATGCAGGAGAACTTAATCAAGGAAAAGCACAGTGGAGTACTGGCTGGGCATTTTGGTCGGGATAAGACCATTGCCCTGGTAAATGAGAATTACTACTGGTCGCAACTACAGTAAGATGTGAGAAAGTTTTTGCAAAGTTGCAGAATATGCCAGATGGCAAAAGGCATAAGGCAAAACACAGGATTATACCAACCGTTACCTGTACCTGAGAGGCTATGGGAGGACATAAGCATGGATTTTATTCTTGGATTGCCGAGAACACAGAGGGGAAATGACTCTGTATTTGTGGTGGTTGACCGATTCTCCAAAATGGCACATTTTATTCCCTGTCAGAAGACAAGTGATGCAGTTCACATTACAGGTTTGTTTTTCAAGGAAGTGGTATGACTTCACGGTCTACCAAGAAGCATAGTTTTTGATAGAGATACAAAGTTTTTTGAAAATTTTTGGAGAACATTGTGGAAGAAGCTGAAGACAGATCTAAAGTTCAGTTCTACATACCACTCACAAACTGATGGACAGACAGAGGTGGTAAATAGAAGTCTGGGTAATTTGCTAAGATGCTTGATAGCAGATAAACCCAAGGGATGGGATTTAGTTTTGTCGCGGGCAGAATTTGCATACAATAATTCTATCAATAAGAGCACAAAAAAATATCCATTCCAAATCATATATGGAAATAGTTCGAGAAATTTTTCAGAGCTAAGAAAATTAGATAAAGGAGAAAAATGCAGTGCAGAGGTTGAAGAATTCGCAAAACAGATGAAAAGCATGCATGAAGAAGTAAAGAAACAAATTGCAAAAATGAATACTCAGTATAAAGAAAGAGTAGATCAAAAGTTGCGGTTCAAAGAATTCGAAGTGGGAGATGAAGTCATGGTCCATCTCAGAAACAAAATATTTCCAGCCAAAACTTACAACAAGTTGAAGATGAAAAATTTTGGGCCATGCAGAATACTGGAAAAACAGGATTTAGGCAATGCATATGAAGTGGAATTGCCAAGTGGGCTTGACATTTCACCAATTTTTAACATATCAAATTTAGTGGAATACCATGAAGGAGATAGTACAGAGGAACCAAGCGCAGAATTGTGGAGCATCCTAGCGTCTAGCCCAACCAAAGACAAGAACGAGGAAATATTAGATACTCCTAAAGGCAGAAGCACAAGGAACAAATAATATTCAGAGTATTTGATCAAGTGGAGGGGCAGACCTATAGAAGATGCAACTTGGTTGTCAAAAACAAAGGTTGATTTCCTGGGTCTTCCTCCCAAAGATCAGAAGTGAGGATCACTTCTCGATCCACCCCGGGTGTCTGATGCAGGAGCATCCTAGGGCAGCAAAGCAATCAAGCATCAACCAAACTTTTGTGTTTTTTTCTTTCTAAGTGTTGTAAATGTATTTTTTTTTCTAAGTGCTGCAAATGTCGCAAAATCATGACATGTCATGAAATCGCAACATCGTAGAAGAAACAAAGGTGCAAAGGACCAAAGGCCGCAAAATCATGACATGTCGCAAAATCATGGCCTAAGCAGCGGAACCAAAGGCACGGGGCAACGAAGGTCACGAAATTGTGACATGTCGCAATTTCGTGACATGTCACGAAATCACGGCCTAAGAAGTAGAACCAAGGCACGGGGCAACAAAGGTCGCGAAATCGTGACATGTCATGATTTTGCGACATATCGCGAAATCGTGGCCTAAGCAGCGGAACCAAGGCGTGGGGCAACAAAGGTCATGAAATCGCGACCTAAGCAGTGGAAAAAAGGCATGGGGGAGCAATGGTCATGAAATCGTGACATGTCGCGATTTCATGACCGAAACGGGAGAATAGAGGTCAATAGGAAAAATGGTGCAATATCACGACATGTCGCGATATCACGGCCAAAACAGAGAGAGAAGGTGTAGAAAGAAAATGGTCACGATATCGTGACATGTTGTGATATCACGACCAAACAGAAAGACACACACTTCTAGCTTTCATAAAGATGTCCCTTCGTGCGCGGCAAGTTAGAGGTAGTGAAGCAGCAGTTCCAAAGGAGGATTTCAATGGGCATGTTGGCCACTCGCACAGGATATCTAGAAGATGCATTTAAAGCATCTAACAGCAAGCAGCAGATCAAGAAATAGATTTCGTTGGATATGGTAGCCAGTCACGCACCTCACCAATAGTCTCATCAATGCAACTTTCCAGAATTGTTCCAAGTGGCAATTGTAGATCATGGAAAGTGGGAAAGCACAAAGGATCGAGACCTCAATAAAAACCCATGGATTGTAATGAGAGGTGGTTGGCAAATGGCAGTTTGGCTGTATATTGTAAAATTTCTTCCTTGATATTGAATACAAAATCTTGGGCTCTTGTTTTTCTGGTTTTTTTGTGTTACGCATGAACTGTTCTCCACCAATAATGCGGTGACGAAGATGAACACGAGAATAGCCCCGATGGAAAGGATGGGCCATTACAGAAACTTATCGCAATATGTGTCCCCTTTGTTGGTGAGCCAGATTCCCCCGCCCAAGATGGGGAGGGAGAGCACAAACGTGGCGAAGATGAGGATTTCGAAGATGCTGCTGTTGAAACGAACCATGTTGCTCAATGAATAACTTCCAGAATGTTTTTAACAGGAACAACCTTATTGCAATTATTTGAAATTAGGGCGAGAGAATGAAGCTTTTAAAACAGAAGGAAAATGAAGCATCACCGCGTATCATATTGTTGTAATGAAGTTTTACTTTTAAGGAGGTTTTCCTCAAAGAGCTTTGTCATAATATAAGTTTGTGTTATTTCATTTTTACATTTCCTTAATTTTTGCAGAATTATGCTTATTTTTTGCATCGTAATTATTGCGAGAATTAATAATGGTGTAAGTAGGAGAATTATGCAAGAAATCACTTGTATAATATTTATTCCTTTCTAAGTCTTTATAAAAAAGAAGAAAAAATTAATCATTTTATATTTTCATAATGTAATGAAGTTTTACTTAAGGAGGTTTACCTCAAAGATGTTTGTCATAATATAAGTTTGTGAGATTTACCTTAAAGAGGTTTGTCATAATATAAGTTTGTGCTATTTCATTTCTTCATTTCTTTAATTTTTGCATCGTAGTTTTGGATTATGCTTATTTTTTACATCGTAATTATTGTGAGAATTAATAATGGTGTAAGTAGAAGAATTATGCATCAATCACTTGTACAATATTTATTTATTTCTAAATACAAGTCTATAAAAATAGGGAGAAAAAATGAATCATTTCATATTTTCATATTGTAATGAAATTTTACTTTTAAGGAGGTTTTCTTCAAAAAGATTTTTCATAATATAAGTTTGTGTTATTTCAATTCTACATTTTCTTAATTTTTGCATCGTAATTATGGATTATGCTTATTTTTTGCATCGTAATTATTGTGAGAATTAATAATGGTGTAAGTAGGAGAATTATGCAACAATCACTTGTATAGAATTTATTTATTTTTAAATACAAGTATTTTTAAAAATAGGGAGAAAAATTGAATCATTTCATATTTTCATATTGTAATGAAGTTTTACTTTTAAGGAGGTTTTGGGTCTAAGAGGTTTGTCATAATATAAGTTTGTGTTATTTCATTTCTACATTTCCTTAAATTTTTGCATCGTAATTATAGATTATGCTTATTTTTTGCATCGTAATTATTGTAAGAATTAATAATGGTGTAAGTAGAGAATTGTGCAACAATCACTTGTATAATATTTATTTATTTGTAAAAGTCTTTATAGAAATAGGGAGAAAAAATGAATCATCTCATATTTTCATATTGTAATGAAGTTTTACTTTTTAGGAGCTTTTCTTCAAAGAGGTTTTTCATAATATAAGTTTGTGTTATTTCAATTCTATATTTTCTTAATTTTTGTATTGTATTATGGATTATGTTTAATTTTTGCATAGTAATTATTGTGAGAATTAATAATGGTGTAAGTAGGACAATTATACAACAATCACTTGTATAATATTTATCTATTTCTAAATATAAGTCTTTATAAAAAAAAGGGAGAAAAAATTAATCATTTCATATTTTCATATTGTAATGAAGTTTTGCTTTTAAGGAGGTTTTCCTCAAAGAGGTTTGTCATAATATAAATTTGTGCTATTTCATTTCTACATTTCCTTAATTTTTGCATTGTAATTATGGATTATGGTTAATTTTTGCATAGTAATTATTGTGAGAATTAATAATTGTGTAAGTAGGAGAATTATGCATCATCCACTTGTATAATATTTATTTATTTCTTAATACAAGTCTTTATAAAAATAGGGATAAAAAATTAATCATTTCATATTTTCATATTGTAATGAAGTTTTACTTTTAAGAAGGTTTTTCTCAAAGAGTTGTTTCATAATATAAGTTTGTGTTATTTCATTTCTACATTTCCTTAATTTTTGTATCATAATTATGGTTATGCTTATTTTTTGCATTGTAATTATTGTGAGAATTAATAATGTTGTAAGTAGGAGAATTATACAAAAATCAGTTGTATAGTATTTATTTATTTCTAAATACAAGTCTTCATAAAAATAGGGAGAAAATTGTTTAAGAAGTATTAAAAAAAAAGGAGAAAAAATGAATCATTTCATATTTTCATATTGTAATGAAGTTTTACTTTTAAGGAGGTTTTCTTCAAATAGGTTTTTCATAATATAAGTTTGTGTTTGTAGAAGAGGGAAACCACCATGTGCAAATAAATTGCAAATACAAAAGGATGCAATAGTAAAATAATTTTTATTACAAATGATATAATGTTTTTAGTACAAATAAGACACTCTTTGCCTTTTTACAATACAATGAAGCCTTGAAGACTTTTTCAAGATAAAATGGTGTAAGTTTCCTCTTCACAAAATATTGTAGTGTGGTGTGTATTCTCTCTCTCCCAAGGCTGACCCAATGCTATTCAATACCTACATGCAACACTCAAAATATAAGGTTAGTGATAAAATAAGCCCACCTTGGTTGGTTGGGCTCTCACTCAAGTAAGATGATAAAACAAGTAAATGCTCCTATTAAAATAGAATGTAAAAGGGGACTATTCTTACAACTCATGTAGAATTATGGTATGCTCTCTTAGCTTCCTCCTCCTTCATTCATGCCAATGAAGAGAATGAGGGGGCTATTTATAGAATTTTAGAAGAGAAGGGAGGGTGAGGATGATGTGGCATATGGGTTGACATAGTGAGATACAATACAAGGTAGGTGAAGAATATTAAATGTTGAATGTGTTGGCATAGAAGAATTTTGGGTGGATGAGAGAATATAAAATTGTTAAGTGGGTTGGTAAAAGAAGACTTAGAATTAAATGAAGGAATATAGAATTACTAAGTGGGTTGGCATGAAAGAAATAATCTTTGAATTTGGTTTGCATAAGTGGTGGTGGATGTAGAAAATATGGAATAGAACTAATCTAGAACCCTTGACTTGAGCTCAAGCATGTGAGAAGGTAGGTGTAGAAAATGTGATTAATATATAACTATTGACTTGAGCTCAAACATGTGAGAAGGTAGGTGTAGAAAATGTGATTAATATAGAACCCTTGACTTGAGCTCAAGCATGTGAGAAGGTATTGAAAATTGATTTAGAAAATATTAAATTTGTGAATAGTGAATAGTGAACATTGAATAGTGAATAGTGAACAGTGAACAGTGAACAGTGAAAAGTGAAAGAAATTAGATAGAATTTATATGAATTTAAAGATATCAAAGAGATATTAGAAGAACTAGAACTTGGATATAAAATGATATTTTTAGGTGTCAACAAATACTCATTTTTACAATGTGTTGTTTGTAAAAACAACATAGTGCAAAAAATTGTGCTAATGTTTTTGTTTGTTTTTTGCCCCAGTGAAATGATTATCCTTGTGGGAGTATATTTGGTAACCCCCTCAAGTGGTGACTGTGAAGGTGAAGGCACGTGATCAAGGATGCGCCACTTAAAAAAAATGTGTTAATGGGTAGGAGAGATAAGCATGAGGGACAGGTAAGGTGTGAGATTAAAAAAAAAGTTGAGGAGGATGAAGATAAGGGGACATAGGTAACAATTATGTTCAAAGTGGAAAAAAGTGATGTCCAAGGAAGCAATATGAAGGTAGTGGATAAGGGAGGTGTTCAAGCGGGTGTAAGGAAGTAGAAGGCAACCATGGAAAAAGAGCAAACTGAGATAGGAAGGGACCACATGTGCACTACATAAAACATATGTATAAAATTGTGTAGCCTAAGGAAGCTAGTTAAAAATATGTAGTCCAAGGGAGCAAGTATAAAAAGATACACCCAAGAGAGCAATATGTAACAAATGTGCCCAAGGAGTCCAATTGAAAAGGATGCCCAAGAAGGCAAGTAAATATAATAATAGTGCAATGTGGGGGTGCTGCTATGTCTGAAAAGTATCATGGTGCAATGAGTGTGGTGAGGGTAGTGGACCAAAATGAGAGAAATATGATAAATTTGGGGTCAATGTAGTAAGAGGTGTACTAGTGAGAGTGGGAGGTTGTAATATTGAGTGTGGTGAGATAGCTTGGGTCTTTGGACTACTTATTTAGATGGATAAGATAGGCTCTACCAATTTTATCGATAGGAATTTAGTATTTGGTCTTCCTGATGAAATACAAGAGAGGATATTTGCACTAAGTGTAAGTACCTCCAGAAAAGCAAATTTCATCCAATACCTTAAGGTATGGATATCTGATAGGGTTAAGAAGATGTCATCAGAATTCTAGATTTCATCGAGACTTGGCTTAGTGGAGCCTTTATATTGTGCTATCATTGTGTCCTATTATGCTGGGGGTTTGATTCTAGTTTATCTCATGAATTGGGATCTATACGATTGGAGGAAACCAAAAGTGATCTCTCTATGTAAGAATTTGATTTTGTATAATTCCATTGGGCTTGTAGGAGCACTAATCCCAGATTGGAACATTTATTGTTATGATTCTCCCCAGATATTAAGGCTAATATAATAGCCTATAGATTCATCATCTAATTTGATAAGGGGTTCCTTCGATTACTCCAACTAACACAAAAGGTGAATTATGCTAAACATGTGACTGATAGATTGGAACGGGGATTCATGCCTAACTTTTTATTTTGTAGGCTCATAATTGACAAACATGTGATATAGTTGGTAAGTGGCCCTTGATGTGTGGTAGATGTGCAGATTGTAAACCATTATTCTTGTACCGTGAAAGAAACCATTGATTTATATTATTTTAATGAGTTTGAATGGCCAAATAATATTAGCGTTAACCAAAATTGGGGGTTTTCAATGAATCAGTGAATATGGGAAGATGCAGTAAATTAAAATTATTTTGACTCCGACAGTGAGTATATGGGAGGAGTATTAGATGTATCAGTAGTGGATATAGTAGGTAAATAGGATGATATGTAATTAAGATTATAGGAAATGAATTTTTTTATGGGTAGGAAGTCATCCGAAGTTGGAAGAGTGGAAATGTGGCTCATATCGATGGTGTTGGGTTGAATATGTAATAGGCGTTCAAGCTCAGTTGTAATTTGAAGAGGGATGAAGAGATCAATAGATATCATGTAGACCGAAATGTGTGAGGAGGGTGATATATTAGGGTAGGGTATCTTCTCCTCATCCTCTTTGAATGTATAAGGAGATTTGGTGAAGGAAGCAAGGCAATGCATGTTTGAATATCCAATTCGAGTTCAAATATTGGGTAATTGACATGGGAGGTCAATAAAGGTGTGGGTGCCTTGTCCATATCATCCTAGGTTGAAGCCTTCCCAATGACATTTTTGAAAATAATATAGGACAAAATTTTGCTTGGAGAGGAAACCAACACTAGCACAAATATGATCTTGGGGTGAAATGGAAGTAGATGGTAATGTAGGTGCATCAAAATTGGTATGGATAGAGTATTATCCTAAGGATACAATAGCATCTATAAGTGCATGTATATCATGGGGTCTACAAAAATCTCTAATAGACTCTACATATGGTAGATTTTTAATATTTACATCATGTACAAGATATTCACCTATGGTCATATTGGACATATGTACTATGACGTGTGGGATCGTAGAGTGAGAGGATATGGAGTTTACAGAAAGGACAAGTGTGTTGTGGGGTAAAGTAGTCGAAATAGGCTCAGATGAGGTTGATGAATGGGTAATATTTGGTGAAGTGGGATCAATTGGTGCATGGGGATCCTCTTCTTGGCAAGTAGGAGTGAAATAATATGGGGAAGTATTAGTAAAAGGATGACTTATAGTTTTAGGTAGTGAAAGGGGTGCTTGGGTAGGTATAGGATTTAGGGTTTGGGTGGAGGTGGGTGAGTGAGCCTCTGCTAAGTTAAAAACATGAGAAATGTTTTTGGGTATGGGTGACTAGGTAGGGGTATTGGTATTAGGGGTGAGGTAAAGTGGGTGATGGGTAGTGAAGATTGGAATGATTCAATGATTAAATTGTAGAACTTAAATGGTTCATCATCTACTGGTATGCAATGGATAAGGCCATCATGCATGAGATTTAAAAAATTATGTAGAGTAGATGGAACACATCGTATCTCTTGGATCCATGGTCATCCTAAGAGAATTTTATACTATATTTTTATCTCAAGAATGTATAAGAGGGTATGAATGGTCTTAGGGTAAACTTGGATAGGTAAGACCATCGTACCTAAGGTAGAGCAAAGGGTATAATTGAAGGCACGAAGGGTGAAATCCGTATGGATTACATAGGAAGAGGGAATGTTGAGGTTGTTAAGGACCACTGATGTAATAATACTAATGGCAAATATTGTATCAACAAAGACCCTCTTAAATGGTAAGCAATTAATTGAAGCAATAATATGCATGGGGGTTTCGGGTTCCCCCATAGGCGTTTCCTTAATATCATAGTCATAAAAGGTAATAGCAGGTTCGGTTCATGTATAAATATGACCTATAAAATTGGCAAAGGTGTGTGGGTCTTGAGAAGGAACATCAATTGCTTTTAGGATTTCCGTTAAAGCCTCTCGGTGTGTAGGGGATTGTTGGATAATATCATACATAGAAATTTTAGTAGGGGCAAGTTTAAGGCAATTGGTTAATTTTTGGGTAAGGGTAAGGATAGGTTTAGGAGGAGTTTTTTTGGAAGCTACGGTAATAATGGGGGTTAGCAATTTTTGGGGATTGGGTGGAGAATTTTAGGATTGAGTTTGAACTTGGATTTGAGAAGGATTTTGGTGGTTTTTTTGGCATTGACTTCGAGTGGTCACATGTACCATTCCAACAAAACCGGTTTTATGGTCAATGTGATTAACTTGGTTAGGGGGTGTAGAAGATGTGGAAGCAGTGGTGTGTTGGGGAAAAGAATTTTGGTAGATCCTAAGGTTTTGATTAGGGGGGCTACAGGATTTTCAATATGAATATCCCCTCCTTCTATCATGTCTTGGACCACATTTTAAAATTGAATACAATGTTCAATGTCGTGTCCTGACGATGGTAGATACAGTAAATATGTGCTTTGTAAGATTGAGGTAAGCGATTATTGGGATCATAAAGATGCTTAATTAAAAATGTACTTTTTGACATAATGACAACTCAATATGCTCATTATTTCCAACAATATCCTCCTTTTTCATTGATGGCAACCCTTAAAAAAAATTCCTTTTACTACAATTTGATTCCAAAACTACTCCCCTGACAAGATTCTCATCCTTACTAAAATATCTCCCCCTTAGTAAAATATCTCCTCCTTTGACATCAATTGCAAAGGGCTCCTTATGGGGATAAAAAAAATAAGACACTTAGTATAGCCCGTTCACCACCTCATTTTATTGAGGTGATTAATTATGGGATGGAAGTAAAGTTACCCCCTGTTGAGTGGTGTTTTCACCCAATTGTGGAAGCACACTCTCCAGTAGGATTTGAGTCCCAAAATCCTCTGTTTGCAAAGAAATTACAACAGATAATTTCTCTAAGGTTCTCGTTATGCTAACTCTTTGTATATCAATGATGTTGTTTTAATTTGAATGCTGGGAATACCTTAGGGTTACAAGTGGATATTAACAAGGGGCACTATGGTTTATTTAATTTGAATTTGCAATGGACTCCAATTGAATAAATATAAGAAATAAATCTATTTGATCTTAGGCTTTGATGGATTTTTAGTTATTAACTTGAATGAGAATAATTAAAATGCAGAAACTAAAATGAGGGTTTAAAAGAAATAAAAGAAATGCAAATGAATATGCAACTAAACTATGCTCAGAATTCTGCCATCAATTTGACGAAACCGAAGATAATGAGGTTTCTACATGCAACCTAACCTATTGAATCTGCACATTCGCACAATCTTGATAAGCTAGGTGCGGGTTTCTAGGGTTTTACTGTAATTTCATATTTTAGGAGTTTGCATGAGGCAACCGAGAGAACTCGCATTAAACTCCATCTATAAACCTAAAATCTGAAATGGAAAGATAAACATTAAATCATGCATGCAAAAATGACTCCTTTCTCATCAATGAGATGCCAACTCTCTATATTTTTGTATTAAATGGTATATCAGTTACAATAACAGAATGTTCCAGGTATGAAAAATCTAGAACAAATGAAGGAAATTGCTCCAAGTGCAGGCCCAGAATGGCATGCAGCCCTTGTATCTACAACTTTGCTAGCAGCAATTTCCAACCCCCTGTTCAATCTGCACTTCTAATTTTATACTTTTTGGCACAGCTCTTCGGTTCACCTGCGTCACTTTGTTTCACCTTCCAAAATGAATCTTTTCAAATTCCTCGCCTTTTCGTTGCTTTTGATTCATGCTCGATGCCGAAACGTTTGAAATCTTCTGTTGCATGTAACGCTTCTGCAACTCTGACACCTGTATGCCACGTGTTTTGCATTTCCAGCACGTTTTGTAATGGCCCCATGTAAATCGCAATGTCCCTAGGCATGCAACTTGTTCCTCTGCCAGCATAGTGAAAATGAGATAGGTCGCGATATCGTGACGTTTTTTAGCCAACAGCCTTTTTGCCTTCTTGCCCAGCAAAAATGCGACATGTCACAAAATCGTGACGCCTTTCTATTTCGTACACTCTCGGTTGCAACCTATTGCGAAATCGCGATGTTTTTCACTTCTTGCTCTTTCGCTGCTTTCTTGTCGCAATTTCATGATGTTTTTCCACTTCGGGCACCTTCGCTGCAACCTGTCGTGATTTCACGATGTTTTTCCACTTCGGGCACCTTTGCTGCAACCTATCGTGATTTCGCGACGTTTTTCCACTTCAGGAACCTTTGCTACATGCTGTCGCGATTTCGCTACATTTTTCACTTCCATACACTTTGCCAACTTTCTGTCATGAAATCGCTATGCCTTTTTTCCTCGGGCTATTCTTGCTGTATTTGGCAGCGAAAATGTGACATGTCGTGAAATCGCTACGCTATTTTCATCCATACCACTTCGCTTCTTTGGAGCCACGAAACCGCGACCTGTCGCGATATCGTGACATTTTTTCACTTTGAGCCTCTTAGCCATTTTCTATCACGATATCGCGACGTTTTTCCGCTTTGTGCACCGTTGCTGATTTTTGTTGCGATATTGCTACGCCTTTCTGGTTCGTTCTGTTTGACCGGTTTGACCCACAATTTTGCGACGTGTCACGATTTCGTGACACTTTTTCATTTTCCTTTTCTCTCTCCTCTTTTGGCCGTGACGGAGCAACATGTCGCGATTTCGCTATGCTTTTCTGATTTTTGCTGCGACGGCACAACATGTCACGATTTCATGACACTTTTCATTTTTTGGCAGTGATGGAGCGACATGTCGCGATTTCGTGACATGTCATGATTTCGCAACACTTTCTACACTTGTGCATTTTTGCCCCCTTTTCTTGAATTTTAGCATCTGGGTCACTGAGATTCCTTTTGAAAGCATGCAAAAAATATGGGTCCCTAATTTTGGGGTGTGTTGTGGATCAGCCACAACAAATGGCGACTCTATTGTCAAATGCTCTTGAGCATTTGAGTGAGAACCCAACCTGAAACATATACAAACTCAAAAACATGTGTTAACTCATAAGCAATAAAAACAAATGCCCAAAGATCATAAGTACATGAATCATCAGAATCATCAAGTATTAGCTCGGTGTGTGCAATGAATTTCATTCCCTATCGTTTCAAATTGATCAACATTCCATTGTCAGTTTTGCATGAATGCATATGTGAGATTGTGAATGATTTGTGTAACCTAATGAATATGCTAGGAGATTTTGCTTTTATAAAAGGCATAGTCATTCTTCTAGTATTATGTACAAACATTCAATATTGCCAAACCCTCTTAGGATCCACTAATTAATTTCCTTATTATATCCCAAAGTTGGTTATGAGTCCCTACTATCTTGAACCCATGTGCAAGTGAATGTGAAATCAAAACTTTGGGGAATCAGACTCCCAACAAACCGAGATGAGAGTTTAACCCTATCCTTACTATTCTTATTTAGAATTCATTACCTCACTTTGAGCAAAATAATCTAACCAATTATGGAATAAATGGTCATGCTAGTCTAACCCTTTGGAAAATCAGTGGTCTTGTTTTTTAGACAAGACATGTTGCCATGCATGGGCACATCTAACCCCACAATCCAAAACTTATCTTCATTTATTTGGACCTTGGGGATGACTACCCATCCTTTGCAGAGGAAAAATAGTATGATACTTCCAATCCAAAATAAATATGAGATGGGAAAAATTAATTTTTTACTTCTTGGACCTTGGGGATGACTACCCATTCTTGCTAGGGACATTTAGTACAATCCTTCCAATCCAAGCTTTGAATAAAAAAATGGAAAATATTAATTTATTGCTTAGACCTTGGGGATGACTACCCATCCTTTGTAGAGGACAAGTAGTACGATCCTTCCAATCCAAGATTTATTATGAAATGAGACATAAGAGCTTTGGGGAATCAAATTCTCAACCTAAGCGAGATGAGAATTTATGCCCTATCCTTACTACTCCATGTAGGTTAAATCAAAGCTTTGGGGAGTTGGATCCTCAACCTAAGTTCGATGAGGATTTAACCCTATCCTTACTACTCTGATTTTAGGCTTTAAGTTTTATGGAAGTGGTCAAAACCATTGTTTTAAGGATCATGTTGCATAATAGGATAGACATGAAAAACCTATTTCGCCCAACCTTTTCTTCCAAGTTAGGTTTTGATCATTGTGCTCAAGATCCTTTTTAATGTATAAGACGTGCTTGGTTCTAGATATCTCAAGGCTCAGTTTCCAACCTTAGGATTTTTCTTACATTTATGTTATAATACAACCCTAAGAGGATTTGACATACTTTAATGATTTGTACCTAAGATGCATATGCAACTAAGATGGAATGTATATGTAAAGTGAGATGTAACATGAATGCATTATCTCTTGAATTGCAAATGAAATATTTGCCATACAAAACTAACTCCTTCATGCATCACAAATTTCAAACGATATAACTTAAAATGTTTGTGTGACTTGTGGAGCTTTTACACAACAATTCCAATATTTCATATTCTCCTAATCTTAAGCATAAGTTGACATCTCAATTTTTTTTTATTATTATTTTTTTTTATTTTTTTTAGTTTTTACTTTTTTATCAAAATAAACAAAACATGTCAATTGAAATCAAACCCACAACCAAAATCCTAACTAGGCTAACAATCCTAAACAAAAACAAATCTGAAAATTCCCACCAAAACTGAAAAGAATAACATCAAAATCTCACAACCTAAGGGCTAAAATAATGCTTTAAAATCTGCCCATTAACTAGTAGCATAAAATCTCTCCCTTCTAAATTTTTTAGCTTGAAGGTATTTTTCCCAAGAATCTCTGAAATCTGATAGGGGCCTAACCAAAGACAATCAAACTTTTGATGATTCCCTTTTTCCTCATGTCTTTTGTCCCATAGTAATACCAAATCTGAAATTCTGAATGACTTAACTTTGGCCCTTCCATCAAACCATATTTTGATAACTTCCTGGTGTTTATTCATGTGATTCATGGCTTCTTCTCTCTTTTCATCAAGGTGCAGCAAATGACTTAACCTGGCTTCAACTTGATCATATGTCCCCAAGTACTCTTGTATGAAATGCAAGGTCTGCAACTTCAAATTTGCAGGAAATATCGGGTCTTGCCCATAGACCAAATGATAGGGAGTATTCCCTATGGATTATTTCACTCTGGTCCTATCTGCCCAAAGGGAAAACTTTAATTGGATGTGCCAATCCCGAGGGTTCTTTTCCAGCAATTTCTTAATAGTGTTCAACAAATTTTTATTTGAAGATTTGGCCAGACCATTTCCTTGAGGATAATAATTGGATGCAAATTTTAAGCTCACTTTGTTGTCATATGCCCAATCTGTAAATTGCGTAGAAATAAAATCTTTGCCATTGTCACTGACAATAGAATCGGGCATTCCGAATCTTGTTATAATTTGGTCCTCAAGGAATTTTATTACAACATCTGTGGTGGCATGTTTAGTAGGAATCGCTTCTGTCCACCTTCTATAGTAGTCTGTAGCTGTCAATATGAATTTATGAGAATCAGAAGAATTTGGTTTAATAAGAAATCTAGTCCCCACTGTGCAAATGGTCTCATTTCAACTACAGGTTGTAATGGCATGGCTGTATTTCTTTCTCTATTGGCAGCCACTTGACAGATATGACAAGATCGTACATGGGCATGTGCATCTTTGAAAATGTGTGGCCAGTAGTATCCTGCTCTCAAGATTTGATGCGTTGTAGCATTTGCCACACCATGACCAGTTCCATGTTTCCCATGAAATTCCTGCAACACCCTGGCAGCTTCTTTGTTCAGGCACCTCAGGTAGATCCCTTCATGATTCTTCCTGTAAAGAACACCAGATTTCATCGGATAATTGATAGACTTAAGCCTTAAAGCTCTTCTCTGGGTTGAATTCAGATTAGAAGGACACTTACCAGTCAATAAAAATTGCACAATATCAACATACCAGTCATCCTTAGCAATGTATTCTGTGTTCAAGTATTGGCATGTTATTTGCGGATTATTTTCTGTGATCGCCTTCGTCAGTTCCTATCCTCGAACTAATTTCATAGGTTGGATTTTGAGATCAAATTCTTGGATGGTGGAAATCCATTTCCCTCTTTTCTCACCTATTTCATTTTGTAAAAACATGGTCTTAACAGTAGAGTCAGGCACGATGGCAATAACTCTGCTGTGCACAATGTAATGCCTAAATTTTTTCATCGTTTTAAAAAGTGCGTACATTTGCTTATCAAGGATTGAATACCTTAATTGAGCATCTTTTAGGGGGGAACTTAAAAATGCTATGGGTTTTTCTGCACTATCCTTGGCATTTTGGGTTAAGACACTCACAAAAGAGTGTTCTGATGCAAAAGCATAAATATAGAAAGGTTTGGAATAGTTTGGACTTATGAGGACCGGGGCTCTGGAAATGGCATATTTGATGTTCTGAAAGGCCACTCTACTTTCCTCGTTCCATTTTACATCCACATCCTTCTTAAGCATCTTGTTCAGAGGTTTGGCTATCTCATCAAAGCTAGAGATAAACTTCCTCACAAAATTAACCTGCCCAAAGAAAGATCTCAATTCTTTTTTACTACTCGGGAGAGGTAAGTTTTGGATAGATTGTATCCTTTCTGGGTCGATGGATATGCCCTCTTTTGAAATGATGTGACCAAGCAATTTTCCTTCTATTACTTCGAAAATGCACTTTTTGGGATTTAAGGAAAATTCCATGTTCTTTGCATCTTTGAAGCACTTTCTTTAAATATTTGACATGGTCCTCTCTCTTCTTCGAGAATACTGGAATATCATCCACATAAACGATGATACATTTGCCTATGAGCCCTTTGAATTCATAATCCATGGCGCGTTGAAAATTTGCACAACATTTAACAGTCCAAACGACATTCTCTTATATGCAAATGTCCCCCACTTGGTGGTGAAGGTTGTTTTCATCCTGTCATTTGGATGTATAAGAATTTGGTTGTATCCAAAATACCCATCAAGAAAGGACATCATTTCAGATCCATTTACCGTTTGTATAATTTCATCAATTGAAGGCAATGGATAATTATCCTTTTGAGAGGCTTTATTAAGATTTCGAAAATCTATGCACAGCCTAATCTCTCCACTTTTTTTTCTTATTGGAATGAGGTTAGCAACCCAGGTTGAGTGCCTAACAGGAAAAATGATTTTCGCTTCCAATAATCTTTTGACCTCCTTTTCGATCAAAGGCTCCAATAGCGGGTTAACAACTCGTTGTCTTTGCCTAAAAGGTTTGGATTCTGGCTTCAAAGGGATGGTATGTGTGATAATGTCTTGGTTGTATGTTTTCAGCTCATTGTAATTCCAAGCAATGCAATCTATGTAATGCTTCAAGGCCTGCATTATGTTGCTCCTTTCTTCATCTGTACATGCCTTTGCAATGTACACCTCCTTTGGATTGTTTGCACTCCCTAGATTAATTAGATCACATGCATCTTTAGGGAGTGGGACCCTTTTTCCTTTCTTGGTCTTGCATCCCATGTCGAACATTTTTTCCAATGAAACCACGTCTTTAGGTATTTTTTTGGATTGATACGCAGTTTCAATTTCATTTTCTATTTCATCTTGCCACCTTTGTTCCTCATCAATCACCTGATTTTCAAAAATACCCGAGTTCGTGACAAATTTGAAGATATGTCTGTCATTTTCAAAAACCTGGAAATTCTTGACATTATCGGGTATTGATGGACAAGGAACTAATTCAATGGAAAACTTTTTACACCTTTTTACATCAATCAGGTTTAACATGCCCGTGGCAACTGTAAGAGAATCTGCTATTCTATTTCCTTTTCTAGAAATAAGGGCTATATTGAATGCGTCAAATTCCTCAATGAGGTCCATAACCCTAGTTCTATAAAGGCTCAGTCTCTTGTCACGTCATGTATACTGTCCTTTGATCTGCTTGACTACCAGCTCAGAATCTCTGAAAAACTTCAAGCATTTAACTTGCTTTCTCAATGCTAGACGTAAACCAAAGATCAATGCTTCGTACTCTGCCACATTGTTCGTGCAAGGAAATTGTAATCTGTAAGCAACCAATAGTGGTTTACCTCCTGGACTAGTGAGCTCGACTCCAGCTCCTACTCCCTGTCTAGATTTTGATCCATCAAACCTGAGTAACCATGTGCAATCATTTTCCTCAAAAGAGCTGCCATGACAAGTTTCCTCTAAACCCCCAGTTCTGGTTTAGAAAAATGAACTTCATTCGGCTTGTTAAATTCCATTATAATCTCCTTAAGCCTCGGTTCATTTTCCACTCTGATTTGGTTTGCAATTCATTTCCATGGTAGCCACATATGTGAGTAGTTTGTTGAAAAATAGCCATTCAGATTTTTCATCCAATCTCTTGCAAGTAGCATTCCATACCTACTTGGGATATTAACAACCAGAATGTCGACAACCTACTGGACCCTGGGTTCAGAATTTAATTGAATTTTGACATCATATAGGGTCCCTACCATATTTACCTCTAATCGGTCCAATTGCAGAACCTTGCATTTGGATGAAACAGGTTACAGACCTAGAATTTGACATATCTTCGAAGGCATGAGGTTGCTCATGGCACCCGTGTCCACCAAATAGTTATGCAAATTTTGACCCGCAATTCTTAGAGTCAATAAGAATGGCGGGACATCCTGTCTCTCCTTTCACAAAATTAGATGGCACTCAACTCCTTTTCCCTTCCACATTTGATCAGGTGAGTTCAGAGATTTTATCAATGCCTCCTTTTGGACAGGCAATCTAGCCGCATCCAAGAACGAAAGACTAGATTTGGACTTCTTTAGATCCTCCACTATGTCATAGTTTGGTTTTTTGAATTTGATTGTCTTCTACACGTCATTAGACATTTATTTTCTAAGTGGAGGAGGAGGATTATTATCTACCTTAGTATCTGGAGGAAGAATAGAGTTGTTTGGAGGTGTTGATAAGGTTTTAGGGGCTTTAGATTTACTTCTCAGATGGTACCCATGATTCCCCTTTCTAAAATTTCAAAAATCTTGCACCTCATATTCCAAAATTTCGTCTTCTTCTTCCTCACTCTCACCTTCTTGATGATATATAGTTTCCATCACCATAATGTTATCATCTTGATGTTGCGATGGACCTTCATTTGATACCAGTTCCAAATCATCAACTTGTGCCTGAAGACAATGAGTGTATCTAGAAATTTTAGGACAATTCCTCTCATTGTGTTCTTTTGTGTTGTGCAACCTACACCCCCTTTCCCATGCCAAATCTGAAATATTCAAAAGAGAATTGGATTGACTAGGTCCTGCAGAAGTATCTAGTTGATTAGCAATGGGAGTGGGTACTCCCCCATTGTTTGGCTTGGTGTTCCAATGTCTCCCTCTATTGTTAAAATTTTGATTTGAGTGAGGGGCATGGGATTCATACTTTTTCTGTTGAACCCTGTCATTGCTCAGTTTATGAACTAATTTCTTGAGCTCTTCGACCTCTGAATAAATCTCCTTCGATGGAATCCCATTGTTGTTAACCCCCGTTGGATTTGCATAATTGATGGGGTCTTGATTCAACATTTGGGTCAGGTTTTGAGGAAATTGATTCCCGTATGGATTGACACTTTGAATCGAAGTTGGATTTGGGAAAGGAACGATAGCCTGAGAATTAACTTGGCTGGTTCCTTGCATAGTCGATTGACTATTCTACAAAAATGCGAGAACAGGTGGAATGGATGTAATTGGTTAGATAGGAATGGGTGCATACGCAAGTGCTAGTGGATACAGCTGCTGATATGGTAAGGTGTTCATGCTTGACATTTGCGGTGTCATGATCTGATTTGCCAAGGGAGCTTGACCATATGGAGCATACTGTCCCATCATAGGCATCTGGGGAAACCTATAGCCCTGTGGTGTCATTTGCTACTCGATGGTCATGGATTCATTATAGGCTAAAGCCAGCATGGTGACTTGAGGATTGTGTCTTGCAAACATGGCTATCATGGGGTCCAATGCCCCAAAATATATCTATAAATCCACTGCGGGATCGATGGCAAAATGTCGAACTGCTCTATTATAGCACTTTTGGAATTTTTGGTTAAATGTTCTGATTGGTTCCCCCTGGCCCCTTTTGCATGTAATAAACTAATTGTAAATGGTTGCGGGATCCAAGGGTGACCTAAATTGATTAACAAAGGCATTTTCCATTTGCGTCCATGAAGTAATTGAACCAGTTGGTAAGCATATGTACCATTCATATGCTATTGGATCCAAGCTCATGGGGAAAAGTCTACAAGCCACATCTTCATGTTGGACTTGCAGTCTAATTAAAACATCTCTATAGGCTTGGATATGTTCTTTTACTATTATTGGGCCATCTGGTTTGTATTTAGGCAAAAATATTTCAATGTTCTTGGGGATTTCATGGATATCCCCAGCAATGTTCAAAGGAATATTGTTAGCTCCATACCAAGGATCTGTTGGAGGTTGAGCCATTTGACTCAAAATTGATGAAGACAACCCTACAATAGCGAGTAGAAATATTACTGACAATAGGAACACTAGTGGCAACTGATATTACTGGCATAGGTCCACTCGATGTTCCTGGAGAAAACAGGTCTTTTGTGACTAGTGAGCTTACGACTTGCTTGGTTTTATTCTTGAGAGTACCAGTGAGTGTAAGGTCATGAAAAAAGGTTTCCCCATTTGTTTGGGACCTGGTCGCAATACGACACGGCGGGTCCAGCCTACTTGATGAAACCCTCGGTTATTTCAAAGAAAACCTGCAACCAAAAGAAAACAAAAACTGTAGTTTAGCTGTTTGTGAGATTTTAAGAAATGATTTCAAAATTAAATCAAAAAGATATTAATCATGTATGAAAATCAAAATAAAGTAAACCAATTCGGGCCCTCCTTCTAGCGCCAATCTTTTGAGTGGTGTTTTCACCCAATTGTGGAAGCACACTCTCCGGTAGGATTTGAGTCCCAAAATCCTCTGCTTGCAAAGAAATTACAACAGATAATTTCTCCAAGGTTCCTGTTATGCTAACTCTTTGTATATTAATGATGCTGTTTTAATTTGAATGCTAGGAATATCTTAGGGTTACAAGTGGATATTAACAAGGGGCACTATGGTTTATTTAATTTGAATTTGCAATGGACTCCAATTGAATAAATATAAGAAATAAATCTATTTGATCTTAGGCTTTGATGGATTTTTAGTTATTAACTTGAATGAGAATAATTAAAATGCAGAAACTAAAATGAGGGTTTGAAAAAAATAAAAGAAATGCAAATGAAGATGCAACTAAACTATGCTCAGAATGCTACCATCAATTCGACGAAACCGAAGATAATGAGGTTTCTACATGCAACCTAACCTATTGAATCTGCACATTCGCACAATCCTGATAAGCTAGGTGCGGGTTTCTAGGGTTTTACTATAATTTCATATTTTAGGCGTTTGCATGAGGCAACCGAGAGAACTCGCATTAAACTCCATCTATAAACCTAAAATCTGAAAGGGAAAGATAAACATTAAATCATGCATGCAAAAATGACTCCTTCTTTCTCATCAATGAGATGCCAACTCTCTATATTTCTATATTAAATGGTATATCAGTTACAATAACAGAATGTTCCAGGTATGACAAATCCAGAACAAATGAAGGAAATTGCTCCAATTGCAGGCCCAGAATGGCATGCAACCCTTGTCTCTGCAACTATGCTAGTAGCAATTTTCAACCCCCTGTTCAATCTGTGCTTCTAATTTTATACTATCTAGCACGGCTCTTCGGTTCACCTACATCGCTTTATTTCACCTTCCAAAATGCGTCTTTTCAAATTCCTCACTTTTTTTTTGCTTTTGATTCATGCTCGATGCCAAAACGTTTGAAATATTATGTTGCATGTAACGCTTCTGCAACTCTGACACCTGTATGCCACGTGTTCTGTGTTTCCAGCACATTCTGTAACGGCCCCATGTAAATCGTGATGTCCCTAGGCATGTAGCTTGTTCCTTTGCCAGCACAGCAAAAATGAGATAGGTCGCGATATCACGACGTTTTTTGGCCAATAGCCTTTTTGCCTTCTTGCCCAGGGAAAATGTGATATGTCACGAAATCGTGACGCCTTTCTGTTCCATACACTCTCGATTGCAATTTGTTGCAAAATCATGACGTTTTTCACTTCTTGCTCTTTCGCTACTTTCCTGTTAAGATTTCATGATGTTTTTCCACTTCGGGCACCTTCGCTGCAACTTGTCACAATTTCACGACGTTTTTCCACTTTGGGCACCTTTGCTGCAACCTGTCGTGATTTCGCGATGTTTTTCCACTTCAGGCACCTTTGTTGCATGCTGTCACGATTTCACTACGTTTTTCACTTCCGTACACTTTGCCAACTTTCCGTCGTGAAATCGCTACGCCTTTTTGCCTCGGGCTGTTCTTGCTGTATTTGGCAGCAAAAACGTGACATGTCACGAAATCGCTATGCTATTTTCATCTGTACCACTTCACTGCTTTGGAGCCATGAAACCATGACCTATCGTGATATCGTGACGTTTTTTCGCTTTGAGCCTCTTTGCCGTTTTCTGTCGCGATATCGCGACGTTTTTTCGCTTTGTGCACCTTTGCTGATTTTTGTCGCGATATCGCTACACCTTTCTGCTTCGTTCTATTTGACCGGTTTGACCCACGATTTTGCGATGAGTCACGATTTCGTGACACTTTTTCATTTTCCTTTTCTCTCTCCTCTTTCAGCCGCGACGGAGCAACATGTTGCGATTTCGCTATGCTTTTCTGCTTTTGGCCGCGACGGCGCAACATGTCATGATTTCGTGACACTTTTCATTTTTTTGCAGCGATGGAGCGACATGTCGTGATTTTGCGACATGTCACGATTTTGCGACACTTTCTACACGTGCATTTTTTCCCCCTTTTCTTGAATTTTAGCATCTGGGTCACTGAGATTCCTTTTGAAAGCATGCAAAAAATATGGGTCCCAAATTTTGGGGTGTGTTGTGGATCAGCCACAACACCCCCATATTACAATTCTCTTATTTTTCAATATTTTTCTAAACTTTTGAATTCATACCTCTTTGAATATTTTGACTATCTGTCTTCTTGCTTATCTTTTTAAGCTTTAGAAATTATGTTCTACACCACTTTGCTCTATGCCCAAAATTATTGCAATTGTAACATTTGATGTTGTAGTTATTGAAAGGTGCAAATGACTTGAAATTTCTCTTGGTGAAGCCATAATCATTCTTACCATGAACCCTAAAATGTATAGCTTTGTTTCCAAAATGATTACATGAGTAGCAATAACCTTGAAAGAAATATGCATCTTTCATTGGAGGATATAAATTGAAGTTCCTCTTGGTGAAGCCATAATAATTCTTACCATGAACCCTAAAATGTACAACTTTATGACTAAATTTATGACATGTGAAACAATAACCTTGGAAGAAATATTCATCTTGCTTTGATATCATGGTTCTTTATTTGCTTTTCCTGTGATGGTCCTTGTTCCTTTATGGTGCATTTTTTTCTTCCTCTTTGATGCTTCTACATATCAACTTATAATCATAGGTATTATATTCTTCTTCAATAATTTTATTTGATCCCCCTTTTCCTTTTGATCTTGACTCTCCCTTTTGTTTCTCTTGAACTTCTTCAAAACCAAGTCCAATGTTCATAAATGGAGATCTTTATGCTTTGATAATAACATCCAATATTTTTATGCTTTTTCTAGACCTATGTAGCTTATCATTGGCATATTTAACTTCCATACTTATAGAAACCACCTCATGTTCCAGTATTTCACACTCTAGCTCTTTTGCCTTTAATGTTTTAGCCATATATTCTTCAACCTTCGTTGCCTCTTCAAATTTAATTTTTAAACTGATGAGATCTTGTAGAATCTTTGTCCTTGTTTTCTCATACTCTTGTACTTGAGTCTTAAATTTTAAGTTCTCCATTTTCAACTCATCAAGTTCCTTTTCCATATCATTTGTGGCTTCCTCTTTATTTTCTAAATATTTATCTTTTTATTTGTTTTTAACTACAGGATCATCTTCTTTCTCTTCTTCTTGTTTTTTGACAATAGGAGCATCTTGATTCTCTTGCAATTGAGCCTTAAATCTTAATTTCTCCTTTCTATCCCCCTTCAACTCTTCAATAACAACAATAAGTTTCTCTTTTATGTCAACTATGCATTCTATTCATTTTCTAAAACTATCTCTTCTTCTTCACTGTTAGAGAGGCTTTCATCACTACTACTATATCCATTTTATGGACAATTAGTTTCATAGTGACCAATGTTACCACAACTGAAATATTTCATAGTCTGCATATTTATGTGTTTCCTTGGATCCTTATTCCTTATTACAAAGTTATTTTCTTCTATACTACTTGATTCATCACTTGATTCTATTTATTTATATGTTTCCACTTTTCCTTTTAGATTAACAATCCTTTTGAGAGCAAAATAAAATTCTTATTCCATGTCCACCATAGTTTCCTCTTTCTCTCTATTTTCTTGGATTTCAATTACTAGAGTATTTTTCTTTTATTTCATGTCCATGTGTGTTCCTTCCTTCATAGGATGATATGGTCTCATGGTTCTTATTTTACATTTCCTATCCATGTGTGTTCTTGTAATATCTTCCTTCAACCTATTATACTTTCATCAAGAAACCCGCTATGATACTAATTGAAGAACACAATATTATATTGAGAGGGGGATGAACAGTATAAGATAAAACTTTTTACTTTTATTTACAAAATAGTATTATCCAATATTATCAATTGCAATAATAAAAGAATGCATAGATCATCACACACATAATATACACAAATTTAATGTAGCTCATCCAATGTGGGCTACATCCACAAAGAAAATATTTGTTATAAATTTTCTCAAAAAATATCTTGGGAACCAATTCTCTATTAAAATGTTTATGGGTACCAACCCAAATGAGATACCAATCCCCTATGATCAATTTCATGGACCTCTATCCATAGGATACACCAATTCCCTTTACTATGGTTCATGGACCTCTATCCATAGGAGACACCAATCCCGTTTGCTCTGGTCAACATCTAAATCTTGCTCACAACTCTGCTCAAATCTACCCCAATATTACTCACAAAGCTTGCTCAAATATTCTCACCAAACCTACTCAAATTTACTCTAAATTTCTCATAAGGCTTGCTAAAATATGCTCACTCTCACTGCTCAAACCTACTCAAATATACTCTAAACCTTCTCACAAGGCTTGCCGAAATTTTCTCATTATCACTTCTCAAATCTACTCTAAATATTCTTACAGGGCTTGCTCAAATCTATCACTATTACTCCTCAAACCTGATCCAAACCTTCTCACAAGGCATTCTCAAATCTTCTCACTTCTAGTCTCAAAAACTTCTCAACCACTACCAATTCTTGTATACAAACAATTTCATATATCTTTCCTAAAAATTCTTGCTTTTACTAAAGTACTTCAGACATATTCTACCCAGAATTATTTTTCTTCATGACCATATAGAGAATGATATGCATTACAAATATTCAATATGTTATTTTCATTCATTAAGTTTGTCACTTTCACATGTCTCACTTTTATTGCATTCAAAAGATATCTCTAGTATAGCACTTGATAATTGAATTTCTTATGCACTCTCAAAATCAATCAAAACCCTATGTGCAAATTTGCTTCACAAAACAGATCTATAACTCTTGCACTTTCACTCCCAATGTCACTCAAAACCAATGAATAAATTTACCTTCACAAAACTGGTCTATAGTCCTTACAAATTCATTCCCAATATGACTCAAAGTTAATGCACTAATTTTCTCTCAAACCCTTGCTCTTATATTTCCAAAACCCTTGCACATAAAATTTAATTTCATTCAATAATAATTCACCATTACTTCTAGATTCAATCAATCACTATTGCACATGAAGTTTACTTTCAAACCCTTGCACTTTTATTTCTGGATTATATCAAAGCAATGGACACTCAAACAATCCTTATTTATCCAAACATATGACAACTCAACCACCTAAAAAAAGAATTAAATCACATACCTCTAAAAACTACCTTGATGAAGATGTGCCCTCAAAACCTATCACAAAATAGTTTTCTTTTCTTTTTCCACTTCAAAAACAGGTTAGCAAATCTCCTTTTCAAAATATCCACATTAAAACCCTTTCAAAATATGTGCACAAGAATACCTAAAAATAATGCTCTATAACTCCTTTTTGGTTTCACAAGATAAATACCTTAATAATAAACCAAAACCTTTAAAAATATCAAACAACAATACAAAAAAAAAAAATACCATAGTACACCTTATGTCTCCTTTCTATTGTACAAAAATTACAATTTCAAAACAATCCACAATACATCTTATATCCCCTTTTCTCACATACAAAATTATTCCTTATATTTCCTTTTTCAATTTTGCAAATAAAAGACTTTATAACACATACCCTTATGACTCCTATTTGTAAAATAAAAGGCTTTATAACACACACCCTTATGAATCCTATTTACAAAATAAAAACCTTTATTTTTATTTTATTTTTTTAAGCGAAAAGCCCCTTGTGGAGCCGCCTTGGTCTAAGAGACCACGAACAAGGGGTTCTACACCATCAAAGTCACCCGGGGGTCACACCCGACCCTGCCCGCACCAACATTATCAATTGGATTTTGGATACCCAATTCAACTTTTTGGTAGGGTGGAGATTTGAACCTGGGACCTCCCTTGGAGGATTGCCCTCTCCTCTCCAACTCACCTACAACACCTGGGTAAATAAAAACCTTTATAACATACACCACTTATGATTCATTTTCACAAATAATCAAAAACCTTTATAAATACCTCACATAAAAAATTTTCTTGCGTGGATGAGAATTGAACCTCTAACCTCTAATACCCAACCACAAATTGTGACCACTTGGGATAACCAAGTGGATGAAACTTCAAATGTACAATAACCTCTTTGTCATATTCTTTGTCTCGCTTCTCAAAATGAAACATGTCAAAATTGGCATTGACAAAAATTGAACCGTGAACCTCCTCTCATGCATTGTCTAAGCACAGGTCAAACTACCACCTAGTCTACCTTGGTAGATGACATCAAGGGGTAGAACAATGAAGAACACAAGCTTATACTAAGAGGGGGGTGAATAGTATAAGACCACTTTTTACTTTTCTTTTCAAATCAATATTATGCAGTGTATAGATAGCAGTATCAATAGCAGTAATCAAAGCAATGCACAAAACACCATACACAATAGAGATACAGATTTTAATGTGGTTCACCCAATGTGGGCTACCTCCACAGAGAAAATATTTCTTCTAAATATTTCTCAAATAATCTCTTGGGAATCCTTCCCAATTACAATGTTTATGGACCTCTGTCCAAAGGAGATGTTGATCCCCTAAATATGGTTTGTGGATCTCTATCCATAGGAGAACTCCTTCTCCTCTGCTCTGGTCGGTGATCCTCTAGAAGACACTACCTCCACTACACTGACTGTGGATCTCTCTCCACTTGAAGACTCTTGTCCTCACTCAGAAGACCTATCCTCAATGTCCTGGCTGATGGATCTCTATCCACTAGATACTCTGTCCTCTCTACTTTATCACCTCCAAAGCTCTATCTCAATATTGTACTAAACATAGTCCAGTTGGTCTAGCATAATTATGCTCAATCTCTTGCACTAAACATAGTACATTGGTCTAGCACAAATCTACTCAATATCTTCCTCAAATCTACACTAAACATAGTCCTTCGGTATAGCTCAAATATGCTCAATCTCTATCCTCAAATATACACTAAACACAGTCCTTCGGTCTAGCACAAATATTCTCAATAGGTTCACTCAGAACCTACTCAAATCTACTCAACAGGTCCACACAAAACTTGCTCAAATCTTCTCAATAGGTCCACTTAGAACCTACTCAAATATGCTCAATAGGTCCACTCAGAACCTGCTCAAATCTGCTCACCAAGATCACATAGAACTTGTCCAAATTTGCTCAACAAGCTCACACATAACTTGTCCAAATATGCTCAACAAGCACACTTAGAACTTGCCCAAATTTTCTCAACAAGCTCACACAAAACTTGTCCAAATATTCTCAACAAGCTCACTCAGAACTTATTTAAATATGCTCAATAATCTCACCCAGAACTTGTCCAATCTCATAGAAACATAAAGAGAATTGTTAGAGACTCAATATGTTCTATACTCAATACTCAATTACTTTCTCAAATCAATCTCATAGAAGCATAAAGAGAATTTTTAGAGACTCAATATGTTCTATACTCAATACTCAATCACTTTCTCAACTCAATCTCATAGAAGCATAAAGAGAATTGTTAGAGACTCAATATGTTCTATACTCAATACTCAACTCAAATCAGAATATAGAATAGTTTGTTTCATGGAACTTGAACAACCACTTCACACATCCACTTGACTAGGCTCAATCAACTCTACTCAACCAATCACTTCAAGGAACAACCCTTTCTCACAAACCCTAGTCCAAGCATATATCAACCAACTCAAAATATTTCCAACAATGTTCAACAACAAATCTCACATAACAATGATACTCATGTTCTTTTCAAACCCTAGTTCAAGTTCTTTGCATAACAACTCACTTCAACAACAATGCTAATAAAATATTCTTCATATAACAATGATACTCATGATCTTTCCAAACCCTAACTCAAGTTTTTCACACAACCAATGGCTTCAACAACAATGCTAATAAAACAAGGTTTAATCACAACTCTCAATCTAGAAAACCTTGAAGCATTAAACCAACCACTTTCGAAAAGGAAACCCTAATCAATTCCTTTTCACTCCAAACTTAATTTTCAATCAAGCCAATCAACCAACTCAAAGAAGAATTTTACCCATACCTTTTCTTGAAGAGTAGTAGTCCTCACAAATATGCCACACTCACAATTACTTCTTTGTATATCTCAATAAGGGTTAGAGGATATTTTTCTTCAACAAAATATATCACAAGAATAATATCAAAATTACACCTTATCACTCCAACTTAAATAATAATCAATATCTTCACAATAGTCACAAAAATCCTTAATTCAAAATAACATACCATCCACAAAGTCTTAACCTTTCAATATTCCACAATAGCAATTTAAGACTTTAAAAATAAAAACAGAATTCTCCTTATAACTCCTAAAGGTAATTCTCAACTACCACACTTTAATATAAAGCAACCTTTCCAAACTTCAACCATAAAGCAACCTTATACCTCCAACTTAGGCATTAAAACAAAATTAAAATAAAAATGTTACCTTTGCCTTTGGAGAGTTTCAAACTCTCAATGCAGCCCACACAAACGTCTTTGCCCATGGTGCAAACCACCACACGAGCTACACGCTCGTTGGGAAGGAAGAAGCACCTCGTGCTTCAAAACACTATGTCCTCCTTTGCCTTGCAAAAAGTGCACCTAACAATTGGCGCTAACACACCCACCAAAATGCTTCCACCGAGATTCGAACGTTGTCCTCTTGCACACAAAATGTAAGCTTTGCAACCCACTTGCCACTAGGCCAACGTGCCTAGTTGGCTCTAGACCTTCCAACGCTTTCCCCTTTGTTTCCTTTCAGTGGTAGGATGAACACGAATTTCATTGCTTTATTCTCACGAGCTCCTTTGATTAAATCGCATGCAATCTAGAATTCGAGCAAGGATAAACTTAATGCCTTTGGGCATAGGTTTAAATATCAAATTTTCTCCTTTGCATTTAAAATGTCGGTGCTTCAAAATGTAATGACGTCGGTGAGGAATATAACCCTTTGCAACATGCTTTGAATTTCCTTTGGTCTTAAACCCAACCTTTGGGTTTAATAATATATCTTTGGACTTTATAAAACCCATTTTTGCCTTATAAAACATTATAATAAAAATTATAAATATTTTTATTTGGGTTTTCACCATGGCACTTTTAATATTATAATAACCAATATTATAATATTAATCCTTTGATAAAGTACCTTTAATATTTATTTATAAAATTTAAATTCATGCTGAATTTAAATAATTTATAAAATAAATATTACAACTCCTTTTTAACTTTTGTCTTTTGCACTATTTCACTCGATCTTTTGCCTTCTTCCTGGATATCAAATAACCATATTTGTCCCCTTTATTTCCTACTAAAATTACTGATGACTTCATCTGGTGACATCAATGACAACTTTGACTTAGGGACTCAAAATGTCCAACAATCTCCCCCTTTGTCATTGATGGCAACCCATATCCTTTTTACTGAAACTTGACCTTTCTTTTTCTTCTGCTCCCCTTGGGACATTGCTCCCCCTGGCTCAATGCTCTCTCAAATATCAAATCTCTCCCCATATCAAATCTCTCCCCAATACACAAATCACACAAATCTCTCCCCCTTTGACATCAATGGCAAAGGGTCACCTTTGGGGCTCGGGGCTAAGAATGAGCCTCTTAGCTTAGCCCCTCCCCTACCTCCACATGAGGTGGTTAATTATGGGGTGGGAGTATTTCTACTCCCTGAAAGCACTATTCTTTACCTTTATCTTTTCCCTTATTTTTTGATTTTTATGAATCCTGTGACTGTTTCTTTCCAAGTCATCATCCATGTTCCTTTCATCATTCCTATTCTTGTTCCTATTCTTGTTCTCATCCATGTTCTTGTTCCTGTTCCTGTTCCTATTTCTGTTCATATTCCTATTCCTTCTCATGTTCCTATTTCTGTTCACATTCCTGTTCTTGTTCATGCCTATTTCTGGAATATTTGCTCTACACCATCTTGTTATGTGACCATCATTATTGCACTTATAACACTTAATGTTATTATTCCTTGGAGGTGCAAATATCTTAGGATTTCTCCTAGTGAAGCCATATCCTCTTCTATCATGAATTTTGTAATTCATTGCCTTGTGACCAAACTCATTACATGAGTAGCAATACCCTTGGAAAAGTTATCCTTTCCCATATTCTTGTCTTTCATGTGTCCTGCACTGTGAAGCCATGTGCCCAAACTTGTGACATGAAAAACATCTTCCATTGAAGCTTCCTTGTCTTGACCTCATTGGTCTCTTATTCTGATTATTGTTCCATATGTACCTTCTCTATGCATTGTTCCTGTCTTTGTTGAACCCTTTATTGTCCAACTCATCCTTTGATGTCTCACTCCCACTTACACTATCTTCTTTTGATGTATCTTCATCTGAAGTTTCTTCTTCTTCAAGACTTGAAGTAGACTCTTCTTCCCTTTTCTTTTGTACCTATTTGGAACCAAGACCTATCTTGTTTGTTGCTCCTCTTTGTATCTTGATTATTTTATCCACACTCTTTGCACTGTTTACATACTTGTATAACTTATTCTTGGAATCTTCTAAATATTCTTTTAGTAGTGCCACTTCTTGTGCTAACTTCTCACATTCCAAGATATTTTCTTCTAACTTATCTTTGAACTTGCTTGCCTTAGCCTTTGATTTTTCTAAATCCTCTATGAGCAATAATCTTTCTTCATCACATTCTTGAAATTGAATTTCAAGCTTAGAGTGTTGCTTTCTTACCTTCTTTACTGTGTCAAGGGCATAGATAAGTTCTCCCTTGAGATCATAACCATTCTCTATTGAATAATCCTCTATTTTTTTACCTTTTCTCATATAATTACTTTCTTTTGGCTTGTCTTCTATAGGATCACTCACTTCTTCTAATGCCATTAGAAGATTTTCATCTGGTCTTTCAAGTGCATCTTCAAAATCATCATCACTGAAACTATAACCATCCCTTGTGCAATCATCTTCAAGATGTCCAAATTTACCACATCTAAAACACTTGAGAATAACTGGAGTCTTTTTCTTAACTGGTTCTTTTTCTTCAATCATAAATAGGACTTCATCTCTATCATTGTCTAAAAAACTAGCATCACTATCATTTGAGTACTTACTTGCATTATCTGCATAGTAGCTTCTCTTTTGCCTTTGGAAGAACTTATTTCCTTGTCTGTTTTGTCCATCCTTGCTTTTCTTCTGGTACTTGTATCTTTTAGATTCCCTGTACCTGTGATCCTATTTTTCTTCATCATTGTTGTTCTTTGGCTCTTTATAATCTTTTACAAAATTTCCATACTTTCCACAATTGAAAAAATGAACAAATATTAGATCTATGGGTCTTCTGAAACCTTTATATTTTTCTACCATAGTTAGCTTCTTCATCACTAGATGACTCACTGCTTGATTCTGACTTCTTACCCTTTTTCTTTTTGTTCACTTTGAATGCAACTTCTTTGGAAGGAATAGGATCTTTTGTTCTTATCTCAAAAGTCGTAAGCATGCCAAGTAAAGAATTTCTTGTCAGAGAATCACTATCAATTGATGTTTCTATAGAAGAAACCTTTTCACTATACCTTTTTGGAAGATTTCTCAAGATCTTATCACAAGCATCAGATTCATCAACCTTCATTCCAAGACCTCTCATCTCATGTACAAGTTCATCAATCTTACTAAGATAGTCATGAATGTTTTCATCATCCTACATTCTTAAGTTCTCAAATTCTCCTTTGAGATTTTTGATCTTAGCTTTCCTGACACCTTTATCTCCTTCATATATGGTATGCAATAGTTCCCACATATCTTTTGTTGTTTTACAATCCATAACCTTCATAGATTTTGATCTACCCAATCCTTTTATAATTGCATTCATAGCTCTTGAATTTGCATGCATTAGAAGATTACCTTCCTTATCTATAGGAGGATTGGTTTCTAAATCATATCCAAATTCCACTGCATCCCAAACTTCATTGCCAAGTACCATCAGGTAAAATCTCATCAGCATACACCAATACAAGAAGTCACTTCCATCAAATACTGGTACTACATTATTGATGGACCCATCCCTTTGATCCTTTTGATCCATTGTGTTCTTATACCCTTTTCCTTCAAGTTATCAAACTCTTCTGAAGGAACCCACTCTGATACCAATTGAAGAACACAAGCTTATACTGAGAGGGGGGTGAACAGTATAAGACCACTTTTTACTTTTATTTTCAAATCAATATTATGCAGTGTATAGATAGCAATATCAATAGAAGTAATCAAAGCAATGCATAAAACACCATACACAATAGAGACACAGATTTTAACATGGTTCACCCAATGTGGGCTACCTCCATAGAGAAAATATTTCTTCTAAATATTTCTCAAATAATCTCTTGGGAATCCTTCCCAATTACAATGTTTATGGACCTCTGTCCAAAGGAGATGTTGATCCCCTAAATCTAGTTTGTGGATCTCTATCCATAGGAGAACTCCTTCTCCTCTGCTCTAGTTGGTGATCCTCTAGAAGACACTACCTCCACTGCATTGACTATGGATATCTCTCCACTTGAAGACTCTTGTCCTCACTCAGAAGACCTATCCTCAATGTCTTAGCTGATGGATCTCTATCCACTGGAGACTTTGTCCTCTCTACTCTATCACCTCCAAATCTCTGTCTCAATATTGTACTAAACATAGTCTAGTTAGTCTAGCACAACTCTTCTAAATCTCTTGCACTAAACATAATACATTCGGTCTAGCACAATTTTGCTCAATATTTGTCCTTAAATATGTACTAAACACAATATTTTAGTCTAGCACAAATCTGCTTAATATCTATCCTCAAATATACACTAAACATAGTCCTTTAGTCTAGCACAAATCTACTCAATATTTGTCCTAAAACCTGCACTAAACATAGTCCTTCGATTAGCACAAATTTACTCAATAGGTTCACTCAGATCCTAGTAAAATTTACTCAATAGGTTCACTCAGAACCTACTCAAATTTTCTCAATAGGTCCACATAGAACCTTCTCAAATATGCTCAAACAGGTCCACTTAGAACCTACTCAAATTTGCTCAATAGGTCCACTCAGAACCTGCTCAAATTTGCTCAACAAGCTCACACAGAACTTGTCCAAATCTGCTCAACAATATCACACAAAAATTGTCCAAATCTTCTCAACAAGCTCACTTAGAACTTGTCCAAATATTCTCAACAAGCTCACTCAGAACTTGCTCAAATCTTCTCAACAGGCTCACTTAGAAATTGTTCAAATATGCTCAATAAGCTCACATAGAACTTGTCACTCAATCTCATAGAAGCATAAAGAGAATTGTTAGAGACTCAATATGTTCTATACTCAATACTCAATCACTTTCTCAACTCAATCTCATAGAAGCATAAAGAGAATTGTTAGAGACTCAATATGTTCTATTCTCAAAACTCAATCTCAAATCAAATTAGAATATAGAATAGTTTGTTTCATGGAACTTGAACAACCACTTCATACATCCACTTGACTAGGCTCAATCAACTCTACTCAACCAATCACCTCAAGGAACAACCCTTTCTCACAAACCCTAGTCCAAGCATATATCAACCAACTCAAAATATTTCCAACAATGTTCAACAACAACTCTCACATAACAATGATACTCATGTTCTTTTCAAACCCTAGTTCAAGTTCTTTGCATAACATCTCACTTCAACAACAATGCTAATAAAACATTCTTCATCTAACAATGATACTCATGATCTTTCCAAACCCTAACTCAGGTTTTTCACACAACCAATGGCTTCAACAACAATGCTAATAAAACAAGGTTTAATCACAACTCTCAATCCAGAAAACCTTGAAGCATTAAATCAACCACTTTTGAAAAGGAAACCCTAATCAATTCCTTTTCACTCCAAACTTAATTTTCAATCAAGCCAATCAACCAACTCAATCAAAGAAGAATTTTGCCCATACCTTTTCTTGAAGAGTAGTAGTCCTCACAAATCTGCCACACTCACAATTACTTCTTTGTATATCTCAATAAGGGTTAGAGGATATTTTTCTTCAACAAAATATATCACAAGAATAATATCAAAATTACACCTTATCACTCCAACTTAAATAATAATCAATATCCTCACAATAGTAAAAAACCCTTAATTCAAAATAACATACCATCCACAAAGTCTTAACCTTTCAATATTCCACAATAGAAATTTAAGACTTTAAAAATAAAAATAGAATTCTCCTTATAACTCCTAAAGGTAATTCTCAACTACCACACTTTAATATAAAGCAACCTTTCCAAACTTCAACCATAAAGCAACCTTATACCTCCAACTTAGGCTTTAAAACAAAATTAAAATAAAAATGTTACCTTTGCCTTTGGAGAGTTTCAAACTCTCAATGCAACCCACACAAACGTCTTTGCCCATGGTGCAAACCACCACATGAGCTACATGCTCATTGGGAAGGAAGAAGCACCACGTGCTTCAAAACACTATGCCTCCCTTGCCTTGCAAAAAGTGTGCCTAACAATTGGCGCTAACACACCCACCAAAATGCTTCCATCGAGATTCGAATGTTGTCCTCTTGCACACAAAACGTAAGCTTTGCAGCCCACTTGCCACTAGGCCAACATGCCTAGTTGGCTCTAGACCTTCCAACACTTTCCCTTTTGTTTCCTTTCGGTGGTAGGATGAACACAAATTTTGCTGCTTTATTCTCATGAGCTCCTTTGATTAAATCGCATGCAATCTAGAATTCGAGCAAGGATAAACTTAATGCCTTTGGGCATAGGTTTAAATATCTAATTTCCTCCTTTGCATTTAAAATGTCGATGCTTCAAAATGTAATGACGTCGACAAGGATTATAACCCTTTGCAACATGCTTCGAATTTCCTTTGGTCTTAAACCCAACCTTTGGGTTTAATAATATATCTTTGGACTTTATAAAACCCATTTTTGCCTTATAAAACATTATAATAAAAATTATAAATGTTTTTATTTGGGTTTTCACCATGGCACTTTTAATATTATAATAACCAATATTATAATATTAATCCTTCGATAAAGTACCTTTAATATTTATTTATAAAATTTAAATTCATGTTGAATTTAAATAATTTATAAAATAAATATTACAACTCCTTTTTAACTTCTGTATTTTGCACTGTTTCACTCGATCTTTTGCCTTCTTCCTGGATATCAAATAACCATCTTTGTCCCCTTTATTTCCTACTGAAATTACTGATGACTTCATTTGGTGACATCAATGACAACTTTGACTTAGGGACTCAAAATGTCCAACAAACAAAACATTAAAATTGCTTCCTTCTTCACTACCATGTTATTCGTTGTCCTCTTATTTGATGTCTTTCGTACTCCTTGTGTCAAATCATCCTTTGAATTTTTTACACATATCAAAACATTTAGACATCATCTAAAATGAAATATTTCCACTCATATATATAATTTTTGAACTTTATGAGAATACATTAGTGCTCATTAACTTTTCTTGTGGGTTTATGACATTTGCACCTCCCCCTTAGATGTCGGTACTCATGGAAATATTTAATATTTTATTACCTTCAGAAATTTGGTGACTTCACATTTTTCAACCTTATAATATTTTAAATATTATAACCTTTACCTTTTTCTAATCAAACTTTTTCTTTTTTCTTTTGTCCCATGCAACTTTAAACTCTCTTAATAATATTTAAATTTAAAATTTAAATATTATAACCCTTTGCTTGAATATTTTCTTTGCTTTGCTTTCACAACCATGGAAAATATTTTACCTTGACAACCATGCACCTTTGATATCAATATATTTATGCCTGATGTACCCTTTGACATCAATGACAACTCAATATACTCAATATTTACAATAATCTCCCCATTTGTCATTGATGGTAAAGTTTCTTTTACTACAACTGTATTCCCAAATTGCTCCCCCTGACAAGGTACTCGTCCTTACTAAAATATCCCCCCCTTATTAAAATCTCTCCCCCTTCGACATCAAAATATTTCTACCTCGTGTACCTTTTGACATCAATGAGAACTCAATATGCTCACTATTTCCAATAGCCAACTTGTGGGTTTATAAAAATGAATAACACAAAGAAATTTTTTGCTAGATTTATATTAAGAATATTGAGAAAGCAACCAAAATGGGGGGTGATTATGTTTATCTCTTCTATGCATATGGTGAGGGCAACTTTCATGGTGAAACCTAACAAGGTCATGTAGATGTTATTCAACATATTGTACATACACCACTTCTAATGAGTGGATTGTGGATTTAGGGAAAATAGAGAATATGACAAAGTATAAACATATTCTACATGGTTACATCACATTGAATTTGAGAGATCATGCTAACAATAGAGATACTCTTCTCTAAAATTCATAGTTTGTGGAGACATTAGTATTGGATTTTATTATTTTAGTGAATTTATTCATGTTCGTATTATTAGAACCATTATTTTATTTATATATAAAAAAACCCATATAAATAAAAGGTAGAGTTTTGTTTTGATTGGTTGGGTGATCAAGAATATATAATAGATTCATGATAGTTTCTTATGGTTATTATGATGAGTTAGAAATAATTATCAACTAGGGGATAGATTTATTCCTCTTCGAATAAAAATATGATGTCTATGGTAGCTTGATTAGATGATGAGAGTCAATGATGGAACTATAGACTTGGGCATCTTAGTTATGGATCATTAAGGTATATGAGTTACCATCAGATGGTAATTTTACTTCCTCACATTTTTACTTCAAGTGGTTCATACAAAGGTTATATTTTGGGGAAGCATTACAAGGAGTCCTTTCTCAAAGAGATAATAAGGTATGAAACACAACAATTGGATATCATAAATAGTGATATATATGCACCCATAGATTATGAGAATAAGTATTTATCCTTTTCATTGATGATTTCTCTACATATGTATGACTATATACTATTCATACAAAATATGAGGCCTTTGATATGTAAATAAATTCAAAACACTATAGATAACCAAGTATAGAAGAAGATCAAGTATCTTGTATTAGATAGGGGAGATGAATACATGAGCAATGAATTTCATTATTTTTTTACTCTTCATAGTATAGGATTTCAAAGGATTGTTCACTACACCCTAGAGCAGAATGGGGCAGCTAAGAGGAAGAATAGGGAAATCATAGAGATGGATCAGTGTATGATTCATGCTAAGGGTATGAAGCATTGATTTTAATATTATTTCATCACTTGTGTAATATAAATTATCAATAGGGATCCAACTAGAGGAATCCATGGTTCAACACCCTTTTAAAAGTTAATAGATGATAATATTTATGTGTCTTAGTTTTGTATCTTTAGGTCTTTAGAATGGGATCAAATATCCAAAAATATTTGGAATAAGGAGGCATAAAAAAAGTTTTTGCTCTACTAGGGTTTGATGAGGAAAGCTGCTTTGCTAGAATTTTTTTGAGACCTATCTGGTGGGCTCTGCAAGGATGGCAGCAGTTTCTGGAGGAGGTATGAACAACTGGAGGAATGTAGTGATGGCATCAGGTCCGTCACAGAGCGTGCATGCTAGGGCTGGTATTTCTTTTTAAAATGATTGGAAGGAACAGGATTTCCCATTGCATGCTAGGAATCACTTGTTAAAGAACAATGGATGTTTGGAACGATGTGAAGCTAGGCCGATTCTAGTGGTTCAACCAGACTCGGTGGTAGAAGATGTGGAGTATTTAACCAAACATGCACTTATTGGTAAATTTATGGGCATCCAAATTTCTCTTCCCTTTGTGGAGGCTTGGGTTAGGAAGACTTGGAACCCTGAAGGTGATGTGGAGGTGATGCTGAGTGCAAACAACTATTTTATGGTGGTTTTTTCTTGTCTTGCGGATCGTAACAAAGCATTTGAAGGAGGTCCCTATTTTTGTAACCAAGTAGGACTCTTTCTTAAACCCTGGCATGTGGGTTTCAACCCATCAGAGGAGTGACCATCACGGGTTCTAGTGTGGGTTCGGCTTCCATGCCCTTCTACTTGGGAAGCCGGTTGGGCCGTCAGGACAGACACTGGATAAAAAGGTAATCTCTATTGCTCGTATCTATGTTGAAATTGATTTAAACAATCCTATTCTAGATTCTATTGAAATATAGTTCGGATCAACCACATGGGTTCAAAAACTTGACTATGAAGCTCTTCCATTTCGTTGCCGGATTTGCCATGAATATGGCCACTTACAAAGAAAATGCCCTAAGTTTGTCCTGCATGTGGCTTCAAATCTTGGGCCCTCTCAAGCTATATAAAATATGGATAAAGTAAAATCCCCGATAAAGGATGGGGATCAGGATAAGGAAGGCTTTGTTACGGTAAAACCTCGAAACAAAGGAAGAAATGCAAAAAGAGACATTAAGGATAACCAGCTAGATGCTCAGCTCAATCGTTTTGAAATTCTAGAGAATATTGATCAGTGCGTGGAGATACCTGAAACATCACTACCTGTTATAGATATAACAGGACCAAATTAGTTGTCTCTTCATGAGGTGGAACCAAGGGAACCAGATACAGGGGGTTTAAATGAAAAATAAAGGGATTTGGTTCTGAGTATAGGTGATATGGTTGGACCTAGCCCTGGAAGTGAAGTTATCTTAGAAAATGGCACACATTTAGATGTGCCCTATCCTACCCAGGCACTGATGCAGTCATCCATGGACTGTAAAACTCCTACGATCGTTGGGATTGCAACATAAAATAATTAAAAAAAATGCTTCAGATAAGAATATGAAGGTGGGTCGAAAGAAAGACCAGGATAAAATTAAGTTAATGGGGGAGACTTTGGTAGAGTCAGGTTTGGTGAGAACATTGGAATCCCATTTTTATAACCCCCAAAAATGATTATACTTTCATGGAATGTAATGGGGTTGAACAGCATCCCCAGACAAAAAGTTGTTCGTGATTTGATTCGTGTTCATTCTTTGAATGTGGTTTTTATTTAGGACAGAGTATTGATAACTGGGAGAGTCTCCCATTTGGGGATTCTCAACACCTACGGCAGTTGATCCATAAGGATGTTTAGACTTAATGTGGTTTGTTTTTTTTTTGGTTTTCTTTGGGAGTTGACCTTGTCTGGTGATTTAGCCTGTCTTGTTGCTTATTTGAGTCATGGGTGGGGGCTCAGCTATACTTTGTAATCCAGACTTTTTATCAATAAATTTTTACCCCTTTATTTAAAAAAAATGAGGCATAAAAAAGTCACAAATAGATACTCATAGAATATTCACATACCTTTAATGTATATCACTTCTATTATTCTTAAATATATAAGATTATTTTGGGGGCTCTATATAGTCTACCATCTAAGATTTTTTAAAAGATCCTATTTTTTATTTCTCCAATATATTCTTCATAGATTCTTTTGAGATCTATTCCTATTGGGGATTATTTGTCATATTCAAGTGAAGACCCTATATATTTATATTTTATCGCTCCTTAGGTAGCATGAAATTTAGAAAAATGAGTCTTATTGACACACCAATTCCTTATGCTATAGTATTTAATTATGAAGTGGATAATAATTTTTATTTGGATGCTTCAGGTTTAGCCTCTAATTTATCTTTTCCATAGAATATGCTTAGATATTCCATAGTTTGTCCTCTTCCTTGTCCTCTTCCATAATTCTCACCCTCCTTGGATGAAAAATGTTTTATCATCACCTCCAAAGCTTGATGATGTACAAACCTATAATCTTTCTTCATGGGACATTAAATAACCAATTAGAGCATCAAAATTTAGAGTAGACAAATCTTTATATTCTTCAATAATAATAGCAATGTGATTCCACTTTGGAAGAAGTGTTCTCAACACTTTCTTCACAACCACTTCAGTTTTGACGTCCTCTCCAAGAGTTTACATTTTGTTTACAATGGATTTCACTCTAACACAATAATCACCTACATTTTCCTCATTTTGTATTTTTAGATTCTCAAAATCCCTCTTCAAGGTTTGAAGCCTCACTTGCTTCACTTGATAACTTCCTTGATAACTATATTTCAAGGCTCTCCATGCATCTAGAGCTGATGTACATGAAGCAATCCTTGGAAATATGCTTTTCTCCAAGGCTACTTAGATATGGTAGAGGGTAAAATAATTCCTCTTTTGTGCATCCTTCATGGTAGTCCTATCAGCTGCACTAAAGGTGGTCCAATCTCCAGTTTTGGTGTAGCCCTCTTCGACTATGTCCCATAGTCCTTTTCCAATGAGTAAGGTTCTCATCTTGATGGACCAATACTCATAATCTAGGCCATTAAACTCAGGCATAGCTAGATTGTTATTGTACTTAATCAATAATATTTTGGAAGAAAACACAAAAAATACTCCTTTCTATTTTACTTGTACTAAATAGGAACAACACAAGAAGATAAGGCTTTCCTTCACAATAATTTAGGAGCAAAGTATGTCTTCGTGGATAAGGCTCTTTAGAACCTCTGCAGGCTCTCCTCCTCTGCCTTACTGGTAGTAAACCAAAGTAATTATTTTAGTAGCAAAGAATACTTATCAATACAGTATTTTAAAACTCTTTTATCATACAATCAGCTCTTGGATCAAGTATGCAAGTTTGCATCCACCAAAAATTTATAATGCTTCTGAATGTCACCATGATGGCTCTTCTCAAACCACCTCTTGTGAGAAACACCTCTACACGACCGTGCTAATGGACTGGTCGTCTAAATGTCACCAACAAATTGATTCATCAAATTTATATTTTTTTCATGTGCTCTCTGTAAAAACAACCTTCACGAACATGATTGAGCCTACACTTACTTGATCTATAACAATTTGGGTGTCTGATCGACACTAAAAAAAACAACACTTTGTAATGTGATCTAACTCTATGGTTGCACTTCTCAAACCAGCGGCTATGTAGAGCTAGCATTGAAAAATTTTCCTTTGCCCTCTTGCATCAACATCTCAACCTAGAAATATAGAAATAATTTTCTACTGCTATCGAACTCTTCTTCTGTGAATAGTCATTTCGTCATGCCTATGCGATGTTGGTTCAGTCTGTGATCTCCGATCTGTAGATGTTGTATCACAATCCAAACAAATTTTTTAATTTGCTTAGGGATTAAAATCCCATATGGAGCGGATAAATAATGATTAGTGGTTTAAAAAACAATAACCACTCTTAGGTTAATGACTACCTTTGGGTATTCATGATGACTATCCTTCCTCTTTTGTTTCCTGTCACATCATTGCTTACCATGTATGTCTCTTGGTCCACATGTTCTATTGCATAATTCCACATAACTCATCCAAGGTGGTTTGTCACTAGGTTGTAGTCTGCATCTAGTACATGTCAATATGGTCTGGTAGGATCGGATTGATCCAATGTCTGCCAGATCTAGTTGAGATATCCAATATTAGGTGTTTGTAGTTTGGTTAGGAGTCTAGTGTCCTTTCCAATAACTATTGAGAGTCACATCCAGATCTACACGTGTTAAACCCCTACTATGCCCAATCACCATGTTAGGTTATATTCACCCAATCACCATGTTAGGTGTTGTATGGTGTAGTCACCATATAATATTATGTCCACCCAGTCACTGCATCAGGTTTCATGCGGGTCAGCCTTCGGGTCTTGAATAGGAGTCAGCCACGTTATGGTCACATCTATCCTTGGCATCACATGATCTATGGTTGACAAGCATACTTCCTGTCGACACCTCTCGGTCCACCTAGACTTCTCTCTGGATTGTGATTTCCAATCACCTCTCAGTTCACCTCAACCAATCACTTCGATCCCTCCTTTGCTCTTATACCACAATGTGAAATGATGCACATTGATTAATTTGAATTCAAAACTTTACAATAGTTATATAGGCTTGAAAGCCTAAATTGCTGCTAACAAATACTCTTACAATAGCCTATGCCACATTTGGATTGCGCAAATAACTCTAACCAAAAATATGCCTAACAATAAGATACATAGAAATAACAATAATCCTAACATATGCTAACAACAATGAGCTACATAGGGGTAATTCTAACAGTCCAAATCCCAAGTGGGTTCAAACACTTTTATAGGACACTCAACCTAATATTTCTCTTGAGAAACACTAGAAGGCCTCTTATAAATATTTATTCTTGATTTTTTTATCATTATAGATATCCTCTCACATATTCTTAAGCTAAGGGCTAATTAGAGTAAGAATACAACATGTTTTTGGACTACGAGTTCACATGAGAGATTTTTCCTCTTACAAGAGGAAGAATGTGTTTGGGCATAAATGGTTATGCATTATCAATTAGACTTTAGATGGTTAGGTGGATAATCACAAGACACCCTTATTTCTAAAGGATTCTCTTAGAAGAAGAGAATTGACTACTCAAAGATATTTGCTCTAATTGATAGCATGAATTTTTCTGGATGATTCTCTTTATACCTACTTCACATGGTTGGAAGGTACATAAAATGCCTATGAAGAGTGTCTTTCTTCATGGTGATATTTTTGATGATATTTATATGCAATAGTCACTTGGTATTGAGCTTGAGGGTCCCACTCCTCTAGTATTTTGGTTGACTAAGTCCTTCTATGGACATAAGCATGAACCATTCTCTTGGTGTGAGAAGATACACTATTTATTTCTCAATTATGGATTTAAAAATGTGAAGTCAAATATAATGTTTACATCAAGAATCAAGATGGAGATAATTCAGTGATTGTACTCTATGTAGATGATTTTCTTATTATAGGAATCTCTTGCCTTGATTCAACATATGAAGTCATGGCTTTGTTCTTCCTTTGAGATAACATATTTGGGTCTCCTAAACTATTTCTTAGGTATTTATATTGATTAGAATAATTTTTATATCACCATTTCACATCCCAATTACACTTTAGATCTTATGTAGCACTTTAGGATGGAGGAACATAAGTTTGATTGGACTCTTTTTACTCTGTATTTGAAGCTTCTAGCTGATTGTGTGTTTCTTTTGATGGATAACACTTTATTATTGGAGGTATCCTCTACTTTAATCTTTTGCAACCTAATATTGACTTCACTATTATATTTTATTCAAGGTGCATGTAGGCACCTTGAGATATTCATTGGACCATATCCAAGAGAATTCTTACATACATTAGGGGTACATATCAAATGGGTATTCATAATTTAGTTCATTCACCTTCAATTTTGACATGATTTGTATATGTAGACTAGGTGAATGATTTGGATGAGCGATGCTCCGTCAAAGGTTTTATATTCTATTTTGTTTTTAGAATCATGTCTTGTTGTTCTACATAATAGTCTTCTATATTTTATTCTTCCATGAAATTTGACTATTATACTACCAATGAGGAAATAAAGCACCTATAATGGATACATGATTTTTCGATGTATACTGGGTCAATAATTTGGATGAGTTATCCTCCACCAAACATTTTGTCATCTATATGTATTTTAGAATCATTTTTTGGTGTTCTTGATAATAGTCTACTATTTTTTAATCTTCCATGAAAGTTAACTATTATACTACCAATGAGAAAACACAACAATTTTAATGGATACACTATTTTTAGTTGTAGACTAGGTCAATGATTTGGATGAGTGATGATCCACCAAAGGCTATGTATTCATTTGGGTTTTGGTCTTATTTCTTGGTTTTCTAGACAATAGTCCACTATTTTTTAGCCTTCCATTAAAATTAACTATTATACAACCAATGAAAAAATAAAGCACATTAAATGGATTCTTATGATTCTAGATCGGGTGAACATTTTGTAGTCCTACCTAGTCACTCTTTGATGTGATAATCTATCTACCATCTATCTTATCTTTAATATAGTGATTTATTAGTAGACCAAGCATTTTGAGATTTGGATACAACATGTATAATGGCTTGATACCCATGGGTTGGTTTATTCAATTTATGTATTGTTAGTAGAATAGGCAATAGAGATTCTAACCAAGATCATGCAAATGTTACTTTTATATGTGTGAGCTACTTGGTATGGAAAAGTATCCCTTAATATAGGATGAATAGTAAGGGTCTCTCTTCCTTATTCAGCTTAAGGAGGGATGCCAAAATAGGTGGTGGTTAAGCTTCACTTGATACCATGACCATATTTTTATTGTATTGTATAAGTCCTTTGGGCCCTTATAAATATTATAAAGGTATTTTGTAATATTTTATTATTTAACCTTATGGTTGATTCCTTAACTTTAACCTAAAGGTAACTTGCTTGGTTCACCCCAACCAAGTGGTGTACCCTATTATTATGTAGTGCATATTGGTATACAATTGGTGAAATATTAGTAGTAGATTTTACCAATCCATGAATGATAAGTGGTAAATTATGGCTTGTTACAATTGTTACAAGATTTAAGGCACTAATATTATTTTTTTTTGTGGAGGTCGATAGGGAAACTTTTTTGAAGGCCATAACTTTCTTATATTGATATATCTAAATTTTATTTTTTGGATCACATGATTTTAGATATCTTCACATTGGTGTCTTTGGTTCAAGGAATTGTTGAAATACAATGAGTAGATTAAGGCAATATGTTATCAAGTCTATGTTACTCACCTGAATAGATGAAGTCACATTTTTTAGTTATATTAAATGAATAGTCAGTTGAAAGGTATGAACCATGAATGCATCTTTAAAAAATGAATATAAAAGTTCTTATGGATCAACTTGTATCATTAGGTATGAGAAGACTCCTAGCTTATTTTTTAATTTTGATAAAGCTAAGATTTATTTTTCCATATCAATGTTGAAAGTTATCCCAACCAAGTTGTGTAATAAATCCAATTGATCCACTCCATTTCCGACATCATCAATTTTATTACTTATGGCCTTTACTAATTGTGAGACTTTGTTTATTAGCCACGGGTCTTATAAGGTGCGACAACTATATATTTTCTCCTCTTATATAAATAGGATTTGAAGTCCATGAAATTGTTTAATCTCCTAACTTCAGTCAGAAAGTTATCATAGCTTAAAGACTTATCTCACTAGTTCACAGTTTTAGGTTCCATGCATAGCAAAAAAATAAAAAATTAATTACTGGCTAGATTATATTCTGGACTGAACACAATTCAATTCAAGTTCCACACAAGTTTTAGCGTATGCATGGGAAAAAAAAAAAAAAAAATATCTACCAAAATTCATAGATATAAATACAATCTAACCAATTTATCTACCCCTTTTCAGAACGTCAGCGGAAAATACAAAAAAAAATATAAAATATAGAAAGGGGCAAATTTTGATAAGTCCTCCAACCATTTCCACATCCTTGGCTCAAGCTGAAGGATATCGCTTATACCCCTCTCTCTCATCCCGCCTATTGTTCCTGAGCGCACAGCACCCAATCGAATACACCACAGTTAGACCAAAGAGCACCACAACATTCACAATCGCAATCTTCCGTCAGTCGTGCTTCACGTTCGCCAGCACACCCGCCTTGCACGAATTACAGTTATAGCACAGCTGGTCCTGCTTGTTGTTCCACGTCGTACAGTCGCTATCCGACGTGTTCTTTGACGTAGCCGAGGCAGTCCAATACGTGGCGTTGACGTAGGTGAAGCCGCACGAGGTCGGCGGCTTGCAGCAACCCGACTGCACAAATCAAAGAATCGAACAACATGGTCGGCGTTGAAGTAAGTTAGAATAGAATAATATGATAAAAAAAAAAAAAAGTGATTAGAAGTTACAGAACAACATTGTAAAAAAAGGATTTTAGGCGAATACCAGAATTGGGGAGAAATACATTTTATAGATTGCCAATTCACTGATGTCATCGCCGGCGAGGCTCTTGCAGAGTTTGGCGTCTTGAATGCAGCTCTTGATCTTGTGCCAGTTGCTGGCCTTCTCCACGCGCTTCTGCAACCAGTTAGAAAAGGTAGATCCCCTCTCGGAAACAGTTTCTCCCGCTCCCTTGTTTGTCACAACGAATACGAAGACGGTGAAGCAGAAAAGGATAATTATCAAGATAAACATGACGAAGAGGTAGATCCAAAGCCGCCATGTGACGCTGCAGCAGTCACCGACTAACCCGGCGAGGAAGATGAACGCGAGAATAGCCCCGATGGCAAGGACGGGCCATTGCATAAACTTCTCGCAATATGTGTCCCCTTTGTTGGCGAGCCAGAATCCCCCGCCCAAGATGGGGAGGGAGAGCACAAACGTGGCGAAGATGAGGATTCCGAAGATGCTGCTGTTGAAACGAACCATGTTGCTCAATGAATAACTTCCAGTATGTTTTAACAGGAACAACGTTATTGCAATTATGTGAAATTAGGGCGAGAGAATGAAGCTTTTAAAGGAGAAGGAAAATGAAGCGTCACCGCGAATCGTTTCTGCTTGTCTTTCATTCCTATTTCCGGAGTTAGTGTGCTTTTCTTAAGTTTCACCACAAGATTTTAGTTGTTTTTTGCATGGTAATTATTGTGAAAATTAATAATGGTGTAAGTAGGAGAATTATGCAACAATCACTTGTATAATATTTATTTATTTTTAAATAAAGGTCTTAATAAAAATACGGAGAAAAGTGAATTATTTCAAGGTTTTCTTAAAAGAGGTTTGTCATAATATAAGCTTGTGTTATTTTATTTTTCACAATTTTTTTTTTTTTCATTTTGGTTATGCTTATTTTTTGCATCACAGTTATTATGAGAATTAATAATGGTGTAATTAGGAGAATTATGCAACAATCACTTGTATAATATTTATTTATTTTTAAATACACGTCTTTATAAAAATAGGAGAAAAAATGAATCATTTCATATTGTAATGAAGTTTTACTTTTAAGGAGGTTTTCTTCAAAGAGGTTTGTCGTAATATAAATTTGTGTTATTTTATTTTTACATTTCTTTAATATTTGCATTTGGATTATGCTTATTTTTACATCATAATTATTATGAGAATTAATAACGGTGCACGTAGGAGAATTATGCAACAATCACTTGTATAATATTTATTTATTTTTAAATAAAAGTATTTATAAAAATAAGGAGAAAAAATGAATCATTTCATATTTTCATATTGTTATGAAGTTTTACTTTATTTTCTGATAGAGGTTTGTCATAATAAAAGTTTTTGCTATTTCATTTTTACATTTACTTAATTTTTGCATCATAATTATGGATTATGTTAATTCTTGCATTGTAATTATTATGAGAATAAGTAATGGTGTAAGTAGGAGAATTATGCAACAATTACTTGTATAATATTTATTTATATATTTTTAAATACAAGTATTTATAAAAATAAGGAGAAAAAAATGAATCATTTCATATTTTCATATTGTAATGAAGTTTTACTTTAAAGGAGGTTTTCCTGAGAGAGGTTTGTTATAATAAAAGTTTTTGCTATTTCATTTTTACATTTACTTAATTTTTGCATCATAATTATGGATTATGTTTAATTATTGCATCGTAATTATTATGATAATTAATAATGGTGTAAGTAGGAGAATTATGCAACAATCACTTGTATAATATTTATTTATTTCTAGAATTAAAATTGACAATAAGATCTCATTGATGGAGAAGGATGGAGAGCGATAATGCAGGCGAGCGAGTGGTGGATGGATATCTACCAAGAGGATGCGACAGAAAGGAGGCAAGATGGTCAGGTGAGGGTCCTGGAGGGACAAGCCATTGTAGTGATGACGAGGCAGGGCCCGATGTAGTAGAGGCCCAGGTTGATGGATCAGACAGGAGTGAAAAAGACTCTTCTGACAAGGAGGGACCAAGAGGTAGGGTAAACCTAAACCAAAAAGGATCCTATGCCCAGGTACTAAGTCAAAGATCCCCAACAAAGAAACCCACCCAAGAACTGCTTCTTTATGGAGTAGATTTGGTCATCCCTAAAGACCTAATGGACAACTGCCTGGAGCTTGAGCATTTCACTCTGATTGGCAAGTTCATAGGAGGGCGACCAGACATGGAAACCATTAGAAAATGGATTTTTTCCAAGTGGAATACCAACGACAACATGGAAATTGTTGCCCTCTCTCGGGGGTTTTTCACCATCAGGCTCAACACTCATGAGGACTGCTGCAACATCTTGGTCGAGGGACCATGGTTCCTAGGGCGCAAGAGCATTTTTCTTCGAAATTGGGGAGAGGATTTCAACCCTAAGGTCCAAAACATAAATGTAGCTCCTTTGTGGGTTAAGTTATCCAAACTTCCTTTCCAATGCTAGCACGAGAATGTCATCAGAGGGATAGCCAAGTCCATAGGTGATCTCGTTGCCATTGATTCTTCCACCAAGGTTTGATCCTAGATGGTCCATACCCGCTTCTGTGTCTCTGCTAACCTAGAAATAGAGTTACCCACTTTCATAAACTTGTATAGAGGATCACACATCATCAAGAGGTTGCCCATTGAGTATGAAAATAAGCCAACATTTTGTACTCACTGTCACACTCAAGGTCACCTCTTGAATCAGTGTCTAAATAAGGGCATGCAAAGGAACCAAGGTATTACCCCTCTCAAAAAGGAGCTGATGCTAGGCCCAAAACACATCATGTGTAATCTCACCCACCAAGCACCTCAGGAGGAAGGTCAAAGTGATGTTTCAGATCAAGGTAAGCAAAACCATGAGCGAGGAGAAGCCTTCCCATAATCCCAAAATGAGCAAGATGTGCTCTCAAGATCCTCGATTCACACTAGTCTTAGCATAGAGGATCCAGTTACCCAGTACAGACCCTCCCTAAAATTATTGTTCCAAATTCTTTTATGGATGAGTATCTGGTGGGCAATAGGAAATCCCCAAACTGCTCGAATAGGGGTGAGGTACCCCTTTCTCCTTTCTCTAAAAAAGAAGGCACATCAATATCTAGGATAATTAGCCCCAGAAACACCAGGATTAGGAAACATGCCATTGACTATGGCAGCAAAATGAAAAGAGGAAGACCCTCTGTCAATGAGAAGAGAAACAAGGAAACTACGAAGGACATTGTAAATGGAACCTAGTTGATGCTTTTCTCTGATGATTTAACTAACCAAAATGACAAGCAAGGAACCAAAACCCCTTTCTAGCTAGTGAAGGGAGGCAAGAAAAATCCTAAAATATCAAAATGAATGTCCTCTCATGGAATGTGAGGGGCCTCAAAGGGACAACCAAGTAGCATTTGATGGATGACCATAGGGAAAGGGTCAATCCTTCCATATTCATTATGCAAGAAACCAAAATCTATGAGTTCTCTTCTCGAAAGTATGCCAAGGCCATTTGGACCAAAGGAGAGTGCCTTATTAGTCTAGCTCAAGGCACGTCAGGTGGGCTCATGTGTCTTTGGGACCCTACCCTGGTTGAAGGAAGGTTTTTTTCATCCTCGAGCAGGATCCTAAATATTTTGTTTCACTCCAAGACCAACAATCAGTCTTGGATCCTATCCAACATTTACTCTCCAAATTACCCCATCGAGCGAGATGAAATGTGGGAAATAATAACTTAAATGAGGACCACCTTCAACACCTTTCCATGGATCATAAGAGGAGACTTCAATAGCCCACTACATCCGTTTGAGAATAAATGAGGTAATGACTCTTTCAATAGAAGCATGGAGGATTTTAGAGGTTTTGTCAATACCAGTGAGCTCATGGATGTTAATCTCAAGGGTTCCTCTTTCAATTGGAGCAATAGGAGGATTGATAGTGGGCTCATCTAAGTGAAGCTGGACAAGTTCCTCATCTCTCAAGGAGTTATCCCTCTGTTTGGTGATGCAACCCTATTGGCCTTACCTTAGATTAGATCAGACCACAATCCCATCCTCCTTGAAACTGACAGGCCTCCCTCCTTCAAAATTCCTTTTCATTTCGAAGCCATATGAACTCCCCATAAGGATTTCAAAGATCAATTGTCCTCATGGTAGCATCAAAATTTTAGAGGATATGCCACTTCTTTGTTGGCTAATAAACTGAATATGGTCAAATAAAACTTGAAAACATGGAACAGGAAGGTTTTTTGCAACCTTTTAGCCAGTAAAAATGACATTACTAAGAAACTTTAGGATATGGAAATGAGAATCGAATCTGGGTACTACAACAGCCCCACTAGGGAGGAGGAAAGGAACCTCCTAGCAGAGTTCCATCACATCCTGGCTAGAGAGAAAACCTTCTGGAGGCAGAATTCAAGACACCTGTGCATCAAGGAAGGTGATCCTAACACTAGGTTCTTTCATACCTCCACTATGTGGCACAGTGCATCCAACAAGATCAGGGAGATTGTATGCAACAATGGATCTTTCACCAAGGACATAGTTGAGATCAGGGCTGAAGCGGTGTCCTTTTTCCAAAACCTCTTGGGAAGTACCCCGAAGGGTGACATCAAAGCTTAGGATACTCTCCTATCTAATATTCCTTGCATCGTTCCTTAGGATGTAAACCTCAGAATGGTGGAACCTTTCTCCCAAAATGAGATTAGGGACGCCTTATTTTTAATGCAACTCGATAAAGCCCCTAGGTCGGATGGTTTTTCTATAAGGTTTTTCCAAACCCTATGGGATGTGGTCGGGAATGATGTTTGTGAGGCCATTAGAGAGATCCAGTCAACCAAAGTTGTCCCTCACAGTTTCAACTCCACCTTCTTGGCCCTCATCCTACAAGCCTATGACTACAAATCCATCTCTAATTATAGGCCTATCAGCCTATGCAACATCTTAATAAAAATACAGAGAAAAAATGAAATATTTCATACTTTTATGGAGGTTTTCTTCAAAGAGGTTTATCATAATATAAGTTTGTGTTATTTCATTTTTACATTTTTTTTAATTTTTGCATCTTAATTATGGATTATGCTTATTTTTTGCATCGTAATTATTGTGAGAATTAATAATGGTGTAATTAGAAGAATTATGCAACAATCACTTGTATAATATTTATTTATTTCTAAATACAAGTCTTTATAAAAATAGGGAGAAAAATGAATCATTTCATATTGTAATGAAGTTTTACTTTTAAGGAGGTTTTCTTCAAAGAGGTTTGTCATAATATAAGTTTGTGTTATTTATTTCCTTAATTTTTGCATCGTAATTATGGATTATGCTTATTTTTTAGATCATAATTATTATGAGAATTAATAACGGTGTGAGTCGGAGAATTATGCAACAATCACTTGTATAATATTTATTTATTTTTAAAGACAAGTATTTATAAAAATAAGGAGAAAAATAAATCATTTCATATTTTCATATTGTAATGAAGTTTTACTTTAAAGGAGGTTTTCCTGAGAGAGGTTTGTCATAATATAAGTTTATGCTATTTCATTTTTACATTTACTTAATATTTGCATCGTAATTATGGATTATGTTTAATTCTTGCACCATAATTATTATGAGAATTAATAATGGTGTAAGTAGGATAATTATGTAACAATCACTTGTATAATATTTATTTATTTCTAAATATAAGTCTTTATAAAAATAGGGAGAAAAATGAATCCTTTCATATTTTAATATTGTAATGAAGTTTTACTTTAAAGGAGGTTTTCCTAAGAGAGGTTTTTCATAATATAAGTTTCTACTATTTAATTTTTACATTTACTTAATTTTTGCATCGTGATTATGGATTATGTTTAATTCTTGCATCGTAATTATTATGAGAATTAATAATGGTGTAAGTAGGAGACTTATGCAAAAATCACTTGAAGTTATCAAGGGAGATCAAGGAGTGGGAGGATACATGGTTATCCAAGAAGGGCGTCAGGTGGGTCAGGCCTCCTCAAGGATGGTTGAAGTTAAATTTTGACAGGGCCTCTCGGGGTAACCCAAGGGCAGCCATTGCGGGTGGATCAGTTAGAGACCATAATGGATAGCTCATCCTGACTTTCTGTGAAAACTTGGGGTTTCAAACCAGTCATGTTGTAGATGTGAGAGGACTTTTGAGAGGACTCGAGCTCATTTCGAAGGATCCTCGACCCTTGGTAATTGAAGGGGACTCACTGAACATCATTAACTACATGATGAATTCCCAGGATATAGTGTGGAAGGTTTTCAATATCATTTTTGAGGCCAAGAACCTCCTCCTCCAGAGGAACCTAGTCCAATTCAAGCACGCCTATAGGGAGGTCAATGGTTTAGCTGACCACTTGGAAAATAAGGTATTACTATCCACATGTCTCATGGTGTGGCAGCAGTTGTTTTCGATGGACGTGGACAAGGTTGCCAACCAGGATATCGCTAATGATTCCACATGAGCAAGAAGATAGGATCAAGCTTGGGTGAACGGGCATAGGGAGTAGGAAGATGAAATTTGGGTTTTCATAATGGATGCATCTGTTTCTTTTTGTTATTTTTTAACATGTTTTACCTTCAGTTTGAGGTTTTTGATGTAGCCCTCCAGGGCATTACTATATTTTTTTTTTGTAAGGTTTACTATGGTTTCTACTATACTAGCCCAAGGGGATCCTTTTGTTACTAAGGGCTATGGACTTTCATGTTATAAGTTTTTGGGATCCTCTTAAAAAACCCATTTTGTATATAAAATATGTACTTACCAAAAAAAATATTTATTTATTTCTAAATATAAGTCTTTATAAAAATAGGGAGAAAAATGAATCATTTCATATTTTCATATTGTAATGAAGTTTTAATTTTCAGGAGGTTTTCCTCAAAGAGGTTTGTCATAATATAAGTTTGTGTTATTGGGTTTTGGTCTCATTTCTTGGTGTTCTAGACAATAGTCTACTATTTGTTAGCCTTTCATTAAAATTGACTATTATACAACCAATGAGGAAACAAAGCATATTAAATGGATGCTTATGATTCTAGATCGGGTGAATATTTTGTAGTCCTATCTAGTCACTCTTTGATGTGATAATATTTCTACCATCTATCTTATCTTTAATATAGTGATTTATTAGTAGACCAAGCACTTTGAGATTTGGATGCAACATGTATAATGGCTTGATACCCATGGGATGGTTGATTCAATTTATGTATTTTTAGTAGAGTAGGCAATAGATATTCTAAAAAAGATCATGCAAATGTTAGGTTTATGTGTGTGTGAGCTACTTGGTATGGAAAATTATCCCTTAATGTAGGATGACTAGTAAGGGTCTCTCTCTCCATTTTTTTTTATTTTTTTTATTTGTGGAAAATATCCCAAAAGGGATGCCACTTTCGAGTAAGACCCAAGGAGGTAGGGGTATCCATTCTTCCAAAAATGCCTAGGAATCGGACCTGGCCTACCACATTTGACATACTCAAGGATTAAACAAACACACAAAACCAATTTAAAAATAAGTAAATAACAACAAAAATAATAAAATAAAATAAAAAAACATGCTCCTTGAGTGTGTCAAAAACAAAAGCACAACCAAACACGCACAATAAGATAAAAGAAACCACAACACAAACCACATATAAAAACACAAGAACCACATAACAAAACACAAACAAGACAAAAACAACAGAACACTACAAAGACATAACCCAAAAAAAACATGAAAAATAAACACAACCAAAACCTAAAAAAAAAAAAAAAAAAAAAAAAAAAAAAAAAAAAAAAAAAAAAAAAAAAAAAAAACAAAAAAAAAAAAAAAAAAAAAAAAAAAAAAAAAAAAAAAAAAAAAAAAAAAAAAAAAAAAAAAAAAAAAAAAAAAAAAAAAAAAAAAAAAAAAAAAAAAAAAAAAAAAAAAAAAAAAAAAAAAAAAAAAAAAAAAAAAAAAAAAAAAAAAAAAAAAAAAAAAAAAAAAAAAAAAAAAAAAAAAAAAAAAAAAAAAAAAAAAAGGAAAAATAAGGAAGAAAAAAGAGGGAAAAAAAAAAAAAAAAGAAGAGGGGGGGAAAAAAAAAGAATGAACCAAAGAGAAGCAAAAAAAAACAAGAAGAAACTAGGTACCTTCAGAATTGGAGCCATCCAAAGAAATGATAGAAAGAAGAGCTTCCCTAATTTGAGAAGCCCACCATATAGGAGGGTGGCCATAACAAGTAAGATCACCTTTGTCCAAAGCCCAATTAGCTAAAGCACCAGCACTCTTGTTTTGATCTCCGACCACATGATTGTAATCAACTTTCAAAATTCCCATCTGGATTAATTGAATCTTCTCAATAATTCTTTTTATTCTCCAATCCACCTTATGATTCTTAGAAGGAGTCTTCAAGAGATTAATCATAAGTTGAGAGCCAAACTCAACTAACACCTTTTCCCATCCAACCTTAGTAGCCTCTTGAAGGCCTCTGAGGATACCATACCCCTCAGCAAGGTTATTGGAAAGAATACCCAAATTCTCAGCAAAAGTAAAAACTAGGGAGCCATCTGAAAGTCTACCAATTCCTCCCACACTGGCTTTTCTAGGGTTCCCTCTAGAGGCTCCATCAATATTGAATTTTCCAAAATCCTTAGGAGGAGGTTGCCAATTTCTAGTCCTATCCATATTACTAATACTCACATTCCCTTTAAGTTGGTTGCCCTTAGAAGATTTAATCTTCAATATTTGCATCACTTGATCCCATCTTTGGTGGGAGTTTTGGGGGTGATTAAGGAGTTGATGGATAGATTCAACTAAGTTGGCTATGGTCTTTTGCCAAATATAGTGAATATCCTTCCTATCTTGATTAAAAATTTGGTTATTCCTTTCATTCCAAATATTCCAAAGAAGAATGGTAGAACCCATCCAAACTAACTACCTAATAAAATGATCAACACCCTCTTGATTAGGCCAATCCCTCCAAATCTGTTCAAAAGTAAAAAAATTGGACCACTGTAAGCCAAGTAAAGTGGCCATTCTCCTCCATAGCTCAAAGGCTAAAGTACACTCAATAAAAAAATGGTTGAGATTTTCTACATTCTCTTCACACATTTCACATCTAAAAGGGCCATGAAAACCATGCTTCATAAGTTGCTCACTAGTAAGCACCCTACGATGCAATAAAATCCAATTAAAGAACCTCACCTTAGGCCAGAGCTTTTGAGCCCACAATCGAGAAAATATGTCAGAAGAATGGTTGGGATTATTATGGCATAAGGTCAAATAACCTTGAGCAACCGAATACTCACCCTTAGTAGTGTTGTTCCATCCAAAATAATCTTTTTCATGGGACCAAGAGAGGGATCTCATATGAAGGATGCCTTGGATATCTTGTCTTTGCCTTTCTAGGATTTGAATAGGCCAGTCCTCAATAGGGATCCAATATCTACCAACCTTTGAATTACCAGTATGGTACTGACGATGTAATTAGCCACCTTTATCCAATTAGCTCGGTGAAGCTCCTCCATCCAAGGCCTCCAATCGGGAAACAAAGTTATCAAAGGCTTGTGACCATCCCAAGAATCTATCCAAAAAATTTCATGTTGACCATTATGAATGATCCAAAATAATTTTTTCTTTATCAAATCCTCACCAGTCTTAAGAACTGCTAAAATGGGAGAACCTTTGGTAGGAAGTTGATAGTGAACAAGGTCTTCAGGACTTTTGTTCTCAGCATATTTAGCACGAATATTATTGGCCCAAAGAGCATTGGGGTTATGCAACATCCTCCAATATAATTTAGTAGCTAAAGCTTTGTTGTTATTAATAGAAGACAGGAATCCTAACCCCCCTTCACTCTTAGGAAGACATAAAGTATCCCATTTCACCAAGGCCCATTTTCTTTTCTCCTTAGTACCACTCCAAAGGAAACATTGACTGATTTGATCCAATTCTCGAAGAACAGCCTTTGGGATATTCAAAATGGAAGAAACATAAATAGGAATAGCTTGAAGGACTGATTTTACCAAGGTGATTCTACCCCCAGAAGAAAGCCACTTGTTGGTCCACTTTCCAATTTTCTTCTTGACTTTGTCCAACAACCAATTCCAATATTTATTTTTCTGCCTTTGAATATTTATGGGAATACCTAAATAAGTGATTGGAAGAGAGGTCTTCTTATATCTTAATTTATCCAAGACCATGGATTCTTGTCTAGCAGACAGATGAAAGAAAATAACTTTAGATTTGTCTTCATTGATCAACCGCCTGATGATCCTTAGAAAAATAGCTAATGATTTGCTTAATATTAGAAGCTTCCTTAATCGTAGCTTTACCTAAAAGAGTAGAGTCATCCACAAATTGAATATGAGAGATAGGTCTAGCTCCATGAGCAATGGTAACTCCCTCAAGGGTTTTGTTTTCCCTCTTTTTGGTTATAGTCCTACCCAAGCATTCAACAAGAATGATGAATAAATAAGGGGATAGCGGGTCACCTTGCCTAATACCTCTGGAAGTTGGGAATGACTGAGAAGGCCTACCATTGATAAGAACTAAGTAGGAAATTTAAGAGATACATCCCATAATCCAATCCATCCAATCCTTAGAGAAACCAAATTGCCTCAAAAATTTGATAAGGAAGTGCCAATCCACTCTGTCATAAGCTTTGGATAAGTCTAACCGAATGAACATGGAAGGAGAATTTTGCATATCCATGGAATGGATGGCTTCCTGAGCAAGAACTATCTCATCTACTATTTGACGTCCTTCCACATAACCCCCTTGCTCTGGGAAATAATCTTATGCAAAAGAGGCTTCAACCATTCTACCATGATTTTAGTAATGATTTTGAGAAGAACATTACATAAAGCAATAGGTCTAAAAGCTGAGATATGATCAACCTCTTGAGCTTTTGGAACAAGAGTAATATAATTTTTATTGATAACCTTCAAAATTTCTTTGGATTTCCTGGCTTCTTCCACCACCTCTAATAAATCAACATGAAGGATATCCCAAATCTCTTGGTATAACTCAAATGGAAAACCATCAGGACCTGGGGTTTTCCCTTTTTGCATTTTAAAAACTACTTGTTGAAGCTCATTGATAGTAATAGGAGCAGTCAAAATAGAGTTCTCCTCGGAAGTGATAAGAGAAGGGATTGCTTGAAGAACATTTTGTTGTGAAGTTGAGTCAAGAGGAGTAGCAGAAAAATATTGGAAAAGTAATCAACAACAATAGAGTTCATGCCATCCCAAGTATAAACAACATCTCCAGAATATGATTTTAAGGAAGAAATAAAGTTGTGAGATCTTCGAGCTAGAAGATATTTGTGGAAGAAATTTGTGTTTCGATCTCCTTCTTTGAGCCATTGAATTCTAGATTTTTGCTTCCATAATATTTCTTCTCTTTTTTCCATTCCTCTAACTGAGTTGTGAGTTTAATTTCATCTGCACTTCTCTTCTCTGTGAGGCCATCTAAATGGATTTTCTTATTCAAATTTTCAAGATGAGCAATAACTTCATGTTTTTTTATGAACATCCCCAAACTCTTTCCAGTTCCAAGTCTTGATTTTGGATTTAATGTATTGTAATATTTTGGAAAAATAGAACATCTTAGTCCCATGCCTAGGTTTACCTTCCTTCCACCATTGTTGCACATGAGGTCTGAAGGAAATGTCTCTAAGCCACATTAATTGAAAATGAAAAGGAGAGAAACTCACATTGGTTTTCCACATTTCCACCATGATTGGCCAATGATCCGAACCAAGCATTATTAAGAGTCTTCACTTTAGGAATGTGACCATGGATTAAGAAATTTTTAGAGAGCAAAAACCTATCCAATCTCTCCATTATACAAGCTAAGCCTTGCCTTCTGTTAGACCAAGTCATAAGGCCATTATCTAGTTGGATATCCACAAGATGGAGTTTTGCAATATATTCTCTCATGAGGTCAGTGCTTTTGTCCAAATTTCTATTTCCCCCCATTTTCTCATCCAGAGAGAGGATGGTATTGAAATATCCTCCGATCAAGATCCAAGCTTTAGGAAAATGAGAGATAATATGAGTAATATCCTTCCACTGTCTTCTTTTTTCTCCAAAGAAGTCGGAGCATAAATAGTAATGCAGAGCATAATATGGTTGGAATGTCTACTTTGAATAGCTATAGCCAACAAACCCCAACTACCAACCATATGGTGAATAACTACCTCTTTTGGGTCCCAAAGACAAGCAATGCCACCCGAAGTCCCTTGGGAACTGAGGGAAACCACTTTTCTAGCTAGCCAAATTTTATTGGAAATTGAGTCCATATCCTCCATTGACATCTTTGTTTCTTGAAGGAAAACAAGATGTGGATGATTTATCTGAATCATTCTTCTAATTTCATTTTGTTTTGAAAGACTCCCTTTGAGTCCTCTAATATTCCAAGTGATGATATTCATTAATACCAGGGCTAAAAATGTTGGGAAGGGCATTAATCTTACCTTCCTCTACAAGATTTTCACCTTCTTTTACCATATGATATTGATTGGTCTTGCGACCTGCTTTTTGATTAGAATCCATCTTCAATTTTTTTTCCTTGTTTCTTGACTTATTCCAATTGAATCTGAGATGGCTTCTAACCTTGAAGAATGCTCATACAAAGCCAAAATTTTACTAGATGGTTCAACGGAGTCTATATTGGGACCTGCATTATTTGAAGTTTTGACATTTGAAAGATTGTTTTTCTTGTGTAAATTTTCTCCTTTTTTTCTATTGAAAACCTTTGATTTGTTGGTTTGTCTCTGGGTTCTTCCCTTCATATTTAAATTGTGTTTCTAAGATTTTAGTTTCCATTATTTCCTCTTCCTCACTTGGGACATCATTTGTGGAAAGGATTTCAAACATATTAGCAGATGACTTTGATTGATCCTTCATAACTGGTTTTTTCTAAGTGTTCTTCTTCTTAGGTATTTGGAAACCTACTGAGTTTATATCTTCTTTCTTTTGATCGGGAATTTTATTTGGGCAAGCACTTGCCAAATGACCATATTCATGGCAAATTCTACAATGGAAAGGAATGTTCTCATAGTCCACTACTTGCTCCCAAGTGTCTTCCCCAAATTGTAATGTGATATTTTTAGGTAGGGGTTTGTCAAAATCCATTAAAACACAAATTCGAGCATAAATAATATGTTCAAAATTTTGAGTACAATAAGCAATCATCATAAAAGTTCCTAAAGAGTTTCCAATTGAAGAAAAAATAGTAGGATTCCAAAATTCAATAGGGAGGCCAAAGAGTCTAACCCACATGGGAGCTATAGAAGGCATCTCTTCTTCGGATTTAAATTTAGTATGCCAGGGCTTCATGAAAAGCCATGCCCTTCCAAAAAACCAAGGACCCCCTTGAAAATTTTTCTCTCTATCTTCATTATTAGCAAATAAAACAAGAAAATAACCATTTGGATAAATAGAGATTTGTAACTCACCTTTAGTTTTCCATTTTTTTGCAAACCAGACTTTGAAAGCAGATAGACTCGAATGAAAACCCACGAACCGAAAAATTAGTCCTCTTTTTTCCAAATCTTCAATGCCAGTCTGAATGTTACCCATATCAAGCTTAACAATAGGAGTTCCATCAGCTGCTTTAAGACATCCTGACTCCGTTTTCCTGGGATCAATCTTAGGCATTCTTAGAGGTTTATGGGAAGCCCTAAGATTGATATTAGCATTGGGTTGAGGCTGTCCACCACGAAGGGCATCCCTAAAATTCATTTTTGGGACTGAGTCTTCGAAATTCTTACCCTTGATAGGGGTTTTCATCGTAGAATTATTTTGTGGGTGCACCTTAGCACCAGATTCACTTGAGATATGAGCCATTTTTTGATCAACTACTTGAAACTTGTTTCGTGATCTCTTTAATCCTTGCCCTAGATGTCGATGAAAGGTATGGTTTTCACTTTTATTTTGTGCAAAAAATTGGAAGCCGTTGTCACTCAAGTTCATAGTATGATCTGTTGAAAGATAAATTTCTAACCCATATTGGATCCCCTGCAACATTTCCTGCTAAAATATTGAGCATAAACCACAAAAATATTGGTCACTAGGGCCTGTTAGCGTAGTTATGCTATTATTTCATTATTTGTCTTGTTATATGCATTTGTTATTTCATTGTAACAATATGCTATTGTAGCTGGTTGGTTTGGCAACCTCTGACAATTGCAGTATTATTTAAACTGCATAATTTTCAATAAATAGATTGATTCATTTCCTAACATGGCATCAGAGCCAGATTGCTACGGCAATTTTTTTTGCAGGGAAGCGTGAGAAGGAAGGCTGGAGGCGGAAGCTGTTTGCTGGGAGAAGGTTGCTGTGCATTTTTTTTTTGAACGCATTTTATTTCCCTTGAACAGTGTGAGTTTTTTTTTTTTTTTTTTCTGCGACGTGATTTTTTTAAATCACGCCATCGCGTGATTAAGTTAATAAAAAAAAAAAATTGTCGTGCGTAGACGCGCGACAGTCGTCGCGCATCCATGCGCGACTGAGGAGAAGGGAGGGAGGAAGCACAGGCCGCTGGAACGCACAGTTGCGCGTCCAGGGCCCCCCCCACTGGAACATGCGCAGTCGTGTGTCCAGCCACCCCAGCCAGGACGTAGCGCACTGTACGTGCTGCCACATCCCCCCCTCCCCCCCTTGGTTGGTGTTGGACGTAGCATGCTACACGCGCTGCCACGTCCCCCCCCGTTGGCGTTGGACGCAGCGCGCTGCACGCGCTGCCACGTCCCGTCGCCCCCCCCCCGTTCGACGCAGCGCGCTGCACATGCTATCACGTCCCGGGACACAGCGCTGCAGGAGGAACGCGAGCGCGCGCCCCCCCCCACGGGAATTTTTTATTAAAAAAAAAAAAAACCTCGACGCACGACGGTAGCCATGACGAAGCAGCAGCGAGGCTGCAATTTGCGAGAGGAGTCCGCTGCGGAGGAGGAAGCTGCGCTCGGGCAGCAGGCTGAGGACCCTCCTCAAATACGAGGGGGCCCCTTGATCCTTTCGGATCAGCCCACTGGCTCACGTGGTCGTGAGCCGTGCGGTAAGGCTCTGGGAGCCTGGAGGTCGAGGGTTCGAAGGTATAATTTTTTTTTTCAAAGTTTTTTTTAATTATTATTTTTTAGTTAAAATTTTTAATTTTAATTTATTTTTTATAGTTTTAAAACTTTATAAATTAAAATTTATTTTTAATTTATTTTTTCTTAAGTTTTTAAAACTATATAAATTAAAATTATTTATTTTAACTTTAAATACATAATAATTATTAAAATGCTTTGTTAAAGATAATTTTTTTTAGGGGGGATATTTTTTTTCAAAAAATCAAAGGGGGAATATGAGTAATTTTCTGAAAAAGCAATTTGGCGAATTGTAAAGGTGCATTTTCGGCTGTGTCCGACACCTGGAGGGTTAATTCTTATGGGCACTTTTTATGTTGTATGTTGCATATTTCATTTTTGCACTACTTCATTAAAAGTTAAAAAAAAAAATCAAATACACTCCCTAAGTCCCCAAAATAATTAAAACCCATCCGTGCAATTTATTGCACTGCAGCATTCCATATTTGTGATACCTCTGGCCAGCACTTACAGGTAAAGTTGTCATGATTGTGCTACTGTATCCACCGCCTAATATAGCTGCTACAACGACGTCTGAGCTTGTTCTCTATAAATCGTCGGGGAGAGATAAGTTTGCCATTTTTGCATTTTTTTACTCCATCCACTACCCTTAATCGCTCTTGTGTTTAGGCGTAAATCCTGACGAAGTATTATTCATAGTGTTTAGGGGAAGTTACGCCCCATGCATGAGAAGAATCTTCTATGGTAGGTGCCATCAACAAGGCAATTCCCTTTCAGTACTGCTTATGTTCCACGTATCGTATGATCTCTAAAACTCACCTATAGTCTCCCTCACGTAAGGGCAGGTGATTTTTGTTGATCTGTCTAAATACCTATAGTTTCCCTCACGTAATGGCAGGTATTTTGTATGGTATAATGGCCTAGCAAAATGTATATCGAAAGGGGGACCAATTGGTGTTATAAGGAACCTTCACTATGGCCGTTGTTGCAAAGTTGATGACTGATCCTCATCAGTTATTGAAAGGTCCAAATTATACACCATGGAAACATAAGATGAAGGCAATTCTCCAAATGGAAGATTTATGGGATATTGTTACTGGAGTAACATCTAGGCCTTCACCAGCATCTGGATCCATAGCTCCTTCTTCTGATCAGATAGCTTTTGACAAGAAATACAGTCGAGCAAAGGTGCTCATTTTGTTTGTTGTTTTAGATGAAGTGCAACCTCATATAGCTGACAAAGCAAGTGGTAAAGAGGCATGGGATGCCCTTAAAACCATCTATGAGGGAAAGAATGACTCCACCATTTTTCATCTTCAACAACAACTTCATAACCCGAGTTTGAAACAGGGTGAAACAGTTGAACTCTTTCTGTGCATCTAAATTGAAAGAGAAATTGAATTCTTTGGGAGATTCTATGGACGAAAAGCTTCTCGTTTCAATTGTGATGAGAGATTTACCTTCTTCATTTGATATGTTGATCACCTCCATCCAAGTGTCTCAACGACAAATTACCTACATCAAGTTGGTCAATCTGCTTCAACAACAGGAGGCATGCCAACTTCACAAGGATGATTCTTCCAATACAGCCCTATACACCAACAGGAAGGGTTCTAGGAAGAAAGGTAATGGGCAAAAAAGAGGCAACTTTTAGAAAGGAGGAAATTCTCAACAAGACATGAAAGGAAAAGGAAAACAACCTCAACAGAAGAAGAGGTGGTGCAAGATCTGTGAGAAAGACAACCATGACACCAACAGGTGTTGGCATAATAACAAGCAGAAAGGCCAAAACAAACCACAAAATAAAAACAAGCAACCCCATGTGAATGTTGTTGTTGAAGAATCTAACTCAGATTCTAAATGGGCACACAAGGTGCTCATGACTACCACAGATTCCACACAGAGGGATCCTATTTGGTATGTCAATTCTGGAGCTAGCAAACATATGACTGGCGACAGATCGTGGTTTGAATCATTCATGGCCAAAGAGGGCAAACCTGTCACCATTGCTGATGATAAAACCTATAGGGTTCAGGGAGAGGGTACAGTTTTAGTCACTCTTCCTGATGGCAAGTGTCAGATTGACAAAGTCCTCTATGTTTCGGGATTGGCTAACAATTTGTTGTTAGTAACACAAATCCTGGATAGAAATATGGTTAACTTTCATGTTGAGAATGGCAAGAAGTGTTGTACTATTACCAGGAAGGGTAAGCAAATTGCAATAGCTTCATATAAGCACAGTTTATTTGCCCTAGATGCTATCTCTACTCCACATGTTGCCATGACTGTCTCTACTAAGGAGGCAACTTCCCTATGGCACAAGAGATATGGGCATCTTAGTTTTGGCTACTTACGTGAGCTCAGTAAGTATGAGATGGTAAAGGGTCTTCCTTCCCTTTCTGCCACATTGCCAGTGTGCTCTGACTGCTTGGCAGGAAAGCAGCATAGAGTACCATTTGAGAAGAGCTCAACAAGAGCACAAAAACCTCTAGAGTTAATTCACACCGATCTGTGTGGTCCTTTCACACCCAACAGTTGTGGAGGGAAGAGGTACTTTCAGTTATTCGTAGATGACTACTCACAAAATATGTGGGTTTTCTTTCTCCAATTGAAATCAGAAGCTTTCGCATTCTTCTAGCAGTTCAATAAATTCGTTGAGAAGGAGTCAGGAGCTTCTATTAAAACCCTCCACTCAGATCAAGGGGGGGAGTTTACCTCTAAAGAATTTTTTGCATTCTTAGATAAGCATGGAATCAAGAGACAGTTAACAACTTCCTATACTCCTCAGCAAAAATGGAGTTGCTGAGAGAAGGAACCGTTCTATCCTGGAAATGATTCGTTGTATGCTCACAGGAGCTACTCTTGGGCAAAAATATTGGGCAGAAGTTGTCACCACTGCAGTATATCTATTGAATAGGGCACCCACAAATGCCCTAAAAGGAATGACTCCACAGGAAGCATGGAGTGGTTGTAAACCCTCCATATCTCATCTACGTATTTTTGGATGTCACGCTTTCATGCACATACCAAAAGAGAAAAGGAAGAAGCTAGATGAGAAAACATTGAGATGTATTTTTCTAGGTTACGATGAGCACTCTAAAGGATATCGTTTGATAGATCCTTTGACCAAGAAAATTCATGTCAGTAGAGATGTTGTCCTTGATGAAGCTTTCACATCACAGAGCACATCTAAAGTACACCTAGATCTTATGGAATCTAAGGAAGAGAAGATTCCTTCATCAACACAGAAAGGAGGTCCTTCTACATCTTCTTCAACACCACCGAAGAAGAATCCAAAATGGTGTACAAATACAATCAGAGACGCAAATTTATCCACTCCTCCCAATTTGAACTTGGATAGACCTCGTACACGTAGTATGGCTCAAAAGGAAAAATAAGCCAAAGAAACTGGTGAGGTTGATGATCTTTGTCAATCTTTTGAGGAACTTTCTGTAACTCCACGTACAGAAGTAGAGGATATGGATATTTATGATGATAGGGTGTTCATGTCTACCATAGACGATCTTAAACCTGCATCAGTTCAAGATGCTCTTAGTGAGCCTCAGTGGAAGGCCGCTATGGATACAGAGTATGAGTATTTGATGAAAAATAAAACTTGGAAGCTTGTTGATTTGCCGCATGGAAAGAAACCCATTGGCTACAAATGGGTATATAAAGTCAAGTACAAGGTAGATGGAACAATTGATAAGCATAAGGCTCGTCTTGTTGCAAAGGGCTATGCTCAAAAGGAAGGCACTGACTATAAGGAAACTTTTGCACCTACTGCTCGGATGACCACAATTCGAGTTATGTGTGCTATGGCAGCACAATATGGGTGGAAAGTTCACCAGATGGATGTCAAAAGTGCCTTTCTAAATGGTGATCTCCAAGAAGAAGTCTACATGACTCAGCCAGAAGGATTTGAAGTGGAAGGCCAAGAGCGAGAAGGTTTGCAAATTGGTCAAATCCTTATATGGTCCGAAACAAGCTCCTCGAGCTTGGTATATAAAAATGGACAATCACCTTATGCGGCATGGATTTAAGAGATGTCCATCAGATGCAAACCTCTATTTCAAGAAACAGGGTTCTGAGATAGTGTTGCTTGTACTCTATGTTGATGATCTGCTCATTACAGGGAGTTCAAAAACTATGATCTCTACTTTCAAAATAAACTTGTGTAAATATTTTGAGATGACAGATCTCAGACTTCTCTATTATTGTCTTGGTCTGGAATTCAGCCAGAAGGAGCACTCCATCAAAGTGTCTCAGAAAAAATATGCCAATACATTGCTAGAAAAATATCGCATAACTGATTGCAATCCAATGGCAACTCCGATGGAGAATGGACTTCAGTTATCGCGATATGATGATTCACCTCAGGTAGATGGTACTCTCTATCGATAGTTGATTGGGAGTATATCTGAACAATACTAGGCCAAATCTCGTATTTGCTGTCAACTATCTTTCGAGGTTCATGCAGGAGCCTAAGACCACTCATTGGAAAGCAGCAAAACATGTTCTTCACTATTTCCATGGTACTATGGAATATGGCCTAGAATACAAGAGGAACAACAAATTCTTCTTGCAAGGATACACGGACTCTGACTATGCCGGATCATTTGATGATTGCAAGTCAACTTCTGGATACATTTTTCATCTGGGATCTGGTCCTGTCTCTTGGCACAGCAAGAAGAAATAGGTGGTTGCTATTTCATCAATAGAGGTAGAGTATCGCGCCGCACGTGAAGCTGTGTGCGAAGTGATATGGTTGTGTCGCATTCTGACAAGTATGGGCCATCTGTCAAAATCTCCAATACACTTGTTTTGCGACAATCAGGGTGTTCTGAACCTTGTCAAGAATCCAGTCCATCATGAAAGAACAAAGTACATTGACACACAATGTCATTTCATTCGATATGAAGTTCCAAAGCACCGAATTCAGCTTCAGCACATTCCCACCGATGCTCAAGTTGCAGACATTTTCACTAAGGCACTTGGACGTGTCAAATTTGAGTTGTTGCACAGCTCTCTTTGTATTGCAAAATGATGTAATCATGGGGGATGTTAGTATAGCTAGTAGTCATCCTATTACCCAAATAATGTAATAAGGGGGGATGTTAGCGTAGTTATGCTGTTATTTCATTATTTGTCTTGTTATATGCATTTGTTATTTCGTTGTAACAATATGCTATTGTAGCTGGTTGGTTTGGCAACCTCCGACAATTGCAGTCTTATTTAAACTGCATATTTTTCAATAAACAAATTGATTCATTTCCTAACAGGGCCTGAAGGCCCTAAAAACCAACCTTTGGAGCTGCTTGCACTCAACCCAGATGAAACCCTCGCATAGCCACTTGCAAAATATCTCCTTCACACATAGGTATTTTCTAGAATCTTTGTTGCTCCAAATGATATGAAAATTGGTTGAGATGTTCTAGGGTTTTTCAATCATCTACCCTCAAAATTTTAGCTTCATTCGAGGTCGAATGAGTGATATATGGCCGAAACGAGTTCGATAGTTTGGGTAGTCCTATGAAAAATGTCTCATCAAACTCAGCCATTAAAGAATGATTATTTTATCATAATCCTCTCTCTCCATTGTTCATCTTAAGGAGGGATGCTAAAATATGTGGTGGTTAAGCTTCACTTGATACCATGACCAGCTTTTTATTGTATTGTATGTATAAGCCCCTTGGGCCCTTATAAACATTGTAAAGGTATTTTGTAATATTTTATTATTTAACCTTATGGTCGGTTACTTAACCTTAACCTAAAGGTAACTTGCAATTAGGTATACATACCCCATCATACCCTAAAGGTTGGAGTGCAAATGATTCTTTCTTCATAGCCTTTATATCTTTTTTTTACTATAAGGGCAAACTATCATTTGAATCTTAATTATTAAGTTCTAATGTAAGTAAAATATTGAAATATGTGGTGGTTAAGCTTCACTCAAGGCCATGACTGAATTTGTATTATATTGTATATATATTCCCTCCAGGACCTTGTAAATCCTATGAAGGTATTTTTTGTAATATTTTATTATTTAACCAAAAGGTCAATTTCTTAACCTTAACCTAAAGTAACTTCTAATAAGGTATCAATACCCTATCATACCAACCATTTTCTCATTAGTTGGGGTGAATTCTAATTTCCTTTAGCGATATTGTTTGGAATACATGGACTCCCCCTTATATTGTGTGTATTGCTTTTTGTGTGTTTGATTTTTAGTAATATTGGGCAATGTGTTTATCCCATTCATATATGGAAACTAATATGAAATTTAATAAAATATATGAGAATTTTTATATGACCCATCAATATTAAAACCAAGCATTGCAAAGAAAATAGAAGAATTTTTATTAATATTTTCAAATTTGATTCCCATAATGTTATATTATTATAATGGTCTTTCCTTTACTAGACTAAAATAATTATTCTCTTAGAGAGATTGGGCAAGGCCAACCCACCCATGTTCTCATATTAGCATGCTAGTATCAAGATATTAGTGCTCAAATTAAGTTCTTTGTGTTACATAGAATGTGAGATAAAATAGCATTTTTTATAGTTTTTTTTCTCATCAAAGCTCATGTGCAAGGATTGAATTAAACATATTTAAGGACCACCAAGATTTCTTTTCTATCTTGGGATCATAATGTCATGGTTATTGTAGCTTTTGCAAGGTAGTAGGAAGTTGATCATTATTTCCTTTCTCTATATATTCCTTTGGATAATCATCAATTCAATTAATTTTGCATAACATGGGATAACACTTATCTCTAATATCCTAGGGGAAAATTTATCTTGACAATGTGGGTTAGCCATACAACTAGTTTATAGTGGATTTGATATTATGTTGTTAGGTATTAGGATTTCAAATATCTACCAATATTTTCAGACTATGTCTCCATTGGCGTCTTGTTGGGACAAGTGGATTTATAGGTTCTTTCTAAGGATGAAGGCATCCTCTCTATGTGGTGGTTTGGCATGATGTTTTGGCTAGCAAAGGTATGTGTTGGCACTTGGGAGGAAAACATTGTATTCATTTTATAGTGTTTCTTTTTGGATTTGGAGGAGCAATGTGTGATCTCGGTTAGCTTTGATGACCATTGGGACAAACCACCTAAGAAGCATTTGTTCAATTCTCATTAGCCACTTTATGATTACCTTATAATTCTTGATGAATATGAATACTAACATGGTGGTTGATGTGGATCCTACTTGGCATTAAAATAAGTTATATATGTGTGGTGAAACATATATGAATTAAACCAAACCAAGTGGTATACCCTATTATTATATAGTACATATTGGTATACAATTGGTGAAGGATTAGTAGTAGATTTTAATAATCCATGCATGATAAGTGGTAAATTATGGTTTATTACAATTGTCACAATATTTGAGGCACTAATATTATTTCTCGCTTTGGGGGTTGATAGGGAAACTTTTTTGAAGTCCATAACTTTCTTATATTGACATATCTAAATTTTATTTTCTAGATTACATGATTTTAGATATCTTCACATTGGTGGCTTTGGTTCAAGGACTTGTTGAAATACAATGAGTATATTTAGGCAATATGGATTCTCAAGTCTATGTTACTCATGGTTCATGCCTCTCAATCGACTATTCGTAAAATATAACTAAACAATGTGACTTCATCTATTCAGGTGAAGGATTAGTAGTAGATTTTAATAATCCATGCATGATAAGTGGTAAATTATGGTTTATTACAATTGTCACAATATTTGAGGCCCTAATATTATTTTTCACTTTGGGGGTTGATAGGGAAACTTTTTTGAAGTCCATAACTTTCTTATATTGATATATCTAAATTTTATTTTATGGATTACATGATTTTAGATATCTTCACATTGGTGGATTTGGTTCAAGGACTTTTTGATATACAATGAGTAGATTTAGGCAAGATGGATTCTCAAGTCTATGTTACTCACTTGAATAGATGAAGTCACATTGTTTAGTTATATTAAACGAATAGTCGATTGAGAGGCACGAACAATGAGTGCATCTTTGAAAAATGACTACAAAAGTTCTTATGGATCAACTTGTATCACTTGATAAAGCTAAAATTTATGTTTTCATATCAATGACGAAAGTTATCCCACCCAAGTTGTGGACTAAATTCTATGAAATTCAACCACTTGATATTAGACTTTACCTCTTAAATGGTGTAGTTCGATAATATTTTGGACTATATTATGATATTTAATACTTCAAGTGCACATATTACATCCTTAAGTAGTGATAATAAGGATGATCCAAGATGTCAAAAGTATCTCTTTTAATATATCTTCCTCTATTTTCATCATTAGATTGATAATTCATGTATTTTAATATCTCTTTCTCTATTTGTATCTCTTTTAACCATTGATGCTCTCTTTTCTCTTGTTCAATTTTAGGTAGCTAAGCAAAACTTATGATTATTTTTTAGATATAGACACATTCAAACAAATTTAAATGTATAGTGTTGCAAATATGTTGAATATTTTACATGTTATTTTTGTGGAGTTAACACTGAAAGGTATTGGATGCCATGTACGGTTGACTCACTAGGGTTCAGGATTAGGCTGAGCCTTGAACAGGGGTTCAAGGCTGATAGCTCTCTGAAAAGTAGGGGTCTATGCATGGCAACTCCCAAAAAAATTTCTAGGGATTTTAAAGTTATTTTTAGACCCATATGGGCTTTTAGTGTTACTATATTTGAACCCATGTTCACCCATGATATTGTAAAATCCGTTCATATGCCTTTGTTATATATATCGCACTTGCATTAGGGTTTGGAGAGATACAGAAGAAGAATATTATTGTATTGGATACATTCAAGTTAATACAATAATAAAATAATATTGTGTTGATTTTTTCTTGGTTGAGGGTTTCTAGGATAAATATTGTGTAATGTGTAAATCTATGATGATCTTTTTTTTATTATGTTATTATTGTTTTTCTAATTTATTTTATCTGGGCTCTTTATTTCTCTTTACAAAGGTAAATATTAAGCATCTGATGGGTAAGTCAAATTTTACAAAGAATTTGAAACCTACATGAGAATATAATAAATGGAAAGGTCATCCTATCCAAAATTGCCTTATCAAGTTATATAATATTGAAGAAAAAAGGAAGTATTTCAAATGATGAGGGAGATCTAGATGGATCATCTTCTTGATTAAGTGAAGTGACCCATTAGATATTCCACTAAGGGGAAAAGATATTATATTGTGTTCTTTCTCTAGCCTTCAATTTGAAGTATAGGGGATGTTGAAATGTGAAATATCCTCTTATTGATCAAGGTTAACATTAATGATGTAATATATTTTGTATGACAATGCGCTAGCATTATATAGTATGTAATGAGATTTAATGTATTAGCCTAGGCCTGTAGTTAACCTTATAAATTAAATATATTATACCCTAACTTAAATATTATGTAGGTTAAGGGTTATTAATAATAATTTATTAAGGTATTTATACAACTCTTGAACTAATAAATTGTATTAGTGTGTGATTTTATATTGATAGTTAGAGTTTGGTGTCTAAGGGCATCCTCTCATCCTCATGTGTATTCACTCTTTCTTTTTTATCTCTTTTCCTATTTGCTATGATATTTGAGCAATGTTGTTCATATCCACTCTAACAAACCATTACAAAATCCAACACTAATATTTAGGCAAGCATGAATATTAGCATTGAAAAAATATCATCAAGAGATATAAAGTGATTTATCTCTCAACAATTATATAATATTTGAGGTGATTAGTAATGATATCCCTTCATATTTCCTTGGTGTGAGGGTGGCATATAATCACTTGCCTTGGTAATAGTTGAGATGATTGGTAATGATATCCCTTGGTGTGAGGGTGACACCTAGTCACTTGCCTTGACAACAGTTGAGGTGATTGGTAATGATATCCCTTCATATGTTATTATTGATAGTTAGATGAAAGATCTAAGATGCTCATTCATATCATCAATAAATTTTGATAAACATGTTCAACATTATCAACCGTTGATTCTAAATACCATGTATAATACCAATACATATATACTAATCTCTACAAATATATAATATTATCATAAATCATATCTACTGATTTTTTTTTTTTTTTTCAAACAACAATTATACTTTCCTTTCTAATCTTAGTCTTCTAATGCTTGGTAATAAATCCAATTGATCCACTCCATTTTTGACATCATCAATTTTATTACTTATGGCCTTTAATAATGATGGAGGACTAAAAAATTGCACTCTCACTTATTCCAAATTTTCTTCTATTAATCTGGAAAACACTTACAAAACAGCCCGTAGGCTTTACAAAGACCAGCGCTCGACTTGGTTTTCTCTCACGACACTTCTCCATGCAATCTTCCAATCCACCACCCCCTAGTCTATTACATAAGTTGGGTTTTGATAGAGGCCCCAACCCTATGAAACATCTTACGCAAAAATCAAAGCACCAACCCCATTTATGGCTCCACTCTGCACGGTCCCTGTCACCATCGTCTGACCGTCGCTTCCTGTCATATTACTCTGCGCAACCCATACTTTTTGTTTCTCGTGCTTCTTGGTATTCACCCACTTTAACTACACCTTGGTGCCATGTGTCATCCTTGCTTTGCAACCGCTGTCTGACCTCTGTCGTCTTCTTCATCCAGTTGCACTGTAGTAGGGGTCACGATATCGCAACATCTTCCTTTCCCTGCTCCTCCTTTTCTTTTTTGGTCACAATATCGTGACATGTCGCACTATCACAACATTTCTCTTCATCACTTCTCTTTTCCACTTCGGGTCATGAAATTGTGACATGTGATTTCACGACATCTTTTCTTCTTGCCTCCTCTCGCTCCTTCGGGTCACGATTTTGTGACATGTCACAATTTTGTGACATGTCACAATTTTGTGACATGTCATGAAATCATGACATCTTCCCATATCGTCTTCTCTCTCTCCTTCACGTCATGAAATCATGACATGTCGCGCTATCGCGACATCTTCCTTCCTTGCATCCTTTCTTCTCCCTCGGGTCGTGAAATCATGACAAGTCATGAAATCATGACTTTTTGGCTCCCTTGCCTTCTTTTCTCCATCGGGTCACGAAATCGTGACATCTTCCTCCTTCGGCTCCTTTGCTTGCCCCTTCGTCGCGAAAATGCGACATGTCATGAAATCACGACATATTTCTTCCTTGGCTCCTTCTTCGCCTTCTGGCCACGAAACTGCGACCTATCGTGAAATCGTGACATCTTCTTCTTCGGCTCCTTCTTTGCCCTCAGGTCTCAAAACCGTGACATGTCATGAAATCATGACATCTGCTCCTTTCGTACTCTCCTTCTACTCCTGGGTCACAAAATCATGACATGTCACGAAATCGTGACATCTTTGCTTGCAGCCTTCTCCTTCCTGCTTGGGTCACAAAATCGTGACACCCTCGGCATCCTTGCTTCTTTCTCCATTTTTTATCGCGATATCACGACACATTTCCTGTCGCGATATCGCGATAGCTTCTCCTCGCTAACTGCTCTGCTCCACTTGTGTCACGATATTTTGTCACGATATCGCGACACATTTGCTATCGCGATATCACGACAGCTTCTCCCTGCTGGCTCCATTCTTCGTTTATGTCGTGGTGGGGATGGGAAAACGCACTCACACACTTTCCAAATTTTCATTCATTAATCTAAAAATCTTTACAATAATAGCCCGCAGGCTTTACAAAGACTAGCGCTTGGCATGGTTTTCTCTCACAACACTTCTCCATGCAATATTCCAATCCACCACCCCCTAGTCTATTACATAAGTTGGGTTTTTATAGAGGCCCCAACCCTATGAAACATCTTACGCAAAAATAAAAGCACCAACCCGATTTATGGCTCCATTCTACATGGTCCCTATCACCATTGTTTGACCGTCGCTTCCTATCAGATTACTCTGCATGACCCATCCTTTTTGTTTCCCGTGCTTCTTGGTATTCACCCGCATTAACTGCACCTTGGTGCCATGTGTCGTCCTTGCTCTGCAACCACTGCCTGACCCCTGTCGTCTTCTTCCTCCAATTGCACTATAGCAAGGGTCACGATATCATGACATGTCGTGATATCATGACATCTTCCTTTCCCTGCTCCTCCTTTTCTTTTTTGGTCATGATATCATGACATGTCGCACTATCGTGACATTTCTCTTCCTCGCTCCTCTTTTCCACTTTGGGTCATGAAATCATGACATGTCACGATTTCGTGACATCTTTTCTTCTTGCCTCCTCTCGCTCCTTCGGGTCACGATTTTGTGACATGTCGTGAAATCATGACATCTTCCCATCTCATCTTCTCTCTCTCCTTCATGTCACGAAATTGCGACATGTCGTGCTATCACGACATCTTCCTTCCTTGCATCCTTTCTTCTCCTTCGGGTCACGAAATCATGACAAGTCATGAAATCATGACTTTCTGGCTCCCTTGCCTTCTTTTCTCCATCAGGTCATGAAATCATGACATGTCACAAAATCGCGACATCTTCCTCCTTCGGCTCCTTCGCTCGCCCCTTTGTCACGAAAATGCGACATGTCACAAAATCGCAACATCTTTCTTCCTTGGCTCCTTCTTTGCCTTCTGGTCGTGAAACTGCAACCTATCATGAAATCGTGACATCTACTCATTTCGTACTCTCCTTCTGCTCCTGGGTCATGAAATCGTGACATCTTTGCTTGCAACCTTCTCCTTCCTGCATGGGTCGTGAAATCACGACACCCTCGGCATCCTTGCTTCTTTCTCCATTTTGTGTCACGATATCGCGACACCTTTCCTATCATGATATCGTGATAGCTTCTCCTTGTTGACTCCTCTACTCCACTTGTGTTGCGATATCACAACACATTTGATGTTGCGATATCGTGACAGCTTCTCCCTGCTAGTTCCATTCTCCATTTGTGTCGCGATATCGTGACACATTTTCTATCACAATATCACGACAGTTTTCTTCGTCTGCTCCTCTCTCCTCTTCGTGTCGTGATATCGTCACACTTTTTTTGTCATGATATCGTGACATGTTTTTCTCCTTGTCCTCTACCTTTTTCTGTCATAATTTCACAACACATCATGAAATCATGATGTTTTTCCTCCTTAGGCAACTTTTCGAAGTGGCCCTCCTGCCACTGGATGCTTCTGCATCAGGTGCTGCTAGATGCTCCTGCATCAGACACCCGAGGTTGGTGGAGAAGTGATCTTCACTTTTGCACTATCTGGTTACTGCCTTCTGTAGCACCTCCAGACATTCATCTACCTCTGTAGTCTATTCCAACCCCTTCTCCTGGCCTCTACTTCTTAGTTTATCCTTGTGCTTTTTGTGCCACTCCTCTTGCCTCTACAAATCCATTATATGCAGCTCTTTTTGTAGGGCTTTCACTTGCCTCTACAAATCTCTCTTGAGCAGCTCCTCTTGTAGGGCTTGCACTTGCCTCTGCAACACCTCAAACTCTTCCATTGTCATCGTATCTCTCTCACCGCCATGGCTTCTTTGTGGAGGCATTTTTCTTCACTTTACTCACAAAGCTCAATCGATCCTGGTGTAGCTACCTCACTTTTGATGCTCTACTAACACGCTCAGGGATCCTAAACTCTCTCTTCTCTCTCAGAACCCTACCACAGATCCTAGCACAAATTGCCTCACGACCGGTGATCTGCTTGCACACTCAGGAACTTCTAGCTCTGATACCACTGGTGGGGGATGAAAAAATGCACTCACACACTTCCCAATTTTTTATGCATTAATCTAAAAATATTTACAATAATAGCTCGCAAGCTTTACAAATACCAACGCTTGGCTTGGTTTTCTCTCATGACACTTCTCTGTGCAATCTTCCAATCCACCACCCCCTAGTCTATTACAGAAGTTGGGTTTTTATAGAGGCCCCAAGCCTCTGAAACATCTTACACAAAAATCGGAGCACCAACCTGATTTATGGCTCCACTCTACATGGCCCCTATCACCACCGTCTGATTGTCGCTTCCTATCAAATTACTCTGTGTGACCCATCCTTTTTGTTTCTCATGCTTCTTGGTATTCGCTCGCTTTAACTGCACCTTGGTGCCACGTGTCATCCTTGCTCTGCAACCGGGGCTTGACCCTTGTCATATTCTTCCTCTAGCTGCATTGTAGTAGGGGTCACGATATCGTGACATGTCATGATATCACGACATCTTCCTTTCCCTGCCCCTCTTTTTCTTTTTTGGTCATGATATCGCGACATGTCGCACTATCACGACATTTCTCTTCCTCGCTCCTCTTTTCCACTTTGAGTCATGAAATCATGACATGTCATGATTTCATGACATATTTTCTTCTTGCCTCCTCTCGCTCCTTCGGGTCACGATTTTGTGACATGTCACGAAATGACATCTTCCCATCTCGTCTTCTCTCTCTCCTTCACGTCACGAAATCGTGACATGTCGTGCTATCACGACATCTTCCTTCCTTGCATCCTTTCTTCTCCCTCGGGTCGCAAAATCACAACAAGTCATGAAATCATGACTTTCTAGCTCCCTTGCCTTATTTTCTCCATCAAGTCACGAAATCGTGACATGTCGCAAAATCACGACATCTTCCTCCTTCGGCTCCTTCGCTCGCCCCTTCGTCACAAAAATGCGACATGTCACAAAATTGTGACATCTTTCTTCCTTGGCTCCTTCTTCGCCTTCTAGCCGCGAAACTGCAACCTGTCATGAAATCGCGACATCTGCTCCTTTCGTACTCTCCTTCTGCTCCTCGTTCATGAAATCATGACATCTTTGCTTGCAACCTTCTCCTTCTTGCATGGGTCATGAAATCGTGACACCCTCGGCATCCTTGCTTCTTTCTCCATTTTGTGTCGCGATATCGCGACACCTTTCCTATCATGATATCGTGACAGCTTCTCCTTGCTGACTCCTCTGCTCCACTTGTGTCGCGATAGCGCAACACATTTGCTATTGTGATATTGTGACATCTTCTCCCTACTGGTTCCATTCTCTGTTTGTGTCACGATATTGCGACACATTTTCTATCGTGATATCACGATAGTTTTCTCCGTATACTCCTCTCTCCTCTTCGTGTCATGATATCGCAACACTTTTTTTGTCATGATATCATGACATGTTTTTCTCCTCGCCCTCTGCCTTTTTCTATCGTGATTTCGTGACACATCATGAAATCGTGATGTTTTTCCTCCTTAGGCAACTTTTCTGAAGTGGCCCTCCTGCCACTGGATGCTTCTACATCAGGTACTGCTAGATGCTCCTACATCAGACACTCGGGGTTGGTGGAGAAGTGATCTTCACTTCTGCACTATCTAGTTACTACCTTCTATAGCACCTCTAGACATTCATCTGCCTCTGTAGCCTGTTCCAACCCCTTCTCCTAGCCTCTACTTCTCAGTTTATCCTCATGCTTTTTGTGCCGCTCCTCTTGCCTCTGCAAATCCATTTTGCATATCTCCTTTTGTAAGGCTTTCACTTGCCTCTACAAATCTCTCTTGAGTAGCTCCTCTTGTAGGGCTTGCACTTGCATCTGCAACACCTCAAACTCTTCCATTGTCATCGTATCTCTTCTTCGTGGAGGCATTTTTCTTCACTTTACTCACAAATCTCAATCGATCCTGGTGTAGCTACCTCACTTTCGATGCTCTGCTAACATGCTCAGGGATCCTAAACTCTCTCTTCTCTCTCAGAACCCTACCATAGATCCTGGCACAAACTGCCTCACAACCGGTGATCTTCTTGCGCACTCAGGAACTTTTGGCTCTGATACCATTGGTGGGGGACGGGAAAACGCACTCACACACTTCCCAAATTTTCATGCATTAATCTAAAAATATTTACAATAATAGCTCACAGGATTTACAAAGACCAATGCTTAGCTTGATTTTCTCTCATGACACTTCTCTATGCAATCTTCCACCCCCTAGTCTATTACAGAAGCTGGGTTTTTATAGAGGCCCCAACCCTCTGAAACATCTTATGCAAAAATTAGAGCACCAACCCAATTTATGGCTCCACTCTGCATGGTCCCTATCATCATCGTCTGATTATCGCTTCCTATCATATTACTCTGTGTGACACATCTTTTTTGTTTCTCGTGCTTCTTGGTATTCGCTAGCTTTAACGGCACCTTGGTGCCACGTGTCGTCCTTGCTCTGCAATCACCGCCTAACCTCTATCATCTTCTTCCTCCAGTTGCACTGTAGTAGGGGTCACGATATTGCGACATGTCACGATATCGCGACATATTCCTTTCCCTTCTCCTTTTCTTTTCTAGTCGCGATATCGTGACATGTCGCGCTATCGCAACATTACTCTTCCTCACTCCTCTTTTCCACTTTGGGTCATGAAATCGTGACATGTCATGATTTCATGACATCTTTTCTTCTTGCCTCCTCTCACTCCTTCGGATCACAATTTTGCAACATGTCACAAAATCGTGACATCTTCCCATCTCATCTTCTCTCTCTCCTTCACGTCACAAAATTGTGACATGTCGTGCTATCGCGACATCTTCCTTCCTTGCATCCTTTCTTCTCCCTCGGGTCACGAAATCATGACTTTTCGGCTCCCTTGCCTTCTTTTCTCCATCGGGTCACAAAATCCTGACATGTCACGAAATCGCGACATCTTCCTCCTTCGGCTCCTTTGCTCGCCCCTTCGTCGTGAAAATGTGACATGTCACAAAATTGTGACATCTTTCTTCCTTGGCTCCTTCTTCGCCTTCTGGCCATGAAACTGTGACCTATCACAAAATCGTGACGTCTCCTTCTCCTTCGGCTCCTTCTTCGCCCTCAGGTCATGAAACCATGACATGTCACGAAATCATGACATCTGCTCCTTATGTACTCTCCTTCTGCTCCTGGGTCGCGAAATCGTGACATGTCGCAAAATCACGACATGTCACAAAATCATGACATCTTTGCTTGCAACCTTCTCCTTCTTGCATGGGTCACAAAATCGTGACACCCTCGGCATCCTTGCTTCTTTCTCCATTTCATGTTGCGATGTAGCGTCACCTTTCCTATCACGATATCACAACAGATTCTCCTCGCTGACTCCTCTGCTCCACTTGTGTCACGATATCGCGACAGCTTCTCCCTACTGGCTTCGTTCTCCGTTTGTGTCGTGATATCGCGACACATTTATTGTCACGATATTGCTACAACTTTCTCCGTTTGCTCCTCTCTCCTCTTCATGTCATGATATCGCGACACTTTTTCTGTCATGATATCGTGATAGGTTTTTCTCCTCGCCCTCTTTGCCTTTTTTTGTCGCAATTTCATGACACATCATGAAATCGTGACGTTTTCCTCCTTAGGCAACTTTTTTGAAGTGGCCCTCCTGCCACTGGATGCTTCTGCATTAGGTGCTGCTAGATGCTCCTGCATCAAGTAATTGTGAGACTTTGTTTATTAGCCATGGGTCTTATAAGGTGCGATAACTATAACTTTTCTCCTTAAATGCCATGAATTTTTTTATCTCCTAACTTCAGTTAGAAAGTTATGAAAACTTATCATAGCTTAAAGACTTATCTCACTAGTTCATAGTTTCAGGTTCCATTCATAGAAGAAAAAAAAAAAATTAATGGCTAGTTTATATTTTGGACTGAACAGTACAAGGTTCAGGGGCCTTTCAACACCCTTTTAACCAATAAAAAAAAATATATTCTGAACCGAACACACTTCAACCCAAGTTCCACACAAGTTTTAGCGTATGCATGGCAAAAAAAATAAAAATCCAAAATTCATAGATATAAATACAATCTACGTAATTTATCTGCCCCTTTTCACAACGTCAACAGAAATTTAAAAAAAAAAAAAAGTGATTAGAAGTAAGTTATAGAACAACATTGTAAAAAAAAATTTAGGCGAATACTAGAATTAGGAAGAAATTCATTTTATAGATTGCCAATTCATTGATGTCATCGTCGGCAAGGCTCTTGCAGATTTTGGCGTCTTAAATGCAGCTCTTGATCTTGTGCTAGTTGTTGGCCTTCTCCACATGCTTATGCTTGTCTTTCAGTCCTATTTTCGGAGTTAGTGTGCTTTTCTTAAGTTTCACATCAAGATTTTAGTTGTTTCACGAGGCCTAGGAAATATAGGTGAGTAAGTTGGACAAGTCAGCAGATAGACGACGCTCTCATAATTTAAGAACCATGTAAAATGTGGAAGATTGGTATTTGAAGAGCATCTTGCTTCCAAGTTACGATCACTTGTATAATATTTATTTATTTCTAAATATAAGTCTTTATAAAAATAGGGAGAAAAAAGAATCATTTCATATTTTCATATTGTAATGAAGATTTACTTTTAAGGGGGGTTTTCCTCAAATAGGGTTGTCATAATATAAGGTTGTGCTATTTCATTTCTACATTTTCTTAATTTTTGCATCGTAATTATGGATTATGCTTAATTTTTGCATCGTAATTATTGTGACAATTAATAATGGTGTAAGTAGGAGAATTATGCATCCATCACTTGTATAATATTTAATATTTATTTATTTTTAAATTTTTTTTTTTGGTAAATAAAAGTCTTCATTAATTACCGAGTTTTGCAGGTTAACCCAAAACCTAATACAATATCCAGCCTCCTCCTAAGATTGTAGATCCTAGTCATCCTTGAAACTTTCTTACCAGAACTTGTGTTGAATCCCTTATAACACCCTACTAACAAGGCACACCTATGCCTAAACATAACTGTAAACATTACTTACATTGACAGGAAATTGAAGTTTTGAACTTTACACTTGTGAAACCTGTTGCTTGCCCATTTCCTATTCTCTGTCGGAATCTTCCAAGGCTTACACCCTGTTACATTCATTTCCAATTTGGTATGATTTATAGGGAAACCCCATAGTTATTACCAGCTCCATGTGGTAAGAACACCCATTCATATTTCTCCTTAATGGGTAGGTTTCTTTTCATGACTAATAATGTTTTCCACTTCACATGGCACACCTTGTGTCCATGTCACCAAACTACCAACATCAACACCTATGTTGGCCAATTCGTCAGCTGACCTATTGGCCTCATGGTACACGTGACGAGCCCTCCTATTCTGTCTTGCCGCAAAAAGGATCCCCACTTCAAGGATGACTCCCTCGATTCTCCATGGAGGTTTTTTTGCCATTGGTTAACAGGTTGATGATGTTCATAGAATCACCTTCAATCATCAAGTTACCTTGAGTTGCTTGGGCTACTTACAACCCTCTCCAAAGGTCTCTAGATTCTGCTTCATTATTAGTTCTGATTCCCAATGTTTTAGTGAAGGCCTTGACCAGATTTCCTTGATGATCCCTGATTATTCCTCCAGATCCAGATCTCCCCGGGTTCTCCTTGGCTGCACCATCAAAATTTAGTTTAAACCAACCCTTGGGGGGTGGCTCCCAAGAAATCCCATTTTTGGGATTGGGAAAAGGAATGGAAGGTTTATCCTCAATACCTAAGGCCCGAGCTAATTATTTTTCTTGGGGAGGAATTGAGTGGTTCTCATCCACTAAGGTGTTAAGGTTTTCTTTCGCAAAGACAATAATCCTATTGAGGATGGTTTTTGGGTTGTGAATGGTATCCTTAAAGGCTCTATGGTTCCTTTCTAGCCAAATCTACCAGATAAAATGATGCCAACAAATTTTCCATAGGTACTTAAGTTTTAGGCTAACAAACGGTTGAGGCCATTGATGGAACACTTCGGATATAAGAGCAGGCTTAACCCACGAGATCCTAAAGGCTTGCAAAAGTTCATCGAGGATGGACTCCGCTATCGGACACTCCAGAAACAAGTGTTCGGTTGTCTCCCACCCCTCCTGCACATGTAGCAATGGTTAGCAATAACCATACCTTTAGATAACATATTGTCCATAGTGAGGATTTTTCCTTGAATCACCAGCCATGAAAAAAATATATATTTTAGGAATTAAGCCTTTGATCCAAACCAAACTCGGTTGAAATTGTTGACCTTCCACATTGAGAAGAAAATTATAGGCAGACTTAACTATGAAGTCACCACTTTCAGTCTCAGCCCAAACAATGTGATCTTCATCCTCTCCAAAGGGAATAATTTGTTGAGTTAAAATGTTATAAAGCTCTTTAGACTCCACTTCAAAACCCTGTACTCTGATGTGTTTCCACCTGTTGATATTTATATCCTGCCACATATAATTTGCAACCTTCTTCCCAATATGTTGCTCCATATGCTCTTGAATCCTAGCCAAATGAGGATTCTGGGATAACTCCTCATTTCTCACCCACCGATCCTTCCAAAATTCTATTATTTACCCATTTCCTAGAATCCATCTAAGACCATTCTTGATAAGATCCCTGCTCGTGAGGATTGCCTTCCAAAAATTAGACCCCCTTCTTGCTAAGTTGTAATTAAGGAAGTTCACACCTTGGAGGTATTTCCTCCTAACTATGGTATTCCATTCATTATCGACCTTATTCAATAACTACCATGCTTTTTTGGCTAATAGAGTTGTATTGAGATGAGCAACTCTCCTCAATCCTAACCCCCCATCAGCTTTAGGTTTGCAAACATTGTTCCAACCTACTAAATGGATCCTTTTCTTATCCTCAGTCCCTGACCAGAGAAATTTTTTTTGAATCTGCTCAATTTTGTGATACACCTTGCTTTGGGAGCTCTGAAGACTGATAGGAAGTAAACGGGTATACTTTGAAGTGAAGCCATAGTTAAAACTACTTTGCCTGCTTGAGATAACAGATGTCCTTTCCAACCTGCTAGCTTTTTTTGGATCCTCTCTAGAACTATGTTCCACATTGATCCTTTAGGTTTCCCCGTAAACATGGGAAGACCTAAATAGGAGTTAGGAAGGGATGTAATCTGACATTCCATGATCCTTGCTATGTTTTTTTTCCTAGGAATGGGGGTATTGATGAAATAAAGTTTGCTCTTATCAAAATTCACTTTCTGTCTAGTTGCTTCTTCATACATTATGAGAATATTTTTAATCCTTCTTGCCTCAACCATAGAAGCCAAATTCAGTAGCAATGTATCATCAACAAATTGTTGATGTGTCATCGAGGTAGTTAGCGACATGGCCTTGATACCTAATATGAGTCCAGCTATCATTGTTGCCTTAATGGTTCTTCCCAAGGCCTCAGCTACAATGATGAATAGCATAGGACTTATGGGATATCCTTGTCTTAGACCACATTTACTTTGAAAAAAACCTGTAGTAGACCCATTAACCAAAACTAAAAAATAAGGCTTAGAAATACACTCTCTTATTAACTTGACCCATTTCATGTTGAAGCCAAATTTTAATAAAACTGCCTCTAGGAATTCCCAATTTATCCTGTCATAAGCTTTTTTCATGTCTAAATTTAAAGCCATGACTAATTTTTTGGTCTGAGCAGCTGTATGAAGAGCCTCATGAACAATAATAACTCCATCTAAGATTGATCTTCCTTGTACAGAACTTTCTTGACTTGGATCAATGATAACCGGTAGAACTTTCTTCAAATGGTTGGCTAAAACTTTGGACAGAATTTTATAGGATATAATACACAGGCTAACCAGCCTAAATTCAGCCATAGTCTTGGGGTTGGAGCCTTTAGGTATCAAAGCAATGAAATTTGAATTGAAACCCCTTGGAATATGATTTGAACTTTGGAACTCCTTGATTGCAGTAATAACTTCTGCTCCAACAATATCCCAACAAACTTGGAAAAACTGTGGTGAAAACCCATCCGGCCCAGGAGCTTTGTCAGGATCCATGTTAAACAAAGCCTCCTTGATCTCTTCGTCTGAAAAAGTTGTTGTAAGAGACTCGTTAATCATTTCATCAATGAGTTGTGGAATGAATTGAAGGAGAGAGTCCTTTTCTTGGGCATTATAGGCCCGTTATTCACCCAATAATGAAATGAAAAAATTAACAGCCTTGTCCCTGATATCCTAAATGTTTTGAGTTGAGGATCCATCCACCTTAGTTAAATTTCTAATATTATTGTTGCTTCCATTGGTCAATGTGGTAACATGGAAAAAATTTGAATTAGAGTCCCCTTCCTGTAGCCATAATGCCCTTGATTTATTTCTAAATATAATTCTTTATAAAAATAGGGAAAAAAAAAATCAATCCATATTTCATATTGTAATGAAGATTTATTTCTAAGGAGGTTTTCCTCAAAGAGGTTTGTCATAATATAAGTTTGTGTTATTTCATTTCTATACTTCCTTAATTTTTGCATTGTAATTATATATTATACTTAATTTTTGCATCGTAATTATTATGAGAATTAATAATTGTGTAAGTAAGAGATTTATGCAATAATCACTTATATGATATTTATTTATAAATACAAGTCTTTATAAACTAGGGAGAAAAATGAATCATTTCATATTTTCATATTGTAATGAATTTTTACTTTTAAGGAAGTTTTCCTCAAAGAGGTTTGTCATAATATAAGTTTGTGTTGTTTTATTTCTACATTTCCTTAATTTTTGCATTGTAATTATGGATTATGATTAATATAATTTTGTGTTATTTCATTTCCATATTTCCTTAATTTTTGCATCATTATTGTGGATTATGCTTATTTTTTATCTCAAGGTTTATAACAAGTGGTATTGGAGCTCTTTCCAAGGACTTATGCTTATTTATGATCTGATAGTTCCTAAAAAATTGTATTAGAGCTCTTTCGAGGGACATGTTTCGTAGCAACAACTGTTATCACTCCAACTATTTTTTATTTTATAAAAATTTCATTTTGTTTTTTTCCATTAAAAAATAGTGTTAAAAAATCATATTTTTTTTATTTCCTATTATTAGTGGATTAGGTTTAAAACCCTATGCAAGGTGTTTAAAAATACCACAAAGGAGCTATCATTTTTGGTTAAGCTAGATTACCCATAAAATATCCAACAAAGTGAGGAATGATTAGACTCTAATACCCAGGACTTAGACAACATCTAAATACAACTGCAAGCTCCCACATGTCTTTGGATATACGCGGAGACCACCCTAGGAGTAGGAAAAGCCTTTAGCCATAGTAAGATATTGACCATGTAATTTTCCATAGTGCATTAAGAACAACACTCAAGAAAATAATAAAGCAAGATTGTAGGCTCCTTTTGGAGCAAGAGTATTCATAGCTACTAAAGTAATGCAAACAAGATATTACCTCTTTTCCAGCTTGGATAAACCTTCCCATGATGAATGTGTAATGACTTGAAAATCAATAAATAAGAAAACACACAAAGATAGAAATATTTTTTTTAACTAAGGAGAAGGATTCATAAATCTCTAACCAAACTTAGATTAACTTAATGTTTAACAAAACCCTAAGTTTCTCAAGAACTATACGACACGATATTCCCCTTCCACAAATTTATGATGAGCATTGTGATAAGTACCAACCCATCTCTTTCACTAACTTGGTACCTCAAATTATTCAAAGTCCTAACAATGAATAGGTCATGATAATAGAAGAGAAGTCATTGGTTGAAGAGGAGCTAGTTTCTAAAAAATAATAGGAACACCTACCTCTTTAAGAATAGATTTCACTCAAAAAAAGGATAGTAGGTACAAATATATTTCTCCCAAATATTGTAAAGAAGCCCAAAAATGGTTTAGTTTTTGCTCCTAGCACAAACCCTCTTTCTTCACTTGACGTTGACAAAATTGGTTTTAGGGGGGCACCCTATTCATCTCAAAAAGGACAACCAATCCACATGGCAAATTTTATAGATATCAAAGCAAAGGGAGTGGAATATGAAGAAGCAAAATATCCAACAGTGCAACAGCCTTCATCATCAGTTTAATTGGTGTTGAAGCCTATAGGTATGCATTTTCTTTCTTCCTCTCTCAATAACAAGCATTTGGTGACCACTTCCTCTTATCTTGTGGTTTGTACTTCCACTTTGCTTCCATTTATTACACCTATATACTCCACTCCCTTATTTATTTTACAATCACAGGTCACCAGTGCTCCTTTCTCTTATTCCTTTCCTTTCATTTCTCTACATTTTAGTTCATTTGTATTCACTCCCAATATATTTTCCATTCCATCATCTTCCATTCCATATCCCATCCCTTTCAATCCCATTGTCACTATAAGTACACAAGCCCCTCTAATACTAAGTGTAACTATAGCACCTTCCATTTTTGCTCCTGCTCCCTCTGTTGAGCCAAACCCCCAGTGGACTCTCTTCTTATTTTTCTTGATATTTGTAGTACACGAGCCACTGGCTTTAAAAATAGAACTTCTACCAGAGTATCCTATAGTAGAAAAGGTCAGTTGAGAACGAAAAAACTCCTCACAATGGTTGAAAATACATAAGCGAAATGATGTGAAAGCTTCAAATAAGACAGTAAAAAAGGTGACTTTTGATCTAGAAGCTATGGAGGAACACACTGTGAAGATGGTCCCTTAGGTCTAGAAATTCCAAGGAGAAATGACATCGAATGATTATTCATGTCAGGTAATCATCGAGGACCTCAATAAGATTGATACGTCTGAGAAAATGGGTAACATACAGGTGGAGATGACTTCGATCTACTTTCATGGTGAACATTTCAAGGATTTTTTCTTCCAAGCTAAAGTGAATATAGTATAACTAGAAGACACTTTAGCTGAATAGAAGGCCCAACTGGATATTGTAGAGTTAAAATCTTAGTGATGGTAGTAGAAAATGATAAACTTGGAGGGTAAAACTAAAGGATACAAGTAGGTGGCCGAACAACATCAATCTACATGGCAAGAAGCAGAGAAAAAAGTCCAAGCCTTGATGAACTAGATCCAAAGTATGTAGGATCAGTTGGCAAAAGATGATACAATCGGTAGATATCACAAAGAAAAAATTCAAGAAGGCTTACAGTCATTTGCTTATCGATTGTTTGAAAATGGTGTCAAATACAACATTGGTTCTCATGTTCCTTTAGGAGGTGCGGTAGGTTATTTCATATAGCTTGCATGTAGTGGAGTATTCAGAAGAGGACCTCAAACTAAAATTGAAAAAAATGATGAAGATCTAAACAATGGCTAAAATAGAGTTCAATTTTGTTCCAATGAGTAACATGGACCGAGCTTGGGCAAATGCTAAGATAACATTGTGCACATATTTTTCCAGGTTATATCTTATCAAGGAATCCCAAAAGCTTCTAGATACATTTGAACAAGAAAGGTGCATTTCGCTGGTCTATTTTGAGACTGTAGCAAACAATTGTTTCTCTAGTTTAACTAATGACTAGGGGAATATTCAGATAAAGAAATACCTAGATGCAATATGTGTTGCTTTCAAAAATAACACTTCAAATATTGATGGTTGGAAAGAGCCCATCATTGAAGAACATGTGCTGCCATTTATGAAGAGGCATACTCATATCGAGTCAGGTTTGGTGGAGCTTAGAAATAGGGCCAACTACATTGAGCTAGAGTAGGTTAAGACATTTTGGTACATTGTTGATACACTCTAGACTCGTCAGGTGATCAATAATGATGCTTGGGTTGAAGTCGTTGTAGTATATGAAACCACATGTTCACATCTCAAAGGGCAGGAAGAGACTAGTGCAAGTAGTAGATAATTTGATGCAACTGAAGGTGATGTTGCTAAGCCCAATGCATAAAGGCCCTGGGTTATTTGCATTCATTCAAGCTGAATACCTCGTGAGCTACTAGAAATTTTGGCAATTTTGCCACACCGAATTTAGACATGAAAATTTTCCCAAGTGGGCAAAGAGTTTCACTTGGTGAAAACCCATTTTCAGGGGAAATAATGGAGAAAAGCCATTTTCAAGGGAAATCATGGAGAAAACCCATTTTCAAGGAAATTCATGGAGAAAACCCATTTTCGAGGTAAATCATGGAGAAAACCCATATTTGAGGAAAAACATAGAGAAAACCCATTTTCGGGGGAAATCATGGAGAAAACCCATTTTCAAAGGCAATCATGGAGAAAACCCATTTGCAGGGAAAATCATGGAGAAAACCCATTTTCAAAGGCAATCATGGAGAAAACCCATTTTCAAAGGCAATCATGGAGAAAACCCATTTGCGGGGAAAATCATAGAGAAAACCCATTTTCAAAGAAAATCATGGAGTTAACCCATTTTCGAGGAAAATCATGGAGAAAACCCATTTTCAGGGGAAATCATGGAGAAAACCCATTTTTGGGGGAAATCATGGAGAAAACCCATTTTAGGGGAAAATCATGGAGAAAACCCATGTTTGGGGAAAATCATTGCAAAAACCCATTTTTAGGCAAAATTGTGATGAAACTCCCATTTCGGGCCTCAGCCCAACGAAATTAATTTTCATCATTTCCTCCAAGTGAAATTCATTTTCGATGGTGCTTTGGGCGAAGATCATTTTGAGGGAAAGTTTCAAGTCTGAAAAATTAAATTTTGGGGGCAAAGAAGTTAATGCTTCAGGAATAATTGCTAACAAATATCAGATTTCTTGTTGATTTTGAGGCACCATCCACTGTGGTGAATGCTCATTTTTGAGGCACCATCATGGAGATAAAATTTTTGTTGATGATTCCATCTATGTCCTTAAATACCATCTATTGAAATTGCTCATTGCTTCCCAATGTACCATCAGATTGGTTCGTTGTTGTTGTTGAGGAGAAAATTGTTGTTGACCAATATTTGACTTCCCATCATTTTATTTAATGCTCATTCAATTTTGGAGGCAAAATCCTCTATAAATACTAGAAATATTGATGTAAAAAATGATGGATATTTTCTTGTGAAAACTCTCTAAGTTTAAACATTTGGTTTGATGCAAGGACTATTTGGCTCTGATTTTCTGACCATTTTATGTGCGTTTACACTTTTTTCTTTGAATTTTTGTTAGATTTACATCATCATTGGTGGATTAAATTTTAAGTCTAGATTTATTATTCCATGAGGAATGAATGCTAGAATGCTATTGGAAGTCATGCTTTATAATATGATCTAATTTTAGTTTTAGTTATGTCCTTTTATTGAATGCTATTAGTTTAAACTAGGCAGTTAATCTTGTTGTTAATTCATCCCCACATTATCTTTTCGACTTACAACCATATTTCCCTTCCTTTATGTTAATTTCTTTTCCAAATATTTATACTAGTTTTGGAGTAGCAAGAGAACCAGCCCTCTCTAAATATTGTACTGAAGGAAATTTCTTTCCTTTAGCCTTTCAATGTTAGTCGGGTCTAGCGCATACATATATTTTATCCTAGGGCAGAATCTTGACCAACAAAAATTTATATAAAAGAATCCTTTTATTTCTATTAATCTAAAATCTATCATTTTATTAATGAAACCATATAAATGAAGCCTTCTATTTTCATTAATCTAAAATCTATCATTTAAATAATGAAACCATATAAAGTAAACCTTTTATTTCCATTAATCTAAAATATATCAATTAATTAATGAAACCATATAACAAGGTTTCCTACCCAAGTACTCTACGAGATCTCATTCAACAAATAACCCACTACTAAATCTAGCATGCAAGGTATGAAAAACTACAAAGTACTAAGGTACAAAGGTGGTGAGGGCACAAATTGAGGTAATATACAACACACAACTAGATACAGTGAAGGCATAGTTCTCAGGTGTCATGATTGGTGTTGGAGGACAACCAAGATGTGAATTTTGGTTCATCATAGGTTCATTCAACCTAAATTCCATGTTGTGGACTATACAGGTATAAAATGCCTAAGGGAGAGTATATCCCTGGGAAACCAATACTAACAACTCACCTCATGGATGCCTAGCTCTAAATTTTGTCTTTATTTTATCCAGCATGGTCTAAAAATAGAGGTGAACATCTATAGTAGGAAGAGAGGGAGTGACACAATCCAACTAACCCAAATTAAAACAATATCCAACTCATAGAGATATGGACTAACACCTTACTTGGACAACACGAGAGTTTGGTCACAAAGGCTTAACACAATCACAATGCAATTAATGTTTTACAAGCATGACTATAGCAACGATGATCCATGAACCATTTTAATGGTTTAGCACTAAAACTTTGTAAATGACGGGGTCTATCTTGGTCAAAGGGGATGATGTATATAGCAAAAACTATAGTCCAGCAATAGACTAAAAACCAATGGAATAAACCTCAAATACAACTATTTTAGAGAACTCCATGAATCTAATCTGGTTATTGAAGTACTGGCTAGCTTTCTTGGTTGTGCTAACAAACGTCCATATCCTTTTTCTCTAATTTATGTAGTGCCTCTCTTTATATTTTATGGTTCTTATTGCCCATACTTCCCTTAGCACTCACTAATATTTCCTTCTTTTTTTGTCTCCTTCAATAGTCATCTCTCAAAACATCCCCCTTTTTCTTCAATGTTCATCTTTGCACCTATCTCTTTTTCTTGGCTTCCATTCACCACCTACCCATCATAACTTCCCATCTACCCATCAACTGTTAGAGGGGATATTTTCTTCCATTTAACCTTCCCAAGGTACTACCAGAATTAAATCCATTCTACCACATCAATGAATCCATCCCTTCATGTTAATGAATCCATCCCTTCACATTAGTTGAAAACTTCGTCTGGATGGCCCAATTCAATTCTGAAGGTCAGTTCTATTTTTTTTTTTTTTAACTAGTAGTGGATTATTGTTTTATTAATAAAATCCTCATATAATTAGAATGTCAACAACTTTATTAATGAGTTAAATTAATTCCATTTATTTTTTATTTTTTTAAGCGAAAAACCCCTTGTGGGGCGCCTTGGTCTAAGAGACCACGAATAGGGGGTTCTACACCGTCAAATTCACCGGGAGTCGCACCCATCCCTGCCTGCACCAACATTATCAATTGGATTTTGGGTACCCATTACAGCTTTTTGGTAGGGTGGAGATTCGAACCGAGGACCTCCCTTGGAGGATTATCCTCTCCTCTCCAAATCACCTACAAAATTAATTCCCTTTATTACTATGAATGGAGCAACCATCATTATCATGGAAATTCTTTTATTGCTTAATATGAAACAACTATTTCTTTCTTATTTAAAAGAGGTTTCTTTATCAATTCTGAAATAAATCAACTTTTATTTAAAATAAAATCCCTTCATCATTCTAAAATAAATCAACCATTTATTTAGAATGAAATCTATTAAAATAAATCAACCATTTATTTAAAATGAAATCTATTTATCATTCTAAAATAAATCAACCATTTATTTAAAATGAAATCTATTTATCATTCGAAAATAAATCAACCATTTATTTAAAATAAAATCTATTTATCATCCTATTTACGAGAGCACATAAGATGAAGATAACCTATTCATTCATTCATTCTTCTCAAATTATTGAGGTAATAGTGCTAAAGTAAAATATAATCAAGCATGTGCAACAGACAAAGAGGGAAATATTTCCATCAATTTAGTCACTTGTCTTAGCCTCTAGAACTTATGATAGCTACTAGGCCATAAATATGGGGCTCAATGTGGCTAACTATTAATGATTATCCCTAATAAAATGCATACCTATATGAAGGTATCCATACTTGTTACCTTTGATTTTACATTATCATCATTTTCTCAACCTCAAGTACCCACAGCTTTAGTGGATGACTCAACTTCTTCCACTTACGAGTGTACCTGATCCTACACATTGGCAATTTGTTACCAGTATCATAATATTCAATATCTACTAACATCACATAGCTTCTTAATTGCACAAAATTCAAGTATTATAGCACCATTAATTAATACATTGTTTTTCATGTCGAAAGGTCCATCTAGGAGGGTCATGACATCCTCTTCCACTAGGACTAAACATCATCCTAGTGTTTCTTAGTTTTACACAATCACAATATAGTCAAAAGCAATTTATTATAGTTTAAATATCATCAAACAAAAAAGAAAAATATTTTTGCATATCTTCCACTTTCTCCCAAGTAGCATTTCTTTTTGAGAAATGGTCCCACTAGACCTTGCATTGTTCAAGAGTTTGATTCTGCATAGTCTTAGATCAAAATTCAAGAATATTCACTAGTATTACTTCATTTACCTCTATATTTGCCATATATAAATTAGAAACATCCCACACATGCTCAAGGTCAACAATATATTTTCTAATCAAAGATATGTGGAAAGTGTCATGGATTTTTGACAAAATTAGGAGGTAAAGCAAGTCAGTACGTAATCATAATAATAGTTTTAGTGATCTCAAAGGGTCCTACAAATCGTGAATCCAATTTTATGGATTTAATAACACTTTTCATTGGCCCTTAGGAAAAATTTATCTCCTAATGAGTCCTCTCTTGGAGTTCTCTTTAAATTAACATAACTCTTCTTCCTATCAACAACTTCCTTAAGTCTTTGCCTAATTACCTTTAATTTCTCTTCTATTTCTAGTCCAATAACAACTATATCCTCTAGGTTATCCCATGATAGTGTTTTTCTACATTTCCATCCATACAGAGCATCAAAAGGTGTCATTCCTAGAGATGAGTGATACCCATTATTGTATGTGAACTCTACCAAAGGTAGGTAGTCTCCCTAGCAAGACTTGTGATCCATACAATACATGTGGAGCATGTCTTCTAGTACTTGTTTTACCCACTCTATTTGACCATCTGTCTTAGGGTGGCATGTCGAACTCATGTAAAAATTTATGCCTATTGCCTGATGAAGGGCTTCCTAGAATTCAAAAATGAATTCAAAAATGAACTTGGAATCCCTATATGATATAATTATATTAGGAAATCCATACAATCTAAACACTTCCTTGGTGAATATATTAGCCACCACCTGGCCATTATCCTTGGTACTCCTAGGTATAAAATATGCAACCTTAGTCAATATTTTTATTACTACTAGGATTACATCATGTTGGTACATGGTCTTAGGTAAACCTACTATAAAATCCATAGATATGATCTACCATTTCTACGTAGGTATACTATGTGAATACAACTATATTGTGGGGTTCTTGTATTCCACATTAACCTATTAACATTCGAGGCATCGAGAAGTAAAATTTGTAATATCCTTACTCATTCCTACATAGAAGAAAGTTATTTTCATGTTTTCTCTCATTTTTATCCCTTCAAGGTGAGCTATATAAGGAGATCTATAGACTTCTTGCATGATTAGCTTTCTTAAATCCCCTAGTTTTGGTATGATAACTCTACCTTTATAAATGTTATCTATCACCCCAAAATCCTTATTGCCCTCAAGGTCTCTATCTATTCTAGCTCAAATTTACTAGTAATATTCATCCTAATATTGCTCCTGCCTCACTTGGTCCATGAGTTTTATGTGACTCCTAGTTATGGTTGCTATGTGTCTCCTTCTACTCAAGGTATCAACAATCTTATTATATTTTCCCTTTATGTACTCAATTTCAAAGTCATACTCAATTAGAAAATTGATCCACCTTCTATGTCTTGCATTAAGTATTGGTTAGGTAAATATGTATCTTAAAATTTGATGATTTGATTTAAACTCAAAAGGTCTCCCCACCAGATAGTTGTGCCAAACCTTTAGAGCACGTGCCATAGTGGATAGCTCTAAATCATGAGTAGCATAATTAAATTCATTATTTTTAAGTTTCCTTGAAGTGTAAGCTACCACTAACTCTTCTTTCATGAGTACTCCTAACCCTTCCAATGATTCATTAGTGCATACTGAAAAATATCCTTGAGGATCTAGAATATTCAATATTGGTGTGGTAGTAATTTTCTACTTCAATAAAGTAAAAGTAGGTTCACACTTTTCCATCCATTTGAATTCTTTCCATTTCTTCAGAAGGTTAGTTATTACCGAAGAAATTTTTATGAAACCCTTTATATAACGTCTATAATAGCCCATTAGTCCCATGAAAATTCTTACTTCAGTAATGTTAGTAGGGGGTGATCAATTTAGTATGGCTTTGATCTTCTTCAAATCCATATTAATCCCTTCAACTGATATGATATACCCTAAATATCGCACTTCAAAAAATTAGAAATAACTCTTGGCGATATTTTCATAGAGTTGAATTTCTCATAGTACTCTAACATGATCTTAAGATTCTTATCATGCTCTTCCTTGTTTTGAGAGTATATGAGGATATCATCTAGGAATACAAGGAAAATTTGGTCTAGGTACCTTCTGAATACACTATTCATTAAATTCATGAAAACAACTGGGGCATTAGTCAATCCAAAGGGTAGGACTATGAACTCATAGTGTCCATACCTAGTCTTAAATACCATCTTGTGAGTATCCTACTTACATATTCTTCACTAGTGATACCCTGACCTCAAATCTATTTTAGTAAAAACTATGGTATCTCTCAGTTGATCAAATAAATATTTTATTGTAGCTTTATTCAGCATCCTATAGTCAATACACAATCTTAAATAGCCATTTTTCTTTTTCACAAATAAAATAGGTGCACCCCAAGGTGACACACTTGATTTTATCAACCCTTTATCTAATAACCCTAGCAATTGTACCTTTAATTCTTGCATATCTATAAGCGTCATCCTATATGGAGATATTTGAATTGGTTATTCTCCTAGCATATGATCAATAGTAAAATTAAATTCATGCACAAGAGGAAGCCTAGGTAAATCCTCAAGGAATACATCCTTGAAATATTGCAGTTTCTAAATTTTATTTCTTTAGGTTATCACCAACTTCCTTTAGCTTTATTACATAGAAAATTCCTCATTTCCTAAGGGATTTATTCAACTTCATAGCTGAAAAAATTTGGTGTTTGAATGTCCCCTATTTGCTATGAATCCGCAATCTTTCCTTATCTTCTTTGGAATATTCAATCCATTTGTCCTGTAAAATGATTATGGCTTGATGGGCCCGTAACCAATCCATCCCTAGGATCACATCGAAGGTATGAAGTGGAGCTACATATAAGCAACATTTCATGGTTCGACTAGCTAAAGCAATTTCTATCATAGGAAAATACTAGTTTATGAAGTAGGTTTGTCCAATACCATACTCAATATTCCATCCATAATCCAAATACCTTGGCCTTTCTGGCATATCTTTTTCTGATTTACAATAAATAAATCTATCATTTGTACCACTATCAATTAATATATTTACTTTCTTATCAAAAATATTACCTTTTATAATAAATGTGGTGGTTTGTCCCTTAAGCTTCTAACTCCTAGTTGCAGCATAGATCTAGTGTATAAGTTCTTTTCCTTTACTACTGGGTGAGCTTGGTCCTGATTAGTGTGGATATTGGTTAGAAAAATGTGGCCCTCTAAAATGGTAACATCGATCCTTGGGCCCCTGTCACTTCTCTAGTTTCTTCTCCTCACCTTTGATTGCTAGAATTGAAACTTGTAGTTTTTGTGGTTGAGGCTTAGTGTTGTTGGGGTTGTTGCCTTTCTTATAAAAGTTCTTCTTGAACCTCTTCTGGCTTCCATTAGATTTATTTTCAAGATTTTGGTATTTTTTGGTCTTTCGATCTTGTTTAGCCTCCCATTTTACAAGCCCATTTCTATTCCTCTTCTTTAGTTCCTATCGATCTTGCTCAGATAAGGCTTCTTATTTATAATGAAAGTGTGACTCTACTTTCTTTGACAGGTCATATAACTTTTACAATGACCTAGCTTATTGCATCATGACATCATGATTTATTCTAGATTTCAATCCATGAGTAAAGTTATGGACCCACATCTTATCATTATAAGTAGGTACCTACTTAAGTAATTTTACCATCTTTTTGTAGTATACCTCCACTGATTTGGTTCCTTGCCTTAAAATGGCAAACTCCTCAAATTTTAGGGCATAAAAATATTTATGAGGAACCTCTTTTTGAAGATGATTATAAATTCCTTCCATGGAATGTCTACTAGTTCAATCTTAGTTTCCTCATAATGAGTTTCCCACCAATCTAGGGTAGCTTCTTCAAGATAAATTCCTTCCATGCAATTTTTGCCCGCCAGGTGGTAAAGGAGACATTTTCTTCCTTTCCACCTTTCCAAGGCATTACCATAATTGAAACCATTCCTCCACATCAATGAAGCCATCCCTTAACATCAGTTGGAAACTTCACCTAGTTAGCCCGATTCGATTTTGAAGGTCAGTTCTATTTTTTTAAAAGTAGCAGTAGATTATTTTATTAAGAAAATCCTTGTATAATTATAATAGTAACAAATTTCTTAATGAGTTAAATAAATTTTGTTTATTACTACTAATGAAGCAACCATCATTATCATGGAAATTCTTTTATTTCTTAATATGAAACAACTCTTTCTTTATTCTTTAAAAGAGGTTTCTTTATCAATTCTAAAATAAATCAACTTTTTGTTTAAAATAAAATCCCTTCATCATTCTAAAATAAATCAACCATTTATTTAGAATAAAATCTATTAAAATAAATCAACCATTTATTTAAAATAAAATCTATTTATCATTCTAAAATAAATCAACCATTTATTTAAAATTAAATCTATTTATCATTCTAAAATAAATCAACCATTTATTTAAAATGAAATATATTTATCATTTTAAAATAAATCAACCATTTATTTAAAATGAAATCTATTTATCATTCTAAAATAAATCAACCATTTATTTAAAATGAAATCTATTTATCATTTTAAAATAAATCAACCATTTATTTAAAATGAAATCTATTTATCATCCCATTTACCAGAGCACACAAGGAGTTATGAAGATAACCTATTCATTCATACTTCTCAAATTATTGAGGCAATAGTGCTAAAGTAAAATATAATCAAGCATGAGGTCCGATGTGTAGACCAATTAGTTCATCCAAACCCCATAAGGTGGGCGGAGGTCCAAGGTTCAAATCTTGAGCCTCGTCGGATTGAATGCTTGTCCCTTTCCTGGAGCTTTCAATGGCGTAAAAGGTTTAAAATGATTGTGGCATGGCGGCTATAGGTGCGGACAGCACGAAGATCTATGTGGAGGATTTTTGGGCGAAAAGCATAGAATACTGTGGTGGCCATAAAATTTGGACAGCCTACCCGGATTCATGGTAGCTATCGATTCCACCATGTTAAATATATATATATATATATATATATATATATATATATATATATATATATATATATATATAATCAAGCATGTGCAATAGACAAAGAGGGAAATATTTCCATCAATTTAGTCATGTGTCTTAGCCTCTAGAATTTATGATAGCTACTAGGCCATTAGTATAGGGCTCAAGGTGGCTAATTATTGATGATTATCCCTAACCGAATGCATACCTATATGAAGGTATCCATTCTTGTTACCTTTGAGTTTGCTTTATCATTATTTTTCTAACCTCAAGTACCCTTGCGTTCGATGGATGACTCAACTTTTTCCACTTATGAGTGTGCCTAATCATACACATTGGAAATTTGTTAGTAGTATCATAATATTCAATATCTACTAACATTGCATAACTACTTAATTTCAAAAAATTCAAGTACTATAGCACCATTAATTAATACATTATTTTTCATGTCAAAAGGTCCATCTAGGAGGCTCATGATAGAATGATGTTTCTTAGGTGATTAGACCATTGGCAAAGTTGAGGATTCAAATCCATGAGGTTGTTAACCATATGATAAATGTCTCCCATGATGAAAAATTAGAGATATAGATAACTTTTAGATATTTCAAGCAAATCTAGCAATATTTAGAAGAATATCGAGGAACCATTGGATAAGTTCTCTGACCATTGATTATTTAGCATTCTTCCAAATTATTTAATTTTGATTCTATATCCATGGATAAATGTAGTGATTCTAAGTTCTTATTTAGAAAGCAAGAAGTCCTTTATGAGTCACCAAACTATAGTTAACCTTCACTAAGAAATGATTTCTTATAATTTTTTTGAAAGTGAGTCTAACTAGAGGTATAATAGGTGAGAAGTGGAGAAGGACGCATTAGATGACTATAGAGTAGCTTGACTTCCATTGGATTATTCCAATCAATGGTTGGAACACTTTCAAAAAAAAATTGATAGAAATTAGAAGGCAAAAGTTTCATGAATCTGTCTAATCATAGATCAACAATCCACAACATTTTTTAAAAATATCTAAATATGGATGATAAAGTAAAAATATTTCATGGACCATTATAGATAAAATTAATATCTAGAAAATTTTCAAGGATTTTTTTAAGATAGAGGATGATAAAAGTTTCAAATGTTAGAGAGCAATAAAATTTTCAAGCGTCAAGTCTCCCAAGATACGATGATGAAGAAAAAGGATGAGAAACCCTATCGATTTTCTGAAAAATATTCAATTAACCATGGAGTTTTACAAAAAATTATTGTAAAATGATGAGAAAATTTTTTGTAGATTATTCAATTTGGAATCAAATGGTCTACATTGTTGTAGATAATGATGAAATATCATGAGGAGGTAGGATATTCCAATATATATGGTAAACATTATAATAATATTATAGAAGTGGACAATGAAGAAAAGCAATTTGATGTGGTAGGTCTACAAGGGTTAAAAAGTGATGATAGTGACCAATTAGAACTCACAATTGATCCCCAAAGACTTTATTTCTAATATGTAAACTTTAAAAAAATAGTTGAGCTCATCAAATGAGTATTTGATAAAGGATATAAAACCACATACCTACATTATTTGGTTTTGATAATTCAAGGAGAAGGGTCAACCTATTAAATGTAGAAATATAGTAGCCACACCAAGAGTAACCTTGAGTTTGAAAATATTGATTATAATGGGCACCTCTACTAAATCTTGAAGATTTATAATATGGTAAATGAATATGTCAACAATAGTTGCACATACAAAGTCTCAAAATCTTTTTGTGTTGATGATTCTAGATTTAGAGACCTCAAAGGGCTATAATGATGTAATAGGATATGGTCACTAAAGTAGTAAGCATATTTTTCTTAATCTCTTGAACAACTTTGGAGATAAATATTTCTTGAGTTATATATAAATATTAGATTGATATAGATTGTAAAACATTGGTTAGTTTTTATTCAAGCCCATTACCAAGACTTGTATGTAACTTTCATTTTATTTTATTTTGTATAACAGTTTAGATCCGAGCCCTATGTTATCTTGTGGGTAAGCTTTTTAGCCCTCTATTTTTGCATGAATATAATTTTTTCTATACATACATACATACACATATATAATAAGTTATGACCACTCATATTTTTGTCTCATTTCTTATCTATATGTTAATGTGTAAGGAGTTGTGACTACTTGCTTTTATATTTCAATTATTGTATGTGCTTGTGCTTAATTGTTCAAGGTTATAAGGGAAATTTTTCACTTTGAATTGTTGTAAAATAATCCATGTGTTCATTTAATCCTACTATTGTGTAGAATAATCTCATGATCTTAGAACATAACCCTTGGTTAGATAAGGAATTTTACCATCTATTCTATTTCCTATAATTTTCCTTTATCTTTTACTTAGTATGCAAAACTAGTTATATAGGCAAGCATTGAAGATCAGATCCTAGAAGAATATGACCTTGTTAAAAACCATAGAGGCAATCCTTGAGTCAAGTCCTAAGATATTAGGACTAGTAATTATGTTTCTCTATGCAAGGCACAAGTGCACCCAACCATTATAATGAAATACTGCAATATTGTGAGTTGACCAGACATCATTTTATTGTATAGCCAATTTCAATCCTTTATTTGAGTGAATATCTTGGTATATAACACCCATAAACTTTTTTGGAACCCCCAAAGTGCATATAAATAGCCAAAGATACTTAGGTTGCCTGGGAAATGGAGATCTTGGATGAACAAGTGATATGCTTGGAAGAGTAACAACAAGCATTCTAATTTCTACTATAAAAACTCAAAAAATTGGTTAGATTAGATGACATTAACAATAGCGTAGAAGACCTAAATATTGTATATGCAAACATAGTGGAAAATCAACCAAAATTTGAGAAAGTACTTCTAAAGATAAAATGCAAAATACCTTACCCAATACAAATCAGAGATTTCTAAAGCTATATTTACCCAAATTGTTTGTATAGGGCTAAATTGTATTTCACTCTGCATTTCATTCCCCACAAGCAATGGCTTGTGATGGTATCATTTAACATTGACCATGAAGCCATTTAATATTACTAATGGTTTGACAATATGCATCCACATCTTACTTAGGCTGAATTTGAAAGAGAATTACTCATTAATTTTTTACCTAGTAAGTATGAGGACTTAACTAGCACACTCACTAAATTAAAACATACAACCACTATCCATGAATATCAAACTCAGTTTGAAAAGCTGATAACCTATATAAGGGGATTAAGTATAGATTTTTCCAAAGATATTTCATTAGTGGGTTAAATGAAGACATTCATGTATAAGTCAAAATGTTCAAACCAACTAGCATGATGGTGGTAGGAGGTTTGATCAGGTTGGCTAAATACATTCATGGCAAAACAACATAGCTCAAACCTTCTTAGGCTCAACTATCACTTCCATACTATACTCCATCAAACCTAATCAATAAATCACCTCCAATAAAATGTCTAACCTAATAAGAAATGGATGTACTAGGGCATAAGGACTATGCTATGATTTTGATGATAAATACTCCCTAGACCATAAATTATTATAGAAAAAAAATAATATTTAATCAATGTGGGTGAACCTTCCATAATGGACTCTCCTGATGAAGAGGAGGACCTTAGAGAAGAGGATCATCCAAAATAATCTAAATCAATAAAGGATCAACTACTAAAGATATTAGTCCATTATTTAGTAGGGATTACTATTCCATAAGACATGAAAGTAGTGGGGCACTTCAAGGGTCAATGATTCATCATACTCATTGATTCTAGAAGTACACACAATTTTATTAGTCCTTGTACCTATCTAGAAAGCATGCACCTAACTAATGCATCAATTGAAATCAACATTAAAGCATGAAATAGGAGACAAGATTGCATATGAAAAGAAAATGGATGTTTATTTTATTAATTTTTAAACGAATCTTGATTACAATTGTGCCCCTCTTAGGGTCACCCAAATGTTGATACAAATAATACAATTTGAAAGTCCCAATGGGGTAGGTGCAATATGTAGGCTCTCTAAATGGACACGAACTGCTCCAAGGTGTCGATGACCTTCTTCTCCATGATTAGAGGTATTTTTTGCCTTGCATCTCAAAACCCTATTAGTCCTACATGCAATAAACAACAAGAAACATTAGAAATAAAGGAGGCCTCTCTTGATGAGGCTTTTAAGGGGTATTTGCACAAAAAGATGTCATGATTAGCAATAATCAAGAAAATGCAAGAAAGATGCTAAAACTATGCAAAACATATAAATATTGCCATAAAACATGTAATCTAAAGCATATCTAACTATCTAATGGCTTAATTTATGGAATTGAAAGCATGGAGGCATGAAAAAGATCCATTAAAGTGCTAATTGCTACAATGAGCAATATTGATTAAACACTTTAAATCTACCAGTCAGAATCTCTAAATTGCTAATTAAACCAATAATATGCCTAATCTAACCTAGCTAATTAATCTACAAAAGGAAAAACAAGGGAATCTACCCTAATTTTCTCACCGCGGGTCTGATGAGTGGTTGGCTTTTCCGCCCATGGAGCTTTGAGTGAACTTGCCCTCCAAATTAGGGCTTTCTCTCCGATCCACCTTGCCAAATTGATGTCCAAGGGTCGCCTCTATGTCCTCTGATAGGTTTGGTGGTTGAATTGTTCATATTGTGCACGGATTGCATGAATTGGCATTTCTTGGCTCTCCTAGGCTCCTAGGACCTCCATGGCAATTTGATCTCCAATTGGGTAGCAAAAGTATCCCTCTCAATGCATGTAGATGGCTATGCAATTCGATAGGGCTTCATTGCTCAATTGATATAATTCTCTTCTATTCTTATCCCCAATTCGAAGGGGGTACTTATAGCATTTTCCAAGGGCTAGGGGTGGCTTCCTCATGAAGCCAAGATCAAGATTGGGTGGTTGAGCTTGTTGGGTGGAAGAATCCAGAACCTTCCTCACTCAAACCACTCCAATATGCAACCAATTGGCCATTGCAACCGATTTTGGGTTGGATGAAGGCCAACTGATTCAGAGGCTTGACCATGGGTGACATCCACGGGCAGCTCTGCTAACCATGGGTGTCAGCAGCAGCTAGCACTGACTAGGCAAAGGTGCCCAATTGAGTGGTAAAAACCATTGCTATACCTTGGATTTGTCCAAAGGTCTTCCATATGGTCTTCTAGCATGTCCCATATGAGTAGTCACCTCGGCATGACATGTTTTAGGTGTCTACAGATGCCCCTTTTGAGATGCATTGTGAGATCGAACAATGCTGAGCAAAAATAGACCTCCTAAAATGATGTCGTAGGTTAGATGATGATCATTAGTCTGATCAACATTAGATGCCCTAAGTCCAACAAAAGGATATGCATCCTAGAATCATTGCTTCCAACTGGATGGAAGGCTTAAATTTGAAGGGTTTGCACTCGTCATCAAACATTCGGATAGCATCAATGCCAAGTAGACATGCTTGTCAATCCAAAAGGAAGAGAGTTACAAACAAACTATCATATATGCTATTTTCCCCAAGCAAAGGGGTAAGCTTATGATAGTTGTTGGTAATGATTCGCAAGGATGAACACAATTTTGACAAGATCTAGGGATCTTCTATTGACTTTGATTATGATTTGATATTATGACTACCCCCTCAAGCGACGAGTCGATGAGGGTAATGACAATTGAATGAAGCGACGAGGTCACTTGACCACTATGAATGATCTTTGAACAAATTAAGATTTAGCATTTGAATACTTGGCAAGGCCTAATCAGCTATGATTACACTATTTAGAGTAATTGCATATTCCTATCCCATGGAGCGGTCCAGCCATGAAGGCCTTCTTAGGGAATCAAAATGATAGCAATGTCAATTAGGTTTGTAGTGAATCATATTGTCGATGATCTACTAAAAATGTCATAGAAGAATTGTAATGAATACCTCGTTCCCTTGGAGCAGTTCGGCTATGTGGCCTTCTTAGGGATTGAAATGAAGCATAACAATTCTATGATGATGAATTTTCCCCAAATGTCCTTATGGTAATTTACTCATCTTTCGATGTGCATGGATCACAAGTCGCTGCAACCGCCAAGTGTGTAGGGTAAATTACTGAATACAAGGTGCATTTGGCTTTTGAATTATTTGATTTTTTTGTTAATTTTTGAATTTTTTGAATTATCTGGTCTGGTTAGCATTTTTTATTTGACCTTTGAAAGCTCTCCATGGTGGGAATTTGGAGCATTTAATGCAGTTTTCTAACCATATCTATCAAAAGTGGGCAAATTCCTTGATCATGACTGGGACTCATGGGCAAAAACCCTAATTCGGGGACCGCGGTTGCTAGGCGTAGGTCGCACCAAATTCAAAAATTATAAAAGGTATTTCCACTTTGTAAATTTTCATTATTTACTTGACAATGATAGTAAAACTGAGAGCTCTATGAGGTAAAACTAAAATTTGACCTAGAATACTATCGAAAACTTGACCCAATTCCTTGCTATCCACATCGATGGCCGATCAGCCAGAGGCTTCGACTAGTGGAGGAGTCGGTGCCTCCAAGGTAACTCAAAAATCGAGACCATGCAATCACATTACCGGTTTAAAATTAACCACACTAAATAATGGGTTAATGAATCACATTAAATTATCGGTAATGAACCTCACCCTAGCTAGGTTTAGCATAGGTTAGCTTAGAGGGTGGGTTAATTTTATTTTTTAGGGTTTTGGGGTTTTTTATGGGGAGGTTATGACCTTGAAAGGGTCATACTCCCTAGCCATGGGTGGTAGACATGGTTCCCAATTGGTATATTGGGGACCGTGGTTGTCATCATGATGGGATTTAAATCCCAATGATCAAATTTTTGACCATTGCTTGGACCTGTGGCACGAAACTTTAGAAAAAAATTCAAAATTTTATTTTTTTTATTTTTCTAGGCAATTAATGCCATTTATTGCATTTTTGGAATGCTTTTTTTATGTTTTTGAAATTTGTGATCATGTTTTTACATGTTTTTGTATTTTTATGCATTTTTTAATTTGTTTTGACTTTTTAGAATTATTTTTCATTATTTTTCTTATTTATTATTTTTTCTATCACTTAGACCTTGACCAATAGAGTGAGGGAGACTGATCTCCTTCATGACCTTCATGGTGATCTCACTGATGAGGAGTGAGAGTGGTTTATTGTTGTGGGGTTTGGCTACATCTTGGACCTCCCCACCATCTGGATTGACTAGGGATACTTGACTGCTTTGGCCCATCGTTGGGATGCGTGGACCAACACATTTCACCTATCGATGGGTGAGATGATTGTTACTTTGGAGGATGTCTACCGCATCTTTCATCTGCCCATTGATGGTGAGCCTATCACCTCTTCTCCTACCATGGCCAAGAGGGTCGTATTTGATGCCATATTTTGGGGATGGAGCATTGAGGCGTAGGACCGTAATGCCCATGGAGGCATCCATGTTGGGGAGTGGTTTGAGGCCCGATTCTTCTCATAGTGGGAGGTTGTATTTATGCACATTATTATCTAGATAGTCCTCCTAGACTCTTTAGGTATGAGGTTCCCTTGGAACCTCCTGGCTCGAACCAGAGAGGTTATGGTGAGCTTGACCTATGATCCTCTCATTCTATCATGGGGGAGCACCTTGCTAGCACAACTCTACCATGAGTTGTATCAGATCACATGCTGGAGTAGAGTCGACATCATCTGCAACATCCTCCTCTAGGTTTGGGGCTGGTAGCATATCTGGATTGAGTACCTTATTGATTTACCCTTGTCGATCACTGTAATTGATGAGGCTAGTTAGTTTTACACCATTTATATCCCTAGGAGTGAAAGGGCTTTAGGAGTAGGTCTCATGCAAGATACCTAGAGCATTACATTTCCAGATTCTCATAGCTCTACTCTAAGCATATGTAGTGACAACTGTATATGGACTACCATCTAGACAGAGGTAGGCAGATACCTACAATGGGCATGTAGATATAGATGGATCTTTGGTTGGAAGGTTGACATATGTGAGTACCACTTCTACTCTCGCATCTTGAGGTAGTTTGGGATCCGGTAGGATGTCCCAAAGTTGCCACTCATCTATAGATGCCTGGTCCTAGAGAGGGACCTGACTTGGCCCCAGGTGACTCCATTAGGGGATGAGGATGATGACTTTTAGGAGTCAGGCCTATTGGATGCAGGCACCACTCCTGACTATGATGGATGGTGGGTAGACTACCAATGGCATGGAGAGGGTCCTCTAGGCCGACCAACTAGTGGATTCATAGCAGAGGGTATAGAGGGTGTAGAGGTGGACCCTCATGGGTACAGGACCCTCTAGAGGATAGAGGGTGCATGGGGTGTAGGGGCTACTATAGAGGAGGGCCCATAGGTAGAGGTATAGGAGGAGACATCATAGGAGGGTGAGGTACCTCTAGATAGTGATATTGGGTAGTTGAGAGCCCATATTGTTGACCTCTAGAGCTAGGTTGGGAGGCTTCAGACTCAAATTTTATAGAGGGATACTACTATCACCATGATAGAGGTGAAGCTCACTCATGGCCAGAGATAGTGGTGTAGCTATGAGGAGGAGAGGGCAGCTCTCCAGGCACAGATAGCTACAATTGACACAGAGATTAGGAAGATCACTAGCGAGCATGATCTTCTATAGGCACAAATATATATCATTACCACTAAGCAGGATCTATTAAGGGCAGTGATGGGGGATCCATCATCTACACAAGCTATCATGGTACCTCCCATAGCACCATCTTCTACATTTCTAGGAGGTCGTGACCCCATGGTAGAGATCAGGAGGCTTCATTCCCTCATGGAGGAGGGTAATGAGTGACATATAGTGAGTGTAGCTCGCATCTCCCAGCTAGAGGGCTACATCAGGCTGATAGGTGGGGAGGTTCTAGCTGATACTCATACTATAGGGACCCACAAGAGTGGGTCTAGGACTAGAGAGATAGGGTAGTCTTCCAGCTCCAGTCACAGGACTCGTAGGATAGAGGGGGTTGCTTCTCATGTATTGGGCCTCTTTGGTTTGGGCCAGACACAAGATCCTCAGTAGGCCTCACAGTAGGCTCTAGAGAAGGCTCCAAAGTAGGCTCCTAGAGATGGGGTTGAGGGAGGTAGAGAGGGCTCTAGTGCCAGTTGATCAAGGATTGCAGGGCAGAGCTATCACACTGTTGTGGCACAAATTTTGCTTTTTGTACCATTTTTGAGTGTAAGGTCGAGGACCTACATAGTTGTAGCCTATGGGAATTTTGATGTACCCTGATACTATGTACTCTTTGACACACATATATATATGATATGACATTTCATCTCATTACATGTGTACTTTATTTTTGATATTTTATGTTTATGTTATGCACATGGATGCAATGCATGTATTTTATTTATTGCTATATGATGTGATGTATGGATGACATGCACTAGCTAGATTATGGATGTATGATTTAAATGCTATGATTTAAATGTGTAGATGGACTACTTTATGATGTTATGTATATGAATGCAATATTTGATGATAAATGCATGTATAATTTCCTTTCTTTTATGCATTTAATTTATGTTGCTTATGACATAGTTTATACCATGTATTTATTGCATATATTTTGTGATGAATGCTATGCAAATGGACATGTATGCTTTAATCACTTAAAACATAATGTATGAATGTAAATGAATTTGACAATCTAATGGATGACACCACATAATGTATAACAATCATGAATTGTAATTGCTATATACTTGTAAAATTTTGATAATTTGTACACCCTTATGTGAGATGCAATGATGTATTGTTTCAGTTTATAAGATTTTGTAAACTAAAAGGAATATAAGTAACATAATCAGTGGCCATTTAAATATCATTTCTGACATCCATCCGGTATCTAATGTATGTGACAACTCATTTTAATAAACAAACTCTCATAAAATATAATTGATTTTTGATGATTGCATGAAATTTGATTGTTGCTATTTGGGAATTTTTGAGGCTTTCCATGAGACTCAAACACCCTAGTTGACTTATCAAAAGTTGCATACTAACTAATTAGGCTTTTGAAAAATAAATCTTTCACTCCAATTGACCAAACTATTCATTACCCCTATGTGTGCAAGTGAATATATTAGATAAGGCATAAGCATACCCTAGTGCCAGGCAGATTCATTCAGCCCATTGTTGTATTGGGGATCCTCAAATGTCTATCCGATCCTAGGTTCGAACTCAGTCAAACTAGACCACTAATCAATCTAGGCCACCCCAAGCTAGCCCACTTGTAAATTGCGTAGAACTACCCCTTCAATGGCAGGCGGGATTCTTTTAGCCCATTGCTATTATTGAGGATCACCCTATGGCTTTCAAGCATTGATCATTCTAGGGATTCGAGCTCCCCCCTTCTTTTCTTTCTTTTATTGGGATACTTGCTCTCATATATAGTGATAAAAATCACTATTTATTTTCTCTTTTTAGTGACAATAATCACTGTTTATTTTGAGTTTTTTTTTTTTTTTCTTTTTCTCTTGAGCAAGGGATTTGAATTTTGATTTGATTTTGAATATGATATTTTGAATACTTGGGGATTTTGACTTTTGAGATGTCAATTTGGGATATCGATCTTAGGATATCGATTTGGGGTATCAACCTTTGATGTTGATCTGGGATGTTACTCTAGGATATTGCTCCTTCATTTGCAAGCAAGGGATTTATTCGGGTAGGGGAGTATGCTCGTCCTTTTGCCAATGACCACTACCCTAGACCATTGCTCCTCACAAGATAAGCAAGTAATAAAACCTTTCACTCAAGGTGACCTGGATCACTTCATGGCTTTCGCCCTTTCGTACCCTAAATAGGATTTGTTTAGTGTATTTAATTAGTGATAGGATCCTGATATGCCCAGTGCTATCAAAACTAGACCTTACCTAACAAAAACAAAGCAAGCTTTCCACTAAGCTCTTGATAAGTCCACTAGGTATGGTTGAATGACTAGATAACTCTAGCTTATTCCTCTTAGCAACAAGATGGATTGTGTTGAAAAACACATTTACTCACAAGGGTGATTACTGATGAAAATGCAAAGATGCATGATTGAAACACAAACGTGGCATCGTTTGTAAGATTGCAAACACAACCTATCCTAATGCAATGTGTGATGGATGGAAATGCCTAATGCAATGCAATGAAATGGAATGCAAATGATATGCAAATGATGCAACTAAAATGCAATATGTAATTGAAAATGCAATGCAAAATGTTTTTGAGTTTTCTATTTTGCAATGTTTTTGGATTTTTCTTATATTTTGACCAAGGGATTTTAAAAACCATTGGAGCCTTTTATGCTTTGACCAAAGGGCTAAATATACCTTTGGAGCCTTTTTGAACTTGACCAAAGGGCTTACATATGCCTTTGGAGCCTTTTTGAACTTGACCAAAGGGCTTACAAATGCCTTTGGAGCCTTTTTGAAATTGACCAAAGGGCTTACAGATGCCTTTGGAGCCTTTTATTGGTCTTAGGCATAGAACGCTTTAAGATGAAGGATGTTGAGAGGTTCAGGCTCTTCAACTCCTTCCAAAGATGTCAAGTGATATGTCTTAGGTCCGGTATTCTAGAGATCATATAAGGACCCAACCAGTTAGCCATGAATTTGTCTCACATTTTTGGTGGTAAATTTGAATTTTGTTGGTTCTCTTTCAGCACAAGATCACCAACCTCAAAGTCTCTCAGATGGACTTTGTTATTGTAAGCTCATTTTAAGTGCTCTTGATAAACATGGAGATGCTCAAGGGCATTCACGCGATGTTCATCAAGTAGCATCAATTGATCTAGGTGAGCTTGTCATACGGTGTCATCATCAATGAATTCTTTCAATGCGATGCGCAACATTGGAATTTCCAACTCTAGGGGCATAATGGCCTCAGTGCCATATACTAGTGAAAATGGAGTTGCCCCAGTGGGTGTCCGAATGCTAGTCCTATAAGCCCATAATGCAAGGGGTAGTTGGATGTGCCAATATTTGTGGTGTTCTTGTACCATATTTTTCAATATGGAAACCACTATCTTGTTTGAAGCTTCAACTTGTCCATTTGCTTGCGGATAGTATGGAGTTGCAAAACTATGTTTGATTCTATACTTAGATGTCAAAGCTCTCACAGTTTTGTTCTTGAATGACGTTCCATTATCCGAAACTATCTTGGATGGTATCCCAAAATGACTTATGATATTGGTGAGTATAAACTCAGCAATACATGCTCCAGTTGTCATTGTTAAGGGAATGGCTTCCACCCATTTAGTAAAATACTCAGTAGCCATAATAATAAAAGTATGTCAGCTCGATGATGGAGGAGAGATCTTGCCAATAAGATCAAATCCCCATTGAGCAAATGGCCAAGCCGCTTGGATGGGTTGTAAGGCCTGTGATGGCAAGTGCATAAGATTAGCATGATGCTGATATTTAATACATTTCTTGACATACACATTGCAATCCTTCTCCATTGTGGGCCAATAATAACCCATGCAAAGGATGCACTTGATGATAGCCATGCCACTAAAATGGCCACCACATGTACCATCGTGAGCTTCTAAAATTTCCCAAGATGACTCTTGGGGCTCAAGACAATGAAGGAGAACTCCATCATAGCTTCTATGGTATAGGATGTCTGCTAACAAGACATACTTTGTCACTTTCTATTTAAATGTGCATCTTACGACATGCAATAATCCCTGAGGGATTAAACCAAGTCTAAGGAAGTCATGTATCTATGACATCCAATTTTGATAAGCTTCAACCTCGACTGATAAGACAACATGTTCCCCCTATGGTTCTACATTTGCAAATGCAGACTAGAAAATAACCTTGTGGTGAATGGTAGTACCACTCCCCATCGGATCTTACGAGATCAAAGACCCCTAGGATGCTCTCTTCAGAAAGTATCTAGCTCTATAGAACCACTCATGGTTTGGTTCCACATGAATCATGTTGATTGACTCTTTGTTATCTAATGCTTCACGCTGCACAATGGCGTGTGACAACGTCTTTACGTGGATGGTAGTAAATTCGGTAGATAGATTCTGAGGGATTAAGGATCCCAAAGATGCCATAGTGTCTGCAAATCTATTAGATGAATGAGGGATTGCCTCGATGTCGTACCACTCCAGTCGAGCTAGATATGTGTCAACAAGATCCTTGTAAGCTTTCAATACCAGGCATCGACATTGAAATAGTCCCTTAACTTGATTAACAATGAGAAGGGAATCACCAAAGATATTTAGCCTTTTAATCTTCATGGTGATAGCTATTTGGAGACCCAAAATTAGGGCTTCGTATTCAGCATTATTGTTGGTGCAAGGAAAGTCCAACTTGAATGACAAGGGCATTGGAGCACCTTGCGATGTGAACAACACTATTCTTGCACCACCCCCTTGCTCACACTTCGAACCATCGAAGAACAAGGTCATATCAGCTTTGTTATCCAGTTCTTCGGGTCTTGGCACTTCTGATAAAGCAAAGACTACATCATCAGGAAGCTCTATGGTGAGAGGCCTACTATTCTCTAGAGGCACCTCAGCCAGTTGATCAGCTATGACTTGTCCCTTAATGGAATTTTGGCTTATGAATTCCAAATCAAATTCTATCAGTAGCATGATCCACTTCATAGTACGTGTATTATGATATGTCTTGCTCATCATATACTACAAAGGATTTTGTTTTGATATGACATACGTCGTATGACTTAACATATAGTGCCACAATTTCTTTGTAGCGAACACTACTGCTAAACACAGCTTTTCCACGTATGCATATCCTAGCTCATAACTCACCAAGGTTCGACTAATATAATATATGGCTTGCTCTTTGTCTTGCACATTCTTTTGGGCTAACATGGTCCCTAATGCAAATTTAGTCATTGATATATATAGCAAAAATGGCACATCTGGCCTTGGTGGAGCTAGTACTGGCTTCCAGGTATTGCTTAATCTCAGCAAAGGCTGCTCGATAGTCCTCATCCCAATTAAATGGGACCCCCTTGTGTAGCAGTCGATTCATGGGTCAACATTTATCTGATAATTATGTGATAAATCACTTTATGGATGCTACTTTGCCCTGTAGGCTTCTTAATTCCTTGATATTTGTGGGAGGATGCATCTCTAAAATAGCCTTGACCTTTGCTGGGTCAACTTCGATGCCTCACTTTGAAATGATGAATCCTAAGAGCTTTCCTGAAGTTACACCAAATACACACTTCTTAGGATTCAACTTGACATTATGCTCTATCAGGTGATCGAAGACCTTCCTCAGGACCTCAGCATGCTCTAAATGTAGTAATGACTTAGCCAACAAGTCATCGATATAATCCTCTAGGATCTTATGCATGTAGTCATGGAAAATATATGTCATAGCCCATTGATATGTGGCACCAACATTCTTAAGACCGAATGGCATAACTTTATAGTAAAATGTCCCCCATGGCATTATGAACATGGTTTTATGCTGGTCTTCGAGCTTAATCTAAATTTGATTGTAACCAGAAAAACCATCCATTAAGGAGAGCATCTCATGACCCACAGTTGCATCTACAAGAGCATCGATATTCAGCAATGGAAATGAATCCTTTGGTGTTGCCTTATTGAGATCTCTAAAATCCATACAAATATGGATCCTTCCATCAGGTTTTCCTATAGGCACCATATTGGATACCCATTCAGGATAGTCGATGGAAATGACAAACTCTACGTCCAACAACTTTTGCAACTCATCCTTAACCATTAAGGCTACTGTTGGATGCATCTTCCTAAGTTTTTGCTTGATTGGCTTCTTTGATAGATCTAGCGAAAGGTTATGGGTAACCAATTTTGGATCTAGACTCGGCATATCCTTGTAAGTCTAAGCAAAGAGATCAGGTCTCTCTCTCAGTAGAGGGATGAGGTTGGCATGCTCATCAGGAGTAAGACTTTCTCCAAATTTAACCTTCCTTGGATTGGTGGGATCATTACTGATATCCACTTTGAAGGTTTCCTCTACTGACATATGGGATCCCTCCTCAAGTTGATGAGGCGTAGGGATCAAGTGGATGTCATCTGCTGGGTTTATAGGTTCCACATTGGAAGCATCCTCAGCATGATAAACATCATGTGCACATCCTGGTGCAAAATGAAAAGGTTGCAACATTTCTTCATTAGGGAAGAAATATTCAGGCTCTAGGGGTGAGTCAACATGATCCCAATCAATAGCATCTACATTTAGATGCAATGGTTTGGATGGATCGACTAGATTGTGGAGTGGAGTGGTCAAATCAATGGAGATCATATTGATGGAATGGATCATGTCTCCAGGACCACGTGCAAGTGACTCAACATTTGTGAAACTTCCATCCTCGAGATGTGGTTCTGGGGGTATGGGGATCTCTAGATCCGGTCTATGAATGGACTATCGGATGGGATCATTGGGCTCAAGGAGCTCCATGTACGTAGGTGGATCGAGAAACACCATGTGATAGATCACATCAAAATTTGGTGGTCTTCCCCTAAGGTGAGGATGGAGATTAATCTCTTTGTACATCTCCTCAATTGTATAAGGTGCATTACGCTGATGTAAGTAGGGAGGTCCTAAATAGGCTCTCTCCATTTTATCCTCATCATCACTATCATAATATAGACCTTCACCCCTACCTACTGGAATCGGGTGATGTTCCAAATGAGGCCCCATGTAGGCTATCTCTTGATAGCCATCATCGTCATTGAGGGGCTCTTCGCTCGTATTCATTGATTCCATAGGTAATAAATGATGTAAGTTGAGAGGACCTAGATAGGCCAACTCAGTTCCATCATCATGATTGCTATCATACATGGATCTCTCTACCCTACCCATAGGAATTGGGAGATCAACAAGATGAGGCCCAAGGTAGGCCCACTCAGTTTCATCTTCATAGTCACTCTCGACTATGAAGCGCTCTTCGATCTCATCCATTTGTTCCATGGGTAGCAGATGATGTAAGAGTGTAGGGCCTAAGTAGGCCAACTCAGTTTCATCCTCATATTGCTCATTGTTTGAGGATAACTCACTATCATCTATTCTAGAATCGTAGTCTGGTCCATCACTTTTGGTGATGGATACTGCATGCACGTCCTCAGAAGCAACTTTTGATTTGGTGTCCATAGTTGTATCTAGACTCTAGAAATGCATACCAATATCATTGGTAGCTTCACAACTTTGATTGTCCAAGTTGGCTCTTGGAATTTGTTCGAGACCGACCTCCACCAAGATGTCTTCATGATATCTCTCGGGTGGTTCTATAGTGACATAGGTCACTAGCCAGTTATCCCTCAAAAATGTGGAAGGATTAGGGTGATAAGGATTGAAGTCAACTTCACCCCCCAAACTGAGGTACAGGTGGTCTAGAGATGCCACAAGGAGTTCATCCTATCCTCCATTGTAAAACCCTACACCGAACCTATCAGTAGGTAACTGATATCGTGGTTCAATAGGTCTCCTATGCCCCTACTCGAATAGTCTGAGGCCATAACCATGCCAATGGTAATACTCAAAATATCATATTGCATACTCAGGGTTGGAAAGATAATGAATATTTATAGCAAAAGGTTCATCATCATCTTCATCCATGGGCATGGGAGATGCAATCTGGTCTAGCCCTCCATAGATGAAGTTTGTTTGGTTAGGTGGCACCCCTAATGGTTCCACCATCCCTATAGGGAGGTGATGGGCTCATGGTCAGCCCATGTCTCATGCAGTCTCGATAATAGGTATGAACGTCACATTCTGCACAATGTACTCCCCCAATCTAGGATTAACCAAATGTATGGTCACCTACGGTGTAGATGACCCTATTGAAGACACAAGTGAAGCAGGCTGAGGTGCCTCTTCGACTTCTGCTTGAGCTTCCTCTACTTCCATGGGAGTAGGGGTCTCAATGATGATTGGCTTGGGCATTGATTTGATCTCCTTTTCTCCCATATTAGCTTTAAGCTTCCTATCATCTCGATGCATTATAGATGCAGATGGTCTAGTGGAAGCAGCAGTCGTGTGCTCTGATATCTGAGATACATATATTGTAGGCTTAGCACACACTTTTTCGATCTTACCTCCTAGTTCTTTAATTTGTGATGATGGCTACACATCTAGGTGCATTGAGGGGAGCATGAATTCCCTTGAAAAATCGGCTAGGTTCATGTATTTGAAGGGCTCTTCATCCGAAGGCACCACGTGAACCTGTCCCTCATGAATGTACTTAATACATTGATGTAAAATGGAAGGGACACAATGCATTTCTCTAATCCAAGGCCTACCCAAAAGTATATTGTATTGCATAGCACCTTCGATGACATGACACATCACGGGGATGGTCTTCAGTCCTACCTGAATAGGTAGAACTATAGTACCTACAATCGAGCATAATGCATCATTGAATGCTCTCAATGTGAAGGTCGAAGGTATAATATGCATCTTAGGTAACTTTAAGTGAGTTAATGCCTTGGTTGTAATAATATTGATCGATGACCCTATGTCGATCAAAACCCACTTGAATGGTTTATGATTTATGCATGCAATGATATGCAGTGGTGGGTCTGCTATAATAGTAGAAACCATCTTGACTTCATGATCATGAAATTGTATGATCAGTTCCTTACACTATTGCACATGTCCCACGAAGTGTGTGAATGCTTCAAGATCCTGGGACTGAACTTCAATGGACCTTAGAATATCCATAAGTATCTCCCTATGCTTAGGAGACTACTGAATAAGCTCATATATCGACAACTTTGTTGGAGTTGTCTATAGGTTTTGAACCAACCTACTTCTGATGGTCACCACCGGTCTAGTTGGTGGGCCTAGCATATTCTAGGCTGGCCTTGGAGGAGGCACAACATGCACTCTAATAGGTACTAGAGGTTGAGTGGGTCATTCATACCTTACATTTCTCGTGACAATATTGACCATGCCAACGAACCCATGGGTAGGTGGTTCGATGCGCACTTGGTTGACCTAACCAACATTGTTCCTCGACACCTCATGATTAGGTAGAGGATTCTTATAAATCCCCATATTTTGGTTATCTGGCGCTTGTGGATTATCAATGAGAAGTGTACCTCTCTCGATCATGTTTTGCACCAAATGTTTGAAAGACCAACATACTTCGATGTCATGGCCTTTCATTCTATGGAATATGCAATATTGATCATCTTTATAGCCTTTTGGCTTAGGCTGATTAGGGTCCACTAATGGGACCTCAGGTAAGTGTATGGCCTTTGCCTCACATAGTTGATGAAAAATTGAAGCCAATGACTCCGATAATGGCATGAATATGCGAGGAGGGTGTTGCTCCTTATCTTTACCTCTCTGATTGTTGTGCTACTCATATTGCATAGGTGGAGGTTGGGCCTGATAATTTTGCTTTTGCTACCCCTTATCCCCTTTTTGGAGGTTTAACACTACCTGATTGACATGGGTCGGCTTGGCCTGTTGTCGCTCAGTACCTTTCTTGTTCCACTCCTTTTTGTTCCTGAGCTTCAAGTTACCCTCTTGTAACTTGATGTCCTCGATTACCTTGGCCTGCACCAAAGCCTCCTCGAATGTCTGGTATTGTTGCAATTGCAACAATAACAAAATATGCTTTGCACAACTCTTCATAAACATTTGGGTCAATTCTAAGGATGGGATGGGGAATGGTAGCTTTACCATCATCTTCCTCCATCACTTTCTATAATCCATCACTGGCTCATCATCATGCTTGAGTTAGAGCTGCCAGGTCTGATAGATTAGCCTTTTTCTTGATGCCAAAGGAGAAGTGTTCAAGAAATGCATCCACTAGTTGATTAAAACTAGTGATGTTGTGCCTATGTAATTGGTTGAACCACTCTCGGGCTGGGCCTGAGAGGGTCATGATGAAGGTGCACAAAAGCAAGGCATCGTTGCTTCCAATCTGAAAGCACATATCTAAGAATCTAGTCACATGCTCTTGTGCATCTTCCTCTCCTTGAAATCTCTCTAGCCTAGGCATCTTGAAATGCTCAAGGTATGTTGGAGTAGGCACTGACGTGCATAGAGGTTCATTGTGAATTTTGTTCAAGGTCAGATTTTGATAAGTCATCCCTTGCTTCTCTATGGCTTGGAATTTCTCTGCTAAGGCTTTGAAAGCTTGTGAAGAAAGGATCTCCTCCTCTCGAGATCACCTTGGAGGTGGCTTCGGAGGCAGATTCTTCTTCTGTTGAGGTGGTAGACTAGGCTCACCATCTTCCTCAACTAGGGAGATTTTTGGATATTCTTGATCTACTCTCTCTCCCACTTGTTCCTCATACTACCTATGCTCATGGTACTCGGATGTTGGGCACCGACTTCATTGTGGTGATGCATGGCGAGTAGGTGGAATCACATACTCAGGGCATAGTTCAGGTAATGAAACCTGTCGTCTCTCAACATGCTCCCTGGTCTCCTTGCGAGGATGCAAACTGGTGCTAGCTAGTCGATCCTCTCTCTCGATGCACTCCTTTTGGTCAAGGATGCATTGTTCGTGCATACGCTACTCATATAAGTGTTGTCTCAAGAGCCTTTGCCCTTGAGTGTTCTCATGCTCGAGATGTTCTCATTCTATGTGAACATCCTCCAATTGATCTTGGAGGATCTAACATCTTTGCTCTGATGCCAGTCTCTATGCTATGTTAGCATGATTGGCCATGTGAGGCCTCTGATGCGTGTGCTTTATGTGAGCGGATTTGTGTGTGTGTCCCACAATGGACTGGTGTGCCATGCTTCTACCCTTGTCTATGAAGATGACATTCATGTTAGGCTATCTAACATACTCGGTGCCTGCATGGGATGTAGGAGCACACATGTCATGAGAATGCTTGGAGCACTCTCCAGGTTCTCGGATGGTCTTAATAGTGCTTCCATTGCACACACTCATAGGATGAGAGGGTGCAGGCATAGGCTTGTATCCTAGATGACCTAGGACTCTTTCTAAACCATCTAGCTGACTACTACACCAAGGCTCATGAGGTGGCATGCCTCTAGCTCCCACTTTGGATATATCTATAGTGAACTTGCAAGGTTCACTCCTATGGGGAGTCTGCTTGGGTACACGCTCGAAAGTGGCCCCATCTGTTTACCCCTGAATGGGTGGATCTCGAACCTGCCTAGGCTTGGATGGTGGAGGTCATGAGCCTCCTCTAGCTGTAGGTTGAAGGGGTACCAATTTGGATCCTTCGATGATATACTCTTTGGTAGACCCCATGGATGCATGTGGAATGTGGTCACTATAGGTAGCAAATCCACCTCCCAGAGAAAGAAGAAGTGATTTGCTAAAGTTTTGACTATTTTGGAGATGATTTGCTCTAGTTTTGTGAAACCATATAGTAGGGAGAAAATCATACATAAGACCATACAACTGAAGTGGCAAACCATACAGAGCAGTGGCAAATCATACAGGGCACACCGAAATTCACTGAAATGTAAAGGAAATGCAATTTCGGGATGAAATGTCGCATGGATTTGCTAACCTAAGGTGTAAACTTAGGAAAAGGCCAAAATAATGTATTCAGTTGTAATTGGGCAGTTGTGAATAACGGATTGTCTCAGGAACCACTTTGGAATGGCCTGGGCAACGTTATATAAGGCCCCATTTTTGAATTTATGAGTCTGGCTACTAGTTTACTGGTTCATAGTTGCTAGGATAGAGAGTTAGCCATATTTCTGAGTTATTGCTATAGTATGGATAGAGTTTCCACATTGTACTGAGTTGATCACCATTAATAATAAAGAATAGATGTTGTGGATGATAGTGTACGATCCTGTGTGTATGGTTGATGCATTGTGGATGATTATTGTGTGATTGAGTTTCTTCCTTACTGTCATATGTTAGTTTTAGGCTTCATTGCAAGTTGTGAGCAGATTGCTACTGGTGGGAATCATGGAGAATGATCTAGGAGCATGAGGACATTTTCAAGGATGTATTGAAGTAGACTATACAATTTTTGGGCGTAATTGCTTGAACGGAATCACTTATAATCCCGGATTGGATGCTTTGCTTGTGTGTGGAATCATCTTGTTTGGACTGTTAAAACTTTACAAAACCTTCCAAAGAGATATTGGAGTAGAAGAGCATTGCAAATACTATCTTTTTGTACCTTTGGATCGTACAGATCGTACATCGTACAAATCGTACACAGAATCCTTACCCGATTTGGTAAAATAGGCGATTGATAGAAACTTACCCGATTTGGCAGTTTTGGTAATCGGCTTGAACGATTACAAAACTATGTATGACAGCCTCCAAAATAGCATCCATCAGTTTTTTTGAGTGCAATATCATACCATCTTGGCCACTGTATGATCTCAGATCGTACAGTGTATGTGTGGAAGGTCGTACAAGAGATTGACAGTCCGTACGAGGGTAGTTCGGGTACTTGGAAGATTGTTCGATTTGGTACTTAAGATCAAGCTCATCCTAGGGATTATTCTGACCATCGAAAGATACCTCCCCACCAGGAATACTCCACCACTATGTTACATTTGGCACCATTGCCTTATCGAATTTGGCATTTTTGTTAAAATGGGTCAAATTTGATGAAACAATTGGAGGTGATTTCTTATGATAGACACCAGTACACGAAGCCATGGGAGAAGAGAACCATGAGAGAACATTCTAGTAAGAAGGAGCATAAGGATTTCTCAAAGAGGAAACATGAGTAACTCAGATCAGAGTACGCACGAACCAGAGATAGAGCAAGTTTGGACATCCGAAGAAGGAGACTTTGAGACGTTGTTGATTGAGATAGAAGATGAGGAGGAAAACCCACCGATCGTAGAGGAGACGGGTGACAAAGAGAAAGTGCACGATGATGGAGAGTGGATGGTAAGGCTTGAGGAAGCGGCAATGGGGTTGCGAGAGGGTGCAGAGGATGGGAGTCAGTCACCAAGGCAACAGGATGCGGGGACTCAGGAAGATAGACCAAGACAATCTCCATCACATCAACGAAGAAGGTCGTAGAGTGAGGACGCACGAGAATTTGGTCATCGAGTGATGGGATAGAATAAGATACCTCGAATTGATTCTTTAAAAAAAAAAAAAGTAAGACACCTCCGAGGAGGAATTCGGTCGAGATTCCATGGGAGACCTCGAGTGAGAGTGACGACTCTCCCAAGATGGCTAATAGAGCAGCCAAGCAAAGATGTCCACCATTTTTAGGTGAGGGTAAGGAAGACCCCACATGGCATGTAGGAACTTGCATAACCATTTGGAGGGAAAATGGTGTAAAGAGGAAGGTTGTCACTAGTGATGTAGTTTGTGACACTCCTCACAGTAATAAAAGATGTAGAATATGGTATGACATGGAAGATGTTGACATGGAAGATGTTGTCATGGAAGATGTTGACATGGAAGATGTTGACATGGAGGATGTTTTGATGGAAGACGTTGTTATGGAAGATGTTTCCCAAATAGAACAACCCATCATACACTCAAAATTCCCTAAGGAAGAATGGGATTGTATGATTTTACAAGAGGGCACTGTACGTTGGTTGGGTGAGATCGTACGGTTGGCAGAGATTGTACGATTTCAAGTCAAGTTGTACAATGTGAGATTGTGTAATAGGAAATCGTACAATATGAAATCGTACAGAGTAGAACCATACAAAGTGTTCCATCAGTGGTTAAGACAGGGTAAAAGAGAGTCAATGTGGAGTTGTTTAAGGAGGTTGAGTAAAGAACCCCAAAGTGCTCATGAAGGGAAAAATTTGACTTTGACAGTGAAGGTCTTAGCAATTTTTCCATTGAGGTTTTGGGGCTCCGCCCCGAACCCCACGAGGGTGCTACCCCTCGACCCCACCCTATCTCGTGATAGGGAACACGTGAGGGATGTTATCCCTTGACCCTACAAGGGGGTTCCCACCCCCTTGACCCCCGTCATAGGTGGCGATGGGTGTTACCCATCATGTTGATGATGTTATTCATCTTTATCATGTTTAAGGCCACATGGTGGTGTAAGCTACATAATGAAGAGATGCCAGTTGTAGTAGACCTTTGGAATCATCGAAAGCCAAAGGAGCCTGACAAGACAGAGATGCCAATGTGGATGGCACAGTACGTAGAAGGTATTACCCAGGGGATCCCGTATGATTGGGGTACCTATCTGGAGAGAAGAATGCATGAAGCATTGATGAAGTGACCAAAGAACTTTGGGATGGCCTTTCAAGCTATTGGATTGCTTCTCAATGTAGTTATGAAAGCAGGGATGACATTCCCAGGGTTGACACAGCCTAGGGAAATTAGGCCAGATCAACCAACTATATTGAGATGGGTAAATATTGTACCCATAGCCAAGGTGACTCCAGAGAAACCACGGACATGGAGTGAGCGACACAAGAGTGAAGCTCAAGAAGATACTTCTCCGGAGAAGGATGTCGATGTACATCATCGAAGGAAATGCCCAAGATGGTTGGAGCCAGAATTGGAACAATCGATACCTGCTAGAAGGCAACAGGAGCAACCTCTCGAGAAAGAAAGGGAGAGTAGTTTGATTTAGATCAAGATGAGAAGGCAGAGAGAGAGGATGGCAAGAAAACCAGCTCTCGAAGTACGAAGAATGGAAGAGTCGGATTTAGAAGCGACAGAGCTGGATGAAGTGTATTGGGTAGAGGCAGAGAAAATAGTACGCTCATCAAAAATTTTCTCTCAATATGAGAAGATGGATGCCTCTGACTTCTTTAGAGGATTTGAGGTAGGGCACGATGGAGTGGCCACTACCCAAGAGGAAGTAGTAGCAGAGCCGAAGAAGAAGACGCGATACAGATTTGTATCAGGAGGCTCTAGCAGACATGAAGTCTCGGAGAAGGAAGTGCCACAAGAAAGCGAAGCACTTGTTGCCCCGAAGGTCACAATGGAGGATGCACAAAAGCTGCAGGAGGAAAGAGTGGCAGAAGAGCAACAAGTGGAGGGCAAGGAGGAAGGCCGAGACAATACGGAGGAGCCACAGGGAGGCTCATCTGGAGCAGAGAAGGCTCAGGGATAGGATGAGCAACGATCTCAGGAAGAGATCATAAACATTGTAGATAATGAGGGGGAGGAGGAACAAGAGAAATAGTCTCCACCTCGAGAAAATATTGATATCGAGAGAGCACTTAGAGAGCTTGGAGGAAGCTCTAGCCACCTTAGAGAAGAAGACGAACTGAGGACTCCTTCAGAGGAAGAACGACGGGGAATGCAATCCAGTTATCTCTTGGAGATACCATGGTTCAAAAGAATTACGATGGAAGAGGAGGCACGAGGTGTAGAGGATAAGGTGGAGCACTTCTTCAGTCAATTAGGCCATGTGATGAATAGTACAAGAATGACATTTTGTATTGGCCATGTAGGAGAATTGGCGTTGTGGGAACAACAAGTGTCTCTCGAGTTGGAGCGTATAACGGAATGGGTGATTAGTGCGGAGTGGATAAAGAAGATAGAAGAGATCCATGCACAGCATCCATGGAGGTTACCCAGGGAAGAGGTAACAATGATGTTGGGAAGAGAAGACTTGCCAGAAGGGATGGTCACAAACTACAGGAGGGACCCAAGGATTTACCTGGATAGAGTGAGTCATCCAACCTGCCCAACCAATATGGTAGATGTGGAGTATAGACGGGTTGCCACAGGTGTGTCCATTACCCTATGGAAGTTGAACTTCTTGACTCATTGGATAGAGTGGTTGAGCGTTGGGTTGACAAAAATCCATCGACTCAAGGAGGCGCAAGTAGAGGAGACTGCAACCACTCAAAAGGAATTGGCCGTAATGGAGGAAGAACTATAGAAAAGTAGGGTAGCGATAGAAGAAAAGATAAGGAAGTTGGAGGAGGATCTATCAGGTTTTAGAATAGAGTCTGAAGCCAAGATTACAATGCTTGAGGAAGAGAAGTGACAGATCGCTCAGACGATAGAAGACAGGATCAAGGAGTTGGAGGCACAACTCAAAGCAAAGGATGAGCAGATGTCAGCTCAGTTGGCCGAGAAAGATAAGCAAATAGCTATGCAGGCCAAGCAGATAGAGGAATTGATGATGGATGACAAGAAGCTCAATGAGATGGTCTTGGACAAGCAGGCTCAAATAAGGACCAAGGAAGACCAGATACGAGCTCTCGAAGCTGACATCGAGCATCACTTGAAGATGATTGATGAGAAGAATGAAGAGCTTCAAGCGGCTGCTAGAGCAGAGGCTCATTGGAAAGATAAGTTGTCAAAGAGTGCCTCCGATCGAGAGAAATAGATGATGGACTTCATGAAAGCCATCGAGGAAAAGGCTAACCTTCACGGAGCCAAAGCCGTCGAGATGGGGAGCTACGCAGCCAAGCTAAAAAATGAGAGAGAAATGTACAAGACCCAAGTCAAGGACTTGGAGGCTGAGGTAGCTCGACTGGAAACATTACAGAAGAAGCAGAATGAGTCATCGAGGATGCCGACTCAAATAAAGGGGAGGGCAGATGTAGGCAACAAATCCACCTCCTAGAGAAAGAAGAAGTGATTTGCTAAAGTTTTGACTATTTTGGAGATGATTTGCTCTAGTTTTGTGAAACCGTATAGTAGGGAGAAAATCATACATAAGACCATACAACTGAAGTGGCAAACCATACAGAGTAGTGGCAAATCGTACAAGGCGCACCGAAATTCATTGAAATGTAAAGGAAATGCAATTTCGGGATGAAATGTCACATGGATTTGCTAACCTAAGGTGTAAACTTAGGAAAAGGCCAAAATAATGTATTCAGTTGTAATTGGGCAGTTGTGAATAATGGATTGTCTCAGGAACCACTTTGGAATGGCCTAGGCAACGTTATATAAGGCCCCATTTTCGAATTTATGAGTCTGGCTACTAGTTTACTGGTTCATAGTTGCTAGGATAGAGAGTTAGCCATATTTCTGAGTTATTGCTATAGTATGGATAGAGTTTCCACATTGTACTGAGTTGATCACCATTAATAATAAATAATAGACATTGTGGATGACAGTGTATGATCCTATGTGTATGGTTGATGCATTGTGGATGATTATTGTGTGATTGAGTTTCTTCCTTCATCGTCATATGTTAGTTTTAGGCTTCATTGCAGGTTGTGAGCAGATTGCTACTGGTGGGAATCATGGAGAATGATCTAGGAGCATGAGGACATTGTCAAGGATGTATTGAAGCAGACTGTATGATTTTTGGGCATAATTGCTTGAACGGAATCACTTATAATCCCGGATTGGATGCTTTGCTTGTGTGTGGAATCATCTTGTTTGGACTGTTAAAACCTTACAAAACCTTCCGGAGAGAGATTGGAGTAGAAGAGCATTGCAAATACTATCTTGTTGTACCTTTGGATCGTACAGATCGTACATCGTACAAATCGTACACAGAATCCTTACCCGATTTGGTAAAACAGGCGATTGATAGAAACTTACCCGATTTGGCAGTTTTGGTAATCGGCTTGAACGATTACAAAACTGTGTACGACAGCCTCCAAAATAGCATCCATCAGTTTTTTTGAGTGCAATATCATACCATCTTGGCCACTGTACGATCTCAGATCGTACAGTGTATGTGTGGAAGGTCGTACAAGAGATTGACAGTCCGTACGAGGGTAGTTCGGGTACTTGGAAGATTGTTCGATTTGGTACTTAAGATCAAGCTCATCCTAGGGATTATTCTGACCATCGAAAGATACCTCCCCACTAGGAATACTCCACCACTATGTTATATTCATAGTATATGCTACCATGTTGGGAACCCCCATGCTGGGAAGCCCCAATATATTATCTATTCATAGAAGAGTGTCTAGTAGTTCCACTAATTAGGGTATTCTTGATGGAATTCCCTCATGTAGAGTTGTCTCCTCTAATGCTCACCTAATGATGTTCGGGAGGATTTTGTGATTAAGGATGCTCTACAATATGTTGTGCATTAGGTGGAGCTTGGGCCTCGATCTCATTTCTATGACCAGATCAACCCCTCCATGTTAGCACCATTGAATTATCTATTAGATGAATTCTATATTCTAGAGCAAGCAAAGTAAACAATAGTGATTATTATTTTTTTTTTTTTTCTTGTGTATCCTAAATTGTTTGATGTGTTTTCAATTTTTGTATCAGTAAAAGAACTCTAGACATGTTTTGGAAAGTGTTGATGATTTTCTCAATTGTTTAATGGCTTTCACCTTTATTCTTACAGCTCGAAAACCTAGAAATGAAATATAGGTCATGTAATCCAACCTATAATAAGTGGTAATGAAGCCCACACATGGTCATGGAGCATATGTCCTCCCAGATCCTCACCCGTTTTCACCCAGTCAGCATCATACCCTTCGAAGAGAAGTATATGCAAATTTTCTAGGCTACAAAAGGTTCGTGGTTGGATGTGACTTCCAACTCACTAGCGTTTACTTTGGAACATGGTGTGTGTGGTTCTTTTTATCTTGCAAAAAGTAAAAAAACATCATACAACACTGCCATGATCATTTTCTACATGATATACAGTAAAGAACATTTCAAAAATTTACAAAGTGTGCATGCTACATCCTACATGATCTTACGATAATGTAAGTTATGATGATATGGCCTCTAATTAGGCCTCAATCATGCAAAACTACCACACCAATTATTCTAGCACGTTGTATTCTAGTTTGAACTACACTTAGAGGTCTGTTGTTCCTATCAACGCCTAGCTAAAGCATAAAAAAAATGAAACCCTAGGATCTAATCCATTTTCTCTTTTTCCTTAAGCTGTCCTAATTAGATTTATTTTTACGCACTCTAGAAAAATACAGACAGTAAAAATAGAAACAAAATTTGACCAAAGGACCTACCTCAGGTCCTCATCCAATATATTTTTGGCTCCTTGTTGTCTACTTTGTCTGATGCTAACCACGGGTCTGATGTGCGGCTACCACTATAAACCATGACTGTCAACCTCGGACCAAATTTTTGATCGTGGCTGTCACCCGTGGTGAGCACCTGCTATAAAAAACAAAAACACAGTCAGTAAATCATGGTAAAAAATGTGGATTTCCATCGTGATCACCTTTTGTACCTATCTAGAAAGCATGCCCCTAACTAGTACATCAATTGAAATCAACATTAAAGCATGAAATAGGAGACAATATTGCATATGACAAGAGAATGGATGTTTCTTTTATTTATTTTTGAAATGAATCTTGATTACAATCATGCCCCTCTTAGGATCACCGAAATGTTGATACAATTAATACAATTTGAAAGCCCCAACGGGGTAGGTGCAATACACAAGCTCTCTAAATGGACACAAATTGTTCCAAGGTGTCGATGCCCTTCTTCTCCATGATTAGAGGTATTTGTTACCTTGCATATCAAAACCTTGTTAGTCTTGCATGCAATAAATAACAAGAAACTTTAGAAACAAAGGAGGCCTCTCTTGATAAGGATTTTAACGGGTATTTGCACAAAAAGATGTCATGATTAACAATAATCAATAAAATGCAAGAAATATACTAAAACTATGCAAAACGTGTAAATATTTCTACAAAACACATAAACTAAAGCAAATCTATCTATCTAGTGGCTTAATTATGGATTTGAAAGCATGGAGGCATGAAAAATATTCATTAGAGTTTTAATTTTTACAATGAGAAATATTGACTAAAAATTCTAAATCTATCGGTTAGAATCTCTAAATTGCTAATTAAACCAATAATATGCTTAATCCAACCTAGCTAATTGACCTAAAAAAGGAAAAACAATGGAATCTTCCCTAATTTGCTCACTGCAGATCTCATGAGTGGTTGGCACTATTCACTATGGCTTACAGCCACAGAGGAGCTTTGAGTGAACTTGCCCTTCAAATCAAGGCTTTCTCTTCGATCCACCTTACCAAATTGATGTTCAAGGATCGCCTTTGTGTCCTCTAACAGGTTTTGTGGTTGAATTGTTCAGATTGTGCATGGATTACATGAATTGGTATTTCTTGGCTCTCCTAGGCTCCTAGGACCTCCATGCCAATTCGATCTCCAATTGGGTAGCAAAATTATCCCTCTCAATGCATGTAAATGGCTATGCGATTCGATAGGGCTTCGCTGCTCAATTGATATGATTCTCTTCTTTTATTATACCTAATTTGAAGGGGGTACTTATAGCATTTGCCAAGGGCTAGGGGTGGCTTCCTCATGAAGCCAATATCAATATTGGGTGGTTGAGCTTGTTGGGTGAAATAATCTAGAAGCTTCCTCGCTCAAATCACTCCAATCGGCAACCAATTGGCCATTGCAACCAATTTTGGTTTGGATGAAGACCAATTCATTTAGAGGCTTGACTATATGTGCCATTTATGAGTAGCTTTGCTAACCATGGGTGTCAACAACGGCTAGAACTGAGTGGTAAAAACCACTGTTATACCTTGGATTTTTCCAAAGGTATTCCATATGGTCTTCTAGCATGTCCCATATGAGTAGTCACCTTGGCATGACGCGTTTTAGGTGTCTATGGTCCCTAGTTGTCAAAAGAGAATATTCTTACATTTAATAATGTAATTCATTTGAAGTCATGATAGCGAATGGGGGTACCTTACCATGTGAGGGTAAATGTAGAAATGCCAAGGTGCAAAGGGGTGAATACACCCTAAAGGTCCACATGTTTACCCTTCTTTTGTGAGGATGTGACATTGTATTGGAAACATAGTGGCTTCATACATTGGGCTTGATATTTTGGGGCTTTTGTGAACTTTGGATAAAATTCACTCAATGGGTAACACAACACTCTTAATAGTATGGTTGTAGTTTCCACACAATTTATCAATTCCCATTGTATGAAGAAACTTTTGAATAAAATATTTCATAGGGTGGTGTCTCAATTGTTTGCAATATAAGATATGACTACCAATAAAATAGTTCAATTTCCTTATTTGTAGGAAATTATCAATAATCATGTATCTATGTTTTTATAACCCCATGGGTTACCACCATGGCACACCCATGATAATGCTATCCAATTCATCCTATGAAGTGTGCTACCCAACATCTACCCTTATAGATACCCATATGTACAAAAGACATAAATTGAAAAAATGTAGAATTTATTAACAAAAGGGACCATATGACCAAGAATCAACCCATATTCATATCCTATACTATTGATCCATAAGAAGGATGGATCTTGTTAGTTATGTGTAAACTTTTATTCCATAAAAAAAATATTGTCAAGGATAAATTCCCAAGTTCATTTATTTATGAGTTGTTGGATGAGCTCTGTGGTACTTATTTTTTCCCCAAGTTGGATATTCATTCAAGATATCATCAAATAAGAGTAAGGGAATAATAAATTCTGATGGAAATATTTAGGACTCAAGGAGGCCACTATGAATTCCTTGTCATGCCCTTTAGTCTTACTAGCATGCCTTCAACTTTTTAGAGTCTCATAAATGCAATCTTTTGACTCTTCTTACACAAATTTATTTTGGTATTCTTTGATGATATCCTAATAATAGTAAAATATGGTAAGAACATTTGCAATATTTTTATTAGACCTTGCAACTCTCGAACAATAATAAATTATGTACAAAATAGTCCAAATTTTCTTTTGGAATGTAGGAAGTGAAGTACCTTGACCACATAGTTTCAAGGGATGGATTTAAGGTAGATCCAAATAAAATTGATACAATTCAAGCATGTCCCAAACCACACACTCTTAAGGATATCTAAGTTTTCCTATACCTCACTAGATACTACAATAATTTTTTCTTCTATTATGGCAATATTGCATATCCCTTGAGAACAATGTTGAAGAAAAAATCATTTATATGGTCAAAACTAGTTAAACATGACTTCTTGTACCTCAAATAAGCCATGTTCTCAACTCATGCGCTAGTGATGCTTGATTTTTATAAACCTTTTATGGTGGAAAATGATGCTTCAAGAAGTGGTATTGGTGTTATGATTATGCAAGAAGGATTTTTTTTGGCTTTCATTAGCAAGGCATTGTTAGGTAAAAACCTATGCAAGTCAACCTATGTGAAGAAAATAATGGTAATATTACATGTTGTCAATTATTGGGGGCCTTACCTAATTGGGTGATATTTTTAAATTATGATAGGCCATAATATTTTAAAATACTTTATTTAGCAATGTGTCTCAATGCCAACACAACAAAAATGGGTCACCAAATTTCTTAGGTATGACTATCAAATAATTTATTAAAAAGTCAAGGGCAATATTATTTCTGGTAAATTATCCTACCAACATGAGGACTAGGAATTGTTGTGTTCAATATTAACTCTACTTATTCAATGGATCCATAAACTACATGATAAGGTGACCCAAGACCCTACCTTGCAAGCCTTAATTTTGCAACTCCAACATGATCCTAACTATCAACCAAGATATACATGGGATGGGAAATATCCAAGATATCAAGACCATCTTGTTATTCCAACAAATCCATCAATTTTTGAATCTATTTTAGAAGAATTGCATGCTTCCAAAATATAGGATATTCTAGGTTTTGAAATACATAGGAGTAAGCTAAGCACACATTTTCATGGGTAGGCATGAAAAATAATATTCAATATTTTGTGGTAGAATGTGATACTTGTCATTGAATGAAAGGGGAAACTATATGCACACTAGGTACACTACAACCTCTTCCTATTCTATAGATGGCTTGGGCACACATCTCCATGTATTTTATCGATGGGATTCCTAATTCAAGAGGTAAAATTTTCAATATTGTGATTTCAGATCTTATCTCTAAGTATGCTCTTTTTAGTCCTCTGGCCCACCCCTACAAGGATTCCATAGTTACCCAAATATTCCATGATATCATATTTTTCCTTAATGACATTTCCATAATACAATATTTTGTATTGTGATACCACTTCACCAACTATTTTTGCAAGAACTATTCAAGATATAAGGTACACAACTTAAAAAGAGCTCTGCATACCACTCTTAGATGGATGCATAGATAAAAATTGTGAACAAGTGCTTAGAAATATATCTTCATTGCTTTGCATCTGAGCAACAAAATCAATGGATCAAATGGATTCCTTTGGCCGAATGGTGGTATAATATTTTATACCATTCTAAAACCAACAATTACACCATATAAATCATTCTATGGATATTGTCCACCATGCCTCCTCTCATACATTCTATGATGTCCCAAGGTTCAAGTTGTGGATTCTACTCTCAAGGAATGTGTATAAATTCTCAAATATCTCAAGGATATTTTGGTGATGTCACAAAATTATACGTATAAGTTCATCAACACTTCAGAGAGCACAAATTTAATATTATGGATATGGTATTCCTTTGCTTACAATCATACAACAAGTCATCATTTAGACTTTATGGTTGTCAAATGCTAGCTGATAAATTTTATGGACCATATAATATGTTATAGTGGATTGGTCCCATAGCCTATAAGTTCGAATAACCAACCTCCTCCTCCATACATATATTTTTTCATGTCTCTTTCTTGAAGTGATCCATTTATAACTATACATAGATTTAGTATGGATGAAAAAGATTTTGTAATCTTGTAACATGAATGTATTATGAAACAAAGGATGGACACACTCTACAATTGCACTCTTATAGATGTTTTAGTGCAATATTAGGGATTACAACCAATAGAAGTCACCTAGGAACGATGCCTTCAACTTTAAAAATAATTTCTTCATCTCAAGCTTTGAGGATAAATCTTATTGAATGGGGATGGTATGTTAGGAATTTTTGTTGTCATTACACAACTTACCCCAATTTAGGGATCCACTTGAAATTTTGATATTAGTATGAAATTTTTGTTTTCATTAAGTATTTTTATGATTAAGTCTATATCAATCATGGATCTATCACTTGGAAATATTGGAACCTTTGATATATTGTTATTTTTCATTTACACGATTGAATACCAAAACAATCATGCGAAATAAAAAAAAATATATAAATAAATAAATAACAATTTTATATAAAAAATAAAATACATACAACAAAATGAAGCATAGGAGAGCACACTCTATTTTTATATTATGGATTTATGTAACACACTTAGGAGAAAGCACTCCACTTTTACCTTAAGGTTTTAAATAATGCATTTAGTTTTTTTAATTAATATTTTAATGTTTATGTTGGTAGGTTTCTAAAAAATATTGGCCCAATTTTTGAGACCATGTCAACAGGCCGACGGACACAACGCTAGAGCACGGTCAACATAGGTGGCACAATTTTTGAGACAAATCCTTGACCCAACCTAGCCAACCAATGGATGTAGCATCAAAGTGAAATAAATGTGGAGGTAAAAAATTTGAACGGAGGTGCAGTCAACCCAGAGGTGAATACCAAGAGGTCACCCAGTGGCTTAGCTGAGTCACTTGTGATAGTGTGTATTGGCAGTGATAAATATCATTTGGGGTGTTCACACAATGATATGGGACTTTCAAACTTTGTCCATACTCAATCATGCTAATGACAAGCCATCGTGAAGAAACAAAGGCAAAATGCATATAAGGAAGAAATCATGGTACTCTAACTCCTCGCTAGTGTATTACCTTATGAATTGATTGGTTATAATCTAACTAAGTTCGTTATAAAGCACATGATTCCAATGAATTTTGATCCCTTATTTTAGTAAAATAGTAGCACTATTGTCTCCTGTTCATTGATCAACATGGGTGATCAACAAAAAATTCCTCATTTTATTGATTATCACCTCTTTCATAGTTAACTATGTTTGTTTGCACTAGCTGACTTTCCACGTCTCTGAGTGAAATGATGAGAATACCTTTTGTCATGACCCTCCCTAGATGACTCTAAGGCACAAGAAAATAATGTATTAATAAAATATGTGGTGATACTTAGTTTGAACAATTTAACCAACTATGTGATGTTTAGTTGATTTATAAGGGCATGTTATTGCTAACATATTGCCAAGTGTGCAAGATTAGGTACACTCATAAGTAGAACAAGTAGAGTTACCCACCATAGACAAGGGTACCTAAGATTAGGGAAAATTATGATTAAGGTACTTGAAGGTAACATGGATAGATACCTTCATATAGGTATGCATTGACGGAAGGGATAATCATCGATAGTCGATCACACTGGGCTTTAGTTGATAGCCTAGTAGCTATCGTAAAATATTTGGCTAAGATGGGTGATTGAATTTATGGAAATACTCCCTCTTTGGTTAATTGTATAAATGTGTTTGCTTTCTACTACATCATAACTTGAGTAGTTTGATGATTTATATCCTATATAAGAACCACTGCAAGATGATTATATATGCATAATATTAATTGTCATATTAAAAAATGAAAACAAAGCATCCTCCTTGTGAAAGAGAATAACTTAAGTTATATGCTGAATTTCGATGGTTTTAAATTAATTAATGGAGTTTAGGAAAATAATGATTGGCTCGTTGGAGCTCATTTGTAAACTTAATTTGCAATTAATTAAGGAGTTTTCATTTTAATTAACTAAAAAATAGATATTTTAATTATTAGTGTTTATGATTCATTAGAGATTAATTAAAAGTGATTATTTTAATGATAAGAGAAAATTCGTTAAAAAGTTTTAATTAATTAAGAATAAATTGAAAGAGGATATTTCATTTAAATAAAATAATATTAGATATATTATAAATGTATATTATAAATATCTTATATTATAATATATTATAAATATCTTTATTATTTTAAAATAATATGTCATGATCCCACATTCCTACATGGTGCAACCTAAGGAAAGGCCTATGATGCTTAAACTTTCCAAAGAAGTAAAATATGAGAGGAATGCATAAGGGATAGGGGATGGGCATTGAAGGAAAGGTGGTGGCGCAAGCTTCGAGAGGGTGGTGGATGGACCACAAAGGTGAGGGGATATGTAAGGAAGAGGCAAAATGAAATGAGGGGAAGAAAAAATGCACAGGAAGAACAGAGGAAGCGAGGGAGAAGACAGAGGAAAGGAAGTACACAAGGAGCCAAAAGGGAGGTAACAAAATTTATCGGATGTCTATCTTAGTGAACCCAGAGGTTGGGTTATTCTAAGCTAAGATTTGGTTTTAATTAAATGTGTTTTTAGTGAAGCCATTCTTGCTTGGAAGCGTTGTGGAATGTACCTTCATTTGGAACCACCTTGAGTGGGAGAACTAGGTTGTTTTAGTGAAGCCATTCTTGTCTTGGAAGCATTGTGCATTATACCTTCATTTGGAACCACCTTGAATGGGAGAACCATGTGTTTTAGTGAAGCCATTCTTGCATTGGAAGCGTTGTGTACTATATCTTTGTTTGGAACCATCTTGAGTGGGATAACCGTGTTTTTTTAGTTAAGTAATTCTTGCTTGTAAGTGTTATTCATTGTACCCATGTTTGGAACCACCATGAGTGGGATAACTGGGCTATTTTAGTGAAGTCATTCTTTCCTTAAAAGCATTGTGTGATGTACCTTTGCTTGGAACCACCTTGAGTGGGAAAACCATGTGGTTTAGTGAAGCCATTATTACTTGGAAGCATTGTATGCTATACCTTCATTTGGAACCACATTGAGTGGGAGAACTATGTGTTTCAGTGAAGCCATTCTTGCCTTGGAAGCGTTGTGTGATGTACCTTCATTTGGAACCACCTTGAGTGGGAGAACTATGTGTTTTAGTGAAGCCATTCTTTCTTGGAAGCGCTATACGTTGTACCTATGTTGGAAACTTCAATACTAGTGGAAGAGGTGTGTTTTTGATGAGGTCACTCTATGCTATGTTTGAGTCAAAAATCCCTGGCGCCATGAGAGGGCACCATGTTTAACCAGTTCTGCAAAGAGCGATGTCAAATGCTTTGTTTGCCTTGGAACAACGTTCAACAAGTAAGCGTAGTGTTCGACAAAGGAAAACCCCTAGGTTTTAGGGAGTGCAGGTTGAGAAAACTAGTCAACATCAGTAGAACATCCCTAGTTTTAGTGGACGTTGGGTTCGCCATGGATGTTTGGTGTGCCTTGTTTGGCATTAACACTGTCTGTAGATTTGCTACCAAAAAAGAGCCATAGTTTATGAAAGGTTTTAAATTGTGGTTTTAAATAAAAATAAGGACCTTTGATTTATATATATGACATATAGTAGGTTTAATTAAATGGACCTTTGATTTATATATGAAACATATATTAGGATTTAATTAAATGGACCTTTGAGTATATGTGAGATATATATTAGGACCTTTGATTTATATGTGAAACATATATTAGGATTTAATTAAATGGACCTTTGAATATATGTGAGATATATATATTAGGATTTAATTAAATGGACCTTTGAGTATATGTGAGACATATATTAGGACATTTGATTTATATGTGAAACATATATTAGGATTTAATTAAATGGACCTTTGAATATATGTGAGATATATATATTAGGATTTAATTAAATGGACCTTTGAATATATTTGAGATATATATATATATATATATATATATATATATATATATATATTAGGTTTAATTAAATGGACCTTTGATTTATATGTGAAACATATATTAGGATTTAATTAAATGGACCTTTGAATATATTTGAGATATATATATTAGGATTTAATTAAATTTTCTTTTGAATACATGTGAGATATACATATTAGGATTTAATTAAATGGACCTTTGAGTATATGTGAGACATATATTAGGACCTTTGATTTATATGTGAAACATATATTAGGAATTAATTAAATGGACCTTTGAATATATGTGATATATATATATATATATATTTATATATTAGGATTTAATTAAATAGACCTTTGAATATATGTGAGATATATATATATTAGGATTTAATTAAATGGAACTTTGATTTATATGTGAAACATATGTTAGGATTTAATTAAATGGACCTTTGATTTATATGTGATACATATATTAGGGTTTAATTAAATGGACCTTTGATTTATATGTGAAACATATAGTAAGTTTTAATTAAAGGAACCTTTGATTTATATGTGAAACATATATTAGGATTTAATTAAATGGACCTTTGATTTATATGTGAATTGTTCAGATTGTGCATGGATTACATGAATTGGTATTTCTTGGCTCTCCTAGGCTCCTAGGACCTCCATGCCAATTCGATCTCCAATTGGGTAGCAAAATTATCCCTCTCAATGCATGTAAATGGCTATGCGATTCGATAGGGCTTCGCTGCTCAATTGATATGATTCTCTTCTTTTATTATACCTAATTTGAAGGGGGTACTTATAGCATTTGCCAAGGGCTAGGGGTGGCTTCCTCATGAAGCCAATATCAATATTGGGTGGTTGAGCTTGTTGGGTGAAATAATCTAGAAGCTTCCTCGCTCAAATCACTCCAATCGGCAACCAATTGGCCATTGCAACCAATTTTGGTTTGGATGAAGACCAATTCATTTAGAGGCTTGACTATATGTGCCATTTATGAGTAGCTTTGCTAACCATGGGTGTCAACAACGGCTAGAACTGAGTGGTAAAAACCACTGTTATACCTTGGATTTTTCCAAAGGTATTCCATATGGTCTTCTAGCATGTCCCATATGAGTAGTCACCTTGGCATGACGCGTTTTAGGTGTCTATGGTCCCTAGTTGTCAAAAGAGAATATTCTTACATTTAATAATGTAATTCATTTGAAGTCATGATAGCGAATGGGGGTACCTTACCATGTGAGGGTAAATGTAGAAATGCCAAGGTGCAAAGGGGTGAATACACCCTAAAGGTCCACATGTTTACCCTTCTTTTGTGAGGATGTGACATTGTATTGGAAACATAGTGGCTTCATACATTGGGCTTGATATTTTGGGGCTTTTGTGAACTTTGGATAAAATTCACTCAATGGGTAACACAACACTCTTAATAGTATGGTTGTAGTTTCCACACAATTTATCAATTCCCATTGTATGAAGAAACTTTTGAATAAAATATTTCATAGGGTGGTGTCTCAATTGTTTGCAATATAAGATATGACTACCAATAAAATAGTTCAATTTCCTTATTTGTAGGAAATTATCAATAATCATGTATCTATGTTTTTATAACCCCATGGGTTACCACCATGGCACACCCATGATAATGCTATCCAATTCATCCTATGAAGTGTGCTACCCAACATCTACCCTTATAGATACCCATATGTACAAAAGACATAAATTGAAAAAATGTAGAATTTATTAACAAAAGGGACCATATGACCAAGAATCAACCCATATTCATATCCTATACTATTGATCCATAAGAAGGATGGATCTTGTTAGATATGTGTAAACTTTTATTCCATAAAAAAAATATTGTCAAGGATAAATTCCCAAGTTCATTTATTTATGAGTTGTTGGATGAGCTCTGTGGTACTTATTTTTTCCCCAAGTTGGATATTCATTCAAGATATCATCAAATAAGAGTAAGGGAATAATAAATTCTGATGGAAATATTTAGGACTCAAGGAGGCCACTATGAATTCCTTGTCATGCCCTTTAGTCTTACTAGCATGCCTTCAACTTTTTAGAGTCTCATAAATGCAATCTTTTGACTCTTCTTACACAAATTTATTTTGGTATTCTTTGATGATATCCTAATAATAGTAAAATATGGTAAGAACATTTGCAATATTTTTATTAGACCTTGCAACTCTCGAACAATAATAAATTATGTACAAAATAGTCCAAATTTTCTTTTGGAATGTAGGAAGTGAAGTACCTTGACCACATAGTTTCAAGGGATGGATTTAAGGTAGATCCAAATAAAATTGATACAATTCAAGCATGTCCCAAACCACACACTCTTAAGGATATCTAAGTTTTCCTATACCTCACTAGATACTACAATAATTTTTTCTTCTATTATGGCAATATTGCATATCCCTTGAGAACAATGTTGAAGAAAAAATCATTTATATGGTCAAAACTAGTTAAACATGACTTCTTGTACCTCAAATAAGCCATGTTCTCAACTCATGCGCTAGTGATGCTTGATTTTTATAAACCTTTTATGGTGGAAAATGATGCTTCAAGAAGTGGTATTGGTGTTATGATTATGCAAGAAGGATTTTTTTTGGCTTTCATTAGCAAGGCATTGTTAGGTAAAAACCTATGCAAGTCAACCTATGTGAAGAAAATAATGGTAATATTACATGTTGTCAATTATTGGGGGCCTTACCTAATTGGGTGATATTTTTAAATTATGATAGGCCATAATATTTTAAAATACTTTATTTAGCAATGTGTCTCAATGCCAACACAACAAAAATGGGTCACCAAATTTCTTAGGTATGACTATCAAATAATTTATTAAAAAGTCAAGGGCAATATTATTTCTGGTAAATTATCCTACCAACATGAGGACTAGGAATTGTTGTGTTCAATATTAACTCTACTTATTCAATGGATCCATAAACTACATGATAAGGTGACCCAAGACCCTACCTTGCAAGCCTTAATTTTGCAACTCCAACATGATCCTAACTATCAACCAAGATATACATGGGATGGGAAATATCCAAGATATCAATACCATCTTGTTATTCCAACAAATCCATCAATTTTTGAATCTATTTTAGAAGAATTGCATGCTTCCAAAATATAGGATATTCTAGGTTTTGAAATACATAGGAGTAAGCTAAGCACACATTTTCATGGGTAGGCATTAAAATGAATATTCAATATTTTGTGGTAGAATGTGATACTTGTCATTGAATGAAAGGGGAAACTATATGCACACTAGGTACACTACAACCTCTTCCTATTCTATAGATGGCTTGGGCACACATCTCCATGTATTTTATCGATGGGATTCCTAATTCAAGAGGTAAAATTTTCAATATTGTGATTTCAGATCTTATCTCTAAGTATGCTCTTTTTAGTCCTCTGGCCCACCCCTACAAGGATTCCATAGTTACCCAAATATTCCATGATATCATATTTTTCCTTAATGACATTTCCATAATACAATATTTTGTATTGTGATACCACTTCACCAACTATTTTTGCAAGAACTATTCAAGATATAAGGTACACAACTTAAAAAGAGCTCTGCATACCACTCTTAGATGGATGCATAGATAAAAATTGTGAACAAGTGCTTAGAAATATATCTTCATTGCTTTGCATCCGAGAAACAAACTCAATGAATTAAATGGATTCCTTTGGCCGAATGGTGGTATAATATTTTATACCATTCTAAAACCAACAATTACACCATATAAATCATTCTATGGATATTGTCCACCATGCCTCCTCTCATACATTCTATGATGTCCCAAGGTTCAAGTTGTGGATTCTACTCTCAAGGAATGTGTATAAATTCTCAAATATCTCAAGGATATTTTGGTGATGTCACAAAATTATACGTATAAGTTCATCAACACTTCAGAGAGCACAAATTTAATATTATGGATATGGTATTCCTTTGCTTACAATCATACAACAAGTCATCATTTAGACTTTATGGTTGTCAAATGCTAGCTGATAAATTTTATGGACCATATAATATGTTATAGTGGATTGGTCCCATAGCCTATAAGTTCGAATAACCAACCTCCTCCTCCATACATATATTTTTTCATGTCTCTTTCTTGAAGTGATCCATTTATAACTATACATAGATTTAGTATGGATGAAAAAGATTTTGTAATCTTGTAACATGAATGTATTATGAAACAAAGGATGGACACACTCTACAATTGCACTCTTATAGATGTTTTAGTGCAATATTAGGGATTACAACCAATAGAAGTCACCTAGGAACGATGCCTTCAACTTTAAAAATAATTTCTTCATCTCAAGCTTTGAGGATAAATCTTATTGAATGGGGATGGTATGTTAGGAATTTTTGTTGTCATTACACAACTTACCCCAATTTAGGGATCCACTTGAAATTTTGATATTAGTATGAAATTTTTGTTTTCATTAAGTATTTTTATGATTAAGTCTATATCAATCATGGATCTATCACTTGGAAATATTGGAACCTTTGATATATTGTTATTTTTCATTTACACGATTGAATACCAAAACAATCATGCGAAATAAAAAAAAATATATAAATAAATAAATAACAATTTTATATAAAAAATAAAATACATACAACAAAATGAAGCATAGGAGAGCACACTCTATTTTTATATTATGGATTTATGTAACACACTTAGGAGAAAGCACTCCACTTTTACCTTAAGGTTTTAAATAATGCATTTAGTTTTTTTAATTAATATTTTAATGTTTATGTTGGTAGGTTTCTAAAAAATATTGGCCCAATTTTTGAGACCATGTCAACAGGCCGACGGACACAACGCTAGAGCACGGTCAACATAGGTGGCACAATTTTTGAGACAAATCCTTGACCCAACCTAGCCAACCAATGGATGTAGCATCAAAGTGAAATAAATGTGGAGGTAAAAAATTTGAACGGAGGTGCAGTCAACCCAGAGGTGAATACCAAGAGGTCACCCAGTGGCTTAGCTGAGTCACTTGTGATAGTGTGTATTGGCAGTGATAAATATCATTTGGGGTGTTCACACAATGATATGGGACTTTCAAACTTTGTCCATACTCAATCATGCTAATGACAAGCCATCGTGAAGAAACAAAGGCAAAATGCATATAAGGAAGAAATCATGGTACTCTAACTCCTCGCTAGTGTATTACCTTATGAATTGATTGGTTATAATCTAACTAAGTTCGTTATAAAGCACATGATTCCAATGAATTTTGATCCCTTATTTTAGTAAAATAGTAGCACTATTGTCTCCTGTTCATTGATCAACATGGGTGATCAACAAAAAATTCCTCATTTTATTGATTATCACCTCTTTCATAGTTAACTATGTTTGTTTGCACTAGCTGACTTTCCACGTCTCTGAGTGAAATGATGAGAATACCTTTTGTCATGACCCTCCCTAGATGACTCTAAGGCACAAGAAAATAATGTATTAATAAAATATGTGGTGATACTTAGTTTGAACAATTTAACCAACTATGTGATGTTTAGTTGATTTATAAGGGCATGTTATTGCTAACATATTGCCAAGTGTGCAAGATTAGGTACACTCATAAGTAGAACAAGTAGAGTTACCCACCATAGACAAGGGTACCTAAGATTAGGGAAAATTATGATTAAGGTACTTGAAGGTAACATGGATAGATACCTTCATATAGGTATGCATTGACGGAAGGGATAATCATCGATAGTCGATCACCTGGGGCTTTAGTTAATAGCCTAGTAGCTATCGTAAAATATTTGGCTAAGATGGGTGATTGAATTTATGGAAATACTCCCTCTTTGGTTAATTGTATAAATGTGTTTGCTTTCTACTACATCATAACTTGAGTAGTTTGATGATTTATATCCTATATAAGAACCACTGCAAGATGATTATATATGCATAATATTAATTGTCATATTAAAAAATGAAAACAAAGCATCCTCCTTGTGAAAGAGAATAACTTAAGTTATATGCTGAATTTCGATGGTTTTAAATTAATTAATGGAGTTTAGGAAAATAATGATTGGCTCGTTGGAGCTCATTTGTAAACTTAATTTGCAATTAATTAAGGAGTTTTCATTTTAATTAACTAAAAAATAGATATTTTAATTATTAGTGTTTATGATTCATTAGAGATTAATTAAAAGTGATTATTTTAATGATAAGAGAAAATTCGTTAAAAAGTTTTAATTAATTAAGAATAAATTGAAAGAGGATATTTCATTTAAATAAAATAATAATAGATATATTATAAATGTATATTATAAATATCTTATATTATAATATATTATAAATATCTTTATTATTTTAAAATAATATGTCATGATCCCACATTCCTACATGGTGCAACCTAAGGAAAGGCCTATGATGCTTAAACTTTCCAAAGAAGTAAAATATGAGAGGAATGCATAAGGGATAGGGGATGGGCATTGAAGGAAAGGTGGTGGCGCAAGCTTCGAGAGGGTGGTGGATGGACCACAAAGGTGAGGGGATATGTAAGGAAGAGGCAAAATGAAATGAGGGGAAGAAAAAATGCACGGGAAGAACAGAGGAAGCGAGGGAGAAGACAGAGGAAAGGAAGTACACAAGGAGCCAAAAGGGAGGTAACAAAATTTATCGGATGTCTATCTTAGTGAACCCAGAGGTTGGGTTATTCTAAGCTAAGATTTGGTTTTAATTAAATGTGTTTTTAGTGAAGCCATTCTTGCTTGGAAGCGTTGTGGAATGTACCTTCATTTGGAACCACCTTGAGTGGGAGAACTAGGTTGTTTTAGTGAAGCCATTCTTGTCTTGGAAGCATTGTGCATTATACCTTCATTTGGAACCACCTTGAATGGGAGAACCATGTGTTTTAGTGAAGCCATTCTTGCATTGGAAGCGTTGTGTACTATATCTTTGTTTGGAACCATCTTGAGTGGGATAACCGTGTTTTTTTAGTTAAGTAATTCTTGCTTGTAAGTGTTATTCATTGTACCCATGTTTGGAACCACCATGAGTGGGATAACTGGGCTATTTTAGTGAAGTCATTCTTTCCTTAAAAGCATTGTGTGATGTACCTTTGCTTGGAACCACCTTGAGTGGGAAAACCATGTGGTTTAGTGAAGCCATTATTACTTGGAAGCATTGTATGCTATACCTTCATTTGGAACCACATTGAGTGGGAGAACTATGTGTTTCAGTGAAGCCATTCTTGCCTTGGAAGCGTTGTGTGATGTACCTTCATTTGGAACCACCTTGAGTGGGAGAACTATGTGTTTTAGTGAAGCCATTCTTTCTTGGAAGCGCTATACGTTGTACCTATGTTGGAAACTTCAATACTAGTGGAAGAGGTGTGTTTTTGATGAGGTCACTCTATGCTATGTTTGAGTCAAAAATCCCTGGCGCCATGAGAGGGCACCATGTTTAACCAGTTCTGCAAAGAGCGATGTCAAATGCTTTGTTTGCCTTGGAACAACGTTCAACAAGTAAGCGTAGTGTTCGACAAAGGAAAACCCCTAGGTTTTAGGGAGTGCAGGTTGAGAAAACTAGTCAACATCAGTAGAACATCCCTAGTTTTAGTGGACGTTGGGTTCGCCATGGATGTTTGGTGTGCCTTGTTTGGCATTAACACTGTCTGTAGATTTGCTACCAAAAAAGAGCCATAGTTTATGAAAGGTTTTAAATTGTGGTTTTAAATAAAAATAAGGACCTTTGATTTATATATATGACATATAGTAGGTTTAATTAAATGGACCTTTGATTTATATGTGAAACATATATTAGGATTTAATTAAATGGACCTTTGAGTATATGTGAGATATATATTAGGACCTTTGATTTATATGTGAAACATATATTAGGATTTAATTAAATGGACCTTTGAATATATGTGAGATATATATATTAGGATTTAATTAAATGGACCTTTGAGTATATGTGAGACATATATTAGGACATTTGATTTATATGTGAAACATATATTAGGATTTAATTAAATGGACCTTTGAATATATGTGAGATATATATATTAGGATTTAATTAAATGGACCTTTGAATATATTTGAGATATATATATATATATATATATATATATATATATATATATATATATATATATATATATATATATTAGGTTTAATTAAATGGACCTTTGATTTATATGTGAAACATATATTAGGATTTAATTAAATGGACCTTTGAATATATGTGAGATATATATATTAGGATTTAATTAAATTTTCTTTTGAATACATGTGAGATATACATATTAGGATTTAATTAAATGGACCTTTGAGTATATGTGAGACATATATTAGGACCTTTGATTTATATGTGAAACATATATTAGGAATTAATTAAATGGACCTTTGAATATATGTGATATATATATATATATATTTATATATTAGGATTTAATTAAATAGACCTTTGAATATATGTGAGATATATATATATTAGGATTTAATTAAATGGAACTTTGATTTATATGTGAAACATATGTGAGGATTTAATTAAATGGACCTTTGATTGATTTAAAGGAACCTACAAAGACTGGAAGCCCCACCATTAGAGGTGGGCCACCACAGCCATCCTGGGAAGGGGGACCCCCTTGGTCCGAGACTAGGATGGCTAGTCATCCCTATCAAAACCATCCTTGAGCCTGCATTTAATTGCCTTAAAAATGTACATCGAGGTCGATGCCACATTGGCAGTCGAGATTAGAGAATTGATTGCCATGTCCAAGAGAATTCTAAGGAGGAATTTTCACAATTCATCCTTTGAGTCCAATATGATCTTGGTTGTGCCCTTGGGTTCCACTTTCAACTTCTTGAGCCTACTGGATGATATGCTTCCACTAGGAAAATCGGGGCCACTAGGGGTAGACCCACCAGGGGCATTGTTACTACTAGGGGTCTGAGCCGATGCTTGCTACTTTGAGGTGGGCCTACTCTTCTTATGAGGGGGAGAATTGTTGGAATCATTGGGGCTATCCTCCTTAGCCTTGGGCTTGGTGTTGTAAGAGGCTAGAGACCTGAGGGGATTGGAGGAGAGGGGAGGGATAGGCTAGGCAAGGGGCTGGTTGGCAAGAGCATGTCGATATAGAACTGCCATGAGACCTTGGTGAGAGGGGTGCGTGTGGACTTTCTAAACCTTCTCAACATAAATAGTGAGAGAGTAAAGTAGGTACTAGGGGGTGCATAAGAGGATGGCCCCACAGATGTGATTAACAAAATTGATGTGGAAGTTGCACAACTTATGGTCTGGGTCATTGTAGGTCATGAACTGCATGATGGGCATGAGGACCTCATCATAGGGCTTGGGCATTTGCCTTCTATATAGGGTAGTCTTGTCCCATCCATGGTCTGGAAAATGGACGAGCTCCTCCTCCTAGTTTTTCCTATCATGACAGATGTATTTTTCCTTTTCTTCATGGAAAAGCCTAGTGATGTCGAACAAGAACTCCTTGGTCACCTTGAAGTGGATGCCTTTCATGACCACCTCACTGTTGTTCTAGGTATCAAGGAATGCTTGCATTATCTCCTCGTTTGGGCCTACAAACTTGTGGAGGAAAGGGGTAAGGGAACTGGCATACATGAAGAATTTGGTAGAGTCGATAAGGTTGAGGGAGGAGGGCTTGATGTAAGGGGGCTTGGACGAAGACATGGAGGGAATAGAGGCTAGAAGCAATGGGAAAAGGTGGAGGGAACTAGAGCCGACCAAAAAGCATGCTAGCAAGAAGTGGATGAGGGGGAAAGGACTAGAGGGGAGGTGTGCGAATGTGCTCGAGGGGTAAGAAATAGGTGATGGGGAAGCTGAAGGGGCATTGGGTTACCGCATGCATTGGGACTCTATACTGAAGGAGATAGATGGTATGCTCGAAATGTGGATAGGGAATAAAGGTGGTGGGCATAGCAAATCATGGGAGGGGTCCAATGGGAAGTAGGCACCTTGGGACATGAAATATGGGGAGGCATGCTAGGATTGGACCAGGTGGATGGCTTGCATAGGGCACCAGCCTTGACATAAAGAAGCACAAAAAATAAAGGGGCAATGTGGTCGATGTGTTGAGGTGGCAAGTGGTCGAATATGGAACATATGGTGAGGCCAACATGGATGTGGTGGGGCCTATTAGGTTCTAACTTGGCATTTATGTGGCTGTTGTGGATAGGACCAGTAGAATCGATGACCTTGGGAAGCCTTGAGCAAATGTCAATGGTCACCAAAAAACTAGATGTGGTCCTAGGGCTCTAAGTCAACGTGGCTCTACAATCGAGCAAGCTAGTCTTCTATGTTGCCATCATGGTTTAGAGGTTGGTATTGGGACACCATATCCAAAAATCATCGAGAAATCCATCTCGTGAGATACGAAGACCTTATGACAAAATTGTTGAGTTGGACATGTGGTCTACAAGTTTGTTCTCTTATCGATAGACATGGTAGATAGAAAAATGGGGGAGCCTCTGAATTATGGCTTAGGCCTCTTAGATAATATTGAATACATGCCACAACAACTCTCCTTGCTTTGTCACAGTATTGATGATGTTAATGGAGTCACCCTCGATGATCACCCTTCTGGGGGAATCTTGGAGAACACTTAGCTCATGGAGGATCACCGAAGCTTCCACTAAGTTGTTGGTTTGGATGCCCAGGTTCTTCATGTAGGCAAGAATCAAATGTCTTGAGTGGTCACAAATGTCCTCGCTCACACCCGAAGGGCCAGGATTACCTTTAGATGCCCCATGAAAGTTTATCTTGACCCATCGAGGAGGGGAGGGCCACCCATATAGTTGAGGCTCTAGGGGAATGGGAGGGATGGGGGTAGGGGGGAATCATATGAACTTTGAGGGAGCTAAGGATGGTTACCTCACTTTCTTTCTATGAAGGGGAGGTCATGTGAGAATTCTTAGACACAAAGATGAGCACTTTGACTTCCACCGTCCGATGGCCCCAGGACGAGGAGGAAAAGGCTCTGCCATTACACTCGAGCTAGATTTTCCAGAGTAGGTGGGGGAGGCAAAAGGCCCAAAGGGAGTAGAGGGTGGTATGGTAAAATTTATTGGGCCATTGGATAAGGAGGTTAGGGATGGATCTGGGAGGGGCCCACTGGATGGAGAACTAGGCAAGGAGATGCCCTAGGGCCACAAAGGAGAAATGGCATCTAAAGAAGAGATGAGTCACTGACTCCCACTCTGAGAAGCATAGGTAACATGTTTTTGGGATCAGGAATCCCCTCTTTGCTATATTTTTAATGATGAGGATCTTGTTTTGGATGGCAGTCCATATGAAGAAGCTAATATTGGGGATAAATTTTTCAGCCCACACCTACTTGACTGGGAAGTGGGCCTCCTATGGATCTCTTAGGAAGCCATAGGCATATTTGACCAAGAATGAGTCATTGTTGGTGCCTTTCCAAATGCACATGTCCTCACCTACACCTGAAGGTATAATAGCCATGTGTAGAAGGGCCGAGAGGCTTTCATCTTGGAAGGGAAACCAAGGAACTTCGATGGGTCCCCAACCTACTCTGCCCTAACCCTTTATGATATTATCTACCACCTTGGGTCCTTTGGAAACCTCCAAGTGCTACCTCAAAACTAGAAGGTCAAGATCTATTCTCAGGGCCTCGTCCCATAGCCATCTATCATTCTACAAGTCAATCCTAATCCTATCACCGATAATCCACTTGGTCCCTTTTTGGATGAGGTCCTTAGTGAGATTTAGGGATTTCTAGAAGGTAGATCCATCTCAGGTCTGATGGGTACTGAGGAAGGGGTGTTGTTTGAGGTATTTTCTTGTTATGATACTCACCCATTCAACTAGGAAGTTGATGAAAACCTTCCAAGAATGCTTGACCAAAAGGGCTTTGTTCATCAGGGAAACCCAATAAGTGTTGATTCCACCTTCGTCTCTGGGGTGGTAGACTAGGGTCTAAGTGACCAGTGGGATCCTCTTCTTCTCTTTGCTACTAGAACATAAGAAGCACTTTTGGATCTACTTGATGCATGCATTGATCGAGGTTAGAATTTTTACAATAGACATGAAATACACTAGGATGCTTTGGAGGCAGGCATATGTGAGGGTGGCTTTGCCCATATAGGAGAGGATATGACCTTTCTAGGAGGCCAGATTCTTATGGATTCTTTCGACCAGGGTTCTCCATGGGACCTTGGAGGGGAAACCCATGAACAAGGGAAGCCCAAGGTACATGGTGGAGAGGGTGTTAGGAGAGCATCCCAAAATTTGGGCTATCTTAGCCTACCTGGTCGGGGGAGTGTGGATGAAATAAATTTTGCTTTTTTGGAGGTTGATTTTCTACCCTGCTACCTCCTCATATAGGTGAAGCAAAAGTGGCTAGGATGGTGTTGTCCACAAACTAGTGGTGGGACACCGGGGCTAGGCCTAAAGTATGTTTGATGCTAGAGATGAGTCTATTATTGGTTGCACTCGAGATGGTGTGGCCCAAGTCCTCTACTAGGATGATGAACAAGATGGGGGATAAGGGGTCACCCTACTAGAGCCCTCTAGCATTGGGGAAGAAGTCATTCAAGGATCCATTGACCAAGATAGAGAACCATGGGGATGACATGCATCCCTGGATGAGGCCTACCCAAGAGGGATGGAATCCAAAATTTAGTAGGACCTTGCCAATAATCCCAGCTAACCCTGTCAAAGGCTTTTTTTATGTCCAACTTGAGGAGAAAGGTTGGTATTTTGGCTAGGGAATCAAAGAGGAGGACCTCATGGATTATGATGATCCTATATATGATCACTCTTCCCTTGAAAAATCTCCCCTGGGAGGGGGAAATGATGAGGGGGATGATGTATTTGAGCCTATTTACCAGGGATTTGGTAAGGATATTGTAGAGGAAATTACACAGGCTGATAGGGCACAATTCGAATAGGAATTTGATCATCGGGAACTTAGGGATTAGAGCAATGAAAGTGGAATTAATGCCTCTTGGAATGGATTTTTCATTCTAGAGATCATGGATGGCAGCACACACCTCTTGGACGACTAGGTCCTAGAAGGTCTATAAGAAGCAGGGAGGGAAGACATCTAGGCCCGAGGTAGTGTCAACCTTCATGGAAAATAGGGTTGCTTTGATCTCCTCGTCAACGAGAGGGTTGAGAAGCACCTCACTGGACTCCAGGGAGATGGAAGGGGGATGTAATCAAGAAGGGCTATGGACGCTTGGGAGGTAGGATGGGAATTAATGTCGAGAAGCTTCTAATAGAAACTAATTGCCTCTAGTTTATTTTCTTCCTCATCCCTCATCCTTCCATCACTACAAATGAGCTCAGGGATTATTTTGGTGCTTCAATTTCTGAGGGTGAAGGTATGTAAAAATTTGGTATTGGAATCACCTTCTTTGATCCAAAGGGCTCTCGACTTGTACCTCTAAAAGGTCTCCTCTCTGGCCAAAACATTGTGGTAATCAAGTAGAATCATTTGTTCCTCTTCCCTCCATCCAGGATCCACATTTCCCTCCTAGAATCTACCCTGTAGGTCTTCCAACTTTTTCTTCAATATCTCCTTGCACTCGAAGATGTTTCTGAATACCTCCCTGTTCTAGAACTTAAGGTTGTCCTTCGGAGCCCTTAGCTTCTAGTGGAGTTGACAAGTGAGGAGCCCCATGGCGGGAAGGCTCCACCATCTGCCCACTTGTTCCTTGAAGTTGGGGTATTGGAACCACATAGGCTCAAACTAAAAAGGGTGCTTATGGGGAGGATTTCTACCAACTTCAAAGAGGAGGTGGTTGTGATTCGACACTATTCTAGGGAGGGCCATGAGTGTGGCATTGGTAAATAGGGTAATGGCCTCCCTGGATAGGAACACCCTGTCTATCTTGACCTGGATGAGGCTGGACCCTACTCATCTGTTTCTCCAAGTGAACTTGGCACCCTTCAGGTGAACATCCATGAGATCATTAGCATCAGTGAACTTGCCAAAGTCCTTCATACTTTTAGAGTTCAATACTATTCCCCTACATTTGTCTAAGGATAATAGGGGGTTGTTGAAGTTGCCTACTAGGATCGAGGAGAGGTGGGCGAACGCCTCTCTCATGAGGCTGACTTCATTCCATAGGGAGACTATGTCGATCGTGCTATTGGGGGAATAGATGTTAGAGAGAATACAAGTCTTCCCATGCTATAGACTATGGAACATGACATTGATGATTCTAGGAGAGGACAATATCAGTATTTCTTTGATAGTTTATGGGTCCCACAAGTACATCAACCCCCTACAGAGCCAAGGCTTGGGGTAGAGAGGAATTCACCATTGTTCTAGATTGCCTTGGTGACCTTGGAGGAGGATGATTCTTCAAGCTTAGTTTCTTGAAGAAGAAAAATTATGGGTTTGTGGTCTCTACATAACTTGGCTAGGGTGCATCTCATGGGGGCTCCATTGAGCCCTCTTGCGTTCTAGGTGATGATCTTCATCTGAAACCCTTGGGGGTCACTTGCCTCCCTTCCCTTATTGGGCGAGAGGTTTGGAAGTTAGGATTTCTTTTTGCAAGAAGCTAAGGGCATCACCCATGAGGGTTGGCTAAATGCCATTGGTGATATCATCCTCTACTTGTTTATTTCATTTCTCATCGAGCATGGACCAACCTCTTTTCTTCTTACTACCAAATTTTTTTGCAAATTTTTTGCTACAAGTCTTTTTGGGGCTGAACCCTTCATGGGCAGACTGGTATAAGGTTGGACTACCATCATCATCTCCCTCGGATGCTTCTGATCCAACTTCAAAGTAGGCCTGGATAGGGAGGGAAAGGTTTGGGGGGGTAGTGGATCATAAGAAGATGGAGGGTCAGGAAGGAGGGGGACCGTGGGATGAACAAGGAGGCTTTCCAAGGTAGACTCTCAGGTGGGGATATCCTTAACTTGGGGATGGGAGGGGAGGGGCTCGACTGGGGAGGTTGTCTAGGAGAGATGGAGTTTGGGAGGGCTTTCAAGCTAGTAGAGAAATTCCTCAAGACAACACGAAGTTGTAGAAGAAAGCTCTAGGTTGGGGTTAGGGGTGGTGCATACCTGGTGTTGCTTGTTTGTCAAGATGGGGTCCATCTTCTTATTTCATTTATCTACTGGATCGACCCTCTTTCTATGCCACTCTTGGGATGGGTGGTTATAAGGGGGGCACCTGCATTGCGGGGGGCTGCGAAAGGGGAAATTTTCATGAGATGACGTCTTTGAATGAAGATCCTTCGAAGCATGTTGGGGACACTAGTTGGGGATGTGCCCCTACATGTTGTACAGGGTGCAAAAGGATGGTTTATTCTCATAAATAAGGGTTTGGTGCCAAAAGTAAGGCCTCGACGAGATGGTGACCGAGGAATGGAGCTCTGACTCTAGGTTTATAGAAATGCATATCCTAGCATGGACCATGCAGGATCCAACCTTGGTGGCCAAGTCAAAATCCATGATATCCCCTATGGCCTGGGGGATGAGCCTGAGCATGCCCTCCTACCAAATGTGGAAGGGGAGATTAGGCAATCAGACCTAGATCAGGGTAACATTTATTCTCTGAGTGTTTGGGTTAAAATTGGTAGCCCAACACTAGAGAAAGAGGCTTATGCACCCTGGGAACCAGGGCCCACCCATGAGAATCCTACTAGTGTCCTCCTTATTGTTCAAATTTATGAGGAATAACAACTTCTATATGGAAATGATATGCATGTTGCATGAAATTTTCCATTTGGATAAGGCCCACTAGCATATGGTTTCCATGTATGGGAATCTCTCGATGAATTCCCCTACCATGAAGAAAGATGATGCTAATATGAAGGACAAAAGCACATCATCCTTGATCGAGATGTGCATCCCTTCTAAGAAGAGCACCAAGGATGGGACCTAGGGGTGGCTGGAATCATCCGCTAGGATCTACACATATGAGGGTTTGGACTTCTCGATGGTAGACTCCTCAGCTTCTTTGTCAGGGGGCTCTTTATCTAGGTAGGGGCCCCTAGATGCACCCTTGCTACCATCTGGTCCTGGGCCCCCAGATGCCTGTCAGGGCCCGATGCCAAACCCCACCTGGCCTGTGCCCATCCTTGGGCCAGCTGCTACACCAAATCCCACTGTTGCAGACCCCATTGCTCCAGATCCCGCTACAACCCTTGCTCCTACTCCTACTCCTGCTCCTTCTTTCGCCATCCAAAAAATCAAATTCTCTAACACTTTGCTATCAATTTTTCCTTATAATTCAAACCAATTTTTTATAACCTTTGATTTATATGTGCAACATATAGTAGGTTTTAATTAAAGGAACCTTTGATTTATATGAGACATATAATGGGTTTTATTTAAAGGAACCTTTGATTTATATGAAACACATAATGATTTTTATTTAAAGGAACCTTTGGTTTATATGGGATATGTAAATACTAGGTTTTGATTGAAAATGAACCTTTGATCTTAGGGAATGATATGAAAGGTTTATTTAAAGAGAACCCTTGGATTAATGTTGATTATCTTAGGATTTTTTTAATATAAATAAATGTGGATTTATTATTTAATCTGAAGTTATGGGGATTTGGTTTAGGGAATGAAGGAATTATTGTTCTAAAGGTTAAGGGTATGGAAATTTAATGCTTTAGGAAATGAATGAAATGAAATTAAATTAGACAATAATCTAAGTGATAGCATGTTTGGATGACTCTCCAAGGGGATTTGGTGGAGGTGAAAATAAAATTTTCTTTTATGATTTCCATTATGCATTAGATGGTTAGAGACTTAATGAAATATTGTATAGTTGCAATTTGGCATAGTAGATGAATAGATGCATTTAAAGGCATGCCTATCCTGAACCATGAGTATCCTAATCCCCTACTACCATCAAATAACCAAATGTAACTGAGGATAAACAAGTAATCGAATGGAAACAAAGAATAGGTATGGCATATTATGTTCATTTAATTATGTTCCATAGATTAGAATTATGGGAAGATATCCCCAATATAGTTAATGTGATACCTTTGAGTAAGAAAGGCCTATTATGCAAGTAATGTTGAGGTAATCGTTATTGGGTTATTGAAAGTAATTTTACTATATGTTTTTATTTGATTATGTCATGTATTAGATTCTATTTTAGAGTTAACATTGCTTCATTTTCTCTACTATTGTTTGATTGTTTTATGATGTGGTAGCATAGATATATTGTCATTGATTTCTTGATGATAGGGAATCTAGTGTAGAGCTGTAGGGTGAACTCATAGGTAACCTAAGGGAATTGATACCCCCTTAGGGTGAATATAGGAGGACCTAAGGGAATTGAAACCCCCTTAGGGAGATAGAGGACTAAGTAGGAAGAGATTGCATCTGAGTTAAGATAGCTCATCATGGAGATGAGATGGATAGTTTAACTCATGGTACTCATAGCATACCTATACATAAGGATTTGTGTATGGTATGGAGATGTGTGTACACATTTTATGGATAGAGGGTGATAAGTCTAGCTCATCAAGGATGATGAAACAAATGGACTTATCTACAGTAACACAAGCAAAATATTTTGTCATTTAATACAACAAAGGAAAGTAGAATGTGGTGATTGATGCCTTGTCTCATAAATATGATGATGTTATTATTGTCAATACCATGTCTAGTCCTCTTCTACCATGGCTTTCTCCACTTCAAGAAGATCAACTTTATGATTTGGTTACTATATTGATTATTCAAGAAAGGAAGTTAGTATCATCATTGCATTATTGGTTTTCATACACTAATGGAGTGCTTTGCAAAAATAATCACATTTATCTTTCTCAATAATTAACTATTAAGTCATTTTTTTTCCAATAAATGCATGTATCTCCTTTGGCTAGACATTTAAGGTTCTTGAAAATATACTAGAAATGAAGCAATCATTTTCTTGATAAAGACTAAAAATAGATGTTAAGGCATTTATGGCCAAGTGTGAGATGTGTCAACATAACAAAGAAAAATAGTTAAATATCCTAGATTTTTGCAACCATCACTTATCCTAACCATCCATGAGAGTACATATTCATGGATTTTATTGAGGGTCTTTCCAAATTAGAGGGAAAAAAAGTAAACTTTATAGTAATGCATTTCCTTTCCAAGTATGTTCAGTTCTATGCATTACAATAACCCTATTTAGTAGGTAACATGGATAAAGTATTTCTTGATTATATTTTTAAAGTACATGGAATATACAAAATCATTATAAGTCATTGTGAACTTGTCTTTACTAGTAAATTTTGAAAATAAAATTTTATCTTAATGGTATCAAGTTGGGTATGTCCTCTTCATATCACCCTCAAATGGATGGTTAAGAAAATATTGCTAATAAATGTTTGGGTACTTATCTTCATTGTTTTACTCAAGATAAATTATATTACTAGATTAAATGGGTCTTATTAGCTTAATGGTGGTATAATAATTCTTATCATTCATCCCTCAAGATGTCCCCATTTGATGCATTATATGGTCAAAAATATCCATCAATATTAGACTATGTTCCATTATCCTCTAAGGTTACCTAGGTAGATGATTTGTTACAACTATGGCCTGTCCTTCAACTTCTTAAATATTACAACATTCCTATTTAGTATGTAATGGATTTCCTTTCCAAATATGTTAATTTCTATGCATTACAACATTTCTATTTAATAGGTAGCATGGTTAAGATATTTCTTGATTATATTTTTAAAGTAAATGGTATGTCCAAAATCATTCTAAGTGATTATGAACTTGTATTCACTTGTAAATTTTGAAAATAAAATCTTAGTGGTACCAATTTGGTTATTTCCTCTTCTTATAATCCTAAAATGGTTGGTCAAGCAAATATTTTTAATAAATGTTTGGGTACTTATCTTCATTGTTTTGTTCAAGATAAGCAATATCACTAGATTATATGGGTCTCATTAGTTTAATGGTGGTACAATATTTCTTACCATTAATTCCTTAAGATGTCCCTTTTTGAATCATTATGTGTTCAAAAATATATATCAATAGTAGATTATGTTCCAAGATCCAGATCCCCTAAGGTTACCTAGGTAGATGATTTGTTACAACTATGCCTTCTCCTTCAACTTATTAAAGATAATATGAACTAGGATCAAAATTAAATGAATAAATAACACCATTATAAATGATAATTTACCATAGGATATATGGTATTTTTAAGTCTACAACCCTACAAGCAATTATCCTTGAATCCCAAGTCCAATAAAAATTTGGCTTCTCGAGTTTATGGGCCTAATAATGTGGTTTGTCACATCTATGAAGTAGCATATTAGTTGGATATTACACCATATTATTGCATCCATCCTATATTTCATGCATCGTATCTCAAACAACTTATTGCACAAAATAAAAACTCCCAAATAGAGCTTCCATCACTCAATAAAGAAGATTGAATCACTCTCTAACCAAAAGTAGTATTACAATCCAAATTTTATCATATTTGATCTTGACAAATTAAAAAATTCCTCAAGTGGTAGGACCTTCTAGAATAAAATGCTAAATGATATATTGAGATCATTTTATCATATTTTCTATCTTTGAGGACAAATATTTCTAAGGAGGAAGTCATTTAATGACTCCAATATAGCCATGTCAACTATATTTATTTTTATTAATGCAACCTTAGGTTTAGATAGTTGGTGATGATTAAGGTTAATGTTAATTCAATCTATAAATAGGAATATTTGTATGGTATTTACTATAGGAAGACTCTTGCAAACTTTTGTTTGGCTCTAAAGTGTTAGATTTTATTGTTGTTCTCCCATATTGCAAAAAATGGAGATCCCTTATTCACCCTACTTTGTCTCTGGAGGAAAAAAGTTTCCTTAAAATTATCATTGACCTATTAAATATTTATGTTATCAATTTGGACCCTGGTTTTGATTCTTTCTACTAAAATGTAAATCCCTCTAATTCATTTTCGCTTAAATCTACCTTCAACCTAATTGAGAAATCAACCCCCCTTGGCCCCCCCGTAACCTGGTTTGGCACAAAGTTTTGATTCCTAAGTTCAATGTTTTTATTTGGTTGGTGATGTAGAATAAGGTCCTTACACTAGATAACCTTTGAACTAGGGGCCTAATAATTCCTAATCATTTTTATCTATGTGGTGTTAATGAGAAATATTCACTTCACCTTTTCAATATTTTGTAGTTCTCTAGGGAGGTCTCCAATTCATTGTTTGGGTTGTTAAGCATCTTGTGGATCCCACCCTTATCATTTCTAACCTCTTGGCTCAATGGACTTCCCCCTTATCATCCCAATATCTTCGCATGTTGTATCGCTCCAAATTTTTCACATCCTTACCCTCAGGCTATAGGATCCGCACCCGGAAGGGGGATGCAAGAAGGATGGGACAATACCTCGAACTGAGAGGCCCTTTAAAGGTCCCACCTCTCGGGGGAGGGGTATAAGGGTGAATTTTTGACGGATGGTGGGTTCACCAAGAAACTTTTGAGTGGCATTTTCCATGCCTAGGTTGATAGTGAGTTTGATGTGTTCATTTTGTACTTTAATCATTCAACTCCTAGGTTTGGCCAAGATGAATCTAAACTATTCTATATGCCAAAGCTGATTTAGATGAATACAAAAAATAGGAATGAATGCTAAACACAAGGAATATGCTAGCTAAAATGTAACATACCTAATTTCGGATGTTTGATGAATATTCTGAGTCTTGTAGCAGTTTAGATCGTCTCAATTTGTACGTAATCATCTTATATTTCATAGGATCATCTCAAATCGCAGACAGTCATCTAAGATCAGACAAAATCGTCTAAAATTTGATGAATTGGTGAGACAAATTCATCAAAAACCTGCAATCATAGAAACAGGCACAAAATACCGAATATGCAACTACAGAAGCAAAGGAAAATGATAGCAATAACAACAAACATGCCTAAATCATAGATTCAAATAACAAAATAAGGAAAATGCAATAAATTTAATGCTTGTTCTTAACTTTATCATGCGGTTATGCTAAATGAGGTGAACTCCAAGATGCATAAACATAATAATTTAAGACAGTGCAGAAATACAATAGGAGAATGTAAAAAAGCTAAGGAAATGTAAAGTCTAGACTCTGATTGCCCCCAATCTAGACTACAGTTGAGATTGCCTCCTCGACAAGATCGTCCAAAATCGTCCGGGATCGCTTGCGACGATCCGAGCTAGCTTTGACTAAAAAATAGTAGAGTTCTTGCAAGAAAATGCAAAATACCGAATGCAGACAGTAGTGCGAGGATGCTCTAGTGAATAAGGAACTAAATCTACAGGAAAATCCATCATCTAAGGGGTTCAGGGGGTTTAGGGGGATAAACTAAGAAAAATCCTAGTTTATATAAGATTAGGGAGAGGTTAGGAGGTTGGAGATCATCCCAATTTGGGAGATCTCTAATGGGGGAGACTCTAACTATGTAGACACACTTTCTGCCCAGATTAGAGAAGTTGTTGGAACAAAAGCTAAGTATGAAAATTTGGTTTTGGGACAAAATCATCTGGACATTCTGTTCTAGACAAACTCATCAGATCTAGGATGATTTCGTCATATCTGTGACGATATCGTCCAACGGTCAAAACAAATCCTAAAAATGGCACGAAAAAGAAGGGAAGCGGGTAACAGGATGTTTTGGAGCGGTTTTAGGGTTAAAATTTAAATTTTTATCTTTTATCTTTTACTAAGGGTTTAACTGCATCAATTTTAGGGTGCTACATTTTGCCCCCTCTTTAGCGAATTTTCCAAAGAAAATGCGTTAAAGATGAGTTTTTCCCATTTTACGAGAAAGCAAAAATGTACTCAATTTTTTAGACAACGATTCTTGGTCGAATCGTACGACTACTGACTATGGTGCCCCCTCCATGTTTTTACCCAAATCGAACTTTTGAGGTAAAAACGTGGAAAAGAAAAAAATAAAATGTTGTTGGTTTTGAATAAAATTAAGAAAAATAGGGAAAACCCTAATTCATGTTTTTGTTTTTATTATTCATTTTTATTGTTCTAGAGCTCTACAGAGAGAAACAATGGTGGAGACAGCGCACAGAGCGACAGAGGTCCGGCATGGGCTACGGGTAAAGATCTAATCCTAGTAGATTAGGTTTGATTTTACTTTGTGCATTTTTTTGTTTTAAATTTTGACTGTTTGGGGCATTGCAACCATTTTTAGGCCGTCGACGATGTCGGGACGAAATCGTCTCGATTTCGTTGAAATCATCTCTAGATCATCAATTTCATCGGAGGGCGAAATCGATGAACTAGGGGCGATCCCGTTCAACAAGGGGCAATCCCCAAGTTACAAAATTAGAGATGAATTTGTCCTAAAAAGGATGACTTTGCCCAATTTGGGACAATATAATACAATGGTGGACGATATCATCATTTTTACGAAATTTTACTTTGTTAAAATGTGTTGAATTTTATTTTAATGATTGGTTGATTAATGAATTTTATTGTTTTTTTTGCAAAGAGGATTACTAAAGAGCCAAGAATGGAAATACGGTGGGCTGAGAGACGACTTGGATGCTCTCGACCAGGTAGAGCATGACCAACTATCATAGGTCGAGCTACGACATGTGGCAGAGATGCCACAAGTACCGACGGACATAGGGCTTCTGACAACCCTAGTAGAGAGATGGTATCTGAGGTCATCCTACTTCCAGTTACCAATAGGGGGGATGGCTCCCACTCTAGAGGACGTATGGAGGATCATGATGATCCCCATATAGGGATGACTCATGATGCCTATGGCTAATCAGGTCCAGGCTATGATGTGACTAACTAAAGACCCGAGCTTCACCCTGGAGAAGGACGGGGTGAACATCGAGTCTCTTAAGAAGATTCCTGGGGCATCTAGGTTGACTCAAGTTTTGGCAGGAGTGGTATGTGGCTAACTTTTATACCACTAGAGTGGGTACAGATTACCCTGGCTCTTTTCAGATGTGGTCTGAGACATGAGAGACCACGACTACAGATTTGCATGGGGTAGCTTTGTACTATGTCACTTGTATAGATCTTGCATGGGGTCATATATAAGGGAGGTCGATGTCTAGTCTTGACATCGTTGCTATAGGTTTGGTGCTAGGAACACATCATGGTACGGAGGCTGATAGGGCTTCCACTGACAGGGGTTGACTGGGACCTCGGGTTTACTATTGGTGGCTACATAGAGGGTCACAATGGTGGATAGATCTGTCGATGTCACGGAGGTTGCTCTACGACCTCATCCTAGACCATATCACCTGGAGGCCATGGCAAGAGCACCCTAGGTGGGCAGAGGATGGGCAGGAGCTGTCTCGCATCAGGTGAGTCTGCTAGCTGAGGATGGAGTGGGGAGAGGTAGAGCTCAACCACTATGATCGGGTATTATGATAGTTTGGTCTACAGCAGGGGATCCCTTCTCTCAGGGACTACAAGTACTCCTGGACTATTCAGGATAGTACTACACTGAGTGGGGATCTAGATATATAGCGATTCTAGAGTCAATATGTGGATGATGCCCCCATCCAGCCAGTGGATGGTGACAATGCAGGGGTTGTAGATAGCTACGATGCCTGGTACACAAGCATATGCCCTCCTTGGATGACAAGGGCATAGGGTTCAATGCACATGGTTGTGCGATGGATGGGGAGGTGGCACCAGGCTACCATTGAGGTAGCGCAAGGTTGCAGCAAGATAGAGCAGTAGTGGTTGCCATAGGAGAGACGTCAACGAATGGGTTAGGCTCCACAAAGGCTGTGAGAGATAGGGCGAAGGGAGGAGAGACTCCCTTCATAGCAGGGGGAGATACCACCATCATTTGATAAGGGCAAGTGTGTCGATGTAGGGGATAGTAGTGAGACGATGGCTCTCTAGGCTGAGGTTGCCCACCTCTGATCTTAGATGTAGTCACTGCAGGACGAGGCTACTCAGCTTAGGGATCAGGTACAGACACTGTAAGATGAGACTACATGGCTTAGGGCATGAAGTGGAGGGGTGAGCAGGGATGAGCTAGTGTGGTCTATGATGCATACCACATTCTATTAGGGGGTATACTTTCATTTGGCTCCAAAGGGTCAAAGGGTACCACTGCCAGCCAGCATTGCAAAACCAATCTAGATGGGATCGATGAGGACATCCTCACAATCGACAATGAGGACCCGAGGCATAGCACAGACTACTATGGAACCATCCTCCTCCACGTTAGGGAAGGGGAGGCAATGATGCTGAGAGCTTGAGGGCTTATCGAGACTAGCTGGCTATAGACTACACAGAGATTGTATAGATTCATGAGAGGATTGAGTATGCTAGGGTATAGATTATGGCATACCAATCCAGTTTTGATATGATGTACATAATTTGATATATATATATATGGTCTTATTTTTGATGATATGACTTGTGTATATGTTGTATGATGCTTTAATTTGTGATTGAATGTTCATATAATTATGTCATTTGGAAATATTATAATTTGATGTCATGCTGTAAAGTTTTAAATAAAATAATCTGATGTAAATAAATTGGTTGTTTTGGTGTAATTTGAAAAAATAAAAGGGACCTCTAACAATAATTTCAAAGGACATTGTCATTGTTATAGACCATTTCATGGAGTCACCACTCACTCGGTCGTCAAGCTAATCCCAATATAGAAATATTGCTAAAAGTAAAAGAATGCTTAAGAGACTGTCTTAAGACTTTGTGGTGTGATGATGAAAATGATGATGGTTTGATGATTTGTTTTCAAATTTTCATAAAAATAGTATGCATGAGATACTAAAAGAAATATGATTTTTCTAGGCATAAATTCCTAAGTGTGATAAAATTTTGAACAATTCCTTAGAAATTATACCATGGTTGCAAGATTGAATGTTGACATAATGACATGAAATAGAATAAGTGTTCGTTCGTTTGTAAAGCACAATTGTGTAACATAATGATGCAAGTCATATGAATTTGTTTTTAAAATAAATAGAAAATAAAATTAGAACAATGGTTTGCGCTAGGCATAGAATTATAAGTATAGACTTATACCATCATCGCAAAATCCAAAGAGAATTTGATACTTTGGTTTTATTGTATGATTGATTTTTGATTTTTGATAAGCAAAAAATAATAATATAAACTTGACTTTATTTCGCTAGATTTTGTAAGAGGTTGTGTAAAATAATTTTGGATTTTTGAAAACAATGTATGTAATTGTGAGTATACTAAACAAATGTTCTGAAAATAAGAATAAAATTTATTCCAAAAGAGTTGCAGAAATATTTTAAATTATCTCAAAGAAAAATGTAGATTTATAAGGGACCCTCATGTGCATATGTGAGTTCATTGTCGATCTTTATTTATCATAATGATACAAAATCTCTCAAATACAAATGTGTGTGTGATTGTATTGTTCATTCACCAATTTTAAGCAAGATAATTTGATACAAGTAATTTGACTTAACCAAATGAATGTTCGTTGACCATGATTTATATGCATGTAACCATACCAGACTACTATGTAATTCGGGTTATCAAGAGCTAGCTAATCCATAATCCGACATAGGTCTGTACAAAATAAGGTCGCTAATGTGATAGACATATCACCACGCTAGGAATTACCCAAGGCCAAGCGGGTTGGGCACAAACCACCTGTTATGGGGCTTACCTCACAGTTTTTGAATAATTGAGAATTCCAAGGATTCAATCTCATTCACCCTTCTTTTATTTTCAAGGGGTAGGGAAAGAGATTTTATTGCTTTTTGCTTTTTCTTTTCACTTCTTTTTTTTTTTGTATTTTTTTTGTATTTTTTCTTGGAATTGAGATAATGCTGAAATATTGCTTGTATTTTTGTATTGTTTTTTTTTTTTTTGTATTGTTTTTGTTTTTCTATTTTCTTTGACTTTTCTTTTTCTTCTTATGCTAGGGATACTTGCTCGAATTGGATGTAGAGCAAGGTATTTTTATTCTAGGTAGGGGTGAACTTGTCCTTTTGTCAATTCTCAAAGATTCTAGACCATGTGCATGATAGGATAGCAAGGAAAACTTTTCGCTCAGGAAACCACTTTTACTATGTAGCATCATATTGAATTCGCAATGAAATCATTTTAATGTGAAAATATATACTTGGTTCAAGTAAATAACAAGATCAGTTCTCTATGCTCAAAACTTTATTTAATGCCAATGTGGACTTTGATATAAGAGAGATTAATAATCATACCAAATAAAATCAAGATATTTATTCATGTGAGTGTGAAAGTGCGGGATTCCAAATAAATGCTAATTTATCCACAATAATTGAAAATATAATGACAACACTTCAAGAATTGATAGGTATGAAAATAAAATATGTTTTTGAAGATTTTGATGTTTTTGTATTTTGATTTTAAGTTATGAATTGAAAGAAATATAATGTGATTGTTTTTGAAATGTTTTATATAAGTGACTAAAAGGAATAATATGCAAAACAAATATATACAATTATGAAATGACCAAATTTTATGCATAGTAGCATTTGAGATGCATAATGTTCATAGGTTCTTTAAGTTCTTTACCATCTAAGGTAGATAATTTGTATGCTCCCGATCCAAATTTAGCAGTGATGACATATGGTCCAAGCCAGTTGGGCTCAAATTTACCTTTAAGGTCTTTAGTTGCATTAGTATTTTTTTATTTTCTTTTAAAACAAGGTCGCCGATCTCAAAGGATCGATGATGAACTTTCTTGAGATATGCTCTCTTAAGCTTGTTTTGGTAGGCACGAAGATGCTCCAAAGCATTGATGCACTTTTCATCTAAGAGTTCCAGCTGACTAAATCTGCCAGCATGATATTCATCCCCTACTTAAGTATCTTGAAGTAGTAGAGCTAAAGAAGGAACTTATAATTCAAAGGGAAAAATGGCTTCAACACCATAAACCAAAACAAAATGGGAAGTTCATGTGGGAGTAATAACGCTAGTTCGATAAGCCCACAAAGCAAGATATAATTGGATGTGCCAATCCTGACTAGATTTATTGACCTATCTTTTCAAAATTTTGATTAATGTTTTATTAGATGCTTCTGCTTGGCCATTACCTTGAGGATAATAGGGAGTGGACCAACGATGTTGAATTTTATATTTTTGACATAATTTTTTGACATATTTATTTTTGAAACAAGTTCCATTATCTGAGATGAGATTTGCAGGAATTCCGAACCTACAAATAATTTGATTAAATATAAATTTGGAAACTTGAGTTCCAGTGCAAGAATCTAATGGCATAGCTTCAACCCACTTCGTGAAATACTCAGTGGAGGTTATAATGAATTTGTGTCCATCGGATGACATAGGGTTGATTTTTCCAATGATGTCTAAGCCCCATTTTTAAAAGGGCCAAGGAGATGAAATAGCCTGTAGTTCTTGTGCAGGCGCATGGACAAGGTCAACGTGTTTTTGGCACTTGTCGCAATGATGCACATAATCATGTGCATAATTCTCCATGGTATGCCAAAAATATCCTATCCTAAGGAGTTTCTTAGCAATGGCGCTACCACTAAAATTTCCCCCACAAGATCCATTGTGGACTTCATTCAAAGCTGATCTAGATTTTGCTAGATTCAAACATCTCAGTAAGATGCCTTCAAAAGATCTCCTATACAAGGTATTACCAATAATCATGAAGCGACTTGCTCGTCTACGTAATAACCTACGCTGGTTACTATGACAACCTTCAGGGAAGGTTCCTTTCTACAAAAAATTAAATATATCAGTGTACCATGGTTCAGGAGTAGTTTCATTGATGAGAAACACATCCAAAGGTTCTAAGCATGATTTGCTTGAAGTGGGTTCCTCGAGTCGATGAATAATGATGGTAGCATATTCATCGTCTAACTCCAAGGGTAAAAGAGATGCAGCTACAACCATAGCGTCAGCCGCACGATTACTAGTTCGAGGAATAGCTTCCAAAGTAACTTGATCAAATAAATATAATAATTGCAAAACATATGTTTTATATGGGCATAATTTATCATCTTTGGTCTGATAAACATCATTGATTTTATTTATGACAAGTTGAGAATATCGAAAACTAATAAATTTTTAATTTTTAGGGCCAAAGTAGCTCATAATCCAAGGATAAGAGCTTCATATTCAGTAGTGTTATTGGTGCAAGAAAATGTTAATTTAAAGGACAGAGGTATAAGATGTTTTTATAGAGATATTAAAATAATACCCTTACCAGCCCCACTCATGCATCGGGCTCCATCAAAGTATAGGGACCATTGCTCTTGATGGTCTACCTCTAGTTTAAGGCATTCATCGAGAAACTCAATGATGAGGGGATGGGTAGACTCTAAGGGTGCAACAACTAGTTGATCTGCTATGATTTGACCCTTAACATACTTTTGTCCTATAAACGTGAGTTCAAATTTGCTTAGCGTAAGAACCCACTTGGCTGTGCGACCAGATAAATACGATCGACTCATGAGATATCACAAAGGGTCAAATTTGGCAATAACATACGTTTTCTGACTGAGCATATAATGTCATAGTTTTTGTGTAGAAAATACAACTGCTAGACATAATTTCTCTAATATTATATAGTGAGTTTCATAACTGATTAAGATCCTGCTAATGTAATAATTAGCACGTTCTTTCTTCTCATCGTCAAGCTGAGCTAACATAGCTCCTAAGGCAAAATCGAAAGAAAAAATGTACAAAATAAACGAATGATCAGATATAGGTGGTGAAAGCACCGATGGTTGGAGGAGATATTGTTTAAGGAGTTCAAATGCTTCATAGCATTCTTTTTCCCAATGAAAAGAGACATCTTTCTTAAGAAGCTTAAGAAAGGGTCTAGTTTTGTCTGCCAACTTATCAATGAAGCGGCGAATAGCCTAAAGCTTACCTTGTAAAATTCATAATTTAGATATATTTGTGGGTGCGAGTATATGTGTGATAGCCGCAATCTTGAGAGGGTCAAATTCAATGCCACATAAAGAAACTATAACCCCTAATAATTTACCAGACTTAACTCCGAATAGTCATTTGGATGGATTTAGTCGGATAAGATATTCCCTTAAACAATCAAATACTTTTCTCAATTCATTTAAATGATCGTCTTGTTTGATGGAACGAGCTATAATATCATCTACATAATCATGTAGAATATCATGCATCATATCATGAAAGATATAAGTCATGGCTCGTTGATATGTTGCACTGACATTCTTTAAACTGAATGGCATCACTTTCCAACAAAATGTTCCCCAAGGGGTGATAAATTTTGTCTTAGCCTAATCTTCAGGAGCTATCCTGATCTGATTATAACCAGAGAATCCATCCATTAAGGATATCATTCCACTCCCAGTAGTAAAATCAATGATTTGATCCATGTTGGGAAGAGGAAAATCATCTTTAGGGCATGCAACATTAATATCTTTGAATTTTGTACAAAACCTAACTTTAGTGGCTTCTTTCTTAGTTATTGGAACTACATTTGAGATCCATTCAGCATAATCAATGGCTTGTATAAAAATAACCTTCAATAGTTTTTCTAGTTCTCCTTTGACTAGTAAGGCCACTTTAGGATGCATTTTTTGAAGTTTTTGTTTAACAGGTTTAGCATCTGGATGGACTACTAGATGATGCATAACTACAGAAGGGTCCAAACCTGGCATGTCTTCATATTTCCAAGCAAAGACATCTTCATAGTCTTTAAGAAATGAAATGTATTTATCTTATTTTTCTTGACTTAATTCTGATCCAATATTGATTATGTGAGGGTTGTGTTCGGTTCCAATGTTAATTTTTATAACGTTTTCAACTTCCATATGTAAATATCTCTCAAAATTAGGTGGGGCGTGTGAAACACCCAATTCTTGTAATTCTTCCAAGGTTAGCTTGGATAATTCGTCTTGAGGAGTCGTATCTTCAAGCTGGGCTATACTAGTATAGAGCCATCAAAATAAAATTTGTTATGTAACAATTCATCAACGGAGACATCATGGAAGATATCCCCTTCCAAATCATCATTGGATTCAACAATCATCTCAAGGTAGGCGATGGATAGCATATTACAGGTAAAGGAATTATTCTTTGAACGCAAAGAATCTTGTTTATCCAGATAATCTTGGTAACATGTAATATGGTCCTCCTCCTCAAATGGGAAGGGTTGACCTTTACTAGAAAATAGGCCCACACCACAGTGGGTAGGCCACGGTTCTACCTCAAAAGGTTCTTTCATACCATTTTGGGAAGGTCCAAAACCTTTCCCTTTATATCCCAATTTAAGCATTATGGGTTTAGCTTTAATATACTCATTAGAAAAATAGCATCTAGCATATCCATCACAATGTGTCTTGATGTTTCTAGATATTCTTCCCCAGTCATATCCCTTATACATAAAAGCACAACTCTCGACTTGGTAGATACTTCCCATAGGCTGTGGGAGGCCCAAGGTACGAGGAGAGGGTGGCAATTTATTTAAAATAAGGGAATATTGCATAGCAGTGTTGGTTCCTTTTGATATAAAAATTTTAAATAAATCGGGTAAGAGCTCATCAGTAAGAGCGTAATAGGTAGAAGGATAATTTCCTATATTTTTGGATGCAGAAATCATGTCTTTGATAGGTGTAAACGTTGTAGAGATGTCAATGGAAGGGTCTAAAGGTATGGAAGTTATAGGAGTAAAACAAGAAGAATTGGTTGTGGGTTTAGGATCCTTTTGAGATCCTAATGTGGTTTTTTCAGAATATGGTTGAGCTATATGTAGAGGTTTAGTTTATGGGGGAAAAGTAGATGATGTTATGGGTGAGTGTTTCACACATTTAGACAATTGATGAGAATTAGGATGTGTGGATGATAGAGCAGGGTAAAATTGAACTCCAACAGGTTCTATCAAAGCACACATATCAAAGGGTCTAGGATCACCATGAATGGTAACCAACTAATTTTTAAATTCGAATTTAACACACTAATGTAAAGTGGATGGAACCACTCGCATCGTGTTGATCCAAGGGCGACCCAAAAGTATATTGTATGATGCAAGGCAATGTATAATAAACACGGTCATGTCTAAGGTTCTAGGACCAACTTGCAATGGAATAGTAATAACTCCACACGTTTCTTGTGTTTCGTCATTAAAAGCTTTTATGATCATATCAGTTCTTTTCATTTCGTCACTTCTAAACCCAAATATTTGGTAGAAGTCAAAAGTGCATATGTTTAAATATGAACCATTATCAATCAAGACTTATTTAACAGCTACATCCCCAATTAGGGCAGTAATATATAAGGGGTTATCCTTATGTAAACTATGTTGTGGTATATCTCTATCCCGGAAGTCAATACAATTGACTTCTCGAGTTATGATAGTATTGGACATGGCTTCAGGTTGAATATTTTGAGGTACCATCATTTGGCTTAATGTGAGCATTAATTCATCCCTATGGGTAGGAGAAGATCTTAAAAGGTCTAAAAGGGAAATTCTAGCTGTAGTATTTGATAATTGTTCCTTAATATTATAAGGAGGCTTAGGTTGAACATTATTCCCTTTATTGGGATTTTTCAAAACAAATGGAGCTGATCCATCATTCTGAGTTTGTTCCTGTTGAGAGTTTTGAGCCTGTTGTCTAGTAACGGCTCCAATGGTTCCTACAATATTATTTTGTGGGTGATGAATAGGTCTTGGTCTAGCGTTTATGGCTTGTTCATTATAAATTAATTGGTGAGAAGATGGTCTAGTAGTGACTCTTCTAGGAAATGGTTCTTCTGGAACCATAGAACTTGTGATAGGTTGAACAGGATCTGATTCATCTTCAGAACTATTCGATTGATTTGAGGTGATTTCCATGTCACTTTTAGTCTCATATTCGGTATCACTAAGATCAAGTGTCTAAATATTATGTAGAGGTCTGGTCGTAACTATGGATAAATTTGTGTCAAATACTTCCACATCATGAGTAGGTGAGTGTGCACTAATAGTTCCTACATATCGGGTAGGAGAGGGAACATTATGATGCTCAATTTGATTAGCCACCTCTTTACCATGCTTTGGTAACGGATGTTGAAATATGTCCAATGATTGATTGGCATTTTGATTCTGATTTTGGGGGATGTTTTTTTGAGTGTTATTAGGAGGATTTTTTTTAGGTTGAAAGGCTTGCACCTCCATCTCATTGTTATCAATCAGGTATTGTATTTTATGTTTTAATATTTTACAAGAATTGGTAGCGTGTCCAGGTCCTCTATGGAAATCACAATGTAAATCAGCTCTGTATCTGGGTATATTTGGATCAGGTTCTTGGATAGTTGGTAATTGGATCAATCCTCGTACTAGTAATTGTGGGAGAATGGTTGATAAAAGGTTGATTTAACCTAGTAAATTCTCGGGGTGGTTTATCATGAGGTTTCAATATAAACTTCTCTGTTGTTTTTGCAGCATTAACATTAGCAATGTTTTTGCTATCAGTGACTCTTTTTATATTGATTTCTGGATGTTTTCTCATCATCTTTCTTTTTGAGCTAACCTCTCCTAATGAGAGCATCTTCCACTCTTCGGTCCAAGTCTATAGCTTGATCGAAGGTGGTCAAGGTAGCAGTTGATAATTCATAGGATAGTTGTTCTTGTAAATTATTGATAAAAATATCCAACATTTCTCGATAAGGTAACACAAAGTGTAATTTTCCTATCAACTACCTCCATCGAGTTAAGAAGTCAGCAAAACACTCATCTTTGTCTTGTTTTAGGTTGTACAAATATTTAATGGTTACATGCATTTCGATATAGGTGCTAAATTGATGCACAAAAGACTCAGTGGTCTCTTCAAAATTTCTCAAAGAATGAGTGGGTAGTTGATAATACCATTCCAATGCCATTCCCCCTAAACTTTTTGGGAACATTTTTAGTAATAACAAGTCATCATGTGATATATCATGACATGCTATCCTAAACATACGAAGATGCTCTATGGGATCCTCAGTTCCTTTATATATAGGTAGGACATGCATGGGAAAGTTTTTAGGATATGGTTGTGCTACAACTATAGGATCTAGAGGCTGACTACACATCTCTCGATAATTGTACGAGGGATGGTAAGGATCTATCTGGTCCATGCGAGAGACTAACTGTTTCACCATGGCTTCCATATTACCAGTTTATCCACCCTATTGGTTTAGTGGTACATGATTATGGGATTTGTGAGCGTAGGAAGGCGGTACAGAAGGATTAGATGCTATATTGCTATTATGTAAATGGTTGGTAGGAAGAGTATTATGAAGAAGATTTGTTGTAGCATTATGTTGTATCCTAGATTGTTGGAAATTGATATTTGGTTTTTTTTTAGGCTTTTATTGATTTGAGGTATATTGATCAATAGCTTGGCAAAATAGAGCAGTGAATGAAGGTTTCTTTTGTATGGGAATAACCCTAGGCTTGGTAACAGGTACTCTAGGTGGTTGGGTAACCTATTGTTATTGCATGTTCTAGATCATAGCGGCCATATCCAAATTGGATGGTCCAGCTTGATCACTTTCTTGATCAAAGAAGGACAAAGGATTAGTGCGTGTGTTATATATGTCTTCTAGGGTTGCTTAAGTGTCACTAATTTTATCTTTGTCCATATGAACTGCTCTATTAAGAGTGCCAATATTATTATTGAGGAACTTCCAGAAGTGTTCCATGTTCTCAAAAGTAACAGCTCCTTTTGGAGATATTTTAGGGGATGAGGATCCTTCCTCTCTATCATTTTCTTTTTGTTCATTTGCATCCAAAAATTATTCTTCTTGTTGGTTTAAGGTTCCTTCTTCCTGAATTGGGTCTTCAGGAAGGACATCTGGGTCATTTTCTATTTTCCTTAACCAATCTTCTTCTACTTCAATTTATTTTCCATTCCTGAGTCTAGTCATTATGTCTAAATTTAGATTTTAGCAAATATATATTAATATATTTGCAACAAATTTGGGAGGTATAAATTTTAATTATATACCTACTATAATTCTTAAAAGAAAATGTTTTGATTTTTTTGTTATGATTTTTTTTTGTTTTTATTTTATTTTTTGTTTTATGCTTATAAAGACAACAAACAACACACTAAATACAAGAAATAACAATAATAAGAGAATAGCTTAGTTTTCTATAAATAGTTTATGAATGTCATTGATAGGATCAAGTTCATCAGGAGTCATAAAATGCTCCTCTTCAAATTGAAAATGGTTTTTCAAGAACTTGATAAAGTGTGCTATAGTGATATTATCTGTTTCAGATTTTGTCTTGTAAAAATAGATCTCATGGCAATACTCTCAATATAACACAGCTCTAGGAACTCTATTCCATCTCTGTCTATTTATAAGAACGACCTCTTGGTCCTCTATACGAGATAGAAATTTATGTACTACACCTGCATTATCAAGGTATTCCTCAAAGGTATACAATTCAAAAGACACAAGGGATCTTTTATCTGCTAACCACCTATGGCAAGCTCTCTGAAGTTCATGATATAAGGTCACTTGATCAGGATCCAGGATTCTATCTAGGACAAACCTCTTAATTTGCCTAAGTTTAGTTGATCTAGAATTAATGATATTCAATCTCCTATTAAGCTCGTCCCATAAAGGTGGGACTCTATATGTTGGAGCTACTCTAAGTAAAGAATTAATATCTATAGCTGCTAATTGATTCTCAACATTAATGGTGAAAGCTCATTTTTTATTATAGTCTACCATCTAAATATGATATGCAATCTTTGATTCTAAATGCATTTATGTTTTGTTTTTTTTCTAGATTATTTTCAATAGGTTTTTAGTTTTTCACGTTGGGTTCACCAAAATGTATCGCTCCAAATTTTTCACATCCTTACCCTCAGGCTATAGGATCCGCGCCCAGAAGGGGGATGCGAGAAGTATGGGACAATACCTCATACTAAGAGGCCCTTTGAAGGTCCCGCCTCTCAGGGGAGGGGTATAAGGGTGAATTTTCGACGGATGGTGGGTTCACCAGGAAACTTTTAAGTGGCAGTTTCCACGCCTAGGTTGATAGTGAGTTTGATGTGTTCATTTTGCACTTTAATCATTCAACTCCTAGGTTTGGCCAAGATGAATCTAAACTATTCTATATGTCAATGTTGATTTAGATGAATACAGAAAATAGGAATGAATGCTAAACACAGGGAATATGCTAGCTAAAACGTAACATACCTGATTTCGGATGTTTGATGAATATTTTGAGTCTTGTAGCAGTTCAAATCGTCTCAATTCGTACGTAATTGTCTTATATTTCATAGGATCATCTCAAATCATAGACAGACATCTAAGATCAGACATAATCATCTGAAATCTAACGAATTTGTGAGATGAATTCATCAGAAACCTGCAATCACAAAAATAGGCACAAAATATAAAATATGCAACTACATAAGCAAAGGAAAATGATAGCAATAATAGAAAACATGCCTAAATCATAGATTCAAATAACAAAATAAGGAAAATGCAGTAAATTTAATGCTTGTTCTTAAATTTATCATGCGATTATGATAAATGAGGTGAAATCCAAGATGCATAAACATAATAATTTAAGACAGTGCAGAAATACAATAGGAGAATGCAGAAAAGCTAAGGAAATGCAAACTCTAGACTCTGATTGCCCCCAATCTGGACTATAGTCAGGATCGCCTCCAATCGTACGAGATCATCTACACTCCTTGACAAGATCGTCCGAAATCATCCAAGATCGCTTGAGACGATCCGAGCTAGCTTCGACTGAAAAATAGTAGAGTTCCTATAAGAAAATGCAAAATACCAAATGCAGATAGTAGTGCGAGGATGCTCTAGTGAATAAGGAACTAAATTTGCAGGGAAATCAGTCAACCAGGAGATTCAAATGGGGTTCAGGGGGATAACCTAAGAAAAATCCAATTTATATAGGATTAGGGAGAGGTTAGGAGGTTGGAGATCATCCCAATTTGGGAGATCTCCAACGGGGGAGACTCTAACTGCGTAGACATGCTTTTTGCCTAGATTAGAGAAGCTATTGGAACATAAGCTAAGTATGAAAATTCAATTTTGGGACAAAATCATTTGGACGTTCTATTCCAGATGAATTCATCAAATCTGGGATGATTTCGTCATATCTGCGATGATATTGTCCAACGGTCAAAACAAAACCTAAAAATGGTGCGAAAAATAAGGGAAGTGGGTAACAAGCGGTTTTGGGGCAGTTTTAGGGTTAAAATTTAAATTTTTATCTTTTATCTTTTACTAAGGGTTTAACTGCGCAAATTTTAGGGTGCTACACATGTTCTAAGTTTTTTTCCTAGTCCATCTTTTTTGAGAAATCTATAAGGAAGAAAATAAGCAAGCTTTTAATAATATATCTAATTTATCTAATTTTATTTTCTCCAGGAGTATTGTTGCTACTGTTTAAAATGTTACCTTGTTCTACCCAAAAGCTAAAACCAAAGACTTAGAGCTATATTTGGAAATGTTTTTAGGATTCCAACCTTTTTTTGAGCTAGCTTTACCTATTGTGGCTAAGCCAAGATTGATAACTATTTGAAATCTTCCACCTATTCACTATATTAAGTTAAAATTTGATGGTACCTCAAAAGGCAATCCTAGTAGATCTAGTATGGAGGGAATCCTTAGGAAACACGTGGTTGAAATACTTCTAGTCTATGCTAAAATTTTAGGCATTAACACTAGCTAATTCATAGAAATTAGGGCCCTTTACCAGGGCATCCAACTGGAAATCTCATTAGGGAATCCAAAATTCATCTTATAAGGGAACTCCCTCAACACCATTAATAACATGAAAGGGTGACCCACTGGTAATATCTCTATGGTAAATATGATACTTGAAGCTCAAAGATATGCTCTTCTCTACGAGGATGTCATTTATCATCATACCTTTTGAGAAGATAATAAATCTACTGACTTCATGGAAAATCTAGGTGTGGACCAATTTGAATTTCACATCTAGTGAGAAAAAATTCCTTAGGGCTTGAGAAGTTTGGAGGAAGCCATACCCATTATTAGGGAAGTGGAACAAGGATAAATTTTGTTTTGGATGATCTGTTTTCCAAGTGCCCCCTTGTTTTTATTTTAGGACCTCAATGTTAAATCTGTAAAAATTTATTTTCAACCTTCTAAGGGTGTCTATATCATGTGTTGAAGCTATAAAAGCTATAATTAATGGAGACCAACCTAACTTACCTATCAAGTTGGTCAATTACAATATAGATAACAAATCTAATTAAGGCATGTTTACTCTTTGAGGTCTTTTTATAGCGACCCCGAGGAAGCGGCGCACCATCCCCGCTACTCTACTTGTGATTTAATTGAATATTTTAATGTTAAACATGCATTTAAATGAAAGGCATAAAGAAGATATAACCAGAATGCGAAGAAATAAATGAATGAATGCTTTTGTATTGATATTTCCAAGATCCGGTTACATATAAATCCCTCTAAGGGATACCCTTCGTTTGATACATGATTTTACACAAGGAGGGTAGCAGATGTATAAAATATCCCCTTGCAAGGGGTGATGCACTTTTATAGGCTTCTCGATGATGCACACAAAACTGTATGAGGGCTTACAGATGCCTCCTTCTCCAGGCCTGATTCCTAGAGGGATCCTCTTGCTTTCGTATGTTGTAGATTTGTCCGATGAACCTATGGCCCTGTAAGCAATGAAACAACAACACACGCTTAGATGTCCGAGATTGCCTCCCTGGATGAGGTTGTTAGCAATGAATATACTTAATGAAAGCAAATGCAATGAAACTAGTGCTATGAATGCAAATGAATGAAGCGGTTCTATGCTAATGATGAATAAAATAGAATGAAATAATATAATGTCAAAACCCTAAACTAGGCCTATGGGCCACTGTCCAAGACAACGACCGCTAAAGGGAAACTTGTCTCCTTTGCTCCAAGGCTATGGATCAAAGCTTGTATCCGATGTTGAAATGGTGGTCACTTTGCTCGATGTGTTGAATATCTTGTATGTGGTAAACCCTCAATTGGCTAGCACTCCATTGCTCCTCAAAGGTGCTCCAATTTGCTCTCCAATTTGATAGGGCTTCGCCACAAGAAAAGCTCCTTTAGGTCTCAAAGCTCTCCTCAAAGTCTCTGAAGTGATTTCTCTCTCAAAATTTGATTTTTATGATTATGATCATGACATGTCTGTGTCTCTTTGGTGCCTCTAGGCTTGCACCTTTTAAAGTGTGTGAAACCCTAGGTCTATGTTCAAACCCTAGGATTGAATCCCTCATGCGTACTGGATGTTAGCATGAGAAGTTTTTGTCTTTTCTATGTTTAAAGGCCAGTTAACTGAAGTCTAAATTTGGACTCAAGTCTCCCATGTGAACTGGTCATGAGGGGGAATGCAAAGTTACCCCCGCTCACCTTTATTGCATGTAGACTACCACTTCCACCCGTGATTGGGCCTATTTGTTGGCAAATTGCTTTTATGGCTTAGCCATTGTCGTCTACAGTGACTAATATTTGGCCATTGTCATCTATAGTGACTAAGGTTTGGCCACTCTGAGCTTGAGCGGCCAGGATTCTATCCGCTTTGGTCCATAGCGACTAAGCTTGGATGGGCTAAGACTACCCTAGATGAGTGGTGAGAACCACTTTTGATACTTGGAAAGCCCAAGGTTTAGTCATATGGTCTATGAATGTGCCTATGTGAGTAGTTCTCCTAAACATGACATGTTTTAGGTGTCTACATATGACCCTTTTTGTGATGCGCTATGTGGAAAACACAATGCTGAGCAAAAATATAGACTGATATGTTTGCAGGGTGTATGATGATCATTGGTCTGATCAATGTTGGATGGCCCAATCATGCAAGATGGCGCACATCCTTTGAATCATTGCTTCAATGTTTGGAAGGCTTAACTTAGCACAGGGCTTGCACATATTCAATTGCACTCATTCCTCAAACACAATCGGGTAGCTTATGTTGCTACAATCAGATCCGATCGAAGGAGAGCTACAAATTGAAGATGTCATATTTTGCTTATGATCCAAAAAACAAGGGAAATTTTGTGATAGTTGTATGCAATGATTCATAGGACGAACACAATTTTGATATGATCGAGTGATATTTTGTTGATTTTGATTATGATTATTTGAAAATTTGAACTACCTCCTCACACAATGAATTGGTGAGGAAAGGACAATGAATGAAGCGACAAGTCACTTGACCAATATGACTAATTTGGTTCCTTTCTAGTATTTGTTATTTTAATGGGCAAACCCCCATCCAAGTGTGATTCCAATTGTTTATGATAATCATTCATCCCTATCCCAAGGAGCGGTCCGGCTATCAATAGCCTTCTTAGGGAGTTAGGATGAGTGACTCTATTTATGCTTATATTGTATCACTTGGCTCAGTGTTTTTGATGTCATAAGGAAATTAGGATGATTCTATCGCACCCATGGAGCAGTCCGACCATCTTGGTCTTCTTCGGGTTTGAAGTGACACATCATGATTCCAAAATGAATGTTTTTCCCCAAGTAGCCTTATGGTGACTTACTCATCTCACCGAATTGCATGGAGTGTGAATCGCTGCAACCACCGAGTTGATAGAGTAAGTAACGAGATACGAGGCTTACTTGAGATTTTGTTTTTATGTGATTTTTTATTTATTTTTATCATTATGATGATTGTGAACCACCAAAATGTGTTTATTTGAATTTTTTTGTTACTTCTCATGGAGGGAATAATTCTCTTTGTTTTTGCCTAGGATTTTGGTCGTTATCAGGTCCAACGACCCCCAAATGCTTGCTCGTGGTCGCTCTCGACCTGAGCGGCCAAGAAATGCAGGCCACTAATGAAAAAAATGACCAAGGCATAACTAGGGTATTATAAAAGCAGCCTAGGGTTTTGACTTTTCACTTTTCTAGCTATCAATTTGCTTTTTAGAGCTCTCAGAGAAAGTGACCTTTGCAACTTGGAGTGCTTCTGCGACTCGAGGATCATGGCTACGCAGGGTGAGGCATCTATGAGTGGAGGAGCCAGAGCTTCTCGGGTACTCTCTCAAACCTTAACCTTGCTTGTTTCTTTTTGGGTAAAAATGAACCACACTAAGTAATCGGTAAATGAACCTCATTAAGCTTGTTGGTAATGAACTAAACCCATAGTTAGGCTTAGTTTAGGATTTAATGTGGTGGGCTTGTCCCCATTTTCTTGCATTTTTCAAATTTTTTGGTGTTTTTGGCCTAGGGCATACATGTTTGTCGCATCGCCTATTGGCCGCTATTGATCAGAGTGGCCATTTTGGCCTACAACTTGGCCGTTGTCGATGGCAGCGATCGATTTGAATCCCAACGATCAAAAATCTGACCATTGGGGGCTTGGATGCTTCCAGCTTCAGCGACCAATTTTTGGCCACTATAGGTGACATCGACTAAGAACACTTAGGCAATTTTTTTATTTTTCTTGCATTTTGAAGTGATTAATTGATTTTTTTGAATTTTTGACTTGTTTTCTAAAATTTGTTGCATGATTAGGTGCATTTATTGCTCTTTTGCCTAGACTTAGAATAGCCTATCATTATTTGCATCATTTTCATGTTTTATTATGATTTATGCCTTAGATGCATTGTAGTTATGCTTTGATTTTCTTTTTTCTTTAGATTCTCACTGCTCGGGCTCGAGACCCGAAGCTCTTGAATGACCTTCTACCCTTTTGAATGACATAGACTGGGCTTGGCTCAAGGCCCATGGGCTCCAATATGTTACTAGGCTACCCAATATTATGTCAGATCAGGCCTACCTCATGGCTTTGGTCCATCGGTGGGATCCCTCGGACTAACACCTTCCACCTCCCTACCGATGAGATGACTATCACATTGAAGGATGTGTATAGGATTTTTTGGATCCCCTTTGATGGAGTGGCCATTGTCTCCTTGGCCACTAATGATCATGATGTTGTCTTTACTCGGGTGTTTAAAGGGTACTCTGCGGAGGCCTTCAAGGACACCAAGTCTGGAGGTGTATCTGTCTTGCACTAGTACCATGAGAAGGTCTTCTCTGAGAGGCATGCAGTGTTGCTGATGGTTATCAGCAACATTCTGATTCTAGACTACTCAGGCTTGAGGTTCTCATGGAACCTCCTTGCGATGGTTTAGGATCTGATGGATAGTGCAGAGCCCATCATCTATGCATGGGGGAGGTCTTTGTTGGCCCAGTGTTATGATGAGTTGTACCACATCCGTCGATAGGGTCACATCGGTATTGCTTGTAGCTTGCTCTTATAGGTTTGGGGATGGGAGCATATCCATGTAGATCATCCTAGAGGGCTCCCTACCAGGATCATAGTCATAGAGGAGCAGATATAGTGTTATGCTACCAGATGGGCTCGAGTGCACGAGGAGCGTAAGAGTCATCCTCATGCAGGGGAGCTCCCCCATTACATTGCTACTTTTACTGGGTTGAAGGTCAGAGATATCATATGGTTCACATATTATGAGTGTCTGGCTTGGGATGATCCAACTAGTTTTATTTCTAGGATGCGATGTGAGCGATGGCTCATCGGCCGCAAGGTTGGCATCCAGGAGTATTTCTTCTACTCTTGAGTTCTTTTTCAGTATGGGTTACAGAAGGATGTGCCTCTTGTTCCATTTTTGTATAGGTACCTCATAGCAGAGGGAGACCTACCCCCACCATGGATCATAGAGCTTTCATATGAGGAGGATGCCCCAGTGGTTGACCCAGGAGTTGCTAGGGGAGTTATAGAGGCATTTGCTCAGTGGTGGGGGGATCGGATGTGGCATGGTGATGGCATCTTGGACCATGAGGATGATGGAGGAGATGATGGTGCAGATCTAATAGGGTATAGAGTCCAAGCTAGGACTGAGGTATGGGGCCAACTACTAGAGCAGGTGGTAGTGGAGGAGTAGGAGGCTCTTGAGGAGGAGGAGGAGCTAGATTCTAAGGAGAGAGATTCTCCTCTGAGAGCATAGTTGCATGAGGTCGAGGTTGAGCTTCAGTCGACCAAGATCTAGGTCCAATAGCGAGATGCCACTATAGCACAACGAGATGCCACTATAGAGCATCTCATGTTATAGATACAGGCCCTACAGGCTACTATTGGGGGTGGTGCTACTAGGATGCAGTTTTTTGTTCCTCCTTCTACACCATAGGGTGCTATTAGGATAGATCCAAGAGTAGATCTAGGGGCAGATATAGGGGTAGAGGTTCTACACCTACGATCATTGTTAGATGAGTATGAGGGGCAGATATCTTAGTCATGTTGCCCATATATCCTCTCTCCAGATGCAACTTAGGAGGCATGGGATTGTTCCTAAGGAGAGGCTAGGTGCAGGTGGTTCATAGGTTAGTGGGCGCTCCACCTCAAGGTAGTCTTCTGTCCATCCTAGCTAGAGGACCCAAACTCGAATAGAGAGACCAGCAGGCTCACATCACTCCACTCATGACACAACCATAGGGGAGGTGATGCAAGGGGCGTAGGCCCTGTGTTTGACTGATGATGCACTTTGATTTTATTTTTGAGGTTGGCTTGACCTATATGACTATAGCCCATGGGAATTTTTGTATACCCTTGTACTTGATACACACATTTATATGATATCTTTGCATTATGACTCATTATGTGTATCATTTATTGCTCATGTTTTTGTTTTATTTTGTTTTATTATGCGATGTGATGATGGTATTATGATGAGTTGATGTATGTGTTAGATGATAGATGATATTTATGATGATGTGGATGTTTAGATGGATGCTTATGTAGATGCTTATATGATGTGATGTGATGTATCATGAGTTGATTTAATGATGGATTTATGATTGTATGCATATATGGATGCCTATGTGGTTTTATGTGCTTTGATTATGGTTATATGATGTAATGTATATGGATGCAATGATGTGATCTTGGGTGAAAATGGATGAGTTATGAGCTATGTATTTATGGATGCAATGTTTATTGTTAAATGCATGTTTAATTTTGCTTTTAATGTATGCATCTAACTTATGTTATGATATGGTAAATGCAACGTGTATTAATGCATTATCTACATGGTTTTGATCTGATGTAAATGAACCTATATGCTTTAATCACTTAAAACATAAGGAATGCATATGATATGATTTTAACAATCTAATGGGCGACACCACAGAAAGTAAAATAACCATGAATTTAAATAATCACTCTTATCATAAGAATTAATTAAGTATTCATATGTGAGATGTAATGGCGTGAAATGCATGTATTTTCTTGATAAGTTTATGTAATTTAAAAGATACAAAATAGTAAGTGGTCATCTAAATATCATTTCTGACATATATCCGGTATCTAGCCTACTCTGTTGATACCCCCTAATTTACAGAATCTTATAAAGAAAATTGATGATGTGATTGATGATATGATTTGTTGCTATATAAGAATTTTTGAGGTTTTTCCTAAGACTCAAACACTCTAGTTACCCTATCAACAACTGTGTATTGACCATACAAGGCTTTTGAAAAGTAAGGCTTTCATCATGGACCTAGATACTCATTATCCCTGTGTGTGCAAATGAATATATTTAGATAGAACTCAAGTATTTCCTCCGATGTCAAGCGGGATTCTTTCAGCCCATTGCTAAGATCGGGGATCCTCAAGTGTTCATCTCATTCTTATGTTGGACTTAGTTGGACTATACCACTAGGCAGTATTGGGTTACCTAAAGCTAGCTCATCCACATGCAAACATTGGTCTACACAAATGCAAAATGCTATTGTGATAGACATATCGTCATGCGTAAGGATATCACCATTGCCAGGTTGGTTGTACACCAAACCTGTAATGGGGATCGCCTTCCAATTTTGTATAATGCTAAGAATTCTAGGGATTCAAGCTCCATTCCCTTCTTTTCTTCCTTTTGATTTGGGATACTTGCTCATGTTTAGTGATGAAAATCACTGTTTATTTTTGATTGATTTTTTTGTTTTTGTTTTTCTTTGAGCAAGGGATTCTTGTAGTGATGATAATCACTATTTACTTTGTTTTTGTACTTTTTGATACTTTGAACTATGACTTTTGGGAATTTTGAATTATGACTTTTGGGAATTTTGAATTTTGCTTTGACTCTAGGATTTTTGCTCATTTTGATTAAAGCAAGGAATTTTGGGTAGGGCGGAGCTTGTCCTTTTGTCAATTCTCAGCACTTTTGAACCGGTCGCACAGGGGGATAAGCAAGGAAGACCCTTTTCACTTTAGGTAACCTAACCACTTTTACAACTTTCATCTTTCCCTTGTACCAACTAGAATTTTAGTGTTTTTAATTAGTGATGGGATCCTGAAATATGCTAGGCACTATCACCACTAGACCTTACTCTCTACTAACCAAGATGGCTTTCCACAAAAGTTGATAAGATCACTAGGTATGGTTGAATAACCGAAAAACCATAGTATATTATGTATAGCAACAGGAAATGGTTGTGTTGAAAAACACAGTTACACACATGGATGAATGGATGTAGATGGACTTTGAGTGTTTGTGGTTGTGATACAAACTATGGCATCATTTGTAATATTGTTATCATGACATATGCAAATGTAATGGATATGAATGTGTAATGCAATGCAACTATGTGGATGCAAATGTAAGATGCAAATGTTTTTGTATTTTTGATTTTTGCATTGTTTTTGTATTTTTGCTTATTTTTAACCAAAGGGCTTATTGTGCCTTTGGGGCTTTTAGGGTTTGACCAAGCAACATGAAAATACCCTTGGAGCATTTTTGATTGAATTTGACCAAGCGGCTTGAATACCCTTGGAGCATTTTTTGATTGAATTTGACCAAGCGGCTTGGATACCCTTGGAGCATTTTTTGATTGAATTTGACCAAGTGGCTTGGATACCCTTGGAGATTTTTTGATTGAATTTGACCAAGCGACTTGGATACCCTTGGAGATTTTTTGATTGAATTTGACCAAGCGACTTGGATACCCTTGGAGCTTTTTGATTGATTTTGACCAAGTGATACCCTTGGAGCATTTTTTATTGATTTTGACCAAGTGTCTTGAATACCCTTGGAGCATTTTTGATTGACTTTGACCAAGCGGTTTGAATACCCTTGGAGCATTTTTGATTGAATTTTACCATCTTTACCTTAGTTTTTATTAATTTGCCTTGTTTTTTTTTTTTGGTTTTTTTTTTACCTTGTCTTGGATTTTTTTTTTGCTCTTGTTTGAATTTTTGTTGATTTTGAATTTTTTATGTTTTTATGATTTGTTTGTGCTTTTGACATTTTTTTTTGGTATATTTATGTTTTTTTATTTTTTTTGACATATTTGAATGTTTTTGTAATTTTATGACATATTTGAATGTTTTTGTAATTTTATGTGTAGAACGCCTTCAAGTGAATGATATTGAGAGGTTCGGGCTCTTCAACACCATCCAATGATGTAAGGCGATATGCTCCAGGCCCAACCCTTTCTGAAATCATGTAGGGGCCTATCCAATTTGCTATAAATTTGTCTCACAGGTGCGGCGGTAGATTTGAATTTTATTGGTTTTCTTTGAGCACAAGATCCCCAACTTTGAAATCTCTTAAGTGGACTCTACTATTGTAAGCTCACGCAAGGTGATCCTGATAAACATGAAGATGCTCCAAGGCATTGACTCGGCGTTCATCAAGAAGCATCAATTGATCAAGGTGGCCTTGCCTCGCGGTGTCATCATCTATGAAGTCCTTCAATGCTATGCGTAGGGTTGGAATTTCCAACTCTAGGGGCATGATGGCCTCAGCGCCATATACAAGTGAAAATAGTGTTGCCCTAGTGGGCATCCGTACACTAGTCCTGTATGCCCATAATGCTAGAGGCAATTGCATGTGCCAATCCTTATGATTATCTCTCATCGTCTTTCTCAAGATGGAGACTATTGTTTTGTTTGAGGCTTCTGCTTGCCCATTTGCTTGTGGATAATAGGGCATTGAAAAACTATGCTGAATATGGTATTTTTTCATCAAAGCACACACATTTTTGTTCTTGAAATATGGCCTATTATCCGATATTATTTTTGAAGGGACCCCAAAATGACTTATGATATTGTGGAGTATAAACTCCACAATCCTTGGTCCAGTTGTCGATGTTAAGGGGATCACTTCGACCCATTTGGTGAAGTACTCAGTGGCCATTATGATGAACGTGTGTCGGCTTGAGGATGGGGGTGAGATCTTCCCAACTAAGTCTAGTCCCCATTGTGAGAAGGGCCATGTTGCTTGGATGGGTTGCAAGGCTTGTGATGGCAAGTGTGTGAGGTTTGCATGATGTTGGCACTTAACACATTTCTTGACATACTCGCAATAGTATTTTTCCATAGTGGGCCAATAGTAACCCATTCTCAAGATGCACTTAATGATGGCCATGCCACTGAAGTGACCTTCACACATACTGTCATGAGCTTGTGAAATTGTCCAGGATGCTTCCTAGGTCTCAAGACAACGAAGGAGCATTCCATCATATCATCATCTATAAAGGATTTCTCCTAGAAAGATGTATCTTGTTGCCTTATGTTTAAATGTTCACCTTTCAGCATGTGATAGGCCTTGTGGTACCATTCCAAGCTTCAAGAAATCTCGTAATTGGGAAAGCCAATCCTGATAAGCCACAACCTCTATAGAAAAGATGGCCTGTTCCTCCTGCATTCTAGAACTAGTGAATACATATTGAGGAACAACCCTATGGTGAATGGTTGTGCCACACTCCGTAGGACCTTGGGAGATCAATGACCCCCAAGGTTTTATTTGCAAGAAATCTCTAGCTATGAAGGACCAATCCTGATTTGGTTCAATATTGATCATGTTGACTGATTCTTGATTGTCAAAAGCCTCACGCCGTATTGCTGAGTGCGAGAGCACTTTAACGTGAATGGTTGTAAAATCAGTAGATGGATTCTGAGGGATTAAGGATCCCAAAGAGGCCATGGTGTCTGAAAATCTATTTGACGTATGAGGGATTGCCTTGATGTCATACCATTCTAGTCTGGCTAGGTAGGTGTCAACAAGTTCTTTGTAAGCTTTTAGGAGTGGGCACCTACATTGGAACAATCCTTTGACTTGGTTTACTATGAGCAAGGAGTCACCAAAGATATTCAATATTTTAATACCCATTGCTATGACTGTTTGGAGTCCCAAGATCAAGGCCTCATACTCTGTGTTATTGTTTGTGCAAGGGAAGTCTAGTTTGAATGATAAGGGTAATGGAGCGCCCTACGGTGTGATAAAGATAATCCCTACTCTGCCCCCTTGTTCGCACTTCAAACCATCAAAGAATAATGCCATGTCTCTTTCTTTCTTAGGTTATTTAAGTTTTGGTGGATCTGATAATGCAAAGACTGCATCGTCATGAAATTCTATGGTGAGAGGCTTGCTATCCTGAAGAGGCACCTCTGCTAATTGATCTCCTATGACTTGTCCCTTGATGGAATTTTGGCTTATGAACTCTAGATCAAATTTTGTCAATAGCATGATCCACTTTGCGATATGTATATTGTGATAAGTCTTGTTCATCATGTACTATAAAGGATTTTTTTTGGATATAACGTAGGTCGTATGGCTCAACATGTAGTGTCACAACTTTTGGGTTGCAAAGACCACTTCTAAACACAAATTTTTGACATACGTGTACCCTAGCTCATAACTCACCAAGGTGCGACTGATGTAATATACAACTTGCTCTTTATCTTGTGCATTCTTTTGGGCTAACATGGTGCCCAAAGCAAAATCGATAGTCGATATGTATAGTAAAAATGGTATGTCTGGCCTTGGTGGAGCCAATACTGGCGGTGTTGCCAGGTAAGTTTTGATCTCTGCAAAGGCTTGATGGCACTCTTCATCCCAATGAAAAGGGACCTCTTTGCATAGAAACCGATTCATGGGTTGGCATTTGTCTGATAACTAAGCAATGAATCTTTTTATGGATGCTATCTTGCCTTGTAGGATTCTTAACTCCCTAATGTTGGTAGGGGCGACCATTTCCAATATAGCCTTTACCTTTGCAAGATCGACTTCAATGCCTCTCTTAGAAATGATGAACCCCAAAAGCTTGCTAGAAGTTATGCCAAACACGCACTTCTTAGGATTCAATCTGACGTTGTGCTCAATGAGGTGATTAAAGACTTTTTTAAGGACTTCAGCGTGCTCTTGCCGCAACAAAGACTTGGCTAGTAAGTCATCCATGTAATCTTCTAAGATTTTATGCATGTAGTCATGGAAGATATATGTCATGGCCCGTTGATATGTGGCACCAACATTCTTGAGGCCAAATGGAATCACTTTGTAATAGAATGTCCCCCATGGAGTAATGAAAGTAGTCTTATGTTGATCTTTGGGTTTAATCCGGATTTGATTGTATCCAAAAAAACCATCCATTAGGGAGAGCATCTCATGACCTACGGTGGCATCCACAAGAGCATCTATGTTTGGCAATGGGAATGAATCCTTTGGATTTGCCCTATTTAAGTCTCTAAGTTCTATGCAAATATGGACTCTTCCATTAAGCTTTCCCATGGGCACCATGTTCGATACCCACTCAGGGTAGTCGATAGGAACTATGAAAATCGCATCTAATAATTTTTGCAACTCATTCTTCACCATAAAAGTGATGGTTGGATGCATTTTCCTTAGCTTTTTCTTGATTGGCTTCTTCATGGGATCCAATGAAAGGTTGTGAATGACTAACTTTGGATCTATCCCTAGCATGTCTTTGTAAGTCCAAGCAAAAATATTTGGCCTCTCTTTGAGGAGAGGGATTATGATGGCTTGTTCCTCTGGAGATAGACTTTCTCCAAACTTGACTTTCTTTGGTTGAGTAGGATCATCGCTAATGTCCACCTTGAAAGTCACTTCTATAGCCATATGTGACCCATCCTCTAGATTATGAGGTGTGGGTATCAAATGAATATCATCGATAGGATTTATAGGTCCTACTGACTCAGGATCCAAACCAGCATGGAACATGTCATGCGCATAGCTTGATGCAAAATGAAATGGTTGTAACATCTCTTCATTAGGGAAAATATCCTTAGGCTCTACGGGAAAATCAACACGATCCCAATCAATAGCATCTACATCAAGATACAATAGTTTAGTAGGATCTGATGGGTTATGAAGTGGAGTGGTCAAATCAATGGAGATTGTGTTGATGGATGGAATGAAATCTCCAGGACCACATGGGTGAAATATTGTCTTAGAGGTTTCCCTTCCATACTCACGATGAGGCTCTAGAGGAAAAGAAATCTTTGGATCTAGCCCATGAGTAGGGCGGATAATAGGATAATTGGGCTCCAAGAGCTCTCTAAATGTAGGTAGAGGGGGATTGACTGCACAATGAATGGCATGTAAGTCAATAGGTCTTCCCAAAAACCATAAGCCAAGATCTATGGCATGAAGTGTCGCTTCTCTTTCTACTAGCATGTTGACTTGTCATAAGTGGTGAGGCCCAAGATAAGCCATCTTAGTCTTATCTTCAAAGTCATCATCACTTATCCAAAAACCATTAGCATTGGTATGTGGCCCCAAGACCAGAGGCACATGTCTTGGCCCCAAGTAGGCCATCTCTGTTTCATCCTCATATTCTTCATCACTTATGAAGAATCCATTTGCATTAGTTTCTTGCCCCAAGCTATGGGGCCATTGTATTGGTCCTAGGTAGGCTCTTTCCATTGAGTCTTCTGACTCATATCCACTTTCATATAATAGGTCCCACCATGATCACCATCTGTAGTGACCCCAGGGAAGTGGCGTGTCATCCCTCCTACTTTGACTTATGATTTAATTAATTTTTTTAATGTTAGAAATGCATTTAAATGAAATGTGTAAATAATATATAACTAGAATACGAAGAAATAAATGAATGAATGCTTTTGTATTGATATTTCCAATATCTGGTTATATATAAATCCCTCTAAGGGATACCCTTCATTTGATATTTGATTTTACACAAGGAAGGTAGCATATGTATAAAATATCCCCTTGCAAGGGGTGATGCACTTTTACAGGCTTCCCGATGACGCACACAGAACTGTATGAGGGCTTACAGATGCCTCCTTATCCAAGACTGATTGCTAGAAGGATCCTATTGCTTTTGTATGTTATGGATTCATCCAATGAACCTATGGCCCTATAAGCAATAAAATAACAACACACACTTAGATTTTTAAGATTGCCTCCTCGAATGAGGTTGTTAGCAATAAATATACTTAATAAAGAAATGCAATGAAACTAGTGCTTATGAATAAAAATAAATGAAGTGTTTCTATGCAAATGATGAAGAAAACATAATGAAATAATATAATTTCAAAACCCTAAACTAAACCTGTGGGCCACTATCTAGGATAGTGACCGCTAAAGGGAAAACTTATCTCCTTTACTCCAAGGCTATGGATCAAATATTGTATTCGTTGTTGAAATGGCAGTTTTTTTCTCGATGTGTTAAATATACTATAAGTAGTAAATCCTCAATAGTCTAGTGCTCCATTGCTCCTCAAAGGTGCTCCAGTTTTCTCTCCAATTTGATAGGGCTTTGCCACAAGAAAAGATTATTTAGGTCCAAAAAACTCTCCTCAAGTCTTTGTAGTGATTTCTCTTTCAAAATTTGGTTCTTGATCAATTATCCGGTCATGAATGGCTCATGTTCTATATCTTTGGTGCTTTTAGGCTTGCACCTTTTAAAGTGTGTGAAGCCCTAGGTCTATTTTCACACCCTAGGACTGAAACCCTCATGTGTACTGAACATTTTTGTCTTTTCTATGTTTAAATGCCAGTTAACTGAAGTCTAATTTTGAACTTAAGTCTCCCATGTGAACTACTCATGAGGAGGAATGCAAAGTTACCCCCACTCACCTTTATTGCATGCAGACTGCCACTTCCACCTATGATTGGGCCGATTTATCAGCAAGTTGATTTTATGGCTTAGTCGTAGTCATCTGTAGTGACTAAGATTTGGCCATTGTCATCTATAGCGACTAAGGTTTGGCTACTCTAAGCTTGAGTGGCCAGGATTCTGCCACTTTGGTCCATAGCAGCCAAGCTTGTATGGGCTAAGACTGCCATAGATGAGTGGTGACAACCACTTTTGATACTTGGAAAGTCCAAGGTTTAGTCATATGGTCTATGAATGTGCCTATGTGAGTAGTTCTCATAAACATGACATGTTTTAGGTGTCTACACTTTTTTTTATCTTGGTCTTTCTTTGGCTTCCTCTACATAGGAGGAGTTTTGGGTATCTTTTGGTCTTGTTGTTTTTTAGTATGGGTATCCTTTTCTATTTTGCATATCTCCTCCTATGTGGTGGCTAAGCCAGGGCTTGTAGGTAGCCTTTGTTTTTTTTGTATGGTTGTTTGTGTATTTTGTTTATATTGGTTGTTCTAATACTCAGCCAATTTATTTTTGGCCCTTGGTCTGACTTGTAAAATGTTGGGGGACCCTTTCAAAACCCTTTATATATTTTTACACAAAAAATATATCATATTTTATCTTTAAAATTGAGTCACATTTTCTATGCATATGAGACTTTTTCCTCTCCAAGTGGCTACAAGACTTCATCAACTCTAAGAGGTTAAGGATTTGCATTGATTTAAATCTAGATTAAATTATTGCATATTTTATTTTTAGGCAATTGGATTTGAATTATTATCATAATTTAGATAATTTCATTTGCATATTATTGGATTGCTACTACTATTTCTATAATTCTTGAAGTTGTTTCAAAATAATATTTATCTAGTTGAGTTCATGTCATTTGATAAAACTAGTAAGTTAACCAATAGGATTTTAAACTTGGTTGATGTGTGAAATTATTCACTTATAGTTAATTGCCTTGAATCCTATGGGCATATTTACTCTATAAATATCAAATATGGATATTATATCATGCAAACCTATCAAAATCAATACATAAAATGGTAACAAATTATTCAAGATTTACATTGATGTTTTCCATTTGATGATAGTAGAATTTGATGTTCAAGAAATAAAAAGCATTGAATCCTTAAATATCATAGTGAACTACAATGTATATTAATAAGGATATGGATCTATTTAGATTCAATACCTATAGAGAGGCATATAAATTTGGTATTTAATTGGAATAAAAGTAGAAAATAGAAATAAGAAAGGAGGTAGGAATAATATGAAACAATGGTGATATTATTATAAGAGTAAAAAATATTCAAGGGAAAAGTATTCATTAACTAAGTTATTGTTCATTGAGATAAAATCCTCTACATCCACTACATAACTACCTACACATCCATAAGCTAAGAACATATGGATAAAAAATGTGAAAGGTAAACTAAATGTGATCATTATTACCAAAAACATTGTATTAGAGAAGTAAAAATAGGATAACACCTATTTCAATCATAAATATGAGTTAAGTTTATGCCATTGCTTTTCATTTTTGCTAATGATAGTCAATAGAATTTAATTCTACTAAAATTATAAATAATTTGAATATGCTTAACACACGATACTCACAATAAAATTATGTTACATGAATATACCAAGGTATATATGGGTGTATCACTCAATAAAGTATATTTTGTTATGCTATCAAACTTTCAAAGATAAAGTTTTGAATCATGTACCCTTGGATATTTATGATGTGATCCTAGGAGAACTATTCATATATTAGGTGCACGGTGTGTATGAATCAATATGTTAGATAATTATCATAATTATTAGAGGTAAATGCTTTAAGAAGAAATTAAGTAAATAAAATAATGGAAAGATATCATTAGTGAATAAAATTTCCCAATGAAGGATCACCAAAGGGAAAAAATATTTTCAAGTGTGAATAGGTTGATAATATCAAATATAGTTCAAAATAAGAATGGATAGGCATAAATCTAAGTTGAATAACAAAATTCTAGTATCATCCTCTAGTAATTTCCCTTAATTAATAGTAGCAAAAAAATTTATTGTAGAAGCTAAACATAGAAGCTAAGAAATATCTAATATATAAAAACACATAAAAAGAAACTCAATCATAGTATAAAATCATAGTCTTAAATTTTCACTCACATCAACACTTTAGAGTAGTAATTCAAATCATGCATACTCATAGTGGAATTTTTAATCATATGATTTAATACCAAATTGATCTTTGGAATAGAGCTTCCTCCTTCCCCATGCTCCTTACATGATACCATCAAACCAAAAATGGCCATCTTACCTTTCTCCAAACTGAGTATATCTCAAGTCTTATTTTTGAACCTATTTATTTTTGAGACCCTATATTTTTGAATCCTATTTATTTTTATTTAACTTTTATATAAATCTACTATAACTAAAATAAAGGGTTCTAATAAGAACTTGTCATATATCCCTTTAGATATCTCTTTAAAATGAGGGGAGATAAATTTCACTTCTTTTTAATACCCTCATCTTTAATTAATTAATTCTGCTAAGTTATACTTTACTAATAACTAAATTATAGTGGCAATTAACTAATATCATTAACTTTTATACATTATGCCACTAATTAAAAAAAATTAAGCACAATCATAACACACATCTTATAACTAATTATAGTGCTCCAAAAATATGAATATTATTGATTTTATTTTTCTTAAATAATAAAGCATGTAAAATAGCCTATGAGGCCTTGGTAAAATGATTGGGACAAATAGATGATGCAGCCCACACCAAGGTTTAAATATTTGTGGCACCAAATAAGCTATATAGCTCAATGTGACTAAGTTGGTGTTAAAGGGAAAGGGATATCCCAAATAAAACCATGTAGCATTATCACCCATGATGTAGAGTCCATGTATTATTAAACTTGTACAATGTCTAAAGCAATAAAATATAAATTCTTATATCTAAACCACACAACTTTTAGTGAATATATGTATCCAAAATCAAGAAGGTGCATCTAATGAATAAATATGAAAAATAGGACATGCCAAAATATTATCTTCATAAGAAAGGAGTGGTTAAACCAAAACCATTACAACATTGACCAAGATTAATCTAAGAGAATAACTTGTTCTTAGTTGTTACACATGGAAACATTTACCAAATGAATGCTAAGATTTCTATTTTGCTTGAGTAAATATATGAAGCATCCACCCAAAATTTGTTAGCTTTCCATCTATATTATCTCACAGGAGCCTTATCCAAGATCAAGAATAAATCAAATATATACCACTCACAAAATATGAATCAATAATAGTATTAGAATAATAACAAAATATCACAAATATATTAAATATCAAGGGATTACAATATTGATACAAAGCTATTACATTGCTTGGAGAGTTATCTCTAATATAGAAGTTTACATGGCTTTTCATTTCTCTAACTATTGCTCTCCTCAAACATCTAGGAGATGCATCCTATCATATTACTCTCATTAAGATAAAAATCTCATGTTTTCACATATCATGTGACTCTTTATCCTCTCTCTTGATAGTTGTAGGCCCAAAATGGCCACATCCTTAGAAATCATTGAAAATTTTATTCTAAGGCATGAAATATCTATTCTGCTAAGGTCATAGAGTATTTTGGAGTGGATCCATGATAAGAGTTCTCCAATATGCTCAACACTTAGTGTTTTTTACCATAACAAGCTAAGTTTTCATTTCACCTAGTGCCTAGTGTATTTGGTAGAAAATTCTGGCAAAGCTCTAATCCATAAATATTTTGATATTGGATGATGTCAACATGATAAAAAGTGTGGAATGGTGATTGATTTTTTTTGTGTGCTTGAGTGACTAAGTACCAACATGTTCGATTCTACTCAGTTCCAAGACTTAGGAGGAGTGGAATGATGACATGAAGGTCAAGAATATACCATAGCTTCAAATCTATAAAACAGCTTTGTAAAACCCTAGAAAATATGATCAACATTTGGGGGTCTACTTAGGTGTAGCACCCTAAAATTGGCACGGTTAAACCTTAGTAAAAGATAAAAATTCAAATTTTAACCTCAATCCGCCCGTTAACCGCTTGTTACCCGCTTTCCTCGTTTTTCGTGCCATTTTTAGGATTTGTTTTGACCGTTGGACGATATCGTCGTAGATTAGACGAAATCATCCCAGATCTGACGAATTCATCTGGAACAGAACGTCCAGACGATTTCGTCCCAAAACCAAATTTTCATACTTAGCTTCTATTCCAACAACTTCTCTAACCTGGGCAGAAAGCGTGTCTATGCAATTAGAGTCTCCCCCATTGGAGATCTCCCAAATTGGGATGATCTCCAACCTCCTAACCTCTCCCTAATCCTATATAAACTAGGATTTTCTCAGTTTATCCCCCTGAACCCCCTTTGAATCTCCTGGTTGACTGATTTCCCTACAAATTTAGCTCCTTGTGCATTAGAACATCCTCGTACTATCATTTGTATTCGGTATTTCATGTTTTCTTGCAGGAACTTTACTATTTTTCAGTCGAAGCAAGATCGGATCGTCGCAAGCGATTCCAGACTATTTCGGATGATCCTGTCGAGGAGCGCAGATGATCTTGTACGATTGGAGGTGATCCTGACTGTAGTCCAGATTGGGGGCAATCAGAGCCCAGAGTTTGCATTTCCTTAGTTTTTTTTTGCATTTTCCTATTATATCTCTGCACTATCTTAAATTATTATATTTATGCATCTTGGAGTTCACCTCATCTAATATAAATGCATGATAAAATCAAAATAAATTGTGAAGTTGATGCATTTCCTCTTTAATTGCTATTTGGATCTGTCATTTAGGCAAATTTACTATTATTTCTATCATTTCCCTTTGTTTTTGTAGTTGCATTTTTGGTATTTTGTATCTATTTTTGTGATTGCAGGTTTTTGATGAATTTGTCTAACGAATTCATCAGATTGACGATGATCTCATCTGATCTCAGATGATTACGTACGAGTTGAGGTGATCTGGACTGTTACAAAACTTAGAATCTTCATCAGACATCCGGAATCAGGTATGTTATGTTCTAGCTAGCATATTCTCTGTGTTTAGCATTCATTCCTATTTTTTGTATTCATCTAAATCAGCATTGGCATATAGAGTAATTTAGATTCATCTTGGCCAAACCTAGGAATTGAATGATCGAGTATAAAAATGAACACATCAAACCCACTATCAACCTAGGTGTGGAAACTGCCACTCAAAAGTTTCCTGGTGAACCCACCATCCATCAAAAATTCACCCTTATACCCCTCCCCCGAGAGGCGGGACCTTCAAAGGGCCTCTCAGTCCGAGGTATTGTCCCATCCTTCTCGCATCCCCCTTCCGGGCGCGGATCCTATAGCTTGAAGGTAAGGATGCAAAAAATTTGGAGCGATACATTTTGGTGAACCCGACGTGAAAACTAAAAACCTTTTGAAAACAATCCAAAAAAAATCAAAACATAAATGCATTTAGAATCAAAGATTGCATATCATATTTAGATGGTAGATTATAATAAAAGACGAGTTATCACCATTAATGTTGAGAATCAATTAGCAGCTATAGAGATTACTTCTGTGCTTAGAGTACCTCAAACAAATAGGGTTCAACCTTTGTGGGACGAACTTGATAGGAGATTGGGTATCATTGGATCTAGGGCAACAGAACTTAGGCAAATTAAGAGGTTTGTCCTAGATAGAATCCTGGATCCCGATCAAGTGACCTTATATCATGAACTTCAGAGAGCTTGCCATAGGTGGTTAGTAGATAAAAGAGCCCATGTGTCTTCAGAGTTGTACACCTTTGAGGAATACCTTGAGAATGCAATTGTAGTACATAAATTTCTATCTCATATAGAGGATCAAGAGGTCGTTCTTACGGATAGAAAAATATGGAATAGAGTTCCTAGAGCTGTGTTATATCGAGAGTATTGCCATGAACTTTATTTCTACCAACCAGAGTCTGAAACAGATAATATCACTATAGCACACTTTATCAAGTTCTTGAAAAACCATTTCCAATTTGAAGAGGAGCATTTCATGACTCCCGATGAACTTGATCCTATCAATGACATCTATAAACTATTTATAGAAAACTAAGCTATTCTTTTATTATTGTTATTTCTTGCATTTAGTGTGTTGTTTATTGTCTTTATAAGCATAAAAAAAAAATAATAAATAAAATAAAATAAAAAACAAAACAAAATCATAACAAAAAAATCAAAACATTTTCTTTTCAGTA